>OX422213.1:423456289-424069623 GCA_949130495.1 Sambucus nigra | reverse complement strand
CATTTGAATACCAAGCTAGAAACCCATTTAGGGTTTTAGAGAGAAGAAGGAGAGAGTTTAGAGTAGAAAAATAAATTAGGTTAGATTATAATTTTTATTTTTTTTTTTTTATGTAGTGAGGAAAAATAAATTGTTGTGAGGATCAATTTGAGTGCACTTTTGATGTAATTTTGGTTGGATCATTCAAATTGAGGGATGTAATTTTCAACACAAGGATTGAAGTTCAATAAACATCAAGAGATTGGGTTTGATTGTCCTCCTCTCCTGTCATCTTATTTTTATGCCTCTGATTATTATTTTGCCAAATTTTGATATCATGTTAGGTTAAAACCCCCTTTCAAGGGGTGGGGTGAACCCTTATTTGATGTTATTTCGATTTTATTAGTTTGATTATTTGAAAATTTCTTTTGAATGTTAATTTTGATCCTTCAGCCTTAAATTTACGCCTCGAGAGAGGGTAAATGATTTTCAAGAGAAAATCTAAATTCGAGATATAATACCCATTTTAGATTCGAATTAGAGATAGGGGTTTCTTAAGTGTGGTATTATTCCTTGAATTTCAACTCTAAAATTCATTTTCTATGACTTATATGAATTTGGATGAATCAATCCTAGCGGGTGATTAATTAAAGGGTGTGTAAATCTATTTTCTAAAGTTGTGTGTGTGTGTGTGGGGGGGGGGGGGGGGGGGGGGGGGGTTGAACTTAATTTTCTAAAATATTAATATTAAAATTACATTTGCACCGAGAGTTGATTTGTAATTTTGATACTGATTTGGGTGATTTTAAATAAATAAATTAATTAGTTAAAATAACTAGAATTTGTGGTGTAGTCTCACTCCTTGATTGTTCTTAAATTGATTTACCTCACTTTATCTTTTATTTTAGTGTTAGACTTTGTTCATCATTTTTAATCGTTTTTTTGGTTAGTTATTTACATCTTTAATTTAGTTTAGTCATATTTCACCCTCATCACAAAAATTGTTGTAATATTAAGAAAAGCTAAAAAAATAGAAAGCAAAAAGTCAAAAAAGATAATAAACAAATGAATTGCATGCCTCTTTCGTATGTTTCACCCTTAGATTTGGATTGATACCCCACTTACCACTATATTCTAGTTTGCTATATATTTTTATAAGTAATTGAGATTTTTTATTACAGGACACAAATAGTTTTCTCTGTCAATTGGTGTCGTTGCCATTCTTTGGAGCTTGAAGCATTGGAGAGGATTTATTATTTGTGATTCATTTGTATTGCATTTTTCATTTTTCGTATCATTTTCCATTTTTTAGAAGGCTTGTATTAGGATTATATTATTTGTCTTGTATTTGTGGTGCTTGGAGATATCATTTATTTTTCATTTTAATTTGTAATAATTAATTACGAAGAAAATCATGATAGGAAAACCGGACAAGGTAGAGAGAGGGCGTCCAAAGGAGAGGAAAAGAAGCCTCTCTACCTTGGGTCGGTAGTACTCCCGGGGTCAACTGAGATTAGCGTAATCCCCCTCGGTCGACTCAAATTGTTCATCACCCCACGGTGTAAAAACCGTGGGAGGTACATTTCTCAAACCCTCGCGCCTCTCCTGTTAGCGAGTCAATTTTTGTGTGTGACTACGTGATCTTATTTGATTTTAATTATCACATTTATTTTTTAATGTGTGTGATGAATTAATCAATTAAGAACTACACTTGGTCATTCACGAGAAGGGATTTCATCACCCGACTCACTCGCTTACCAATTGTGTGCTACCCTAGCTATCATTAAATTTAAAATCAATCAACTAGTTAGCCTAATAGGAGAAATTTTTTGCAAAGGTGATCACTCAGATAATTTCCATCATTTTTATCGCTCGCGGACTTAATTAAAATTTGACTACCCTTTCACTAAATTCAAATAAAAAAATTGGCTATGTGCTAGATATGATTTATCCTTAACTTGTGTGTGTCCAATTTTATTTTTCGGTAGTCGGGTTTTCGTGAGTTCGTTCAAAATTTAAGAGTCCAAATATTTTTCCCACTCTTTTCTTCCAAAAAATCCAAAAATATTTTCTTCCTTTATTTTTCTAAAAAATCCAAAAATATTTTCTTTCCTTCATTTTTTTTTAAAAAATCTAAAATATTTATCTTTCGTTTTGAAAAAATTAAAAAGAAAAGTCAAAAAAATATATATTCTCTCATCATAGCTGACGAACTTCCCTTATGGGAGTATTCGGTAATTTCCCATTTTCTCAAAGCATGTTTGAAGTTGAGCCCGAGTCTAACCTCCATACTTTGCTTAGTGGCTTCAACTCTCACACCCACGTCGTTGATACTCTTGCGTCGTCCAAGCATGCATTTCACATTCCATCGCCTCCGATGATGAGTATCAACGCGTCACATGCTTCACCATGCACATATTGCTTTCACGCCAATCACTTGTCCCATGAGTGCCCGTATATTCCTTATTCTTTTGAACTCACCATGGACCAAGTGTATCCATATGACACTGTTCCGTAATCCACCTTGCTATTTTATCATGACGTATCTAATCCTGAGTGGTGTGAGTACCCAAGCTATTCGTGGAGGCTTGATCACCCTTTCAAGCAATACAAATCCCAACTCGATGTTGTGGATCCTCACACATTCCAACAGTCATCATGGCCACCATGTTCACCCATTCCTGATCAATTCCCTCACTACGCACCTAATGATTATCATCCTTTTGTCTCTCACGGAGATAATCCTATCGTGTATGATACACTTGACCCCGATCCCCACAGTTTAGATGAGTATTCTCCGTTTTCACATGTCAATAGCGAGTTGTATCCACCTCAACCACTGCCACTACCCTTCACTCCACCACCACCATCCACGTCCTCTCTCGAAAGACTCTTACAAAAGTTCATATTCGAGAAAGAGCAAGCCACTCGAATTCAAAATGCATCCCTCCAACGACTTGAACAAAGATTAAATGAAATTTAGTGTGAGAGAGAGTCAGACTTCCCCCCAAGTCAATCCATTATTGCCCCCACATGGAGTGATGATGCGTCGTCTTGTGCCACTAACTTTGATTGTGACCAACCCTATCCTCCTGAGAATTTCGAAGTTGAGACCATTCCATGGTCCGGGCCTCAAGTTGAAACTTGTGTTGATTTATCCATCGATAGTGAGCCTGATCAAATCCCATAATATCCAAATAAACCCACACTTGTGGTTCATATTCCTTTTACCGTCAAGTCCAAAACAATTCCCGAGTCTACACCTATTGAGCACACCGTGTGTGTTCTCGAGGAACCATTTCATCCTAGGTTAGCTCCGACTATGAGTGCTCACTAATGTCCTAAGATTGCATCCAAGATGGTTTCTACCTCTTCGAATATGGATCCTGTCCCACTATGCTTGGCTCCCTTAGAGTCATATATTATTGTTGAGTCTTCACTCTCGGATTTGGATTCCTCATTTGATTTTTCCACCACCATGAATGATGACTTACGGGAGGATAAGTTGATCCCTCAATCATTTACTTCCACACCTCCTACTACGAGTTCCATTGAGGATCACTCCGAGCCTCATAAGAAGTGTGTGTCTCCCACTCTTGAGTTCGATCATCTTCCTCCATCATTTATCCCACCCTACCCACCTATTTTACCCTCTATACTATCACCTGGTTTGGATCTTGATTTTACACCTTTCATGTTTCCATCTACCTGCTTAGATCCTCACCTGAAACCAACCTCCACCTTCCATGAGAGTATATGTGGTGATACTCTCCATTTTTGGGACACCAAACTTGTTACCCCATTCCCGCCACTCTCTTATGGTTTTGATTTTTTCCATCGACTGCTCCCTAGCGTGTCACGACACGACCATTATCATCGCCCGTTCATAGAACGATCATGTCATTTCTATGAGGCCCACCCCATAACTATTTCTACACCTTTTCGTCTTCCTCACCAACTTGAGCACCATTCTTATAGAGCCCTTATTTCCCTCACCTTCAGGCTCAATAAGTTCCGAGACTGATGCCCTTTATCCTTTACCCTACTACCCACCCACCCATGTTCCACCGATGCTTTGCATCGTGTGATGCACTTTGTCATCCAAGTGCATTGACCTTTTTAGCTTTCATCCAACAAGGCCGACACTTCAGTCTTGTTTGGGGGTGATTCTCATCCCCTAATTTTTCTGCTACCCCATGCTTTCCTAAATCCTATCTTTAGGGTGAGAATGGTTAGGTCTGGCTGAAGACATTAAACTTAGCACTACCGGGAGGCAGCCTGTGATTTCTTGTACAAGTCTCATCCTATTTGGGGGTAGTGTTTCACATCACCCTATGCTCTATATGTTTACAGACTTGTATACAATTTTTCTTTTTTTTTCTTATCACCCCTTCAGGTTCATTTTGTCTTCATCTATCCACTTCATTAACGATTGATTCTGGTAATATCTCTCCTCCCTTCTAATCTCAATTTTAAAAATCATTTTATTTAACATCGAGGATGAAGTTCCTTTTTGTTTGGGGGTGGGGAATTTTATGAAAATAGTACCTCTTTTGGATTTTTTTTATTTTTAAACCCGATTTTTAAAATTTTTGTGTTGTTTCTTTCAACTCACTCATTGATGTGAATTTTCTATCATCCATGTTTTAAGTCTAGGACTCAAGCTAGAGATATTTTTCTAAATAGCTTATGTAATACATAACAAAACATTTTTCACCGTGAATTTCTAAACTCAATGAAATTTGCGCACTTATCATCATATCACTACGGTTTAGAGTTGAAGAGTATTACAACTCCCAAGAAAACCTTAAGGATCACTTCAAAGTGTTTTACGCAATCTCCGAGTCACAAGTTGATTCAACTTCCTTTGGGTCCGCACTTTAAATCGTTGTATGATCTCATTATTTTTTCATAAATTTTTTGGCTTGATCACTGAGAATGGCGATACTGTCAAGTTGTAAAAAGCATGTGTCTTGAAATTTGTCTAGATCCCTAAATTTTCACCCATGTACTTTACCCATTACCTTCCCATATTTTTCCCACACCACCCATTTATCATCAGTATTCATATGTCATCTTTCATTTTTGAGAAAAAGAGTGTTTTCAAATGTTAAATGTCTTCATGTTGTTTTGAGGAAAAAAAAGAAAAGAAAGAAAAGAAAAAGAGAGTTTGTAGTTAGTAGTTAGTTTTTCTGAAATAAAGACATTTTTTCTTCAAGTATAGAATACTTTTCTCGCACATCCATCATCCATTATCCATCCATCCTGTCCTACTTCACCTCATACCATCCTTCCCATCTCATTTCCCCCACACCCATAATCATCCATATTTTTCCTAGGTGTTCGGGCAAATGAAAGTCAACGTGGTGAGTAACTCGACGTTCTCACTGTAGCTATTAGCATTCTTTCACGTTATCATTTTCTTTCTAAATGTTCATTCTTTCTTATATGTGTGTGTGAAGTTTGAACTTTCTTACATTTACTTACCTACTCACACACAATAGTGATACACTTACCCTAATCTCGTGAGTTCGTTTGAGAGAGATATATTCGTGAGATTTTGAAGTTGAAGCATTGATTCCGAAAAGGCTATCTAGGAATTACTCTTATGATACTCGACCCGTTTTGACTGATTCACACCACACACATTGAGTTTTAGGAAGGATGTGCCTTGAGTGTTTACTTAGATAAACTTTTTATGCACTTCTAGCTTGTGTTTCTCAATATATTTATCTCATGATGGATTGTACAATTATTCTAGGTCTAATAAGAGATTGACCGCCGTTTGAAAATAAAGAATTTTGTGGGTATATTCCCTGCAAACCTTCACGAGACAAAACTCGTCCGGTGGGACCTATAGTTTTAAAGGCTTGTTGCACATGCTAAGTGCAATCTCAAGTGCCCATAAAAGTGGGACACTTTTTGTTACTTATCTTTCTCTTTATCTCTATCTTTTTGCTCGGGGACTAACAATGTTCTGTCTGGGGGTGGTGTGATAAGCACCCAAAAATATATATTTTATACCCCGAATAGACGTATTTTAATTATTAATTCTCGGCAAATTGGGTCTTATATTCGTAATTGTTTAATGTGCAGGCTTGATCGCCGTTTGCGGAGTTCGAATGCTTATTTCAAGGCAAATGTTCGATTTATGAAGCTAAAATAACCTTCCCCGTAACCTTACCCAAGCCTAACATAGCCCAATCCTTCACTCGAGCCCCATGTGTGTTGTGTTTGTACTTTTACTTTTTTAGATTTTTATTTGAGTCATTTTTATTTTTAGATTTATTTAGAATTTTCTAGGATTTATTTTCTATTTTTCTATTTCTTTATTTAGATTTAGATTTTTATTAGTTTTTAATTTTTAATCTTTATTTTATTTTATTTTTATTTGGATTAGTTTTTAGGAATTTATTTTCTAGTTTTATTAGATTTAATCATTCTTTAGTTTAATTATATTAGGACTATATATTTTTTTTAGTTTTAATAGATTTTTATTTTTATTTTGTGTCTTTTGTATTTTTTAGGATTTTAGTTTTTTTTTTAGTTTTATTAGATTTCTAATTTTTATTTTTATTTCTTTTTATTTTTAGGATCTTTTTGTTTAATAGGTTTATTGTTTTTATTTTATTTTTAGTAGGATTTTATTTTATAGTTTATTTTTTTTTATTTTTAAGGGTCCGACCAACACACACACACACATAAAACTCACACTCACCCTCACCTTACACTACCATACACCCTAACACACACAATCGCCCCCAAATTTCATCTTCAACCTCTACCCACTTTCTCTCTCCATACCCCCATAACCAAGACCTCTGTTAACAAGAACTTAAAACCACCCCAACTATAAACCAACACCCATTTACCCCCTAGCTGACCCAAATCCGATTTCAACACCTCTAAACATAGACATCAAACCTCATAACCGAGACCACCTTATACCAACCTCCCTCCTGCCTTGACCCAAAACTTTTTCAACCCCAAACCCGGACCTACTATGCCCGTAACCCACTGCTCCGGCGAGCTCAAACCAGAGCTGCCCAAACCGCCTATTCGACCCACCTAGCGAAAAAACCCGAACCTGCTCCTACCCGAGTCATCACCATAAAAACCCAACAATCCCGACCTTCCATTCTTATTAGACCGGGAACCAATAGACCCGCCAACTACCTTACCCACGAACCGGTAGCAACCCGCCACCTGCTTCCCACGACCCTCTTTTACCTTATGATCTGAAATCGACCAAACCTCCAGCCAAAACCCCAATTTAATCTCGACCGCCTAAACCCACAACCCGAAACCCCCCAAACCCGGTCGCTGCCTAACCCATTCCACCCACAAGTGCTAACATGAATTCTTCACCTTCACAAAAGACAAACCCAAATAAAAAAAAGTCAAAACCCACATGTGTTTAAAATCCCAACATACCCCATTTCCTTAAATACACCCAAAACCTCTCCCACACGCAAATTTGTGTGTCATTTCCTAAAGTATCCCTCACCCAATACCTCACACACCCTCTTGCACTATTACTACCTAAATTACCCCTTAGCTCCATGCGCACTATATAAGAAGACTCAAGGCCATTTGAAGACTAAGCTAGAAACCCATCTAGGGTTTTAGAGATTATAAAGAGAGTTTAGAGTAAAAAAATAAATTAGGTTAGATTAGATTTTTTTTAATAAAGTGAGGAAAAATAAATTGTTGTGAGGATCAATTTGAGTCCACTTTTGATGTAATTTTGGTTGGATCATTCAAATTGAGGGATGTAAATTTCAACGCAAGGATTGAAGTTCAATTAAGCATTAAGAGATTGGGTTTGATTGTTCTCCTCTTCTCTCATCTTATTTTTATGCCTATAATTATTAGTTTGCCAAATTTCCGTTCAAGGGGTGGGGTGAACCCTTATTATGTTATTTTGATTTACTTAGTTTGATTATTTGAAAATTCCCTTTGAATGTTAATTTTGAACCTTCACCCTTAAATTTACGCCTCGAGAGAGGGTACGTAAATGATTCTCGAGAGAAAATCAAAATTCGAGATATAATACCCATTTTAGATTCAAACTAGAGATAGGGGTTTCTTAAGTGTGGTATTATTCCTCGAATTTCTACTCTAAATTTCATTTTCTATGATTTATATGAATTTTGATGAATCGATTCTAGCGGGTGATTAATTAAAAGGAGTGTAAATCTATTTTCTAGAGTTGTGGGTGATTTTTTGAAAGATTAATATTAAAATTACATTTGCAGCGAAAGTTGATTTGCAATTTTTATACTAATTTGGGTGATTTTAAATAAATAAATTAATTAGTTAAAATAGCTTGAATTTGTGGTGTAGTCCCACTCCTTGATTGTTCGCAAATTTATTTAGCTCACTTTATCTCTTATTTTAGTGTTGGACTTTGTTCATCATTTTTAGTCATTTTTTAGTTAGTTCTTTACATCTTTGATTTAGTTTAGTCTTATTTCACCCTCATCAGGAAAATTGTTTTAATATTAAGAAAAGCTAAAAAAATAGAAAAACCAAAAAATCGAAAAAGATAATAAACAAATGAATTACATGCCTCTTTTGTATGTTTCACCCTTAAATTTGGATTGATACCTCACTTGCCACTATTCTTCCAGTTTGATTATATTTTTATAGGTAATTGAGATTTTTGATTAAAGGAGCTTTCAAGCAACGACATACATTGAAAAGTCATCTATGTCAACCGAAATGGTAGTTTTGTATGTCCTCATCAATTTGATGGTGTAAATTTTTCCTACTGGAAAGTAAGAATGATTGTATATGTCCAACAATTACAAGATGCCATATGGGATATGGTTAAAAATTGTTTTTCAGTACCTACTCGTGTAATTAGTGAAGTTTATGTTCATATAACTGAAAGAAAACCTCTTTCTGAATGTACTAGAGAGGACAAATCAAGTTCATAATATAACAATAAGGGAAAAATTATATTTTCCATACAGTGGGTGAGTCTGAGTTTAAACACATGTCGGCCTGAACCACTTCCAAGGAAGCTTGGAATATTTTTATGTGTACGCATGAGGGTGATGCTAGTTAAAAGGGCTAGGTTTCAATTGTTAGTTCATATATATAATACCATATTTATGAAAGATGGTGAAAATTTTGATGACTTTTATCTTAGGTTACAAGATATAGTAAATCAATCGAATGCAAATAGTATATGCTCATTCGGAAGTCTGTGCTGAAATTCTAAGATCTTTACCTCATATTTTTATTATGAAAAAATATTCCACATAATAAATGGATGATCCTAACATGACACCTGAACTGTTATGTTCCAAAATGAGGACTTTTGAACTTGAAAATGCGTTAAGTGTTAATCAAATAGGAAAAGCAAAAGCATACACTTCATAACATTCTTTAATGTTATATTCTATTAATAGTATTGCTTTTTATCTTCCTTATTAGATGTTGATAATTCCTCTGTTTCTCTTGAATCTCTTGATCATGAAATTTCTTTATTGTCTAAACATTTTAAGAAATTTGTTAAGTCCATAAACAAATTTGCTTCTAGATAAGGACAACCTTTTTTAATATGCCACATAAAAAACATTTTAAAAAGAAATATTGGATAAATGTGATCATAATAGAGGCTTAAGTCACATTTAATGTTACAAATGTAATGAGTTTGGTCATTATACTAGGAAATATTTTTCTAAAACTAATTGACAATCTTCTCAAAAAGTACACTTAACTAAAACTTGGGCTGTGAAGTTTGACTCTAATAGTGATTGTAGTGATAGTTGTAACAACCTTATTGGTTTTACTTATACATGCCTAAATCAGTCTGATGATTGTGTTAATAACACATCTGTTATGTCAGCTAATTTATAATTTTTTATTGCTAATAGTGATCTACCTTCTGCAAATGACTCTTTACCTGAAAACATTCTTATGCATATTCAAACTCCCACTGCTGCATATAAAATTCTTGATGATTTCACTTTTAATTGGGATGATGAAAATGGTTAATATAATGCATGATCAATTAAGATAGAATCCTTTGATAGTGATTGTGATGATGATGACGATGACCTGCATGTTAAGAAAATGTATAAATCTACCATGAAAAAAGTGTATTCATTTAGGCAAAGTTAACGCTAGGTTGTTATCTAAAAGTGATGTTCTTAGCAATCAAATTCATTTTATATATGATGATTCTCTATGCAAGTAAAAGAGCTTGATACTTAAAAATTTATGTTAGAGAAAATCATTTTCGAAATAAATTTTATTAGAATAAAAGTACAAAACCATTTTGAGTGATTTTGAAGAATCACAAACTAAATTGAAAGATGCTTTGAACAAACCCAATGCTTTTAATAAATTTGGCATCATTGTAAAACAAATTATGAGTTTTGGAAAGTCTTCTTCTAATGAAAAATAGGGAATTCTTCTAGAGGAAAAAATAATTGGAAATAAATTTTTTGTCTTCAAATATAGACTGTCCAGAATCCTCAAACGTTCTTATGAATTTTTCGCATTTTGAAAAACAGACTCAAGTTCCCAATCCTACTGGGTAGACTTAATATTGTAATTTTCATGGTAAAACTGTACATTTAAAGATGTTCTATTATACAGGTTTGAATAAAAAAAAAGGGAAATTTTAATAAACCTAGGAGAACTGGTAAGACTGCATTTGTTAAGGAACCTACGCCACCTAAGTAAATGCCTTACCAATTTGAAAATCATTTTCTAAACACTAAGTCAATTTCTATTAGTAAGGATGAATTGAGTTATCAACTGAGATATAACTCTATTGTATCAACATTAAATGCTTCAGATAAAAACACTCTATAGCACTTTGATTCTGGGTGTTCCAGATATATGACTAGGGAAAAATAATTTTTTTTTCCTTAAATACTTTTGTTAGAGAAAATTTCACTTTTGGAGATGGCCAAATGTCCTAAATCATAAGAAAATGAATAATCCAAGGTGAAATTCACAACCTAGATGAATTTGTTGAAGGCATTAAAGCCAATTTACTTAATAAGTCGATTTTGATAAGCATAAGCTTGGTCTCATCCAAGCAACACCCACTATAGTAACAAATCCCCTCGTATATGCCCTCAGAGCCGACAACCCTCAGAATTTCTCATGCACAGTCTCGTTGTAAGTTGTCTTGGCCTCCGAGACAACCCTAGAGAAGAGTAGTATGTAAGAGAAGTCTATTTATGGTATTGGCCTCAACAAAAATCTATTTACAATATTGTCCCCATCAATAATCTACTTACACTGTTGGCCCTCAGACAATACTAGGAGGCCGATCCATCAGCCTTGCCTATCTTAGTCAGACATCCAACCAACCTCTTATCTGCTCATTTTTACAAGAGCAAAGTTCCACTATTCTCGGCCAACTAAGACCCTCAGCCTCAGACATCTCGTGCATGCAAGGAAATCATGACAAGAGTATTGCTAACATATCCAAGTAAAAACTTTATGGAAAATCGAATAATACATGGGGACAATATTTGTTGATGTAAAAAACTAGATCGCTCTAATTTTTCAATCACAGATAAATAAATAAGACAAAGATTTTTAAAGTGGTTCGGCTAGGAATAAAGCCTACGTCCACTGTTATGTTATTGCTGAGTGTTTGTGGAATTCTTGATTACAAGTTCTCTCAAGAAATTCCGGTCCCCTTGAATGAGGATGATACATGGTATTTATAGCCTTGAGGCTGTACATGAAAGGTTCGATACATTAAATGACATACGTATGAAAGGGTAATACATTTAATGCAGAGTGCGTGCCAAGAATATAAGCATTCAATGAATATCTGAGCTGTTGATTATCTGGCAATTAATGATACAACCGAGATGCAGCTCGGACCGCCATAGCTGTTCGCTGATCAGGAGTTCCTCGGAACATTAGAGTACCTCGGTGCGTTGGAGTTCCTCGGTATGATAGAGTTCCTCGGTGTGATAGAGTTCCTCGGTGTATTCTCGTTGCTCGGAAAGAAACATGGCTGGTCGGGAAATGATCTTCCTCGCTGCTATTGTGCCACGTAGATTGACACGTGTCTTCGTATTATTCGTCCACATCAGCATATTAATTTTGGTATCAACAGAAGCCCCTAATGTTTCATATTTCGAACTTTGAGGAGTATGGAACATTCTTTCTCGGTATATGGCAATATTAAATGTCCTTCCTGGGTTTCAGGAACATTGTATTCAAATTTCCTTCTTATTTCGCAGTTTTCGCCTTTTTTTATAAACGCTTCGATCTTCGTGCATTTTTTGTCCTTTTAGCCGCCGGAAGTTCAGTAGTTTCTTTTTGGTAATCATTTCTTTCGCCGCTTCCCAATGCAAAGTATTTAAACTTCTTTGGTAACTATACCGTCGTCTACGCTTTCCATTTTCTGCATTCAAGCTTTCTATTCTCTTCTTCTCTTGTGCGTTCATCCTTGTTTCCGTTCGTTGTCAACACATTTCTTTTCTTTCTGTAAGATCTTCTTTCTTTCTTCTGTATCTCTTTTATTCAATATGGTTTATATTGTGGAATCTGTTGAGAAATTCCGTTCTGATTTTTCCATTCCTTCGTGGGTAACTCTAGAGGTTCTTTCTGAGCCTTTAGATTACTTTCGATTGGCTGAGGGAAATTGGTTCCCCAGTCTTTTTGTTGCTGAATGCGGTTTTTCCTTTCCACCAAACTCATTATGTCTTGAGTTTTGTCAATATTTTGACCTTGTTCCTGCAAAAATAGCCCCCAATTCATGGAGAATAATTAACGGGGTGCACAAATTAAATCTAACTCATGGGACTCGTATTGGGATCCCTGAAATTATGTTTTGTTATAAATGGGGCGTTCTAGATAATATTTATTATTTGAAAACTAGGTATTTGAATATGGCTCTTGTAGTTAATCTCCCTGACTCAAATAGGGATTATTTTGAGCATGGGTTGGTCATAAAAAATTGGCAACATGCGCCTTTATCTGAGAACGAAGTATACAACGGTCCCAGATGCCCCCCATACGGCAATGGGATAGGTTTATTTTTCATTTTATTTTACTTATGAAATTATGCTTTCATCCTGTTTGACAAAATGTATGACTGATATTCTATTATGTATTTGTTTGCAGTTGATAGCAAAAGAAAAACTCCAAAAGAGTCAGAAGTGAATATCAAGCATTTGAAACTTATCTGGAATTTGCATAAGACCATTGCTGACGAGCATATTAGATCTGCTTCGTATTTACTACAGTATAAGAGTTATACAACCTCTTATACTGCTCGCCCTGTTGAACCAGCTTCAACACCAGAAAGTTCATCTTCAGATTCTCATATCCCCCTATCTCAGAGAATGGGCAAGAAAAGAGCTCCTCCTGCTCTATTTGGTGAAATTTCTTCTGCTGTTGGAGCCCAGAAAGGCAAAAGTGATGTCCCAGAGGGGACTAAAAAAGTAGATGCTGGTTCCTCCAAAGTTGCCGAGAAGCCCCCAGTGGCCCCGAGCAAGAAAGATGCTCCTGCTGATGTAATTGTCATCTCTCCGACCAAGACTTATTCCTTGGTTGATGCTGCTGACCGTCCTTTGAAGAGATTGAGGAAATCATCCTCAGTTAATCTTGCTGGAACTGCATCTTCTCTACCCGCTGGTGGTAGTAGTGTTTCAAACATCCTTCTTCCGAGTTCTTCAATGAGCTCAGTTATACCCGAGGTTCTCGGGGTTGATGAAAAAATTCCTAGGGATACACTGACATCCCTAGCTGCTCGTCATCTTTCTTCAGTAAATTTCTCATACCTTTGGTCTTTCTTTCTTTTTCTTGAATTCTTGTATTTGTTGACTTTATTGTTTTTCTTATCTTTCAGCTGGTGAACTGCTTCAATACCATCGTGAAGAAAGATCAAGTTATTAAAGCTTCCAGTTCCTCGTCCGATGTTGACGATGCTTTGTTGGGTTTAGCCCAATCTGTGAAGGAATCTCGCCAACAGTACATCGAGGAGAAAACTGTTTGGGAGAAAAAATTGGCTGTGGCTGAGGCTGATAAGATGAGGATGGCTGAAACCTCCAAGAATTTGGAGGAGAAAATTAAAGATTTGGAAGTTAAACATCAGGAATCTGATGATAAATTGAAGAAAGCAGAAGAAGAAATATCTACTCTGCGAGATATTAAGGTTAAGAAAGAGGAACTGGAGGTGAAGCTCTCCTCGGAGAAATCGAGGAGAAAAGTTGCAATCAAGAAACATTTCAGTGTTGGTTGGGAGAAAGGATGGGAGAGAGGGATAGCTGCAATGACGTCCCAAGTCCAATATGGGGAGTTGAAATACTTCTATGATGGTTGGGTAGCTGCTCTGCAAGAGCTAAAAGTCCAAGATGATTCTGAGCTATTCCAGCGGCATCTCCCTGGTCCTCCTCCACCAATTGTGGAAGAAGAAGAAGATGAACCTGCTTCAGATGAATCTTCCATGGCTATGGGCGATCAAGTTTCTGCCTCTCAACCATCTGCCACCGAGGACATTTCCTCCATGCCTCCTCCTCCCGAGAAGACTCCTACCGATCAAGCTGTAGTTATCACCGAGCAACCGAGCTCCTCGTCCCAGCCTCCCGAGAAAGTCTTGGGGGACAAGGAAAAGGTGTGAAGTTGTTCGGTAGCCTTTCTGTATTTCCTTGTAATCGAACGATGTAACTTTTTTATGATCTAATAAAATATGTCTTTGCTCATCTCTGTTGTCGATAACTTGTTTTTGTTGATTGTTGTCTTTTTCTTGTCATTAGTTTGTTGCTAGAATGGAATTGATCTCTTCTCATGATACCGAGCTGATGCAGCAATGTCGTCAATACTATAAGGCTGGTCATGCAGATCTTAGTACATCGGAAATTGTTGATATCCTTGGTCACGATGCTTCAGAGCAGGCTATTGAAGCTTATCAATACTTGAAAGCTTTACTCGACCGAGCAGTGGCCAACAATGTCGCTTACTATGATTTGATTGAAGAGCTTCATGGTTCCTTAAAGGATCTTCAAAATCAACATAACGAATCAATGGCTTTGTTACATGAAGATTATGAAAATAGATACCAGCAGCTCTCTTCAGAAACAGGCCACAAGAAGATCATTGCTGGGTATGACGTCAGGGAGAGGACCCTAAAAGGTGAAATTGAAGCCTGTAGACAAATCGATGAGATCCTGGAGCAAGAAAATAATAATTTGCAGAAGAAATTAGCTCAGTATGAATCTGCTGCTTCATCCTCTACTGCATTAATACCAGTCACTGATGAAGGCTTCTCGTTCTTAGAAGTCGAAAATGCCAAATTGAGGCAAGAGCTGGAAGACTTAAGAAGATCCGCTATTTCTGGAACTGCTCGGGGACGAGGAAGAGGTTCTCGGGGGCGAGGAAGAGTCAGCCAAAATGTTGAGGAAGCTCGCACTCAGTCTACTCTGGAAACTCAAGCATTCCAGTTGAAAGTAAAAGACCGTGCTCTGACTGAAATGTCCAATAAAAATCTGTCTCTGGAAGATCAGTTGGCATCAACGAAATCTGCCTTGCATAATAAAGATCTCTTTGCCAAAAGCCTTCATGAACAATTGGATAGATTAACCTTACAATTCCATAAACAGCCAAGAGAATTCTGGATGGCAGGATACAATGAAGCTCTCGTTCATCTGGATGCTCGCATTGAACATGCTAATAATGAAGGTTACAAGCAAGGATGGTTAAATGCATTGGGTGTATTAAAGTTGGAGCAAGGGCATTTTTTATGGGACTATCATGTTCCATCGTTATTAGACCTGCCTGTACCACCTTTCAAATTGGATATGGCATGGATTCCAGCTCGCTCCATTCCTCGCAGTCTAATTTCGAAATATCTTGGTGATTATAACCTTCACTCCCAAGCTGAATTATCTCGTCCTGAGCATCTTTTGGATACACCTTCTGTTATGAACGTTAGAATGCTCAGAGATGTTAATTTCATCAATTCTCCCCTTTGCCTAGAAGACCCTCCTGCCGGCGAGGAACCTGTTTCTAAGGCACAGGGCAAAAAACCAATAGAATAGTAATGTCTATGTAACAATTTTGTAATTTGTATTTTATTCCAGATTAATGAAAAGATTTTCATTTTCTGTTTGCCAATTTTGTTTTATCAAGCACATTTATATTCGTACATATGTAGCTATATATCTATTAAAAAGCTAACAGTATTATTGTTCAATAAGCAACTTGATAAAAGGTTACAAGTATTAGTAATGTTTCTCGATCACTTAATAATAAAGTAATGAGAAAAATGTTCAAACTGTTTCCAACCAACCAAGGTGGGTGAATAATGTTTGTCGACTAAATACAGCTCCGACGAACTATACTTGGTTTGATTATAAAATTGCGTCCGACCAACTACAGTTATTGGGTTTTTATCCCCGACCAACTATACTTGGTGTATTTTTTAAACATTTTGTTCTTCAAAGAACCCATTGTAACAATATTACCTCCCGACTAACATAAGTTGTAATATGAGAGTATATTTTTATCTTACCAACCGTGGTTGATCCTGCTGGTGTACACTTTTTGGCTCCTTAAAGCTTTTGGCTCCTTAGAGCATTTTTTGGCTCCGTAGAGCATGTCCTCCTAACCAAAGGAGGTTGGCTACTTATAGCACTTTTTGCTCAATAGAGCTGTCCTCCTAACCAAAGGAGGTTGGCTCCTTAGAGCACTTTTGCTCCGAAGAGCTGTCCTCCTAACCAAAGGAGGTTGGCTCCTTAGAGCACTTTTGCTCCGAAGAGCTGTATTTGTTGGCTCCTTAGAGCACTTTTGCTCCGAAGAGCTGTATTTGTTGTATAGTGTATTACACTAGTATTCCCCGAAAAACTTTCATCCAGAAGGAAAGAATGGTGAAACATCTTCGTTTTATTCATAATGAGAGAAATGCTTTACATTGGACATCATTGATAATACTTGCGCAGGTGTTCAGCATTCCATGCATTTTTAAATTCTTCTCCTTCTAGAGTTGCTATTCTGTAGGTTCCTGGTCGAACAACCTCTGTCACTCGGTAAGGTCCATGCCAGTTTGCTTCTAGTTTATTCTGCTTCTGAATGACCTTCTTTAGCACATAATCCCCTTCTTTTAAATCACATTTCTTTACCCTTTTGTTGTAAAACAGAGCTGTTCGTTGTTGATAAGCAGCATTCCTAATGGCTGCCTCTTCTCTGACTTCCTCGAGCATATCTAAATCCATCCTTCTCATCAAATCACTGATCGGAGAATTGAAATTTAACACCCTATGTGTTGGTAGGCCCAACTCGGCAGGTATCACAGCCTCACTTCCAAATGCTAGCATATATGGTGATTCTCCTGTTGCTGCTCGGGGAGTTGTTCGGTAAGCCCACAAAACTGACTGTAGCTCATTAATCCAATTTTCTTTAGCCTCACTTAACCTCTTCTTCAACCCATTTAGTAATGTTCTGTTCGTCACTTCAGTCTGCCCATTGCTTTGGGGATGGCCTGGTGCTGAATGAAACTTCAAGACGTTTGACTGATGACAATAGGCAGCAAATTCTTCATTATCAAATTGTGTTCCATGGTCTGTGATGAAAGCGTGGGGGAGACCATATCGACAAATGATATTCTTCCATATGAACTGATACACCTTCTCGTACGTCATATCAATTAGTGGTTCAGCTTCCACCCACTTAGTAAAATAGTCTACTGCCACGACGAGATACT
The DNA here is from genome assembly GCA_949130495.1 of Sambucus nigra. Classification (NCBI taxonomy): domain Eukaryota; kingdom Viridiplantae; phylum Streptophyta; class Magnoliopsida; order Dipsacales; family Adoxaceae; genus Sambucus; species Sambucus nigra. The sequence goes on along the minus strand of OX422213.1, from coordinate 424,051,952 downwards.
TGAACCTTCCTCGGGTCGTCGGCAGTGGTCCAACCAGATCAATCCCCCACATGGCAAATGGCCAAGGTGATGTTATGGGTGTCAACAATGCCTGTGGAGTTCTTCGGATGGAAGAAAAACGTTGGCACTTGTCACACTTCTTAGCATAAGCTATACAATCAGCTCTCATCGTCGGCCAATAGTATCCCTGTGTCATCACCCTTTGCAGTAGGGTCCGACCTGCTACATGAGCTCCACAAGATCCTTCATGGATTTCTTCAATCAATTCTTTGACTTCTGATGGATGCACACATCTCTGCAAACCTGCCATAATTCCTCGTCTATACAAAACACCATTAGTTAACACATACCGAGCAACTTTATACTTCAATTTCTTGGCAGCTAGTTTGTCCTCCGGTAGTACTCCTTCTTCAATGTATGCTCTGATAGGATCCATCCAAGATGGTCCTAAATCAAGGGTAATAATCTTCATCGTCAGATCTTCTTCTATGCTTCGACTTTCTAATACTTCAATTGGTATTGTTCTTCGCAGCTCGGTGCGCGTAGCTGACGCTAGTCGGGCCAATGCGTCTGCTCTGGCATTCTCCATTCTCGGTATCCTCACCAATTGAATAGCATCAAATTCTTTCAACAATTCCATCACTTTTGCATGGTACTTCACCATTAACTCTCCCTTCACTGCATATATTCCCATCATTTGATTCACAATTAACTGAGAATCACTGTAAACAATTACTTGACGTGCCTCCATAACTTTCGCCAAATGAAAACCTGCTATCATAGCCTCATATTCAGCTTCATTATTGGAAGCTTTGAATTGGAATCTCAAGGCGTACTCCATGTCAATATCATCTGGAGAATTTAAAATAATCCCTGCTCCACAACCAGCCGTGCAAGATGATCCATCTACATATAATCTCCATGTATGTAACTCGTCTTCAAATTTCTTATCTGTTAGAGTTCCTTGGTGAAATATCATCTGTTTTCTTTCATCATCCCCGGGTATCCTTCGTTCCTCGTCGATCATTTGTTCGTGCCCTTCCACCAACCGGAGTTGGTCGGGATTTAAATATGATGATTTTTCTACATCCACAAGTCCTTTTACCAACCTTGGTTGGTTTGGATCTGTGTCTGTCGATCCTGTATCGTCCACAGGCAGGTCAGCAAGCATCTTTTGCTCCTCGGGGGTATCAGGGTATGTGAACTCTGCTATAAAATCTGCCACGGCTTGCCCTTTCAACGATGATCTGGGTTCATACACAATATCATATTCACCGAGTTCTATTGCCCAATACATCAATCTTCCTGATTTTTCTGTCTTGTGAAGGGCTTGTATTAACGGCATGTCGGTATACACAATGATGGTATGGGCCTGGAAGTATGGTCTCATTCTTCTACTTGCTTCAATTAATGCCAGTGCCAATTTTTCCAGCTTTGGGTATCTGATTTCCGCACCTCGGAAGGCCTTGCTTGTATAATAAATTGGCTTCTGGACTCCATTCTCCAATCTGATCAACGCCGAGCTAACTGCATTTTCTGATACTGCCAAATACAAGTACAGCTTCTCTCCATTTATTGGCCTAGACAACAATGGTGGGGCTCCCAAATACTTCTTCAGATCTTGAAAAGCTTTCTCACATTCATCAGTCCACTCAAAACTTTTTCGTAGTGTTTTGAAGAATGGGAGGCATTTATCAGTTGCTCGGGATACAAATCTGTTGAGTGCTGCAACTCGTCCGGTAAGACTTTGCACTTCTTTCTTGGTCGTCGGGGATCGCAGCCCTAAAAGAGCTTTGATCTTTTCTGGATTTGCCTCAATACCTCGTTGGTTGACGATGTATCCGAGGAACATTCCTTCTCGTACTCCAAAGGTACATTTCGTCGGGTTAAGCTTCATCTGGTATTTATCCAGTTGATCAAAAGTTTGACTCAAGTCAACCAAATGATCTGCAGCTCTCTTGCTTTTGGTGAGCATGTCGTCGACATAGACCTCCATATTGCGGCTGATTTGTTCGGTGAATACCTTGTTCATCAACCGCTGATATGTTGCACCTGCATTTTTTAAACCAAAAGGCATAACATTATAACAATAAGTTCCCCTTGGGGTAATAAAAGAAGTACTTTCCCTGTCTTCAGGTTTCATTTTGATTTGGTTGTAGCCAGAATAAGCATCCATGAAGCTGAGTAGCTCGTGTCCCGAAGTAGCATCCACTAGTTGATCAATTCTAGGCAATGGAAAATGATCTTTTGGACATGCTTTGTTGAGATCAGTAAAATCAACACACATTCTCCACTTGTTGTTCTTCTTCTTCTTTACCATCACCACATTCGCCAACCAATCTGGATATTTCACATCTTCAATGAATTGGGCTTTCTGGAGTTTCTCGACCTCCTCTTGTATGGCCTGGTTCTTCTCGGGACTAAACACCCTTCTTCTTTGCTTCACAGGTTTGATCTCCTTATTCACATTGAGTTCATGACATAAGAAGTTTGGATCTATTCCTAGCATGTCTTCATGACTCCAAGCAAAAGTATTCTTCCTGTTTCTCAAGAAAGTTATCAATTCCTGTTTTATTGAAAAATCCAACGACGACCCTATCTGAGTTATTCGTTCAGGATGCTCGTCGTCCAGGATAACAATTTCTGTAGATTCCACAACCTGTCCTTTTACGAGTTGAGATTCATCCCTAGGGTCAAGAGTTTCAATTTCTGTGCTTTCCTCCACTTGGTAAGTAGTAGTCTTTTTCTGTAACTCTTCAAGTTCCTCTTGCTCGGCCGACGAATAATAGCATTCCCGAGCTACTTTTTGATCACCTTTCATAATTCCTACTCCAAAATTCGTTGGGAACTTCAAACATTGATGAACTGTAGATGGAACTGCTTCGAACTTCTTCAATCCAACTCTTCCCATGATGATGTTGTAGGCGGACTGCACATTCTTATCCATTACAAAAAAGCGTATTCTTTCCGTTCGACAAGCAGGCCAAGTTCCAATGAGTATATCCAACTTGATCGTCCCAAGTGGAAAAACTTTCTCGCCAGCAAAACCCAGAAGGGGTCTGTGATAAGGTTCTAACTGAGATAATTTTAAATTCAAGCTATCAAAGCATGAATAATACATGATGTCTGCTGAACTACCATTGTCTACTAACACCCTTGAAATGACCACATCCTTCATCCTCATTTTGATCACCAGCGGATCATCATGAGGGTAGAGAACACCTGCCAGGTCGTTTTTTAAAAAACCAATCACTAGCTTCTCTTTGTTTACTTTCCTCGGACGATCATCCTCGGCCAGGTTTATTCGCTGAATGTATGAACAAGCTTGAGCCTCTCCGAGATAAGCTTTTCTTTCTGCAGTAAGGTCTCCTCCTCCTGCATCTCCTCCTGTAATAACATTACAATCAAATGACCCAAAACGTATGGAAAATACCTCTCGTTCAGGTTTCCTTGGCTTCTTGGGAAGATCGGGGTCATCATCTGGATCCTCTTCATGGTCCCTCCTCTTTTTCTCCTCTGCACGACGAGGAGATCTAGATCTTTCTCTAGTTCTATCATCATTTTTCCTCTCACTCCTGCGATCTACGTACTTTGATAATTTTCCTCTTCGGATGAGTGTTTCAATCTCGTTCTGAAGGGCTATACAATTTTTGGTCATATGGCCATGATCTTTGTGAAATTCGCAATATTTGGTCTTATTCCTCATGTCGGGATCTGTCTTCAGTTTCTCTGGCCATTTGATTTCCTCGTTATTCCTGATTTCTTCCAAAACATGATTAATACCCACTTTCAATGGAGTATAATTATCATACTTCTTTAGGGCTTCCAACTTCATCCTGTTATTCTTGGAATATTTGTCACCACCATTACTTTTCTGATCTTTCTTCTTAGAATTGTCGACCTCCACTTTAACTTCTTTATCCATATTCTTCTTCGCAGCCATAGCCTCCTCGGCATTCATGATTTTGGCCGCCTTTGCCATCAACTCCGACATATTTTTAAGTGGATCTTTAGCTAAAGTGTAATACAGCTTGTTAGGCAGCAAACCACTCATCAAAGCAGTGATTGCTGTCTTTTCTTCATAATCTATGACTTCCAACTTTTCGTTATTGAAACGAGTTATGTAATCTCTAGTACTTTCACCTGATTTTTGTCTAACACTTAGCAAGTGTGCTACTCGCTTTACCGGCTTTGCTCCAAAACAAAAATTGCCAATAAACAACTCGGCTAACTGAACAAAAGTTGAAATCTTACCCCGAGGAAGATTATTGTACCATATCTGTGCAGATCCAGTAAGAGTTCCCGAGAATGCTCTACACCTCATCTCGTCGGGGACAGCGTAGATATCTGCAGCAGCTTGGTATTGTTCTATATGAAGTACGGGATCTGTCTTTCCATCGTACTTGGGAGTCACTACGGGTGCTTTGAATTTCGACGGCGTAGGGAAATCCACAATGGCTTGCACAAAAGGTGTTCCTTGAACAAAAGTTCTCTGTAAGGGATTTCTTGCCTTAGCCATTTCTCCCAGTCTATCCTCCAATTGTTGAATGGAACCTTTCCATGCTTCATTCCCTTCCTCGGGCCGTCTGGTCCGAGCAACTGATTGCTCTGACGTAGCTTCCTGAGATTTATCTCGACGAGTGGTTGGTCGCGATTGCGCAGATCCTTCTCTCAAACCTGGTGGTGGTCGAAAACTTCTTGATGGAGCCCTAGGTGGACTCATGTTCCTCCTTGGTCCTAACCGACTGAAAGGAGATACTCTACTTAACCTCTCCAAAGCGCTAGTTCTCTCCGGAGAGAGAGTGATACGTTGATCTGTATCCGAAGCCCGTATTGATGAAGTCCGCCCAGGTTGATAAGAAAAATCATTAGACTCCTCATTGCGATATGACCCAGTGCGTCTAGATTGCGATTGCCTGTGATCACTTCTTTGCCCTGAATAGGTTGGTGCACCGCCCTGAAGAGTTTGAATGAGTTGCCTCATGGATTCTTGCATGGCGGTTTGTCCTTGAGCCAGATTCGTCATAATCCCAGCCAGATCTGGGGATGCAGATGGATTTGGAAGATTTCCAGTATTTCCAACATTTCGATTACTGGATTCTGGATTATCAGCCATTGGTGATAAATGATTTTATGAAAAACGATAATAACAGTCGCTTCCCACAGACGGCGCCAATCTGTTGATGTAAAAAACTAGATCGCTCTAATTTTTCAATCACAGATAAATAAATAAGACAAAGATTTTTAAAGTGGTTCGGCTAGGAATAAAGCCTACGTCCACTGTTATGTTATTGCTGAGTGTTTGTGGAATTCTTGATTACAAGTTCTCTCAAGAAATTTCGGTCCCCTTGAATGAGGATGATACATGGTATTTATAGCCTTGAGGCTGTACATGAAAGGTTCGATACATTAAATGACATACGTATGAAAGGGTAATACATTTAATGCAGAGTGCGTGCCAAGAATATAAGCATTCAATGAATATCTGAGCTGTTGATTATCTGGCAATTAATGATACAACCGAGATGCAGCTCGGACCGCCATAGCTGTTCGCTGATCAGGAGTTCCTCGGAACATTAGAGTACCTCGGTGCGTTGGAGTTCCTCGGTATGATAGAGTTCGTCGGTGTGATAGAGTTCCTCGGTGTATTCTCGTTGCTCAGAAAGAAACATGGCTGGTCGGGAAATGATCTTCCTCGCTGCTATTGTGCCACGTAGATTGACACGTGTCTTCGTATTATTCGTCCACACCAGCATATTAAATTTGGTATCAACAGTATTCTTCATCATTCCTTCTACATACTTCTCTACAAAAATCACACGCTCATTACCCTATCACCCACTCACATAGGGGGTGTACGCCTGAGGGTGACACTACAAACCCCCAGGACTTTAAAAGGCATCTTGTTCCTCCTTCCCTAGGGATCGATCTTTAATGTAACCCTACTATTACACTAAATTTATAGAGAGAGAAAGAGAGAGCTTGTACTGTCCTTTAATGGCCTCTTGCCCATCTTTATAGTGAAAACACTGCCAAACTTTGCACAGTGGATATAGGCTAAGTCTAAACCACTTAAATACTTATGTTCCTTAATTTTCTCTCACCTATTATGTTATTTTACTATTGCTATTACATTCACCATTGTTGAGTAAGGTCCAAAATGGGTTGAATCCTCAAGGATGAATTCCAGCATCATTATTTTGGGATCTTCTATGGGAAGAGACGAAGTTTATCTCTCCTTATCTCTAGTGGTGATCTAGCCCCACTGCAATTAGGACTGAATCACCATTGAAAGAGATTAAGCATAGTGGTTCTTAAGCTTCACCGATTCATCCTGTTTCTGGGTTTTTAACTTTTAACTACTTTGTACATTTTTAACCCCTATACCGAGTCTTCACTTATGCTCCTCTTTTTTTTCAATTTGATATAATTCCACCGGAGAAGGCCATTGATCCACCTTTCAACACTAGGGCCAGTTCCATCTAACCGCCTGAAGAGTTAGAACTGGGTGATGTGACAGTGGCATTTAGGTCTCGTGTGTCCAGTCAGTAGAAAATGCAATAGGAAGTCCTGGCGTTCAGTCAGGATATCATGAGTAGGATCCCAGATGATCCCACCGTCAATTTGATAATTCTGGTCTCAAGATAGGTCTTGTATCTAGCAGGGAAGGAACCATACCCAAATCTCATGAAAGAAGCTCAACACCACTTCAGGCGTAGGGAGATCGCATACCTATAGTGCCTTCACCTTAGAAACGAAGTCTAAAAGTATCTAGAGGCCCTCATGTGTGATAAAGAGAACTATTAGGATAGATATGAAACTTCATATACCTCCTATCGATTAGGTACCACCCAAGATCTAACTTACTAAATAAGAAGTATTCATCACACTCCTCAAAATCATTCGAAAGTCTACGCGTTTGACAACCAAAGTAGGGGATCACCCTCCAACCCTCTCCGCTAAGGGGAGATAGTAGACTAGACTAACTTCCTTGAAGCATTGACAGCACACGTGCCACTGGTCATCTTGGAAATTATCATGTTAGACGAGACTCGAATGAAAGGATGTACAACGAAATCAATAACTTACTGAGGAATACTGGTAGAGGGATGTCAACTAAGATAGTTACCTAACCAGAAGGAGTAGGTGACAACGTAGTCTAAAGGGATAATAATTAAAATAGATTGATCCAAAAGTTAGAGGAAACGATCGAATGTATCGTTAAAAGATGAGATCCCATCCATAAGGGATACATAGAGGGATATCCTTCTGTTCCGAGAATAGTTATCGACCCAACTCCTACTAAATTTAAATCGCCATCTGTGAGCGCAAGAATGATGGGAGTACCAATCCTGTGCACCAGATAGAAATATACCAATCCGCCACTGACATCTACTCAACTCTAGATAAGATGAGGCACCGAGACTTTCTAGCACCCTTACTGGAGTGGCCCATGTATAGTATATCGGCTTATTAAGAGGGTCCGTAGATAATTTTAAATAATTGGCTAAGAATTTCATTTATAATTTTTATTTTCGTATGAAACTAGCCAAACACATAATTCATCTATTAAAATTTAGGTAAGGAAATAATGAGCCTTCAAGATATTATATCTCTTGGTTCAACAAGAAAAAGTTGAAAGTCAAAGAGTTTGAGGAGAGCAGCGCCACGATGGTCTTTATTAGTGGCCTTCAATGAGGAAAACTCTTATGGAACCTCTTTGAAGATCCTTTAAAGTCCATGATAGAACTTATGGTAATAGCTAGGAGAATCATGAATGCATAAGAGTCCATGAATGGTAACCTGAAAGAGGATGACAATAGTAAGTCTAGCCAAAGTCGAGATAAGGAGAAAGAAGGAAAAAAAGATCTAATGGTGAAAAAATTTCCATGTACACTCCATTGATGATCAGTCTTGACATGATCTTGAACAAAATTAAGGATGATAAAGATCTCAGGTGGCCAAAAAAGTTAAGGGATTCCCCTCATAAGAGGGAGAGGAGAAAATGGTCTGAGTTTCATCAAGATCACGATCACACGATGGATCAGTGATTCACCCTCAAAGATCAGATTCAGAAGATGTTAAAGTAAGCGAAACTTTGGAAATACGTATATAAAAATTGAGGCTTGGATGAGGGGAAAAAAGGTTCAACATAAAAAAAGGATGCCAAACGTAAGAGGGAGGTGCAAGTGAACAGAAATGAACTATAAACAAAGTAAAGTGATGAAGACGACCTGAACCTTCCTTCGAATACCCCTTTAATTAAAGGTAACCTTCATATGATTTCTTTTGATATGAAAATGATATGCAAAGGATTAGTAGGAAGAGAAACTAAGCCTCCAACAGGAAGGCTCATGCAGTTGAAGCAAAAGTTAGACCCAAGAGGGTTAAGATTAATTCATTTAGGTTGAAATTAAACCTAGCAAGCTAACGAAAGTAAACACAAATAGTCTCATCGTCAGATGTTCGAGACAAGATTATACGGGAATTTTGTCACCACACGATGAACCCCTTGTCATTTGTACACACGTTCATGGCTATAATGTGCCTCGTATATTGGTGGATATGGGAGATCGATGTAACACCCCGTATTTCTGAGTAATAAATATTTAATTAATTTGGTTGTTTTAAATTACACGTGTGACATAATTTTTTTGAATTAATTATTACGTGGTTATTAAAATATTTTTAAAGAGAGGTGATAATTAATATTTATGCAATATAATTACTAAGTGAATAGTAAATTATTATTTTACGTTATAGCTAGCGATAGTGACGTGACAATATTATATCTGAATAAAGAGTCGCGTGTAAACAATATGAGGTCAAGAGAGGAAATTAATGTAGGATGACCCGGATAGCGATTTTGAGGTCATGGTTGGTTCCAAAATGGTCTAGATAGTCAGTATAGTATACCTCAGGGTAGTAATATGGTCCCAGGGTCTTTTTAGACATAATCGGGCTTACACGGGGGTATTTGGGTTGTTAGCCTAATTTTGGGATTAGGGATATTTAACCTAAATTAGACAGCTTCGGGCAGCAGCTAAACATAATCAAAATCCTAGAATTTGAGAGAGGGAGAAGGAAGAAAAGGGAGAAGCCTTAGGAGTCAAAATCAAAGGAGATTGAAGAGTTCGATCCCTGATTCGTCATCTATAAGTGTAATCAGACTACACAAACATAGAAAGCCATGTAATTAACTTTCTTTAGATTTTAATTGAAAAAACTCATGTTCATATCATGGTAGGTGTAGACAAATTCATTTTTGGGAGGGTTGTCACATGAAAAAAATGGTTTTTGGTGGATTTGAGCATTAAATGTGAAATTAATGCTTGATTGATGATGGGACACTATCATATGATTTTAGGATCTGGCTTAGAGTCGAAATCCAATAGCTAATTTCGTTTAATTTGGATTATAAAAATCAAATTGAATATGAGGTTAAATGAATGGGAGAGAACCCAATTCGTCATTTAACTAATTAAAGTAAGAATCATTAATGTTTAATGATGATTTTGATTATTAAAAACTGTTGGGAACATGTGATAAATGTTGGGTAGGATTGGGTTGAGTTTTGAGAAGATTTATGAAGCTTGAAAGGGGAGGAAAGATAGATCAGGGAAGAGGGTAGTCCGACAGGTGTCAATCGATTGATCAAGCCTGTTTTGTGACAAGTTTGCTTATTTACATTTATAACCCTTAATTCTTTTGGCAGCTGATCCAAGATTCTTTAGTTTGTGTAAATTAAATGGAACCGCATACTTAGGAATTTATGGGGATATTTATAATGATTCATAAGGGGGCATAAAGATGAGAAAATTAAAAGACGAATTAAGTGAATTAAATTCGTGAATATTTAAATACGTGTCGATTGGCTGAGTCCGGGTATCTTAGCAAGTGAAGCTATGTTAATTTATTTAATGGATGTGAAAGCAAATAAAATAAGAGTCATATAAATAGACACGGGTATTATGGGCTAGTGCTACGGGAGTTAGGCACGGGTTAACCGAATTTAATTTAATTATATATATAGGGAAGATGTGATAGCATATATATATATATATATATTTGTGTGCTTTATAATTATCGGTGTTAGATATTTATGTGAATACATACGCATCTAGTTCTATCATAGGAGGTTGCGTGATATGAGTGAATCTCCTGACTAGTGAATGTCGGGAGAGTATAGTCCCCAGGTCATATCGTTCGGTATTTTATTATGTGATTTATTTTAGAAGTGGGATGTTTTGGGTATGATTCGGTCTCACTCTCGGGGAAATATGACTGCCTCCACTACGTTTACGATTTTAATTACGTATCTCAGTGTGAGTTAACCGACTTATGGTAACCGCATTAGAGTGAGTATACCTGGGATGATAGCATTCTAGAGACAAACATCCAGTGAGTTAGTGCTCGGAAGGATGGTTATTATACGCGACATTTGTGTGATTGTTGTAGTATATTTATACGTATATAATAGTGTAGATAAATTATATACGGGTTAAAACAAAAAGGTATGAATTTAGTTCTTATATAATGTAACACCCAGTAATTTTAATAATTTTTATATTGGGATTAATTAAATTAAAGTGGAAAACTAATCCGGATTAAAATAAATATTAATTAGTGAAATAAGCGTTAAGATTTATTTATATTGAGTATTACTAAGTGAATGAGTAATAAATTAATAAGAACTTATTATGATTGTCGTGAGTGAGAAATACGACACTTACGGTAATTTAGTCAGGACGCACGTGTCATTCGTGTTGAGACTTAAATTTACGAAAAAAATATAATTTAATTATAGGTCATCCAAATAGTCATTTTGAGTGTGCCACTATGTTCGGAAGGGTCTAAATAGTAAAAAAAAGTGTAGTCAGGGGTTTGGATTGGGTCCCGAGATATTGTTAGGCCAAACCGGCACCCCACAGGGGTATTTTGGTCTGTTAGATTTTCGAAGAAAAGAGACGTACGAATTCTATAGGTTTATATCATGAGTTATGTTGAGGGGGTTAGGGTTAACAGTTACAAAAATACAGAGAGACCATTAAAGGAGGAGGAAGAGGAGTTTCAAGGGTTCCCACACCATTTTTGCACCACCACCACCACCAGAGTGTAGATTGGGAGGAAAAGAAGTCCACCCCAACACCTTTTTGCAAACAATCAGAACGAAAATATCAGGCAAGTGTTTCTTGCTAAATTGAGTGCATATGTTATCTATGTTAGAGTAGGATTGAACAATACCCACCAATAAATAATTTTGACTTGAAATTCGAGACTTAATTCGTGATCTTGGGTAGGATTTGCATGTAGCTTAAAGTCCTATGTGATTTGAAGACAAAATTAGAATATATGGGATAATATAAATGTCAAAAATATGGATTTAATGATGTATAGGCATGAAAGATCACAAAACTAAGGTTTTATGGATAATTATGAAATAATCAGTTCTTGGGTAGGATTCTTGCTGATTTGATGATATATTTACGTTGGAAATCACCCTCATTTGTGTATATAATGTTTGGGAATATTGGTTGTAAGTTTGGTAAAGACCTATGAAGTTTTGAATGAGAAAATTTGAGAAAAATGCAACTGTGTATTGGAAGGAGAAGACCTGATAATTTTCGAATCGATTCGGCCCAAGGGCGAATCAATTCAGTCAGGCGAATCGATTCGAACCTTGGGTGAATCAATTCGGTTTCCCAGTTTTTGCCCATTTCCCATATTTTAGCCCTAAACTTGAATTCGATGAACCGGGAAACTTTTGGGTTACCTTTAAAACATTGTGAGAGATATTTTGGTTACCAGTAGGCAATTGGTAGGATTAGGACTTAGTCATAAGTGAAATGAATTAAGAATAAGATTAATCGGTGTAATTTGTATGGTAACAAATTCAGGGAATGAGAATGAGTCACGGTCAAGGTGATCAAACGTATGACTTAGACCAATAGGGTATGGGTGAATTACCTATTAAAATACTTTAAAGAATAACTGGCACACTTCGAGTAATGGGGGATACTCGATAATATAGGATGAGAAGTATAATCAAAATTTAATAATACATAGGATATTTGAGAGTTATTTATACTGCGTAAGGGACATATATTATAGGCTGCGTGTACACCTATATTGATTCTACATATATATTGGTAGTGTGAATACCTATTGTGTGAATTCGCATGTGTGAACATGACTAGGCTACTTTCTATCACGGGAGGTTCCGCATCATGGACAGTCTTATCCTGATGAGCCATTAGGGGGATTTTGACTTGTACCTCAAAACATAGAACTTAGGGATTGATCACTACTTGTGTGAATGCGAGTGTGAACGGTCATTTGGGTGCATTAGGTGTGTGAATAGCCAAAAGGTTTAGGACTATGTTCGCCTCCAAATTGTGTGAATTGTGAATGTATGGTCCGAGGGTGATTTCGAGCCAAATGTCCTTTACTTAGTACGTGATGTACCAGGACTTGATAACAGAGATGCCCACATTTGCATGTCTCCACCTAGGGATGCCTTATTCGTATATATTAAAAGAATGATGTAAATATATATATACGTGTGATTTATTCTACTATGTGTGCATTAGTAGATAAGGTAGATAATGATGTATAAAGTAATCTAGGTATGTGGGAACTTAATACCTAACTGATGATTTTTGCTGACTTAAAGAGGATTACAAATTGATAACGCATTGTATGGACAACACAGGCGGGCACAACAAATTATAGGCAGGGAGAGACTTAATTTAAACTAGTTAGGCTAGGTAGAGTAACTAGGTTGCTTCAAAAGTATACATCAGGCGTGCACATTAGTTGAGAGGTGAGGATCTCAAGTGAAGGCATTTAACATTAACATCAATACAATATATTCTCTTTAATGCATTCTAAATACTTGCAAAAATATTTCCAAACTTTTTTACTTGGGCTCTGACCCGTTTCAATTCCATTTTTAAAAAAATCTTTTAGGTGCCCAGCCACAGGAACGCCAAGCTTAGGATTTCCCTCATATTTGACGTGCTGCAGCTGCTGTGGACATTGCAGGACCTTAGTAATAGATGCCTCTACCTTTATCAGTTCTTCTGTATCATTCAATTTTAATAGTGGGGCATGTCGCCCATCTCTAGCTAGTGCTTATTTCAAAGAAATTGTACTTATATTTTATTTCTAGTGTTGGGTTTGGTTTTATAATATGGATGATTGTATTTGGATTTCAGTCTTGAGTGTTTATTCCAGAAACATTTATTCATCTCTTTGTTTTATCATTTATTATTATTATTATTATTATTATTATTATTATTATTATTATTATTATTATTATTATTATTATTATTATTATTATTATTATTATTATTATTATTATTATTATTATTATTATTATTATTATTATTATTATTATTATTATTATTATTATGTTTACTAGAATGGTTAATGTGGTTTATTAGTTTAAGTTAATTGCATGTTAATAAAAAGATTTAAAATTTTGACACCGGGCCATTAGCGTATTAGTAAAATAATTGGATTTTAACAGTGATGCTAAGAATTAAACCATTAATGAATCTTCTTTAATTTAATAATAGACTGATGACCCTGAATTAGAATATGGAGGGTGTCATAGATGATATTAGAGTTTTCTATAGGACCAACAGGGCTAAGGGAGAGGTGGTAGTGTCCATCAAGGCCTAGGCCAACTGGCCAGAGGGAAGGAAATTTCATGGGAAGATGTTTCATTTTTGGCAAGAATGGCCACAAATGCCAAGATTCCCTTGATAAGGGCGCTCTCCAGGAGCCCCAGAGGCCTATTTTTCCCACCACCCTCCCAGCACCATCACCATCATTGCCTACCGTACCAGTCGTCCTATCAGCCCCACCTCCGCAGGGCAGTTACAGTACGAGTGTGTGTACAACGTCCACCAGGCCGCAGTTCCATAGACTCCACCCACGGTTAAGGGTACATTTCTTATACATGGGACTTCGGGGCACCTTTTATTTAACACTAGGTCCTCACACTCATTTATATCCACTAGATTTTCACGATCCGCATGATTGTTAGACATGACCAATAGTACAGTCACGTGTGTAGACTCACTATTGGGTAGTGGGACACTAATCTTCTTTATTTGTCGAGGTGTGAGTATAGACATTGGGAGACTAGTTTTGCTCACCTATGTGCTTATGTTAGATATTTCGGAGTATAATTCCATTATTGGTATGCATTGTCTAGCAATGTATAGGGCCATGCTTGATTGTTACAGTAGGAGCACCATGTTTGTGATTCTAGTCGAGGAGATGTTCTTAGTTGCGATGCCCCGTCCCTAAGGGGGATCGTCAACTCACTTGTATTATATCTACGAGGAGACATTTAAGGGGGTAGTGATTTACTTATACTCGATTCCAATTGTGTGCGAGTTCACCGACGTATTTTAGGAGATATCGGGATTATCACCTATACAGATATAGATTTTATCATTGATTTCGCATGGGGCACTCGACCGATAGTTCATGCACCTTTTTGTATATCTCATATGGAGATGAGGGAGATACGGGACCATATTGAGTAGCTTTTGGGGAAGGTCTTTATTCGTAGGAGTACCTTGCCTTGGGGTTCCGTAGTGCTATTTATGAAGAAGAAAGATTGATCTATACGCCTGTGTGTGGATTACCCGGAGTTGAATAAAGTTACGATACTGAATAAGTATACGTTGCCCCGAATCGATGACTCTTTTGACCAGTTGAGAGGAGCCTCTACTTAGTTAAGATTGATTTAAGATTGGGGTATCACCGTTAGCACATACGGGAGCAAGATGAATCTAAGACGACCTTTCTGACGAGATATGGGTCTTACGAGTTTTGGGTTATGCCATTTGGGCTAACTAACGTGCCAGTTATGTTCATGGACTTGATGAATAGGGTGTTCATGGAGTTATTGGATCAGTTTGTCATTGTCTTTATTGATGACATCCTGGTTTATTCTCAGGCTGAGGTAGAGCATTCCGAGCATCTGTATGGCGTTTTACAGATATTGCGCGAGCACTAGTTATACGCTAAGTTTGAGAAATGGTGATTTTGGATGCGTGAGGTACAATTTTGGGGTCATATCGTATTTTCCACGGAATATCAGTGCATTCGAGTAAGGTATCAACGGTGATGGAATGGGGACAGAACACGACATCTACGGAGGTGCACAGTTTCTTGGGGTTGGTCGGGTACTACAAACAATTTATTCGGATATTTTTGAAGATTGCAGGTTTGTTGACCAATTTGACTCGCAAAGGGGTACCATTTATTTGGGATAACGCTTGTCAGTTGGCATTTGATGAGCTAAAGGACAAGTTTACTTCAGCACCTATACTCGCACTGCCAGGATAAGAGTGGAGTATCTTATTTTACTGACTCATCCCGACAGGGACTTGGGGGTGTGCTAAGCAGGGAGACTAGACTATAACTTACGCTTCCCGCAAGCTTAATTCTGACGAGAGTAATTATCCCACCAATGATTTGGAGTTAGCAGCAGTCGTGATTGCACTACAAATTTAGATACATTACATTTGGGGGGGAGAGATTTTGCCTATTAATATATCATAAGTCACTACAATTATTGTTCACTCAGAGAGAGATGAATATGCTTCAACGTAGGTGGCTAGAATTTATGAAAGATTATCAGTTTGACATCCATTATCACCTAGGGAAGGATAACTTGGTGGCAGACACGTTAAGCCACAGGCCAGTAAGGGATGTAGCTGAAGTTTGGAAGGCAAAATGGAAGGAGTTGGTACATCAGGATTCGATTACCAAATCATTTATGTCGGTTATGACCGTCACCCCCCAAGATTGTCTCGAGGGTGGTATATGCCCAAGCAGTAGATTAGTTTTGTCAGGATCGAATCAAATAACTTTTAGTCGGGGGAGAAGAGTCTTACTCCATGAATTCAGAGGGAGGCTTATGTTTCAATGGGAGATTGATTATCCCGGAGGGGAGAACTTGCGACACATAGTGATGGCAGAGTCGCACGGGTCACAATTTTCAATACATCCTGTAGGGGATAAGATGTACCAAAATATGGGATGAAATTATTGGTAGAGTGGGATGAAGAGAGACATTGTAGAGTTTGTCTTGAGATGTACCACTTATCAGCTAGTGAAGGTGGATCATCAGAAGCTAGCAGGGGTTTCACAACTGTTAAAGATTTCAATGTGAAAATGGTAGAGCATTTCCATGGATTTTATCATTGGGTTTCCTACTTCACAGAGGGGTCACGATTCCATTTGGGTGATAGTATATCGGTTGACCATGGTAGCCCACTTTCTTCCAATCCGGATAGATTATATTAGGGACAGTATGCCTAGATTTTCATCGCTGAGATAGTGAGACTACATGGGGTGTCACTTGATATTGTGTCCGACTGGGACAAGATCTTCATGTCTTATTTTTTGGAGAGTTTTTTGGAGGCCATGGGTACCGAGTTGCGATTGAGTATAACCCTCAGATAGACGGACAGATAGAAAGGATGAAACATTGGTAGATATCCTACGGATATGGGTCCTTGATTTTAGGGGAGTTTGCGTATAATAACTCCTATTAGTTTACGATTGGCATGACATCATTTAAGGCGTTTTACGGTAGACCTTGTCGTTTGCCCGGTTATTGGTTGGAGGTAGGGGAAAACAAGCTTCTCGAATCAGAGTTAATTCAGGATACCTCGACCAAAATTGAGTTAATTCAGAGTCCTATACAAATACCTCAAGATAGATAGAAGAGTTATGCCGATTCCAAGAGGTTCTTCCCAGAGTTTAATGTGGGGGACCAAGTGTTACTATGTGTATCTCATATGAAAGGGATAATGAGGTTCGGGAAGAAAGGGAAGGTGGCACGGAGGTATGTGGGGCCATTCCCTATCATTAAGAAGATTGGTCCAGTTTCATATAGACTCGGGTTGTCGGAGCACTTGCATCGGATTCATGATGTATTTCACATTTATTCGCTAAGGTGATATCTCCAGGATGAGTTAAACCACACTCACATTGCATTTGAGGATATTTATTTATAGCTCGATATTTCATATGAGGGGAGGCCAATTGCTATACTAGACCATAGTGAGAGGATATTGAGGTTGAAGGTAGTTCCACATGTACGTGTTCAGTGGGGACATCATAATGATGAGGAGAATACTTGGGAGCGCGAGGATGAGATGCACGAAAAATATCCAGAGTTATTAATACCAGGTATTTTTTTGAATTTTGGGACAAAATTCTGTTATTAGAGGGAGAGTATGTAACACCCCATAATTTTAATAATTTTATATTAGAATTAATTAACTTAAAATGGGAAATTAATTCGAATTAAAATAAATATTAATTAGCGAGACAAAGGTTAATATTTATTAATATTGAGTATTAGTTAGTGAATGAGTAATAAATTAATAAGAACATATTATCATTATTGTGAGTGAGAAATACGACCGTTACGATAATTTAGTCGGGACGCGTGTGTCAGTAGTGTCGGGATAAAATATAATTTAATTATGGGTCATCCAAATGGTCATTTTGAGTGTGCCAGTATGTTCGAAAGGGTCGGAATAGTAAGAAAAGTGTAGTCGAGGGTATGGATTGGGTCCTGGAGTATTTTTAGGCCAAATCAACACCTCAGAGGGGTATTTTGGTCTTTCAAATTTTTGAAGAAAAGAGACCTACGAATTTTATAGGTTTATATCATCGGTTATGTTGAGGGGGTTAGGGTTAACAGTTACAAAAATACAGAGATACCATTAGAGGAGGAATAAGAGGAGTTTCAAGGGTTCCCACACCATTTTTGCACCACCACCACTAGACTATAGATTGGGAGGGTAGGAAGGCCACCCCAAAACCTTTTTGTAGAGAACCAAACCGACTATATCACATAAGTGTTTATCTTGCTAAATTGAGTGCATATATTATTCATGTTAGAGTAGGATTGAACAATACCCATGAATAAATAACCGTGACTTGAAATTGGAGACTTAATTCATGATCTTCGGTAGGATTTGCATGTAGATTAAAGTCCTATGTGATTTGAAGATGAAATCAGAGTATATAGGATAATATAAACGGGAAAAATATGAATTTAATGTTGTATAAGCATGAAAGATCTATGGATAATTATAAAATAATCAGTTTTTTGGTAGGATTCTTGATGATTTGATGATATATTTACGTTGGAAATCACACTTATATGTGTACATAATGTTTGGGAATATTAGTTGTAAGTTTGGTAAAGAACTATGAAGTTTTGAATGGGAAAATTTGATAAAAACACAACTGCGTAGATGAAGAAGAAGGCCTGACAGTTTTCGAATTGATTCGGCCTAAGGGCGAGTCGATTCGGACCTTGAGGGAATTGATTTGGTTTCCCAGATTTTGGCCATTTTTCCTATTTTAGCCCTAAACTTGAAATCGATGAACGGGGAAACTTTTGGGTTACCTTTAAAACATTTTGAGAGATATTTTGTCTACCAGTAGGCTAATGGTAGGATTGGGACTGAGTCATAAGTGAGATGAATTAAGGCTAAGATTAATCGGTGTAAATTGTACGGTAATGAATTCGAGGAATGAGACTGAGTCACGATGAAGGTGAGCGAACCTATGACTTAGACCAGTAGGGTATGGGTGAATTACCTACTGAAATACTTTAAAGAATAATTGGCACACTTGGAGTAGTGGGGGATACTCACGAATATACGATGAAAAGTATAATCGAAATTTCATAATACGTAGGATATTTGGGAGTTATATATACTACATATGGGACATATATTCTAGGTTGCATGTGCACCTATACTGATGATATATATATATATATATATATATACACGTATGTAGTTGGAGCTATGAGAAGCCTCGAAACATTAAACCTAATTTTCTCAGTTTTTTGACTTTTAAAAAATAAAACATACATGTGGTTGCATATACTATATGCCTGGTATAATACAATGAAATATTGTAGCAATTACCTCATGACCCACTTCTTCCACTCACCATGCACTTCCATTTAGGAAACCAATTTTGATATCAACTCCCCTCCATTTCATCCCTAAAACATCTTGAGATTTGCAGTCCCTCATCTCTCTCTCTCTCTCCCTATATATATATATATATATATATATATATATATATATATATATATATATATATATATATATATATATATATATATATATATAGAGAGAGAGAGAGAGAGAGATATCTAACTCACTCTGTTCTTTCTACACACACCTACCCACCACCTCCAACCTAAGTGTAGGGGGGCCTGAAGATAATCTCAAAATTAGAGATAATCCCACCAGCTAATACAACAGACTCAAGGGATTAAAGCAGCGATGCAGCTCAGCATGGCATCTCAAGCGAGACAGCCCAGGGACATCTTCTAGCAAAGAAACTGGCCGAATTATCTTACTTAGTCATGTCGTATTTTTTGTTTACGTTGACTTTGAGCTGTAACGATTATAATGATTATTCAATGTGAGGTCAAACGGGACTCCCGAGAGACCAGGCCTGGCAGGGCCTGGGAGAGATTTCATGCTCTATCGAATGACTCGTCGTGGGAACTTCAGAGGGACTTGGTTTGGAGGATTGAGAAGTGAGGCGCTGTTAAGAATCCTGACCACCTTAGATACTCCTGATAAAAAACCGAAAGACCTTTGATCTTGAAGCCTTGGGAGGAGCAGCCTTAAGTTCCATCGTGCGTTATTTTGTGAACCAAACATCCTTATACCTAATGTCATACCTACTTTAGGTGATGTCACTAGCCAGTTAGGCACTGTCAAATCTGCACTTGAGTAAACCACCATGGTATTTGGGGCTGTTAGATAGTTGGTGAGACACCCCTGTGCTGATAGCCACCTAACGTATAGTGGTTAGGAAAAAGATATGTCTTAGCATTGACTGTTTATGATGTGGAGCTGACTAGTCCATCAAGCATTAAATGTTTGTGACATAAAGTATGAGGGGATGTCTTTCATAGCTATGGAATACTGAGGCACCTCGGGAGTAGTGCCGGGGGGGGGGGGGGGGGAGGTCTATTTATGGATCTCAACCACTTCTGAGGGGGGCATGTTCTTTTGAGAGTCTTTCTCTAGTGATATTATCATGAGTGAGAGAGAGAGAGAGAGAGCGAGAGAGAGAGAGAGAGAGATAGAGAGAGGTTATTGCAAAACAAATCTCTTACTCACCCACCATTATCTCTCATTGTGAAGCTTTTAATAGCTAACTAGAGATCTTTCAGAGGTTGTTGGTGTGTTTGGTTGCCTGTCGGGGTGTATCTAGGGTGCTTACTCCTCTCTCCCTTTGATTGAGTTAGTTCTGAGTTTGCTTTATTATTGTTTGAGCTATACATGAGTGTATTATGAGTCCAATCGAGTGTAGATCAAATATAATATTGTGTGTTTATTTGTGTTCATTAAAGAGTTTATGGCTCATCATTTATCACCATACCTATAGGATTTACACCTTAACTAGTATTACCACACTCCCAAGCTACAACGGGACTACCCTCTTACATTTGGTGACTCTGATGGGGAGGTAATCTTCTAGAAGTATGTCTTAAGATAATGTTAACTGTGCTATAGACTTTGATGATATTCAACGTCAAGAAGAGCAAGTTGCGAGAGAGCTTGAGGCGGCTAGAGATGGGGTCCCTCGAGATGGAGCCCCTCGGGTGGATGTACCCCCAATTCAAGTGGTGACGAGCATCCCAGTGATAACACAAGATTCTACGAGCGATGGGATGGGGCTAACTCAATTGGCCCTCATCATGGATAAGTTTTACGAGTTTCTAGAGACCCCCGTTGCTACAATGGTGTTGGGAGAGATTTGATGATAGTTCTTTTGTGACGCCAATGGTGGCCCCGATAGCCCCAACAAGCGCAGCTCCAATGGGCACTGCCCCCTCGAACAGAGTACCCACTCCTATTTTAACGGTGGGTGCCCCAGGTGTGACGAGAGTTCCACCCATTAGGGTTACTTCAGGTGCAACGAGTGTCCCACAAGTGGTCCCTCTGGCTATTCCTATGATGATAAAAAAAAGGGCATTTGCTCTGGAAGAGATGAGAAAAGAGATGCAGAAAGAAATGCTGAAGATGATACCAGCTTCCTCACAATAAGCAGGCGAGGTGGCATCGGTGTATGATGATTTGCGTATGACTTACCCCCCAAGAATACAATGATGAGCCATACTCGAACGACTACATCCTCCCATCTTTGAAAAATATATCGGGAAAGGGGGAAACTCGGAGGAGCACATTAAACGGTTCATCGAGCACTTGGGAGCTCATTGCAATAATAAGAAGCTCAGGTTGAGGGAGTTCTCTAAATCCTTGACCGATAAAGCCTATACCTGATACTCCCATTTGGCATCGAGAAGTGTTTCAACGTGGGAAGAGATGCATGTGCTATTTATCCGGAAGTTCTTTCTGGTAGAAAATGAGTTTATGTTGACTTAGTTAGGAAGGGATAAGCAACGACTGAGGAAAGATGTGGTGGCATATGTGAGAAGATTCAGAGAGAGGTCCCTCTATGTGAGGTAGGAGGCCAAAGAGTCCAAGATGTTGCAGCTTTGCACTGAAGGTTTGCTCCCCAAATATATCTGTCACCTCATTAATGTAACACGCGAAGGAACTTTTGCAGCCTTTCTAAAGGAGATAAGAAATATATCGTTAGTGGTTCGAACAAACTCGACCATAGTACCGGGGTTATTCAGGGAGCCGATCCAACCTGTTGCAATACGTGGCCAGCCCCTACGGGTAGGATACACTGATGGAGGCAAAGGGGAAAAGAAGCCCAACAAAGATAACAAGAGGAAGTTTAGAAGAGATAGGGAAGAACCACCATCGTCGCCTTGCACCATTGAAGAGGCTGTTATTTTCTAAGACACAAGTTGCTACGAACCAAAGGGCATTCGGGCTGTAGAGCCAGATGTAGGAATGAGAGTCGACCCCAAGTATTGTCAGATCCATCGAAAGTTGGGCCACCCAATGAAGACTTGTTTCATGCTGAGGAAAATAATCAGCAAACACATTAAAATAGGAACTCTGCAGATCCCTCAAGAAAGTGCAAATGCTAACCCCCTTTCCACCACACGATGAAAACCTGGTAGTTGCCTATGATGAGGAGGTCGAACGAGGAACGAGGGAATTGAATTTCCAGTGGGGAGACTTCGAAGATACGTTGGAAGTTTGTACAAGGGGTAGGGCCAATGTGGTCATAGCCTATGATAAAGCAAGTGTAAGGGACGTGGAGGAGGTATACAACCTAAAAGGGGAGGAGGTGGACCTAAGCTTAGAATACCAGGCTATTTTGCGATCGCGTAAGTTCTTGTGGTTCTATGACCAAGTGGGGATACCAAAGGAAAGCCGTTTGGAGATAATGCAAGAAATTTTGGATATCGCAAAGAAGAACGCATTACCCTCATTGAGATGGAAGGGGACCATAACCAGGCTAGTGAGAAAGTACTTATCCGAAGTATTTTTTAGTGATGATGATAGGGCCATGATATTTCCACACAATAGGCCCCTGTACGTGATAGCAAGTATCAACGGGGTAAGATTCGCAAGGGCCCTAATGGATGGGTGAGCATCGATCAATATAATGCCTATCAATTCCTTTCGGATAGCCAATATTCCGAAGGAAAGATGAATACCCATGTCTTTGGTGATTTATGGCTACGATAACCAATCATCCAAATCTATCGGATATGTAAATATAGGAATTGTGGTGGGAAACCTTACCTCATATATCAAGTTCCATGTAATTGAAAGTTCCACTTCGTACCACTTGCTGATAGTAAGGGTATGGATGCACAACCAGGGTCTAGTCCCTTCGATGTATCACTATTGCGCAAAGGTAATTATTAAAGGGACTGATATCATTATACGTTCCACAAAGAAGCCTTTCGCCATCGAAGAAGCTCATTTTGGTTGATGTAGATTTCTACACAGAGTTGGAGGAAGATTCCAGGGTGCTGATAAGGAGGATGGAACGTGCAAGAGTTCCCTCTATCAGATAAAGGATGGGGCCTATGAACGACCAAAGCAGTGAAGGGACATAAGGAAAATTAGTACTCGAAGAATTTTACTCAGGTAATCCCAAGAGGAAGAATATCTCAAGGCAGCTCAGGGATCGAATGAGGCCTATGATGGATCCGATGGAACATCAGGTCCAACGATAGAGCGTGATGAGAAGATATTTAGGAGATAAACTGGCAAAAGCCTCAGGGGAAGGAAGAGAAAAGAAATTGTAACAATAAGCAGGCAGTGAAAAAGGAAGATCACGGAGGATGGGATAGTTATCTACCTCCTCTAAGGGTGTGATTGGGCAGTCGAAGGAGCTGATCTAGGGGCTAATAAAGAGGGTGACCCTACATATGAATGTTTCTTGGTGGACCAGCAGGGGCAATGCATGGTCATTGCCAACTCAAATATACAAGAGTTTGTGGAGGACGTAATTGAAGAACCATAATACATGACGGATCACCCGAGGCTCCAGGTGCAAGAATTGGAATGATTGAACTTGGCCGAAGAAGGAGATGAGGCAAGGCCCATTTTTTTCATTTTGAAGGACGTAAGTGCAAAGAAAAGAGGGGACTTGATAGAGTTGATTCAAGAGTTTAGGGATGTCTTCATGTGGAAATACATTGAGATGGAGGGGCTAGACGAAGAGGTGAGTTGCCACAAGATGAACATTATGCCTTCAGCCATACCAGTGAAAGAAGCCACAAGAACCTACATGTCAGAGATGGATTTGAAGATTAAGGAGGATGTGTAATGGTTGCTAGTAGCAGGATTCATTGATCCGATACAACATCCACTCTGTCTCTCAAGCATTATTTAAGTGGGGAAGAAGGACAAGAACTATATAAGGATATGCGTGGATTTCAAAGATTTGAATAGAGACTTTTCGAAAGATGAATTCGCTCTGCCCTCCATTGATAGTCTGATTGATGCAACTACGGGTCATGAAACATACAACTTCATGGATGGGTATGTGGGATACAACCAGATTAAGATGGATTAAGCATACATAGAAAATAGGTCATTTAGGACCCCGTTAGGAAACTTCATGTACAAAGTGATGCCTTTTGGGCTGAAGAATGCCAAGGCAACATATCAAGGGATAATAATGGCCTTTTTCCATGATTTCTTTCTTAAGTTTTTAGAGTTCTATGTGGATGATTTGGTCATCAAGTCAAAAAGGGAAGAATCCCTTCTGGATGACTTGAGGAGGGTGTTTGTTCACTGTAGAAAGTACAAGCTGAAGATGAACTCACTTAAGTGTGCCTTCAAGGTCACAAGGGGAGATTCCTAGGGTTCATAGTGGATCAAAAGGGAGTACAGACATGACAAGCATCGAGAAATCCTGGAAATGTCGTATCCAAGGAAGACAAAGTAGCTCAAGAGTTTCCTTGGAAAAGTATCCTACCTTAGGAGATTTGTACCGGGACTGGCTAAAATAACTCACCCATTGATGGAACTACTGCGAAAGGGAATGAAGTTAAAATGGGAGGAATCTCACCAGGAGTCTTTGACCAAGATGAAGAAGTTTCTGACCTCTCCACAAATGATGATCCTCCAAGAGTAGGAGTACCGTTGAAACTTTACCTCACGTCTACCACCAGGTCCATCGGAGCACTCTTGGCACAGGAAGTCGATGGGCAAGAAAGGCCAGTCTACTACTTGAGTAGGATCATACATATACCAAAGGCGAGGTACAATAGTGTAGAAAGGCACTGTTTAGACTTAGTTTTCGTAGCATAAAAACTTATACATTAGATGTTATCTTTTACAATTCACATTGTGACAAGATGTGACCCAATCAAGTTTTTGTTAGCAAGAACTATTTTAATTGGAAGAGCAACTAGATGGTTCCTCATCCTTTCAGAATATGATTTAAAGTGTGTGGTCCCTCGCATGATCAAGAGCCGAGCCTACGTAGATTATTGGTAATCTTTCCATCTGGAGTATTTGAGCCACCCCTAGAAAGCATCCTTGGGGATGACTTACAATCAAACTCTCTGGAGGCTAACCTTGAACAATAGATGATGCAATTTAATGGTTCTGCGACTGAAAAGAAAGGAGGGGCAGGGGTTATCTTTTCTAAAGGAGGGGAGAAATTTTGCCTTTCCTATAAATTGGATTTCCCTTTCTCTAATAACGAAGCAGGGTATGAGGCGTTGGTACTGGGGATGTTAGAGGCCCTTCGAAGGGGCATACATTCATTGTGCATCAAAGGTGATTAAAACTTAGTGATCCAATAAGTGAATGGGGAATATGCATTGAATCACCTCAGTTTAACACCATAAAAAATGATCATCCAACGGTTGATCAATCAGTTCCATCAAGTGAAGATAAGAAGGCGCTCCATAATGATGAACATACATATCGATGCCTATGCCACCATCGCTTAAAAGCTAGATATGAAGGTCGATACGACCACTGTCGTGATCCAACGAAGAATAGCCCCATCTATTGTACATTCGGTCCTACCCATGCAAGATGATAAGGATTGGAGGGGCAAAATCAGAAAGCAGTTGGAATCTGGGGAAGGTAAGATGGATCTGAAAGAGCTTGCATAATACTTTGCCAATCATGGTAACTTATACTCCAAGAATGTGGGAGGATAGTTGTTAAGATGTGTTGGCCTCTAAGAAGCAGAACAAAGACTAAAGAAAATATATGAAGGCCACTACAAAACAACTGAGATCCCGCTATATATAAGGATTCAGAGGGAAGGATACTTTTGGCCAGTGATGAAATGAGATGCATCCGAGTTACAACGAAAATGCGATAAGTGCCAATTATTTTTTCAATAAGTTTATTACCACTTCATTGGAACTCAAACAGATTGGAGACATCCATTCATTGACTTCGTCAAAGACAGAGTTGTTACTTTCAAGAAAATAGATGCGATGGGACTTAAACGAAGGGCTCTACGATTTCACATCCAGGAGGAACAACTTTAGCAGAGAGGGTACTTCAATAGACAACTGATATGCATTACGAAGGAAGAGGCAACATAAGTATTGAGTCAAGCTCACGATCCAGCTCACATTGGAGGGTCCAAACTATATGAACAATTAATGACATTAGGGTATTATTAGCCAAATATGGAGAAAGATTCTATTGAGTTTTTACGAAAGTGTAAGGCGTGCTAGCTACATGTAAATATGATCCATGCTCCTTCGGTGGACTTACATTCTTTGGCCACCCCTTATCCATTTCACACTTTGGCGTTTGACCTGGTAGGGGTAATACACCCTTTGTCAAGAGGAAAAATCTAGATTTTGGTGGCAATGAAGTTCTTCATAAAGTGGGCTCTAACCTGAATGGACCCTCCCAGTATTTCTAAGTGATAGGCTCCTTATAGGTTACCTTTTATCACCTTGAATAGCCCCTCCCAGTTTGTTCCTAGCTTTCCATCTGATGGTTTCGTAGCGCAGCCAAGAACTTTCCTCAGGATGTAGTCCCTAACCTGGAAAGCTCTTAGATTCACATTTTTATTGTAGTGCTTTGCTAGCTATTGTTGGTAGGCTGCACGCTTCACTAGAGCCAACTTCCTTCATTCCTCAGCTAGGGAAAGTTCAGCAAGTAATGATGCATCATTTTGGCCTTAGTCGATCAGAGTGGATGTCATGGTATGGAGGCCAGCTTCCAAGGGGATAATTTCCTCCATCCCATATGTCAGCGCGAATGGTGTCTCCCTAGTTGCTCACCATGGGGTTGTGCGGTAAGCCCACAGGATGTGGGGTAGTTCGTTTACCCATGCTCCCTTGGCATGCTCTAAATGCTTTTTTAGTCCCTCAATTAATGTTTTTTTGGAAGCCTCAGCCTGTCCGTTTATCTTAGGGTATGCTGCATAACTGAAGTAGTGTCTGATCCCGTAGTTGCTACTGAAACCCCGAAAGAGGCCACTCTCAAACTGGGTTCCGTTATCAGTGATGATAGTCCTGGGGATACGAAAGCGAGTGATGATATTCCTCCATATAATTCTTATCATATCTGTGTCACTGATGTTTGCCAGTGGCTCTGCCTCTATCCATTTGGTGAAGTAGTCTATTGCGACTAACAAGTATTTGCAATTACCGACTGTAGTTGGTAGAGGGCCCACGATGTCCATAACCCACTAGGATAAGGGACATGGGATAGTAAGTGATTTTAGTTCATTAGCTGGCTGGTGAACTATAGGTGCGTGAAGTTGACACTTTTTGTACTTTCGAGCGTAGATTCCGGTGTCTTTGTGCATGTACGGTCACCAGTACACTTTTTTAATTACTCGAAAAGCTAGAGATCTACCCCTAATATGACTCCCACAGATTCCCTCATGGAGTTCATGTAGGACTTTCTCGACATATTTTGGATGAACGCACTGGAGGTAAGGGCCAGTGAAAGATCTCTTGTACAGCTTGCCCTCAGGAGATAAGTGAAAGAGATCAACTTTTACTCTTATCTTATGAGCGATCTTCTTAACTATTGGTATTGTGACATCCTTCAAATAATCCCTCATGGGGTCCATCCAACTAGGGCCTGTCTCAATCTGGAGAACATGCCCTGCGCTCGACATCTCATTGATCTGGTTGATACTTGGCTGGGCAAGTAAATCAATCTGAATTGTCCTCTTTAAGTTAGAATTGATCGCTGAGCTTAAGGCTACTAGGTCATTAGCATGGCTGTTCTGTCCTCTGGGAAACTGCTGGACGCTGACGTGATCAAAGTTGGATATTAATTCTTTCACAGTGGCGAGATAGGATGCCATCCTCTCATCCCTTATGTTGAACTCGCCACTTATCTGGTTGGAGATCAGCAACGAGTCACCGAACACTTAAAGTTACTTTACTCCTAGCGTTCACACCATTTGTAGGCCCGTGATTAGTGCCTCATATTCTGTTTCATTGTTAGAGGCTTCAAATCGAATCCTGATTCTTTGCTCGAGTACTACATCTTTAGGGGTAATCAGCACGATGCCTACTCCTGCCCCTTTGGAATTGGAGGCTCAATCAATGAATAATCTCCAGATGCCTCAAGCTGGGGGAACTTCGCTTTGATATATAGTATGGGGTTGGTCGCAAGGCTGATCTCCTCTAAACTCTGCGATAAAATCAACGAGGACCTGCCCTTTGATAGCATTCCTCGACTGGAACTGAATTTCAAATCTCCCGAGCTCGACTGACTACTTTGATAGTCTGCCTGAAAGGTCTGCTTTCCTCAAGAATTCTTTAAGTGGGTGGGATGTAAGTACGATGATGTAGTGGGCTTCAAAATAGTGTTTTAATTTTCTTGAGGCTACTACTAGCGCAAAGGCGAGTTTTTCTAGTGGTAGTTATCATTCCTCGGCGTCCAAAAGAGTCTTTCTCGCATAATAGACTGGGTGCTGGATCCCCATTTTTTTCACATACCAGTGAAGAACTTACACCATGACTAGATACTATAAGGTAAAGATATAGGGAATCATTCTCTTGAGGGATTACGAGAAAGGGCGGTTGACTGAGGTAAGCCTTGCTCCCCTCCAATGCCTTCGAGCAATCCTTGTTCCACTCCACATCCTTACTTTTCTTCAACAACTGGAAGAACGGTTGACACCTTTCGAAATATTTTTAGATGAACCATTTTAGGGCGGCGATAATCCCTGTGAGCTTCTGCATGTCTCTTATCGTACGAGGGGGCTGCAACCTTTTGATCTGGGTTGGCTCAATACCTCTCTTGCTAACCAAGTACCCAAGGAATTTTCCAAACTGGACACCGAAGGAACACTTACTTGCGTTGAGATTCATTCGGTATTTCCTGAGGATTTTAAAGGTCCTTGATAGGTCAGAGAGGTGGTCATCTTTGAGCTTGATTTTGACGAGCATGTCATCGATGTAGACTTCCACGGTGCTTCCTATTTGGTATTTAAACATCTTGGTGACCAACCGCTGGTAAGTTTCTCATGCGTTCTTGAGCCCAAAGGGAATAACCTTGTAGAAATATAACCCAACTATGGTTATAAATGTTGTTTTGTCTTGATCTGGCTCGTACAAAGGGATCTGGTGATACCTGGAGTATGAGTCCAGGAAGCTCATCCTTTCGTGTGCTGCAGTGGGATCCACCAGATGATTAATCTTTGAGAGGGGGAAGCTGTCTTTAGGGCATGCCTTGTTGAGATCGGTTAAATCAATGCATACTCTCCACTTTTCGTTGCTCTTAGGGATAACCACTGGGTTGGATATCCATTTGGGGAACTGGACTTCCCGTATGGATCCTGCATCCAACAATTTTCTAACTTCTTTCTCCACTGCCTTGGCTTTTTCTGGAGGAGGTCAATGAGTTTTTTGTGCTATTAGTTTTAAAGATGGATCAATGTTCAGTCGATAACAAGTGATGTTAGGATCAATCCCGGGAAGTTCGTAAGGTTACCAGGCAAAGACATCTGGGTTACTTTTAAGAAAGGTGACTAACTCCCTCTTTTCACGATTGATGAGTCAGGTTCGAATCAAGAACTTTCTTTCATTCCAATTGCTACTGGCTATGACTTCCTCCAGGTCCTCGATGACTCTTTCAGAAGGGGGGGGGGGGGGGGGGGGGAGATCCTGGTCTCCTCCACTCCTGGTCTCCCATACCTTAGTTGTTATTCGGAGGGCATTATCCTCTCCTGCTCTTCATTTTTGCTTCTAACTTCTTCATGCTTTTTCTCTAGTCAGGGCCGAATGGCCACTATAAAACACTTTCTTTCCATCACCTGATCCCCACAGATCTCCACTACCCCTTGTTTAATCACACATTTGAGCTCCTGATGGTAGGTAAATGGGAAATCCTTCATCGCGTGCAGCCATCCTCTGTCGAGGATTTCTTGGTAGGGTGAATCAATATCGACCACAAGAAACTCGATCATTTTCGAGATGTTTCATACTCTGAACGGCAGGACGATCTTTCCTAAGGGGATGGTTATTTTTCCAGTGAATCCAACCAGAGGAACGGTGGCTTCTTTTAGGTCGGCGATACTTAATTTCAACTTTCTAAACAGGTCGAGATACATTACTTCGGATCAGCTACCTTGGTCGACGAACAACCCGCCGATGTCATAGTTATCTATCCTGAGTGTAATAATCAGTGCATCATGATGTGGGGTTCTTACTCCTACTAGGTCCTCATCTGTGAATACAATATGCTTGTTGTAGTCCACATCTTCTGCTTGCCGATGCTTCCTAGGTTGCGTTTTAACTCGATCGATCTGGAAAGCTTACATTACTGTTGTGAACTTTTTTACTTCCATCTGAGCTGTATTTACTCGGATCTATTTGAGGTCGGACGCCCAATGAATTACAGCGAACTCATGGCCGATGTCCTCCTCGAGCACGTTATCGGTCCTCTAATCTCCATTGGCAGCTACCTTCTCTGCCTTTGTCTCCACGAATTCGCTCATGTGTCCAGCTTGGGCTAGCTCCTCAAGGTGAGACTTGAGAGCCTTGCAATGCTCAATTTTGTGCCCTCCCTCCTTGCGGAAAGAACATCTCAGTGCGTTATTCCTCTTGAAAGGGTCTCCACCGATTTTCTTGGGCAACTTAATGAACGGTTCATCCATGATCTTTGCTAGAATCTTGTAGATGGGTTCTCTCAAAAATGTGTTTACTGCTTAGAATGCCTTTGAGGCATCACTTTTACTCCCATTCTTAGGTCCATTCTTTCCCCCATTCTTACTTCCTTTCTTCTGACCCTTATTCTTGTAACTCCCCTTACCAGCGACCTTAGCGCGACCATTTTCTCCTACACTGAGATGAGTCACATTTTTTACTTTGGCATATTTTTCAATACGAACCATCAAGTCATTGGTGGTTGTATCCTCCTTCTTAGTGAGGGACTGGTGCAAGAGGCAGGATCTAGGTAAGTCAATCGTAAAGGATGCCACAACGACCTGCTCCGAGCAGTCCTCGACCTCGTTGAATAGCTCCCAATACCTCTTTGCATAGTCTCTGAGGCTCTCCCGGTTTTTTTTCTTCTTTCTTAATAAAGCATCCATCCTCTTCAGATGGGAGATGTTGGTAATGAAGTGAGCTATGAAGAGCTCTACCAGGGACTTAAAGTTCCTAATGGATTTGTGAGGGAGTTTCTCTAAACACTTTGAGGCCATGTCGTGCAACCTCGATGGAAAAATTTAGCACAACAATGCGTCCTTATGGTTCCAAAGGGTCGTGGCCTGCCTATACTACTTGACATAGTCGATAAGATCAATCTTTCCATCATAGGTCTTAAAGATGGGCATTGCAAACTTCTTGGGGGATTCCTCTTCCTCTATTTCCCATGAATAATGGGATTTTATCTCGGTCCTGAGAGTTCTCCTGGATAGCTCTCTAGTCGACTTGGCTCCCCGATGTGCTAGGTGTTGGTCCATCTCTCTCCGAACAAAATTTTATATGTCGTCATTTCCTCGGCTTGGTCTCTTGTAACGGTGAGTTGATTGTTGTTGCTCACACCAGTCGTTATCAGACCTGCATTCCTTAATTATTTGAGATCCACATCTTGGGATCCTTCCTCGATTGTGAGATCTGCTCGCCTGAGGGCTAGGAGTTCGATAATGACGTTGACTTGTACTGCGATGGAGTTCTCTCTCCATATTCTCCAATCTTCTTTTGAGGCGAGCGTTCTCGACTTCCTGCTTGCGAGTGGCTTCCTCTTGCTCTTAGAGCCTGGCCGCATAGGCGTCGATCAGCCTGGAGACTTGTGTGGACCTAGCTGGTCCCTAACTTTCTTCTGAGGCTTTCCATTCTGGGAGAGGCCTTGGGTTTACTCATCGAACTTCATACCTAACCCTACGAGGGGTAGGTTTCTCTTGAATATCCCTTTCTTGAGGGGCATTGCTGCTGTGACCAGACATTCTAGGTTCTTGTTGGTGAAGGCTTTATTAAAGGAAGAACAATCTCTTCCCTTAGACGACGCTAATTGTGGTGACAATAAATCTGAACATAAATTATAAGTAAATTCGATCACAAAAAAAAATAAAGAACATAAATTAGAATAGCTGCAATCACACACGATACAAGATATACGTGGTTCGACAAATTGCCTACGTCCACGGTGGTGCTCTCTGTTTGTATTTATCTTTTCTCCAGTGGAGTGTTTTTTATTACATACCCTTTGCCCCGGGCCAGGGATAGAATATATACATGCAAACTTCGAAGAGTGAGGGTGTTGGGTACTTCCCCGTTTGACCATAATCCATAGAATATCTTGTGAGAGATTATAGGGGTTGAATGGGTCGCTGTGGACTTAACCATCTACTAGACTTTGGAGTTTGGGCCGGACTCTCCCTATTCTTGATAGGGCTTAGTCTGGCTACTTCTCTAGGACGAGATAAACATACGAGGTACCCACACTAATGTACATTCGACTAGCGGTTTACATCCACGAAATGGTAAAGTTATACATACAACTTCGTTTCCTCAACACTTAGAATTTTATAATCTATCCCCATGTAATTCTTATGTAATAATCTTTTGTGGAATTGCAGTTAATTGTGAGAATTAATCAAATGTTCTCACATCCACCGATGTAAACGTCACAACAAATAGCTTGCGTTGTACAAATAGGTCGACTTTCACCAGTAATTACGTTATGATAGTTACATAAGATATAAGATATGATAAACATATAAATAATATACATGAAACTCGATACCTGAACTAATGTTATATCTTCTCTACAGCAAACACATATTAATTACGTTCAAGGCATCATAATATTGTTGCACGATCTTCTTTTGGTCAACCCACATCAACATGCCTCCACAGCAAATGCAATTATGTGGATTGAGGAAAAAATAAGAGACAAACCCAAAT
This sequence comes from Sambucus nigra, assembly GCA_949130495.1. Lineage (NCBI taxonomy): Eukaryota > Viridiplantae > Streptophyta > Magnoliopsida > Dipsacales > Adoxaceae > Sambucus > Sambucus nigra. The sequence continues at coordinate 424,019,122 of OX422213.1, read as the reverse complement.
CACGACCTAAATTTAAATTATGTTGCAAGGGCAGATAAGTGATGCTACCTTCCCTACCCAACACACTGGAGTATCTAGATGCTGAATTGTATAATGCTAGATTCAAAGAGCATATACGAACACATAACTTAATGTTGTCTTTCAAGTGGATGGGAGGAAAAATAGATCACACCAGACTAGATGGAAGGGGTCCCTATGTTTTTCGAATTAGTGGAGATAATTACCATCGAATTGGATCATTGCTCCCTGATCATGGAAATGCGCCTAAGTTTACCCAACTATACATCTACGACACTGAGCATGAGATATCCAACAAATTGCGGTGTATCAATTTGAATAGGGCTAATCAAATTGTCCAGGATACATCAGCACGGTTGCAATTTATGTTAGATTTAACAAACCCTTACGTTGGAGTGTTTCGAAAAGCATGTGATACGTTAGCTAAGAAATATACAAAAAACCTCCACGTTAGAACTTTATATTCAAGAGATGGACGACTATACAATAAACCTACAACAAATGAAGTCTCAACACTTATAATTGGTGATGGATCTGATGATATGAATAACCGTGACATTATTGTTAAGAAACTTGATGGAACACTTAAAAGGATAGATGAGACCCACCCATCCTACATGCCTCTTCAATATCCGTTCCTTTTTCCTTATGGGGCAGATGGGTGGCACGAAAATAGACAATTCACTCTCGATTCCACCAATAAGAAGACGGGTGTGTTAATGAGAGAATTTTATGCATATAGATGGCAATTTCGCAACAATGAAGGTAAGACGATACTACAAGGCGGTCGTCTGTTCCAACAGTATGTTGTCGATTGCTATGTTGTTATTGAACAACAAAGACTCTATTATGTACGTGCCAAACAGAAAAAGTTTCATTCATATCTATTTAAAGGACTGATGGATGGAGTTAATGCCGGTGATACTAACGCTGTAATGGTTTGTAGAACATATATATTATTCCCTCATCTTAACTGGTGGTCCACGTAACATGATACAACACTATTAACATGCAATGGAAATTTGTTGATCACTAGGATTTCTCGATTTCTTCATAACATTCACTTGCAATCCAAATTGGCAAGATATCCAGTATGGGGTATCCATATTACCAGATCAACGCACTGAAGATAGTCCCGACATAGTTGATAGATTATTCAAATTAAAGTTGAAGCAACTAATGGACGATTTTAAGAAATGCAATTTCTTTTGTGAAACCATTGCAGGTATGATCATCGAATAATATTAACAAATTTTATCGCATTACTCTTTAGTATGCACTCTTTTTCATTACTCATAAACGTATTTTTTGCATTAACAATTCAATAACTTCTTACTGTGAACAGATATTCATGTTATCGAGTTCCAGAAGTGCGAGCTACCACACTTCCACATTATTCTCACCTTAGTTAAAGTTGACAAACCATATTCTCCTGAAGAAATAGATGCCATCGTCTCTGCCGAACTTTCAGATGAGTCCACATACTTTCTAGCTTTTGAAACTATGTTACGGTGCATGATACATGGTCCATATGGAGCTATGAACCCCAACGCTCCCTGCACGGTCAACGAAAAATGCTTGAAAGGCTACCCAAAGAAATTCATTAGCGAAACTGTTGTCGAAGAAACTTGATTCATTCTTTATAGGCATCATAATATGAATAAGACATACACGGTTAATGGCTTCGATGTTGATAATCGTTGGGTTGTTCCGTATAACCGGGATCTAATTCTAAAGTATAATGCCCATACAAATATCAAACATTGTACATAAGACAAACTTATTAAGTACCTATACGTGTACATTAATAAGGGATCCGACCGTGCAACGATCGTTATTGAGGATAACACGACTCACTATAACAACGGTGGAGAACGTTGCATCCAAGATATCGATGAAGTCAAACAGTACCTCGACTGTCGATACGTATCTTTTATTGAGGCATGTTGGCGAATATTCAAATTTGATTTGCAATCGCATTATCCAGCGATTGAACGATTACAATATCACTTACCAGGTGAATGATTTATCATCTTCGAAGAAATATTTGATGTTGGATCCTTAATCAATCGAGATGGAATTCAAGACACAATGTTGACCAAATGGTTCGAAGCTAATATGGATCATCCAAGTGCAAAAAACTTGATGTATGTCGAGTTCCCTAAAGAATGGTTATGGGAAAGTACTGTAAAAAATGGAAGCAAAGACGACAACGTGGCAGTATAGGGAAACTACCATATGCGCTCCTGAGCTCTGGTGAAAGGTATTACATACGAATGTTGCTTCATAAAGTTTGAGGTGTAAAGTCTTTCGATGATGTCAAAACAATCAATGGTATTGTGTATCCATCCTTCAAAGTGGAATGCATTTTATGAGGATTAGTTGATAATGACAACGAATGAGACGAAGCACTAAATGAAGCTTTAATATGGGCTATAGGTCCCAACTTACGAACATTTTTGTTTCATAATCATATTTTTGGAGATTTTAGAACCAAATTTATTGTGGGAGAAACATTGATGTAACCTCATCGATGACTTACAAAGTCAGACAAGAAGGGAAGATGTAGATCTTGATATGCATCTCAACAATGATGACTTAAAAAACTTGGGGCTATTAGAGATTGAACACTTATTGAACAAGAATGTAAGTTCCAAATATGCATTCGCTCCCATGCCTCTACCATCTTCACGTGCAACTGAGTTTTTTACCAACAGGTTTCTAAGATAAAAGCTTGATTATGACAGTGCTAATGAGTTACAAATATTCTAGTCATTGCATGCCGGCTTAAAAAATGATCAACTCGTAATTTTGAACACAATTATGGAATCGTCGTTACGTCAATGTGGTGGAATTTTCTTCAAATGGGGAAAATATATTTGTCGAAAACATTAATATCAAAATTCAGGTATGACAGGAAAATAATTCTTTCCATTGCATCATCAGGCATTGCTTCTTTACTCATGCCAGGAGGATGAACTGCACATTCCCATTTCAAAATACCTCTTAATAGAGATGAATCATCAATTTATTCCATTAGTTTGAGGACAGATTTATCATCGTTGATACAAGAAGCGTAATTAATCATCTGGGATGAGGCGCCAATGATAAGTCGTTGCGCTATCGAGGTAATCGACCATAAATTTAAGGATATTTTAAAAAATACAGTTAGCTTCTTTGCCGATCGACCGTTTGGTGGTAAATTAGTTGTGCTAGGTGGTTATTTCAGGGAAATATTTCCAATTCTACCTAGATGTGTACGTTAAAATATTGTTTGGTCTTCATTGTCAAGGTCATCAATTTAGAAACATTGCAAAGTTCTGCACCTTAAGAAAAATATGCGTGTCTCATCGAACTTCATTGATAATGAATCACGACAATCTCTACTAGATTTCACGAAATGGAATAAATTGGTTGCTGAGGGAAAGGTACGTTAAAAATCGTTCGGTACAGATATTGACCTTAATTGGATACAAATCACCGAACAATTTGTCATAAAAAATAGTGAAATGGGACTAAGAGAATTAATTTCAAAAACATATACTGATCTTCATACAAAGTTTAACGATCTAACATACCTAAACGAGCGTGGAATTCTGGCCCAAAAAAATACCGATGTGGATGAGTTGAACTTCATTATGCTGCCAATGCTTCCTGGATCACTTAAGGTATATAATAGCTTGGACAAATTATGTCCTTCAGAAGAGGATGGTATTGACCCCGCCATGTATCCTCCTGAGTTTCTTAATTCATTACAATTCCCCAGTCTTCCAAATCATATATTGCAACTCAAAGTTGGTGCTCCTATAATTCTCCTACGAAACCTTAACCAATCTTTAGGGTTTTGCAACGAAACTCGATTAGTGATCACCAAGACGGGGGGACATGTCATAGAAGCTAAGGTGATTATGGGGTCCAGGATCGGTGAAGTAGTATTCATTAACCGTGTCGACTTATCACCTATAGTTGGTAGTTCACCCTTCATGAGAAAACGATAACAATTTCCAATCAAGTTGGATTTTCTATGACTATCAACATAAGTCAAGGTGAAACTCTCTGTCAAGTTGGCCTTTACTTGTGTTTTCTCACGGGCAGTTGTACGTAGCCTTATCGATAGTTAGTTCTCCAACAGGATTGAATATTTTAATAAAGAATCCACAAGATATTCCTGTAGATTTCATAAAAAAACATTGTGTACAAAGAAGTTTTCAATAGCATTTCTACATAAAAAGTTTATTGTTGCCCTAATGTGAATGTATTGCTATGAAAAAACTACGATAAATACTACTGCATTACCTATACTTTTTTACTTTCGAGTTGTTTTTCTTTTCAAAACTTATGTTGAGTCACTGTCAACTTAAAATTATGTATCCTTTAAATACTTTGACGTGCAATGTTATAATGAATCATTAGTATGTCGAGTCCTCTAGATTATCAAAACTTCTCCTATACTCTTCACATGTTATTATGGAGTGACCATCCATTAATTGGTACCCAATGAGATTTTACGATCTTCTAATTTCCAAACACGAATTCTATAATTGTGACATATTATTTGAAGGAACATCTGTTCACAAGCACGCAACAAAAATAGTTGAATTGGGTCACAAAATACAAGCTTTCGGACGATCCATGTTTGAACAACTAATTATGGATAAAATAATAAAGACGTTACCACCATTATGGAAGACTGCAACATACAGTCTTCTTCAACAATATAAGCCGAACGATCCAGTTCGACTGATTAAACTACTATAGGAGGCTGAAAGAGATATCAACCCGTTATGGATACAGTTTGAACAAGGAGAAATGGACCCAAATTTGTGCGTTTGTTTCCATATTTCTGAGAAAAACAAATACAAGGCAAACTGTACAAAAATGGTTTCTTCCCATGAACTGATATTCTAATATATGCTATAGTAAACACTATTCCAATGACATGGCCACTATAAACTATCCAAGATAAGGTGATGAAGGAGTCATTAACTATTGAGGAATTATCCGTCTATTTAAAAAACATAAAAGATGACGTCATATGCATGAAAGCATTCAAGATTCGGGAGGATCAACAAGTGAGACAACATACAAACAATGTATCATCCAGTGATTCTCAGGTACTAACATGATATCGTTATACAAAAGTATTGTCAAACAATATATATGTAACGAGTACTATTTTTTAAATTGTATACAAATAAGCAATGATTCTAAATGTTTATTACACAACTAATCATTTCTTCTTATATCTGTATTTTGTAAATATTAGCTTTGGTAAAAAACTTTTCTTTCGTAACTAATTACTCAATAACAATGTTCTTACAACTTATGAACATATTTTAACAATAATTACTGCAGCTAATTTCCTTTTTGGTTTTCCTTTTTACAAGGTTTCGTGATGAGGAACATTAGGCAAAAGTACATAGCAATTTATGTCCAGGTATTCAACCATTTCATGTATTCACATATTTGTATTTATTACTAGCATGCCTCTCGTCTGATAATTTTTATCTACAATGTATATCAACTTGGACCTTGCAAACACTGTAAGTCTTAAACAACATATTTATTACTACTTAACACAAATTATTTCACATTTATCATCTAAAACAATGAGTACAAATTTGATTGTAGAGTCATTTCCTAAAAAGTCAAGGGGTGAACGTTAACTTACGATCTTCTAAGGTGTGTAGTGAAATAATATTGAGTTCATATTTTATTTACCATTAGATTTCATTAAATGTGAAAAATCTAACTTATTTTCTTCATTCCCAAATCTATAAAATAGACTGATACACTCCCAGTCACGAAGAATGAAGTATGTAGTGTGCACATTTTATAACATGTGCTACAACGTATGGTCCATTAATATTTACTTTTCATTAAAATCAACTAATATCTTCTCAACCGTCTATGATATACAAGATTGTAGTTTTCACCCCGCAACTCTGGAGATGCGTTTACATCAAGACATGGGAATTTCGGAAGGCTATGTTTAGGAAATATGGATTTACCCACTACGAGTATGCCAAAAATCCATATTTTGAGTCGCTCAAAGAAAATGAATATCGTTGTCATTTCTGTAAAAAGTAGTTGTCACCCGTTTGAAGGACTACTTCATTTTAAAATTCACTTTGTAATGTAATTTTTTTTCTAACTTGGATTTTTCTAACTATGGTTGGTTCTGCGACATTATGGTTGTTACCATTCATTGTCTCTTACTCATTTTAAGTCGTACACTCTATTCACCACATTACTTATATTTACATGCTCATGCATATGGCTACGATATTCTTCTAGAAATACCGATAATAATTACATTTTAATTTATATATTTGAATAAAATATTTCAAAATATGTTACACCTAACCGTGCATCGTACGGGTCACACTAATATATATATATATATATATATATATATATATATATATATATATTTGTTGGTTTGAATACCTATTGTGTGGATTTTCGCGTGTGAACATACTTAGGCTACTTGCTATCACATGTGGTTGCACGTCATGGACAGTCTTATCCTGATGAGCCATTGGGGGAATTTTGACTTGTACCTCAGAACATATAACTTAGGGATTAAGCACTACTTATGTGAATGAGAGTGTGACCAATCGTTTGGGTATGTTAGGTGTGTGCATAGCCCAAAGTCTTAGGACTATGTTTGCCTCCAAATTATATGAATTGTGAATGTATGGTTTGAGAATGATTCCGAACTATATCTCCTTTACATAGTACGTGATGTACCAGGACTTGATAGTGGAGTATGCCCGCCTCACAGGTCTCCACCTAGGGATGTCGTATTTGTATATATTATAAGAGTGATGTAAATATATATACGTGTGATTTATTCTACTACGTGTGATTTATTCTACTATGTGTGCTTTAGTGATATCTAAAGTAATCTATGTATGTGGGAACTTAATACCTAAATGATTTAGAAATTGATATAGTATTGTATGGACAATACGGGTGGGCACAAAAAATTATTAGGTAGGGAGAGACTTAATTTAAACAAGTTAGTTCAGGTAGCGTAAGTAGGTTGGTTAAGAAGTATACGTTAGCGCACACATTAGTTGAGAGGTGAGGATCTCAAGTGAGGACACAGAAAGTTAACATGTATAAAATATCTACTCTTTAATGCATTTTAAATACTTGTAAAAATATTTTCAAACTGTTTTACTTGGGCTCTGACCCGTTTCAATTCCATTTTTGTAAAAGCTTTTAGGTGCCCAACCACAGGGACGCTAGGCTTAGGAGTTAAAATTTGACACCGAGCTATTATGGTATTCGTAAAATAATTGTATTTCGACCGTGATGCTAATGATTCCTATTTAATTTAATAATGGACCGATCACCTAGGATTAGAATAGGTGGGTTGTAGATATAACTAGTGTGAATGTTATATAATCAATTAAAGTGGAAAAGATTAACTAAGTTAAAGAGTAAAATAACTTAGGAAACAGAAGAAGGAAATACTCGGGATAGAGTAAAGGGATAAGAAGACATGTTACAAGACTAGTTATATGGGATTGTATAACTAGTTGGGTTATAGAGTTTGCATTAGGTGTGCATAATAGTTGAGAGGTGCGTAATATCTCAATAGAGTGAGACACCCGCTTAAATATGAAAAATGTTATTGCATATTTAAAATGTTTCATTTTAATTACTTGCAAAATATTTTCAAATGTTTTTGGGATCTGGGCCTTGTCAAAATATTGTTTTTAAAAACATTTTAGCTATCCAGTCACATGGATGCTAAGATTGAGGATTCATTCTAGGGATGCGTAGTTGCATCATTATAGAGGCTTTTAGGACTTTGAGTACATGCCTCATTCATTCATTCCTAGACTAGTTTGTTGATTCAATAGTTTCATTTGGGTATGTCGTCCCTTTTAGTTGATACATTTGAGTTTTATTTATCAGACGATGTACCTGGATTTATTTTATTTCTCTAGACTTATGATTTGAAGTTCTTTTTGGGAACCGATGGTTTATCTAGTATTATTATTTTACCTATCTGTCGTGTGATTTATTCAAACTAATATTGTGTGTACGATTTGCTTATTTTAGTTTTATTCTGCATGTTGTTAACCTAATAGCAAGATAAAATTTGACACCAGCTTAATTTTACTTAGGTGGCTAGTAATTTAAAACCTGTTTTCGATAGTGATGCTAAGAATGAACCAAATACGATTCCTGTTTATTTTGATAAAGGACTGACCACTCGTGATTAAGGTATTCCATTGGATCTATTACCATGATTTCAACGCAGCGTTCGTTGACATAGAGCCCTAATATTAGGACTATTGCATTAATGATTTTGTAATTAAGATTACGTTCTTATGATATTATATTTGTATTAATGTTGGACTTATACAATTCAATATGATTTCAGATGCCACCTAAGAGAGGTCGACCGTCGAAAGTAGTGGATAGAGCCAATGAGAGAGAGGCTAAGCAAGAGGCACATGCACTATATGAGGGCATACCCGGGTGTATAGTTTGGGTTCCGGGGAAATTTAAGGCCAAACCGGCACCGTATGAGGGCATTTTAGTCATTTGGCAATATAGGGTAAAGAGACCTACAAATTTCCAACATCTTTATCAGAATATATATGGGAGAGGCTATGGTTTAGAGGTTATAAAATCAAGAGAGGTCATTAGAGGAAAAGGATAGGCCATTCTTGAAGTTTGAGGAAGGGTTCTTGAGAGATTCAAGTGATCCTTGCATCGAAAACATCATTCGAGAAAGGATTGAAAGGAAAGACAAACCAATTCATCATCAAATCATGAAATTAGATCTATCGGACCAAAGACAAGTGTTTATCTTGCGTTTATTGTAAGCATGCTATAATACCTACGTAGAATAGGGTTTGATCTACCTGTTTTTGGAAGATTTATTATGATTTTTTTTTTTGGGGGGGGGGGGGGTATAATCAATGAATTAATGTAGGATTGGGTGTAGTTATATTTTTTTTATGTTGGTGACACGAAATCAAAGGTCTTGGGATGATTTATAATAAATAAATATTTGTTTTAGATTAAAATATGTGAAGAATATGAGAAACCCGAGTTTTTATGATTTTTGAAGATTAAATCTTGTATGATCCGTTTTTGTTGAGATTTTAATGATATAATTTGTTAGGAATTGTTAGAATGATATTTGGTTAAGTATGGTTTAGAGTTGGGACGTTTGCATGAAGGTTTATGGGAGTAAAAATGGAAAAATTGCAAAACCGTAGAAGAAGAGACCTGCTACATTTCGAATCGATTCGGCCTCCTGGGCGAATCGATCCGGCGAATCGATCCGGCTGCCCATAATTGGACAGTTTTTCCTTTTGATGTTATTTCCTCTTGGTATGAATTATGAGGAACTTGGGGGGTTAATCCTAGAATTAGTTTAAGACTTAAAGGAGGTCAGTACGTGTACATTCAAGACTTAATTAGATCTAAATGTGAGTAAGATTGGAACTTTCATCCGACGATAGTAAATGCAGTGAGTTAAAAATAAGGAATTTGGAATTTGGGCTTCGATAAGTGTGGTTCATGACCTAAGCCTATAACCAGTAGGGTATGGGTGTAATAACTACTAAATTAATATGAGGGGTAACTATGGGCCCTTCAAATAAAAAATAATGTTCGGATAAATATAATTGAGATGTATAAATGTGAATGAATTTTATAGTGAGAATTCAAGAGATAAATACTACACACAGGTTATAATTATAGGTTGAGTGTATAACTATACGGATTTATTATTATAGGTCGTGTGTGTGCCAATACTGAATATACATATGGATTAGGTTGCATGTGTACCTATTATGTGCTTTTTTTATATGAACATACCTACTCTGCTTGCTATCATGGAGGTCCCGCGCAGTCGGCGATCCCACCTTGACGATTCCATTAAGGTCTGGATTTATGCCCCAGAGCATAGTGCTGATAGTGGATAACTATGTGAGAGAAATAGTGATGCTGGCAAGTCATTTCGGTAGGCTAGGTATGTGCGCATCCCCAAAGAGTTAGTGCTATGTTCGCCTCCAATATGTGTGTTTTTTATTTATGATTCGAGGAGACATTTCGAATCAATAGTCCATGATTAGGTACGTGAGGTACTTGGACTTGATAGTAGAGTTTCGAGTGCGCATCGTTATGACCAGTCCGTGAGATGAGGCATTATATATATATATATATATATAAATACTCATGAATGTTTGATTTTACTTATGTTTGATGGTAAGGAGACTAGATAGTGTATATCAAACACAATGCCTAATATACTTAAGTGTAAATAGTAGAAAAGATAGATAGTGCAAGTCTAAAAATAAAGTAAGTGTGGGAACTTGACATGAGGGTAAGAATAATAACATAAGAGGAATGTTAATTATTAATTGTTCGATAACGTATTGTATGAGCTGTACGGGGTAAGTTAATGAGAAACTTAACTAAAGGCTTAATGATAGTTAAGGGTTTATTGTAGCGTACGGTATGGGAAGTATGAGATACCTAAACTGGTTTATGGTTAGTTAGATGATTAAGACCTAGTTAGATTGGGTCGCTACCTCACTCAACCTCTTTCGTATCTCTATCTCCATGGCTAGCGGAAAGTACTTGCGGTCAAACCTCACCTAAAAATTGATAATGGGGATTGTATCCCTCTCCTCGGCAGTGGTAATAGACTCTCACGACTATAAAGCTGCCCAACAAGTCTGAAAGTCGCCAACATATGCTTATTCACGTCGCTCTATTCGATCATGCACAGGTGGCACTGAATATCTTTCTTCCACTGGCACGCTAGGATCACGTTAGAACTCCCTTGAAACTCTGGTGGGTGGACCTTCTGAAATTCCTCCCTCACTCTCCGCCAATCTGAGGGCCTCGAGTGGGCCTAGATAACTGGTTCCATTGGCTATTGTGGTGGCTACTGTGCCTGAGAGAAGTGTAGTGCCATGGTGTGACACCCGACTCAATTAAATTCAGGGTGATCAATCATTCATCCAATTAAAACAGGAATCTCATCTAGTTAATTCTTAGCGTCACAATAGAAAACATTTTAAAATTTAACTAACCACCTAGTATTCAAAAGTTTGTGCCAAATTTTATCTTTTTATTAAACAACAACAACAAGTGAAATAATCTCAATAACCAAACCATCCATCTAGTAAAAAAATTGAACTAAACACCAGATAGATAAATGAAACAAAATGGTACTGAATAAACTCTCAATATAAAAATCCAACTAAACATCTAATTAAATCAAACTGACTCCAGAAATATAAAGTATGATAAACTAAATAAAATAAATAGTTGGAGGGGCGACATTCCCTAATGAAATAACTGAACTGCATCCTACTCTAGGAATGAAGTAACCAAAGCTTCTAAGTCTAAATCCTACATGCATCCACACGTGCTTCAGCTACGCATTCCTAGAACGGATCGTGAAGCTTGGTGTCCCTGTGGCTGAACACATAAAAGGTTTTGAAAATAGTTTGCAAGTACAGGTCAGAGTCCAAGTAAAATCATTATAAAATATTTAGCAAGTATTTAAATTTTAGTTTAAAATCAATAGTTATTAGATATACATATTAGGTGGCGTACACTCTCTTGAGTTCCTCACCTCTCATCTATAATGCGCAGGTAACGTTTTCTACTAAACCCACCTAGTCAAGACTGTATGAGGTCCAGATAAGAAAATATTTTAGAATAACTCTAATGGAAAGTTTGAGGCCGCGGTTCATTTTGAAATGGTAAAGATAGTCAAAATAGTGCATCCGTGGATGGTAATTGGGTCCCCGGGTTTTATAAACATAATCGGTCCCACACGGGGGTATTTGAGTCATTTGGGCTTGGCCCGCTAGCCTAATTTTGTAATTAGGGATATTTAACCCAAATTAGAGAGCTTGGGATAGAAGCTAAACATAATAAAAACCCTAGAATTTGAGAGGGGAAGAAGGAAGAAAAGGGAGAAGCATTAAGAGTCAAAATCAAACAAGATTGAAGAGTTCGATCCTCGGATTCGTCGTCTACAATGTGTAATTAGACTCTACAAACATAGAAAGGCAGGTAATTAACTTGATTCTGATTTCAATTGCAAAAACTCATGTCCATATTATGGTAGATGTAGACAAATTCATTTTTAGGAGGGTTGTCACATGAAAAAAAATGGGTTTTTGTGAATTTGAGCATTAACTGTGAAATTAATGTTTAATTCATGAATGAGACACTATCATATGATGTTGGGATCTGGTTTAGAGTCAAAATATAATAGCCATTTTTTTAATTTGGATTATAGAAATCAAATTGAATATGAGGTTGAATGAATGGGAGAAAACCCAATTCGCGAGTTAACTGATTAAAGTAGGCATCGTTAATGTTTAATGATGATTTTGATGATTACAAACTTTTGGGAACATGTGATAAATGTTGGGTAGTACTGTATTTAGTTTTGAGAAGATACATTAATTTTGAAAGGGGTAAAAGTGGAGGAAAAACAGATCGGGGAAGAGGGTTGTCCGAGCAAGTGTCGATCGATCGATCAATTTGGTCGATTGAATGGTCAAGCCTGTTTTAAGACAGGTTTGCTTATTTAAATTTATAACCCTTAATTCTTTTGTGAGGCCATCAAAGATTCTTTAGTTAGTGTAAATTATATGGAACCTCATACTTAGGGATGTATGGGGATATTTATAATTATTCATCAGGGGTCATAAAGGCGAGAAAATTAGGAAACAAATCAAGTGAATTAAATTCGTGAATATTTAAACATGGGTCGATTAGGCGAGTCCGAGTATCTTAGAAAGTGAATCTTTATTAATTTAGTTAATGGATGTGAAAGTGAATAAAATAAGAGTCAGGGAAATTGATTCGGGTATTATGGGCTAATGCTACAGGTTAGTCGAATTTAATTAAATTATATATATACGGGATATGTGATAGTGTATATATATATATATATATATATATATATATATATATATATATACTTGTATGCTTTATAAAATCAATGTTTGATATTTAAATGAATACATAACCCTCTAGTGCTATCATAGGAGGTTGCAATGCATGGAAAATATAGTCCCCAAGTCATACCGAATCGGTATTTTATTGTGTGATTTATTTTCAAGGTAGGACATTTTAGTTATGATTTGGTCTCACTCTCGAGAAAATATGATCGCCTCCATTATGTTTGCGATTTTACTTTCCTATCTCGGTATGAGTTAACCGAGTTATGGTAGCCGGGTTAGAGTGAGTATACCTGGGAGGATAGCATTCAAGAGACAAGCATCCATTGAGTTACTGCTCGGAATGATGGTTATTATACGCGAAATCTGTGTGACTGTTGTAGTATATTCATACGTATATAATAGTGTAGAAAAATTATATACGAGTTAAAACTACAAGGTGTGAATGTAGTGTTTATATAACTAGTCTAAATGTTATATAATCAAGAAAAGTGGAAAATATTAACTAAGTTAAAGAGTAAAATAACTTAGGAAACAAAACAAGGAACTACTCGAGATAGATTAAAGGGATAGGAAGACAACTAACAGGACTAGTTAAGTGGGATAGTATAACTATTTGGGTTAGAGAGTTTGTGTCAGGTGTGCACAATAGTTGAGAGATGAGTAATATCTTAAGAGAGTGCGACACCCGCTTAAATATGAAAAGTGTTAATGCATATTTGAATTATTGCATTTTAATTACTTGAGAAATATTTTCAAAATTGTTTTAGGCTTTGACCCGTGTCAAAATATTTTTTTTAAAACATTTTAGGTGTCCAGCCACAGGGATGCCAAGCTTGAGGATTCATTCCAGGGATGCATAGCTACAGCATTGTGGAGGCTCTCAGGACTTTGAGTAGACACCTCAGTTATTCATTCCTAGACTAGGTTGCTAATTCAGTTGTTTGATTTGGGAATGTCGACCCTTTAATTGATACTTTTGAGTTTTGTTTATCAGACAATGTACCTAGATTTATTGTATTGCTCTAGACTTATGATTTGGAGTTTGTTTTGAGAACCGATGGTTTATTTGGTATTATTATTTTACCTGTCTGTTGTGTGATTTATTCAGACTAATATTGTGTGGATGGTTTGGTTATTTTAGTTTTTTTCGTATGTTGTTTAGTCAATAACAAGATAAAATGTCAAATTAGCTTAATTTAACATGGTGGTTAGAAATTTAAAACTTTTTTCGACAGTGATGCTAAGAATGAACCAAATGGGATTCCTGTTTATTTTGATAAAGGATTGATCACCCGTGATTAAGGTAGGTGGGGTGTCACACTCGACTGAGGTTATGTTCTGGGTGTTTACGAGACTTATGTATGCATGGGAAACACTAATCATACTATTAAGTTTTCAAAAATTGATTGAAAAGTTGTAAGTCAGTATGGAAAAACCATTCTTTGTGGTGAAAGAACGCCTCATAATTGCTATGATGTTATTTAAAACATAGATGTTGAAAATTATTTATATGCTAGACTTAATGACTTATAATTATGGCATGATAGGTTTGGGCATATTAACAATGATAATGTTTATTAATTAACCATTCAACAACTAGTTTTTGGTCTAGCTAAAATTCTACAAATCAAACATTCAGTTTGTGGACATTGTCAAATGATGAATAATGTCCCTTATAACAAAATAAAAGATGTTTTAACAACTCATCCTTTTCAGTTGCTACACATGGACTTAATGGGACCCTCTTGGACTACTAGCTCATGTGGGAACTCCTACATTCTCATCATTGTAGATGACTTTTCTAGATTTACTCGGGTTACTTTTAAGAAAGAAAAATTTGGCACTTTTCATATTCCCTTAAGAATTCTTTTAAGGATAAAAAATGAAAAGGATATCCAAGTAACTAGGTCTCGAGATGATAGAGGTTCAGAGTTTTAATATATCGGAATTGTATAATATAGTGTAGGAAATGGTGATAAACATGAGTTTAATGCACCCAAAACCCCTCAGCAAAAAGAGATAGGTGAAAGAAAGAACTAGATAGTATAAGAAATGCTGAGTGTCTGGCTTCACGCTAAAAATTTCCATAATATTTCTGGGTTGAGGCTACAAATACTGCTTGTCATATATTCAATCATGTGTATCTAAGGAAAAACTTTAAAGAAACTGCATATGAAATTTGGTATGGAAAACAACCTAATTTGAAATATTTTAGGGTGTTTAGTAGTGAATGCTATATTTGTAAAGATATAGAAGATTTACCAATATTTGACTCTAGAGATGATAAGGCTATCTTTTTTGGATATTCAGAAAATAATAGTTCATATTGCCTATTTAATTTAAAATAAAAAATTCATAATGGAATCAATTAATATTGTTGTGAATGATAGTATTGTCAATCATATGGAAGAAAGTAAAATCGGATACGTGCTGAAAAATTAGAAAATAAAATTGATTTTTTTTACCTAATCACTTAATTGATAGTGATTTTAACTCTATACCACCTGATGAACCTGATGTTCCTAACTAGGTTAAGGAAAATTACCCCAAGAAAAGCGTTGTTGGAAATGTTAAAGACCTCAAAAGAACTAGATCTCAAACTATTAGTGATTTTTTCTTATTATGTGTCCTTAATTGAACCTAAACATGTAAAAAAAATTAATATATGAATCTTGGTTATTAACTATGCAAGAAGAATTAGGAAAATTTAAACTTCATAATGTTTATATTTAGCCCCTCGTCCTACTAGCACTAATATAATTAAAAAAAAAACAGATTTTTAAGAATAAGTAAGACGAATTTTTAAATGTTTTGAGAATAAATCTAGATTAGTAGCATAGGGTTATTATAAAATAGATGTCATAGATGTTGATTAAACTTTTACTCCTATTGATAGACTTTAATTTGTTAGACGCTTATCTGTTGTATCTTGTCATTTAAAATTCAAACTCTATCGGAGGTACATAAAATTCACTTTGCAAAATGGAATCTTAAATGAGGAAGTTTATGTTGAACAACCGAAAGGCATTTTAGATACCTTCTTTCCAAACCATATTTTTAGATAAAAAAAAAGCCATTTATGATTTAAAACAGTCCCCTCATATCTTGCATGAAAGATAAGCAAATTTCTTAATGGAAAATGGTTTCAACTGAGGGGGAGTTGACCTAATAATGTTCGTTGAATGTAATATTTTTTTTTACTTATTGCTCAAGTTTACATGAATGGTCCACTTCTCATCTGTAAGATGAAAAGTTTACTAATATAAACAAATACAAGTTTCAAATCTATATGATAGGAGAACTTCCATTTTTCTTAAGACTTCAAATAGCTCAAAAACTTAATCATTTCTTTATTTCTCAATTTAAATATGTTATTGATTTGATCAAATATTTTTGTTTAAATACTATTAAATCTAATAGAACAGCTATGAGTTCTTCTTTTGAAGTGTCAAAAGACTTGTCTGGGAAAAATATTGATGTCATTCTATATCGTAATAAGCAAATAGTTTTACTTAACTATGAGTAGACCAAATATAATGCATAGTATGTGTGTGTGTGCATACGCAAGCAAGATACAAATATGATCCTAAAGAATCCTACTTACATGTTTTAAAACCTATTTTTAATACATAAATGGAACTATAAACTATGGAATAATGTACACTTTTGACACAAACTCCAAAATAATTGGGTATACCGATGATGGCTGTGCTGGTTGTGGCGATGATAATAAAGCATATCCGGTTGTTATTTTTAGTTAGGACGCAATCTGGTCTCTTGGTTATCTAAAAAACAAAATTGCATTTCGCATTCATCAAGAGAATTCGAATACATTGTTAAGTGATTATGGTTTAATTGAAACATCTACTTTAATCATATATGATAATTAAATTGCTATTAGTGTATCGAAGAATCATGTTTTCGACTCTCGAACAAAACATATCAAAATGAGAGAACACTTCATTAGATAACTAATTAAGAAAAAGAAAATTGAAATTGAATATCTCAACACTACAGATCAATTAACAGACCTTTTTACAAAACCTTTAGACAATTAACATTTTGAAACTCTTAGAATGTCTATTAGCATTTATGCTTGCCCTATTTAATGTGTTAGGGGTATATGTTAGTACCTCTTTAATCATAATATCTTTTAGTGCTAACAAACTTATAGGTGCTTCCCTACCCTTTGTCCTTTTATGACAAACATGGGGAGAATATGAGACCCCTAGTTTTATAGTATCAATTGTGGAATCTCTTAAGACATATGTGTTTAGTTCAGTTAGGTACTCTTCGTTTTAGGATATATGTGTATAGTTGGGTTAAGTAATTATGTGTGTGTGATTTATCTTTTTAAATCTCGATTTGGTTTGCCCCAAAATTTACCAAAAGAGGAAATTGAAATTACCTTATCTTCTTCCCAAGTTTTGTGTTGGCTCAATTTTGTAACAATAGTCCCAAATATACTAGGTTTCATTACCAACACTAAGCATATTAGATTTTTAAGATTATTTTGTTTTATAAAACCCTAATTTAAATTTGTTTAATATATTCCATATTTTTTTATTTATACATCTTATATGTATTTTATACTTAATTTTTTATATTATATTTTTTTTATTCTTATAATTTTAAATAATTAAAAAAATAATTTTCTAATTTTATATCTTTTTTGGAAATTGTTAATGTTGATTAATTTATTTGAAGAAACAAATTGAAACTGTATTTTTTTTCTTAATTTAAATCTAGCAAAATCCAAACATTAGCATTTTGATTAATCTCGAAAATTTTTACTGGAGAACCGTGTTTAAAGGTTTGGATCAATCAATGTTGCAAGTATTTTTCGCATGATTTCATCACGCGTGAGCTCTGTGTCATGTCTACTTGATTGCAAAATTGTCCAGTTGGCTTAACCATTTTTCCCCTGTGACACCCCGCCTAATAAAATAACGGGTGATCAGTTCTATACAAAATTAAATCGGAATCTCATCTAGTTCATTCTTAGCATCACTGTCGAAACCTTTTTTAAACTTACTAACCACCTAGTATTTAAAAGACATAGTGCTAAAATTTATCTTTTCATTTAAGGCCAAACCAACAACGCAGTACAATTTCAAATAACCAACACATAAATAGAAACTAATTATACCACAAGCCTACTAGAAGTGTTAGCCGAATAACATCGACTACAAGAAACCAACAAAGTCCAAAGTATAAAAGAGAATACTGATACATGCCAAACTGAATATAAATGTACCAGCCCAACGATACAACTGAACTGTCCCTATCTAGAGAGAATGAGACAGGTGTCTAAGAAAATATCCCGTAGCATCCACATATACTGCAGCTGCGTAACCCTGGAAAAGAACACTTATGGCATCCCTGTGGCTGGACACATAAAAGGTTTTGAAAGGGTTTTATAAAAAGGGTTAGAAACCAAAACATTTGAAAATATTTAACAAGTGAATTTAAATGTAGGAAATTAAAATTCCTTAATGCTCTTCATATTTAAGTCAATGTCGTACACTCTCTTCAGGACACCTCACACCTCCACTAATGTGCATGCCTAACGTTTTATAGATGACCCACCTAGCTAACCAGCCCTTAACTAGTCTTGTCACATATATCCCACGATTTCCCACTACTATAACCCTAGTGGGTTTAGTATACATTATAAGTTATTAATCACATTAACTTATTTAATTCAATTCTCATCTGATACCATACAATCGCTTCCCAATTTACATAATTAATACAATTCTCATCATGTATTATCCCGTATATAAATATACCACATGTACATTTTAATCCTACAACATTCACACATACATGTCGTAGATATATACTATCCCCCGAGTAGGCACTCATCGGGTGTTCTCTAGATGCTATCATAATCGGGTATTCTCATCCACTCGAAACCCTGATACGATTAGCTCCCCATTTCCGAAAAATAAACAAACCCTGTGTAGGCGGCCATAGTTTCCCACAGTAGTGAGATTGAATTAGACACCATTCATTGCACTCCTGAACCGAATGTTATGACCTGAGGACTATACTCGCCCTGCATTCGCTAGCCAAGGGATTCACTCACATCGCGCAACCTCCCCTGATAGTAGTAGAATAGCTATGCTTTACTATAAATATTATTCACACAAATATTTATAAATCATATATATATATATATAGTACACATCACCGTATATATATATATATATCCAGGCTACTATTGTACTATGCTAATTAATTTTCATTACCTTGGACTCTCTCTCTCTCTCTCGGCCCGAAATTCAATAATTTCAACCCATTGTTCAATTTCATTCAATTAAGTCTACCCACTTAATTAACAAGGTTAAAATCCACTAAATCATGAACCTTAAATCTTCAAATTCATTAATCCTCTAATTAATTCAAGGGTAAATACTCATAAATTAAACCCAAAATCATACCCAAAATTTTTGAAATCAACTGAAGTAGAAAATGTGAATCTCCAACACATAAAAGGTCTGAATCGGGGGAAACCATAAATCTGACAGACTTAACAGGTCATTCAAACGACAAACCATATCGTTCGAACTGCAGTGGTTGTCGTTTGAACGAGATACCAGGTCGTTCGAACGACCCTGGTATCATCTTCTTCTCTCTCTTCTAGCCCGAAAACCCATTATGCCACTAACATGTTTTAAACCTTCATTCTGTGTAGATTTCTTCTTAAAAACATCCCCAGATTCATCCTAAATCCATACTTTTATCTTATTGAATCTAACCCCAACAATTTCATCAATTACGGCATCAAATTCATCAAATATTAACACCTCTATAGATTTATAAATTCCCAATCAAAGAAATCTCCAATTTCTCATGAACACAAACCCTAACCTATTAATTGATTCCCACATCCTTTAATACGAATAGGTAAATACAAATTAACAATTGCAAATTAAACCACTTTCCTCAATTTGCCAAATTACTAAATTCCTCAATTTAAAAATTTCTCAAATCATGAATTTAATTATCCAAATAAAATAAATTGTTTTCCTCCCAAAATATTATTTAATTAAAGGTCCTTGAATTTACGGGGTGTTACATACTTCCCCACTTACAACGAAATTTTGTCCTCGAATTTTGGATGAGCCTAGTACTCCCAGCCTAAACTAGCCCCGCAATCACTTACCCTTAGCATTGCTACATAAAGTTATTGAGCGAATGGAATTAATCAGAGCGCCCAAACATCCTGTACCCGTGCTTAACCGGACTAAATGAAACATGGTATTTACTCGCCCTTAATCCGTAATATAACTTCAATCCCATAGTTATAACATTCCAAATACTCTCCTCTCGGCATGAAAGTATACATATCCACTCGTCTGTAAAAAAATACAACACATACTACCGTGCCCTTACTATCACTAGTTTCCTTGTACGAAAATAAAGCTCGAGCTATATCGTCCCGCTCAACAATAAGTCCAACCACTCTCAATCACATTTGAAATGTCCTTACTCCCTGAGATTTCAATTTAACAATATTAGTACCTTAACATGCAACACATTTTAACATACATTACCGTATATATACGCTAGACCCTATCTCAGGTGAAACCTAGCAACGATAATTCATACCCTGGTACTGCAAACACCCAGTATTACAATATCTATCCACTATAGCCCCAAAATATAGTTACACAGTTGAAACTTGGTAAAACATCCCCACTACTCCCATAATCCTCGAAAGTAGATATCTCTCGTATAATGAAACCATCCTCTTAGTGTAACCCCTCACTCTCACGTGGTTAACACCAAAGAACCCCGCTATCCCATATATATATATATATATATATATATATATATATATATATATATATATATATATATATATATATATATATATATATATATTATGGATAACACATCTACTAATATCCGTCTCACTCACGAACCCTAGTGATAGAAAATAGTAGGTTGTGACCCACAAACATACCCATGCTTAATCATTCCATAATTCGGGGGACAACTTATTCCTATTCCTCCGAAATATACCCAAAATCATTGCCTTTGTGTCTTCTCCCTGAATCTTCTAAGTAACTACATAGTAGAGACCCTGGCTCCTCCCAATGTACCCATACACCCTATATCTCATGCATAATTGAGCAAACCTCCGATCATCACTTACGGAACCATATTTGTCTCAATTTCGGCCCCCGCATTCTCGGTTTGGCTATATCCTCCAAATATTTCTGATGGCTTTACTTATCACTATTAAATTCTTCCCAATATTACCTCACATATAAACTCACAACACTTTTCAGCTCCACTATCCCTATCTCTTAGTGGCTCTCAACTCAACGTATTTTCTCCACACGTTCACTAATTATCATTAAATTCGATGACCTAGAATCCAATGATGTCTCCACGCTTTCCACATTTTATTAAGGCTTATGCGTATAACACTTCCCAACATAGCCCAAACGAACTTTTCCTAATGCACTATTCCTCAGCATTGTTGGTCCTTGATTTCCAAAGAACCCAAAGCATATCCCCGAGACTCTCAAACCTTGCCCCTATACTCACAAGTTTATCATGGACTCCCGCGTCCCGAAAGGAGTCATATACTACTGTGCTCATACTATCACTAAGCTCTTAGTGCAAAATATTAATAACGAGCTAAATCTCTCTACTCCTCGGCAACCCTACATCCCTTGAATCTCATCTGTAAAAGTCTTACACACTGGGATCTAATATAACTAGACAACTGAACTCTATGAATCCTACTTCACACAATATTTCCACTATGATATTGCTCAACCCTCTTCCAGGTTAGACATCTCAAGAGAATATACATCTGGCACTGAAACAACAAACACGATAGCCTTATTATGATTGCCCACCATTAAAAACCCGTCCGTACCCAAGATAAAACCATACCTAAATTATCACCTATCAAAGGAGCTAGTCCTCAAGAAATACATCATCTAAATGTACCCACCCATTCCTTTCAGGTCGAACCAAAGATTTCCCCACTACTCCATGGTAAAAATACATATGCTAGTGATATTAACGATACTTCTGTTAAATCCCTTTCTCATGCTAATCTAGTACTAATACATTACTATGACCCGCTTGCATCATAAAAAAAATACCGCAATCATCTCGGAATCAAACTTGTAGTTTCAGTTGACCATTGTAGAGGGGGCTTGAAGGTAATCCTGAGATTAGGGATAATTCCATAATTGGCAACAGTGTCGGAGATTAAGCAACCGAGGCAGCTCAAGCGGGGTAGCTCAAGCAAGGCATCTCATACTTTAGCTTGTTGTATTAGTCATATTGTATTTATATTTATGTTGATTGTAAGATATAACGATTGTAATGATGTAACGAGAATAATAATGAGTTTTAATGTGAGGTCAAACGGTACTCGCGAGAGACTAGGCTTGGCAGGGTCTGGGAGAGCTTTCATGCTCTATCAAGTGACCTCGCCGTGGGAACTTTAGAGGGACCTGGTTTGGAGGATTGAGAAGTGAGGCACCATTGGGTCTTTTCTTGACTATCTTAGATACACCTGGTAAAAACACCGAAGGACCCTGACCATGGAACCTCGGGCGGAGTAGTTTGGAGTTCCATCGGGCATTGAGTTGTGAACCAAACAACCCTCTACTTAATGTCATATCCACTGTAGGTGATGTCACTATCCAGATAAATAATGTCAGACCTGCACTTGAGTAAACTACCATGGTATTTGGGGCTGTCAGGTAGTTGGTGATCCACCTCTGCGACAACAGCCCCCTGACACACAGTGGTTAGGCAAAAGGTATGTCTTGGCATTTAATGTTTATTACGTGGAGACAACTAGTGCATCAGGTATTTAATGATGTGACATAAAGTATGAGGGATGTCTTTCATAGTCATAAATGACTGAGTTGCCTCGGGGATGGTGTGGGGGGATATTTAAGAACCCCAACCACCTTTGAGGAGGGGATGTTCCTTTTGAGAGTCAAGAAGTTATTTCTAGAGATAATTATTACAAACCAGAGGGTTTCACTCACCCACCATTGTAATTTTTATTACGAATCTTTTAATACGTGACAGAGATTCGTGAGAGTGTTTCTTTTGGGTGTGTTTACCTTCCTGCCAAGGTGTATCTAGGGTGCTTACTTCCTTCTCCCTTTATCTGAGTTACTTCTAAAATTCCATTACTACTTTTCTAAGTTATACACGAGAGATTTGTGAGTTTAAATCGATCTCCATCTTCATTAGGCTTGTGTTGGCATGTTCTATTACTAATCCAAAGTTTGGGGCTAATTAACTTGTCATTACCATACTTAAAAAGGGGTTACGCCTCCATCAACATTCTAAAGTACCCTCCTACAACCATAACACTGTTGGCTCAACAGTTATTAGACATAACACCCGCGTCCTATCCAAAAAAAAACTTCTCCAACAAATTCCACTACTAGGCATCTAGCTTCTGTCCACTAACTCATTGCGGACAAGATCCACCCGTGTGTTTCTACTCTTTTATATCTAAGACACCTCTCTGTGTCTTTCCCCTTTCTCTGGCCCCACTGGCTCTATTGGGGTTGTCCTTCTCCCGGACCTAGTAGTCTTGACCCTGATTACTACCCCAATTGTCCCTTTAGATCCTCTCATCCATTAAACTTGTTGATGGCCTTGACGGCCCTAACTGAACCCACCGTCACTTGGTAGGAATTATATTGATCCCAATCATTAATCTGGGTCTCCTACTGGGTATTCCTTCCCTTGGAACCTTACTAGAATTAAAAATAAAATCTTAATCCTCTAATATATTTTCCAACTCCATTAGCTCCCCTCTCTCTAGAGCATTAGTAGGAATGTAAACGTACTACCTTGATGACAATGACACTAGTCATCCTAGACAGATGTCCTATCCATGCTGGTACATTCTACTCATGGGTATATTATTAACTTGCAACCCTACTTGATTCTCTATATCCCTCTCATCGGCTATGAAGTTTGTAAATTTCGTTAACTTTCCTTCCCATCCGGCCACTGTCTGGCCCTTTTGGAAAGATTACTGAAATTTCCATTGGCTCTCAATTAACCTCTAGTGAGATAATTCATAAAAATATGCACCCCGAAGTCCACATTATTCGCATTATCTCCCATCAATGAGGTGATTGGCTCTCATCACCCCATACTGCTTCTAAGAGCAAAATGCTTTCCTCAAAATTTAGCCTTGAGTGTCACTACACTCCCCCACATGTGATCCTAATTGGATGTTCTCTACCCATTGGTAAATCACTCTTCCATACCTCCCTCGCATTCTAGAGGATTGTTCTTCTGAAATAAAATTTTCTTTGATCCTCAACCCTTGTCGTCTACACTTAGGGTTTTAACTTTGCACCATTGTCCTTCACAATGATTTTTGGGCAACTACCATTCCCTAACGGTTTCTCCAACTTCAATTTTTTAAACAATATGTGTCTCCTATCGCATCACTGTTTCCAGAATACTCCATGGCTTTTGTTGAGACCTCCCTCCTGCAATCCTTCTATGTCCCATGCTTGTCGTCTACGATGTTCGATCTGCCACGCTCGACCGAAATTGTATATGAGTTACATGAACTATACCGTATAACAATAGAACGTAAATCACATATGTGAGTGAATACAACAACCCTAAAATAAGGCTCCATATCAAAGAATGCTATGCTAAAATGTGAAAAGCTGCACAAATCTAGAAGACACTAGAACCTGATGCTCTGATACCATCTGTGACACCCCACCTAATAAAATATCAAATTAAACAGGAATCTCATATTGGTCATTCTTAGCATCATTGTCGAAACCTTTTTTAAACTAACTAGACACCAAGAATTCAAAAGACATAGAGCCAAATTTTATCTTTTCATTTAATCCCAAACCAACAACGCAATATAATTTCAAATAACTAACACATAAAGAGAAACTAATCATACCACAAGTCTACTAGAAGTATTAGCCGAATAACATCGACTACAAGCAACCAACAAAGTCCAAAGTATAAAAGAGAATAACGATGCATGCCAAACTGAATATCAATGTACAAGCCCAACTTTACAACTGAAATATCCCTATCTAGAGAGAATGAGATAGGCGTCTAAGAAAATATCCCACAGCATCCACATATACTGCAACTGCGTAACCCTAGAAAAAAACACTTCTGGCCTCCCTGTGGCTGGACACCTAAAAGGTTTTGAAAGGGTTTTATAGCAAGGGTTAGAAACCAAAACATTTGAAAATATTTAGCAAGTGAATTTAAATGCGGGAAATTAAAATGCATGAATGGTCTTCATATTTAAGTCAATGTCGTACACTCTCTTCAGGACACCTCACACCTCCACTAATGTTCATGCCTAACGTTTTATACATGACCCACCTAGCTAACCAGCCCTTAACTAGTCTTGTCACATATATCCCATGATTTCCCACTACTATAACCCTAGTGGGTTTAGTATACTTTATAAGTTATTAATCACATTAACTTATTTAATTTAATTCTCATCTGATACCATATAATCGCTTTGCAATTTACATAATTAATACAATTATCATCATGTATTATCCCGTATATAAATATACCACATATACATATTAATCCTACAACATTCACACATACATGTCGTAGATATATACTATCCCCTGAGTAGGCACTCATCGAGTGGTCTCTAGATGCTATCATAATCGTGTATTCTCATCCCACCCGAAACCCTGATACGGTTAGCTCCCCATTTCTAAAAAATAAACAAACCCTGTGGAGGCAGCCATAGTTTCCCTCAGTAGTGAGATTGAATTAGACACCGTTCATCGCACTCTTGAACCGAACGTTATGACCTGAGGACTATAGTCGCCCTGCATTCACTAGCTAATGGATTCACCCACATCGCGCAACCTCCCTGATAGCACTAGAATAGCTATCTTTACTACAAATATTATTCACACAAATATTTATAAATAATATATATATATATATATATATATATATATATATATATATATATATATATATATATATATATATATATATATATTATTTATATATACATATATATTATATATATATATGTGTATATATATATATTATTTATATATATATATACACACACCCAAGCCCAAACAACCAATCTAGATACAAACCCAAATCAAAGTTCTCGGCCATACCCAAAACTATAGACAAAAAAAAAAAAAACTGATCTGCAACACGTTTTTCTTTTTTTGAGTGCAAGACAACATCGAATGTGAGAAATAATCAGCAGAAAAAAATAGAAAAACAAATGTTCAAAAAATTTCAGATCTGGTAAATGAATCTGCTCATTGGATAGCATCTAGGTAATTTTCAGATTTGGCAGGTGTAATCTTCGGCCTTGTAAAAAATTTTCAGATCTGGTAGGTGTGCCGTACGTCCAAGTATAAAAATCGAAAGGCGTCTCCAGATAGTGGTTTGTAAAACACAAATGTCAAAAATTTTCTTTTTCTTTACCATTTCGACGAACTGAAAGATAAAAATCAAGAAACGCGAACATGGTGAGTTCTTGCTAGCAGGCGTTTATTTAAGAAAATAACCATGGCACTCATTCAAGAATCAGTAGGTTATGTATTAACGTCCAAGAACTTTAACACAAAGTCTTAGAAACAAAAAAGAAAAGTTTTCATTAATTACCTTGTCAAATGAAGTAGTGTGGTACACTGGAGAGAGGTGCGGAGAGTGGGTGTGCAACCCATGATTGAGTGATGAGAGAGAGAGAGAGAGAGAGATAAGACGGAATACGGAGAATAGGTAAGTGGAATTGTGGACGGGGTTAGAGAGATATGGAACATATGACTGATATGTCAGTACTGAAAAATCTTGTAACGAGCCCTGGTCTCTGAAAAATCTTTTATCGACTGAATTTTGAAATGAAGTGTTTGGACGGGAGAAAATTTATCTCAACCCTCTATTTTGTGCATCGTGGCTTCAATATCCACCACAAATTATCTTCCAAACTTATGAACAGTAAAAACACCCTTGCTCCTTATTATATAGATATACTATACATCACCGTATATATATAAATCTAGGCTACTAGTGTACTATGCCCATACACAAGCCCAAAACATGCATGTCTATGGTCCGACTTTATTTCAATTAATTATATGCTAATTAATTTTTATTACCTTGGTGTCACCCTACCAATTATACCCAGACTCCCTCTCTCGGCCCAAAATTTAATATTTCCAACCCATTGTTCAATTTCATTCAATTAAGTCTACCCACTTAATTAACAAGCTTACAATTCACTAAATCATGAATATTAAATATTCAAATTCATTAATCTTGTAATTAATTCGAGGGTAAATACTCACAAATTAAACCCTAAATCATACCTAAAATTTTTAGAAATTAACTGAAGCATAAACTATGAATCTCCAACACATAAAAGGTCTGAATCAGGGGAAATCGAAAATATGACAGACTTAATAGGCATTCAAATGGCATGCCTTATCCTTCAAAGGACAGTGGCTCTCGTTTGAACGAGACCATCTTCATCTCTTTCTTCTGCCCAGAAAACCCATTCCACCATTAACACATTTTAAACCTTCATTCTGTATAGATTTCTTCATCAAAACGTCCCCAGATTCATCCTAAATCCATATTTTATCATATTCAATCTAACCCTAACAATTTCATTAATTAGGGAGTCAAATTCATCAAATCTTAACACCTCTACAGATTTATAAATTCCCAATCAAAGAAATCTCCAATTTCTCATGAACACAAACCCTAACCTATTAATTGGTTCCCACCTCCTTTAATACGAATACGTAAATACAAACTAACAATTGCAAATTAAACCACTTGCCTCAATTCTCCAAATTAATAAATTTCTCAATTTAAAATTTTCTCAAATGATGAATTTAATTCTCCAAATAAAACAAATTATTTTCCTCCCAAAATATTATTTAATTAAAGGTCCTTAAATTTACGGTGTGTTACGACCCCCCCCTATGTGCTAGTTTATTATGCATGTGCCCCTGTCGATTGGCTTTTTATGTGATGCCATTTGTGACCTTAAATGCCTTTTGCTAATTACTCTTATGCCCTTATTGTTTGGGTGATTACATGTTTACAATAGGCATTCGACCATCTCTATAAATAAACAGCTCTAGTCATTATTTTTTAGGGATATTTTTTTTCAAAACCTAAGCAAAGGGCTGTCGAAATTTCTTCTCAACTTTATCTTTTTAAAATTCTTTCTATTGTCTTAACTAGTTTTGAGAGATCTTTTAAACATGCTTTATTCCTATAATTTTATCACATATATTTTGTGAGGAAGAGTGTGTTTTGCTATTGATGATTTTGGGGTTTGGGCTTTTGGGGTTTGATGTATTGAGACACAGTTCGTTGATTTCCTTTAAAGCGTTTCTATTTCTAATCCATGCTTTATTTCTGAGATCTTTCTGGGTATACCTTCTAAACCTTTTTACATATAGGCGAACCCTATTTTTTATTGTTTAAATGACTTAGATTGGTTTTAAGATATTTTACAAACACTAGTTTGAAAACATATATTCTCATAATCATATATATATATATACAGTCCTACTCTTGTGCGGACTAGTCCGCATTTTAAGAATGCGGACCGTACATGTGTCACCTGGCGGTGAGCCCAGAAAAGAGAGAGAGTGTGACTATAATTTGGGCGATAATTTCTCGGCGCACCGTTAGGTGACACATGTACGATCCACATTCTTAAAATGCGGACTAGTCCGCACAAGAGCATTATTATATATATATAGTCCTTCTCTTGTGCGAACTACTCCGCATTTTAAGAATGCGGACCGGACATGTGTCACCTGGCGGTGAGCCCAAAAGAGAGAGAGAGAGAGAGTGTGCCTATAATTTAGACAAAAATTTCTAGGCACACCGTTAGGTGACACATGTCTGGTCCGCATTCTTAAAATGCGGACTAGTCCGCACAAGAGCATTATTATTATTATTATTATTATTATTATTATTATTATTATTATTATTATTATTATATATATATATATATATATATATATATATATATATAGTGTGTGTGTGTGTGTGTGTGTGTGTGTGCGCGCGTGTGCTTTATGTTATTAGATTGTTCTTAAAACTAAATCTTTTATACTAATCTCGTATAGACTCTAAACATGCTTGAGTTATAATTTGTTAGTGTGGATTTTTTGTGGTTTCTTAAAATCCCAGGATCTTAATTTTTATCACATAACTGTTTCTATTTTTCAAAAGGTTGAAATATCAATTCATAAAGCAAGACTTTTAACTTCCTGTCTTTAGAATTGATCTATTAAGCTTTAGTGAGATTTAAACTTATTAAAATTAAATTTTGTTACTTGTTCACTGGATACTTTAGATTTGAGTGTGCATTTGTGTTTGTACTACTTGAATACTATTTTTATTTTGTTTGATTTAGTATTTTGGGGATTGTTTACGACTTTCCTTGGAATGCTAGGTATATATAACAACCCGAATTATACCGAATGATTAGTTTGCATGTTATGTGAATTATTATTACATGATTAGTAAAACCAAAATGGGTAATTTATTGGGGACTTTGTTTGAGTATGTTGCAGAGTGATTTAGTAAACCATTTAGGCATTTTAAACATTTTAAATTAGGCCCAGGGGATAGGTATACCCTTAAGAGAGATTTTGGACCAATCCGAGTGTCATTCTGGGCTTATTTGGGGGCTTGAAATTAGGTACTAAGAGGATATACGGGATTAAGAGTTAGGTTTAATAAGATAATAAGCCAATTTAATTAGGTATTCCATCCAGGTCTAAGTTAACTGGTGGCCTTACACACTTTAGGAAAAGTTACCAAACTTGGAGAAGAAGAGAGGAACACATGCTCAAAGAAACAGGCTTCTATTAGGAAAGCATTTTCTTGCAAAATTTTTAATAATAGGTTTCTTAATTCATATGCATGTCTCCCATATAATTTTTTTATTAAAAACTTATTTGGGGATTGAATCATAAATGGATTTAGGTCTAGGGTTGTTTAGAACTAATTGTAGTTAATAATGCCTTGAAAGTTAAAGACTTTTTTTACAAACTCGAAATTGATATCGTACGATTGGAGAAAATGCAATTAGAATCCATGTGACTGGATTAAATCTTAATATTGAATTTAAATCATGAATTAATCTTACTATTCTAGAAATATTAGATGAGAATTATGAAATTGTAGGTTTTAGACAACTTGTGACTTTCATGATTGAATTACTTGAATTCTTGGGTACTATCATGCGTAAATTGGTTATAGAACAATGTAGATACGCTTTCTTTATTAGGATGTAGCCATGCTTATCAAGATTGAGTTTTATAAAGTCTTAAAAACGTTTATGGAATTTTGGCAAGTAAATAATATTGAAATTTGATAGATTTTAAACTCACTGCCAGAAGCGAATCGAGTCGGCTCCCTGGGCGAATCGATTCATCCCAGAGCGAATCGATTTGTCTCCAAGGGCGAATCGATTCGGCTCTTGGAGCTTGGGTTAGGTTTAGACCGTGGAAATTCTCGTGGGAATTTTATTAGTCCATGCGAGTACATAGCAGGTTGTTGAAGTGAAGGGATATTTAATTAAAAATGGATTTGTTTCGTTATCCAATAAGTGTTAATTGTTAATATTCAAGATAAGGGTTAGTATATCAAGGATTATGTAACCATGTTGCGGCTGTTTATGGGGATAATTACCAATACATATTGTGTGCTATATGTATGTATTTATTATTTGTGTAGACATATCCTTACTCATGGAAGACCTATCGGTTAGGGTTTCATGAGACAACGGACCGCCTACCATTAATTGAGCTTGGGTTAGGTATCGACCCGTTAGTGGTGTTACTACATATTGATCTCCCCATTATTATTATTTTTTTAAGTCGTCAGGTAGTGAATTCCTACTGGCTTACTTATAGGGGCACGAGATAAACACCGAAGGTAGATTCCTTCATGTTCTATATTTGTATGTCATTTGATTATGAAATTAACCCATGTAGTCTAATGAAGTCGATAATTGTTAATGAACACAATGCTACGTAATGTAATGAAATTGTATTTGCATGGGCTAGTGTTGTGGGGATAGTCTTTAGGATTGTAATCATACGGATAGATATTTACCTTTTGATTACATGTGGGTTAGTTGCCCTTAATAATTTGATGTTAACGTAGAGGCTGGAACATGTGTTTGGGCTTGGGATAAGAATGCTTATAGTATTACCCTTAGATGAGGGGTGCGATACTTACTTCATGTAACAGCCAGCGGGCGGTGTGTAATGTTTATTAAATGTATTATTATCTATTGGTTTTGTAAGTTAATTCTTAAAACTTTAGGTCTCTGATCCAAATTATCAAAATTATTTTCTAGGTTTTTCTTAATAGGAACAACATGGTTGACAAATGATCAGAATTGCGGTTTCATTTCCTTAATGGATTCAAATGTTTGATCCTAGCTTAGGTTGCTACTCTTTTCATTTCAATTATTTACATTCCAAATATTGTATGGGCATAAGCCGAGACTTAATTATTTCATTTACTTTATTTCTAGTCATGTTTTATCATTTTCGAGAGTCGGGACTTATACACTGTTGTATTGTTGTATTGTGTCTGGATGTTTTAAATTTAAGAATTGTATTTTTATGATTTGATACTAAGAATGGTATAAATTATTATACAAGCCTCATATTTAACATATTGTCTATAACCAACCCTTACGTGGAAAATGTGGTTGTTACAGTTGGTATCAAAGCATCCAGGCTCTAGCAACCTTAGGATCTCTGTTGCACTCGTTACATTTTGCATTGTGCTATTTTCCATGTAGAGCCGCCGTTTTTTTAAGAATCATTGTACTCTTTACTATTTGTTACTCATATGAATTTTATTTGCTTTCAGATGGAAAACACTCGATGCGATTGACCCCGACGTGATACCAACACGACTATAGAAGATTGGGCTCATAGGCGCCAAATCCACCACGAGTTCCACTCATGGATAATCCAGCAGACATAGCTACTATAGTGACTTAGGCAGTCTTTACAGCGATGGCTTCCATGCTACAACACTTTCATCCGTAGTAGTAACCACCACCACCCCCCGTAGCCAGTGGTGCTATCTGTTTAGTCGCATGGCTCCATTTAGGAGTCAACCAACGAGGCCTTCACTAAACGCCACTGTAATACCCCGTACGTTTAAGAGTATTTTATTCCACCTGTTCATTTAATTATTAATTTAATATTGAAATTAAATTGGATTCAATAAATATTATTTAGCGAGTTTAGGATTAATATTTCTGATTAAAATTATTTACTTGCGTGTAATAGGTAAATAGTGATGCAAACTATTATATTTTCGTTCAGTGAGTAAAAGCAATGGATATTATATTTTCGTTAGAGACTCAAGATGGCAAATATAAATGGTTTAAGGGGGATGTGTACGTTACACACGTGTCCGACCTGATTAATGAGATGGTTCAACATTTTTAGTTTAGTAACTCGGATGGTCTTTTTGAGCGCACTGGTGATTCAGAATGTGTTAAAGTAGTCCAAAATAAGTACCCGAGGGTAATTATTAGTTCTTGGGTTTTTTTTCTGATATAGAATGGCTTGAATATGGACATATTTTTACCCTCAATGCTTAACTCAAATATAAAATTATGGTTTAATTAAGAGGTATTTAAGGTTTAATGGGGTGTATAACAACCTCATTTAACCTCTTCTTAGTGGAATTAAGGGGGAGATCAAAAGAGAAGAAAAAAAAAAGAGAGAAAGAAATCTTGGAGAAGAGAGGAAAAGCTCTCTCCGGAATCAATTCATTTATATGTGCTAAGCCTCACATTTGATTCCATAAAGGAAAGTGTTTTCTTGCTTTAGATTTGAAACTTTTGCTATTAATTATGTTCATAGTTATTTAATTGATTAATCTAGAAAGTAATAAGGTAATCGTGGGGAATAATTAAGAGGGTTCAAATTGTGTTTAACATATTAAGGTGATTGAGAATTAATATGGAAGAATCTAGTGATTTAAATCTATGAATACGATTATGAAGATAATGAACATTGATAGGAAGTAATATAAAGGAATTTTAAAGTTTAATTATTCTGCATTAAATGAATTATATTAATGATTAGGAATACTTAGGATTTGATGTTGGATATGAGTTCAAATCAGGGTTAAAAATACATTTAGGATGATTATGTATTAGTTTGGGATACTAATTTATCGTTTTAGGATGCTTGGGACCTCCATTGATAGGTTTAAGAGGCGAAAACCCGAGTTTGAAGACTAAGGGCATCCCAACAAACTAAACCAATTTGATAGCGGAGTGAATCGGTTCACTCTTCCAGTGACCCAGTTTAGTTTTCTGGCCTATCTTAATTTTTGTTTTGCATGGCTTCGACCTGTTAGCATCGGATAAATGGGCGTTTGAGTTTTCGGTGTTTATTGGGATTTTCGTTGAATAATATCAGGGGATTTGTGCATGCTTTAGGACAACTAATAGTGAATTCGAGTGACACAAAATCGTTTACAAGTGACTGAACACTTAACTGAAAACCAGAAAGTCGTTTCAAACATTAGGATTAGAACACTAGTACTTTGTGGGATTTTCGTATGTTGTTAGTACTATATATATGTATGCATTGTGGGTTACTTATATACCTATGTGTGATTATTGCGTAATTGTTTGTAGCATACATATTCGGTTGCACTATTGTTAGGAGGTTGTGCGTATTGGGCAGTCAAAGCTAGCATTGACCAGAAGGTGTTGGACTGATTCCCCAGGTCTTAGTACTGTTGCATAGTCACTATCTATGTGTGAGGATTAGTATTGGTCTGGATCTCGGTTGGGTGGCATGTGGTAAGGTTGTGACCCCTGGATTTATGTTTATGATCGTCTCCATTATTTATGTTTACGTATTGGGTTCGGTGGTGAGATTCCAATCCGATGGCCCTATTGTGGTACGGGGTGCACCTAGAGCCTGATAGCACATGACGGATGCGTCAACAAGGTCCCTGCTCTTGGGATGGGATATTTACGTATATAGTGAGCGATATGTATGTATGTGTATATGAGATAGGTGTGTGAGTATCTATTTATAGCATGTGTGTGTCTATTAAAATAATTATGATTATATACCTAGTGAAGGTAGACCATATTATCTAATATTGATTATTAGTGGGATGGTCTATGTTAGCAGTTATTGTCATAGCTAGATTGGTAGCATGATTAGTGTAATAACATGAACGCGTTAGGTGCACACTATAGATGAGAGGTGATGAAATGTCTCATGTGAGTGCGACTGGAAAGTTAATTATGAAGGTAATACACTGTACTTTTACATTAAATCATTTAAATACTTACAACTATATCTCAAATGTTTTTCAGGCTTTGACTCATTGGAAAATTTATTTTTTCAAAAGCCCAGGTATTCAATAGCAGGGACAACAGGGTTAGTCACTTCCTCATGCCATTTCGTGTAGCAGTTGTGCATGATGAGACATTTGATTGTAGCCACCTCAGTTCATTCCATCTAGATAAAATTGAACTTCCAATATTTTCCTTTTAGGCGTGTTTCCCGTAGATGGATAGGACATTTCATTTATGTCAGATATTTTCACATTATTTCTCAAGAGCTTGTTCCATTGATATTATTTTTGGTAATTGATGTTTTATTCGAGTTACATTATTTATGATTATTCTCTTATGAGTTCAATTATCATTTTAGTTGGTGCATATTTATGTAGGTTGTATTTATATATCTTTTTATTATGACATTGATGCTAAGAATGAATTCATATTTCATTCCCCTTCAATTTTAATAAAGGCTTGATCAATCGGTACTAGAATAAGTAAGGTGTCACAGTTGGTATTAGAGAATCGGGTTCTAGTGTCTTTAGGATATGTGTGGACTTGCTACGTTGTCAGCATTACATTCCTCTGCTATAGATCCTTACGTTTAGGAATTTATTTTTCTTCATATTATGAATTTTTGTTCTTCTGATATTCCTATATATTTGTGTGGAATACCATACAATTTTAGTTTGGTTTCAGATGCCATATGTCAGGAAAGAGATAGCAGTAAAGGTAGCGAGAAGGGCCACAGAGTGGGAGGGTCAGTCGGAGCTGTAAGCAACCAAGTGGACTGTGATCGCAGTAGAGGTTGTAGCCATTATAGCACGGGCAGTTAACACTGGCATCACATTCATAGCACAACACCTTCCTCAGGCACAACCACAACCACTAATGGCAGTATTGGTACAGACTCACATGCTTCCTTCCATATGGGAGTTAGTTAGGGAGGCATTTTAGAAGGGCTATCCAATAGAGTTTTAGGAGAGCGAAAATGTGGTTACATGGAGAAAATGAAAGTAGGATATCCATAGGCATCTTCATATGGTTAAGTGAAGTGACACTAAGAAGAAGGTATTAGTTACTTTTGAGCTACTTGGGGAAGCTTTATAGTGGTGGGAATCAATCATCGCATAGGAGGAGAGGGACATTATGATGATTCAGGAGTTTTGGATGTTGTTTGACCACAAGTTCTTTTCGTCAGTTGTGTAGACGAAGTTGAGGAGGATATTTCTAGATCTCACACAAGAAGGTCGGACAATGGCCTAGGAGTATTTCACTCGTACGGTGATCTTTGCACCCATTAGGTGAACACGGATGAGAAGAAGATATTGAAGTTTATGAAATGGATCATGTGGAGGATCCTTCGACATATGTTAGGTATCCTAGCATTGAGTACTTACACTGATGTTGTTAACACGACATTACTACACCACTAGGGTCATCGCTTCCATCTGAGTGGATCAAAGAGGTTAGGCGAGTCGAGACAAAAGGTAAAGACTAGGGGTAGCGGTGCCAGTGGGGCACCACAACAACATGAGCAACAGCAGGGAGGGGTTCCCATTAGGGGGACTTGACTAAGAGGTATAAATCGGGTGATGTTGGGTACAAGAAAGGACATTAAGGCCAACAACATGTTTCTTAGGGCCATCAGGGCTAGGGGAACCAAATTGGAGGCCATCAGGTCCAGAGAAATCAAATCCAATTGGGCCAGCAACTGGGGTAGCCTTGTCAAGGCCAACATGGCCAAATGTTGATAAATTTCATAGGATGGTGTTTTTTCTCTGGGGCTCAAGGCCACATGTTGCGTTCTTGCCTAAATATGTCAAGGGGTTAGGAGCAGGATGCCCAATTGGGGCGTAATTTCCATGACTACTGGCCCCACCGATAGTTCTAGTTGTGCCAGCTCAATAGGGGTAGTTAGAGTTTGGGCGTGTCAATAATGTTCGTGGGCCAGTTATGCCACCAGCACGACCAGCATGGAGGGTATGTTTCCTATTAATGAACATATAGTATGAATGTTATTTAACATGAGAGTATCATCATTTTATTAGCATTAGTTTCGTACTAAGGTTCGGTGGATCAATCATATGATATTTTTATGATCGTGGATTCACCGTTCGATAGATGTTCTATCATCTGTTCCATCTCAAGGGAAGTGGGTGTGGACCTTAGGAGGTTTTGTTTTATATTGTATTTACTTATTTTAGTGATATACAAGTATGATGTCATATTTGGGATGGACTAGTTAAGGACGTATAGAGAAATGGTGGGTTGTTATAGTAAGACTATCATGTTTGCTATTCCATGGTAGAATATGTTCCTTATAGCGATGCCTCATCCTGAGGGATGGTAGAGAAACTATTTATATTACATCGAGGAGGAGAATTTTGAGGGTATTGTTATCTCATTAAATTTTTTCCTTATGTTTACAGACTTTTTTGATGTATTTCAGGCGATACTAGGGTTACCGCTGAGTCCGAAATTGTGTTTGTGATTAACGTAGCACTGTGGACTAGGCTGATAGCACGTGAACTGTATTGCATGGCTCCATTGGGAATGGGAGAAATGAGAGATCAGATTCAGAAACTTTTGGAAAGTTTTTTTTATTCATAATAGTACCTCACCTTGGGTTGCTCCTGTACTATTTGTGAAGAAGAAAAACGGTTCATTGAGGTTGTATATCGACTATTGGGAGTTGAGTAAGGTAAAAATCAGAATAAGTAATCGTTGTTATGTATCGATGACTTGTTCGATCAACTGAGAGGGGAAACCTACTTCTTAAAGATTTATTTGATATCAAGGTAACATGAGTTACATATCAAGGAGAAGGATGTCCCTAAGACCATGTTTTTTACGAGATATGGGTCTTACGAGTTCAGGGTTATGTTGTTTGGGTTAACCAACACACCGGTAGTTTTCATGGATCTCACGGACTGAGTGTTTAGGTATTTCTTAGATCAATTTGTCATTGTCTTAATAAATTACATCTTAGTTTATTTTTGAACGGAGGGAGAGCCCGCAGAGCATTTGCGAATGGTCCTTTAGACATTACGAGACCATCAGTTGTATGCCAAGTTCCAGAATTGTGGATTCTGGTTATGGAAGGTGGCTTTATAAAGTCACTTATGCTCTAAGAAGGAGATTTTTATGGATCACAGTAAAATGTCAACGATGAGGGAGTATGGCTAGCCCACAACACCGATAGAGGTTCTTAGTTTCTGGGGTTAGCAAATTAATATCGTTGGTTTATTAGAAAGTTTTTAAAGATTGTGGGTCCCATAAGGGCGTAATTTTTGTTTTATATGATCACTTTAAGTTTGATTTTGATGAGCTAAAGGATAAATTAATTTCATCATCAGTTCTCACATTGCTTAGGGGAGGAGTAGAGTAGTCTTGTTTTACCGATATGTCCTTATAGGGATTTATGAAAGTTCTATAGCAGGATAAGATGCAATATTATGCCCCATGAGAATAACTATCCTATGAACGACTTGGATTTATAAGTAGTTATTTTTGCCTTGAAGATTTGGAGGCATTATTTATTGGGGGAGAATTTCGATTGTTGATGGACCCGAAGTCACTTAATATCTTTTAACATAGAAGGATATAAAAATGAGGTAGCGTAAATGGCTTAAATTCATAAAGGACTACCAGTTCAACATTCGTTATCATGTAGGAAAGGCTAACTTGGTGGCAGATGAATTGAACCGTAAGCCTACGAGGTTGTTGGGGACAGTTTTGGAAATGTAGTTGGATGAGCTTTGTCAAGAGGATTTGATAGTCAGGGCTTATATGATAGTGATGACCATCATACTCGAGATCATTTTGATGGTTTTAAATTCACGGGTAGGGTATCCTTATTATTAGGAGAAGGTACGAAAATTATTCACATATAGAGTAGGGTCCTACTCAGTCAGTTATGATGATGGCTTACGCTTCAATAGGAGGTTGATTGTCCCGAATGACAAGGACCTATAGTTCACAGTTATGGTGTAGTCGCAGGAGTCAGGATTATCGATTCATCCAGGAGGGGATAAGATGTACTAGGATATGAGGAGGAAGTATTGGTGGACCGGTATGAAGATGGACATATCAAAGTTTATCTTGGGGTGAACCACTTATCAGATAATGAAGGTTGACTATCAGAGACCAGTTGGGGTTTTGCATCCATTAGATATTTCGGTATGGAAATGGGATAGTATATTGATGGATTTCATCATGGGGTTACCGACATCAGAGTGGTCGTGATTCCATCTGGGTTATTATGGACCGTTTGAATAAAGTAGCTCATTTCTTACATGTTCTGGTCGAATACATAATAGGGAAGTATTCTTAACTTTTCATTACAAAGATAATGAGGCTGCACTGAGTGCCGCTCAACATTTTTTCAGATCAGGATAAGATCTTTGTGTCTCAGTACTGGTAGAGTTTTCAGGATGCAATTCGGACAAAGTTTCATTTGAGCACAACGTATCACCCATACACTGATAAGAAGACGAAGAGGGTGAATCATATGCTGGAGGATAAGTCTAAAATGTGTATTATAGATTATTATAAGGGTGGTTGGGAGTAGTATCAATCGTTGGTAAAGTTTACATATAATAACTCGTACCAATTTGTTATTGGCATAGCACCATCCGAGACTTTGTATGGGAGACCTTTTCAATTTCCCTAATGTTTTTTAGAGGTGTGGCATAGTAAGCTTCTCAATTCGTACGTGATTTAGGATACGTCGACAAATATTGAACTAAACATGAGTCATATTTGGGTAGCTCAGGATGGTTCGAAGAGTTATGCCAATATGGATAGCAGCCACTTGGAGTTTGATGTGGGTGATCAGGTGTTGTGGCGGGTATCTCCCTTTAAAGGAGTGATGAGATTCGAGAATACGAGGAAGATAGAACCTAGATATATAGGGCCTTTTCCTATCATTGAGAGGGTAGGGTCGATTGCATATCGGATTGCCTTATTGGAGCACTTACAACGGGTTCACGACGTGTTCCATGTGCCATTGTTGAGGAATATCCGATAGATGACTTGTCTTACAGACTCGTAGATTACTTACGGGGATAGAAATATTTCCATTTTGGGTCAAAGCGAGCAAAATATTTGGTCAAAGATGCTACTGTTGGTACATGTGCAAAGGGAACATCATAATGCCGCTGAATCGACTTGGGATCCCGATGATGACATGAAGGAAAAGTATCTAGAGATCTTCGTGGCAGATACATTAGAATTTTGGGTATGAAACTCCATTGTTAGGGCATAGAATATCATACCCTGTACTTTTAAGAGTATTTTATTCCATGTGTGAATTTAATTGTGAAACTAAATTGGTTTTGTTAAATATTAATTAGCAAGTTTAGGATTAATATTTATGATTTAAGTTATTTACTTATGTGTATTAAGTAATATCAATGCGAACTAATATATTGTCATTTACTTAGTAAAAGCAATAGATTATTATATTGTCATTACAGAGTAAAGACGATGAATTTAAATGGCTTAAGGGAGACGCGTAGAGTACGCACGTGTAGGGCCTGATCAATGAGATGATTGAACATTTTGAGTTTGATGACATGAATGGTCATTTTGATGGTATAAGTGATCCGTAATGGGTCAAAATATTCTAAAATAGGTATCCACGAGTTATAATTACGTGCCGAGAGCTTTTCGACATGGAATGGCTTGTATAAGGGGTATGATCATATTTTTACCTTTAGGTCTTAATCCACATAAGAAATTAGGGTTTAATTATGAGGTATTTAAGGTTTAATGGGGGTAAATATCAGCCTTATTTAACCTCAACTTAGTGGGGATTAAGGGAGAGATAAAAAGAGAATAGAACATAAGAGAAGAGAAAAATAGAGAAAGAAAGCTTGGAGGAGAGAAAGAAAGCAATCTTAGAAATCAATTTATCTATACGTCTTAAGCTTCGGATTTGAATCCATCAAGACAAGTGTTTACTTTCATTAGATGTTTCCAATTATGTTCATAGTTGATTAATTGATTAATCTGGAAATCAAGGAGGTAATCATGGGGAGTAATTAACAGGGTTTGAATTGTTTTTAACATATTATGCGATCGAGAATAAATATGGAAGAATTTTGTGATTTAAATATGAGAATGTGATTATTATATGATGAACAGTGATAGGATGTTAGATCAATGAATTTTAAATTTATTTAATTTTGTATTGAATGAATTAAATTAATGATTAAAAATACTTGGGATTTGATGTTGAATTCGGGTTTAAATCAGGGTGAAAATAAATCTAGGATGATTATGTATTGGTTTAGGATCTTAATTTATGGTTTTTGGAGTTATGGGTTTAAGAGGTGAAAACCCGAGGTTAAAGACATAGGCTATCCCAAAAACTTAGATCAGTTCGTTGGGGAGCGATTCAGTTGATCGGACTAAATTGGTTCGATCTGCCAGCGAACCAGTTCGGTTTTCTAGCCTGTCCTAAATTCCTTGGCATTGTTTTGACCTGTTAACATTGGATAAATGGGTCTACGAGTTTTCAAGGTAAAGTGGGATTTTTGTTCAACATTATCAGGGGGTTGGTGCGTGATTTAGGCCAACTAATAGTTGATTTGAGTGACAAGAATTTGTTAACAAGTGAGTGGACACTTAATTGAAAATTGGGAAGTCAGTTCGAACTTCGGGATTGGTAGACTAGTACACAGTGGGAATTCCGTAAGTAGTCAATACTATATATATATATATATATATATATATATATATATATATATATATGTATATTATGGGTTACTTATATATATACATTTGATTGTTGTGTAATTGTTTGGAACATACCTGCTTGGTAGTGCTATCTATTGGAGGTTGCGCGTAGTGGGAAATCCACCCTGGCATTAACCAGTAGGTGTTTGATTGATTTCTCAGGTCATAGTATTATTTCGCAACCACTATCTATGTGTGAGGATGGGTATTGGTTTGGATATCGGTTAAGTGCGATGTCGATGTTTGTAACCCCTGACGTATGTTTATGACCGCCTCCGTTTTTTGTGTTTATGTTTTGGGTTCAGTGGTGAGATTTCGACTCGGTGGTTAAGTTGTGGTACGTTGTATACCTGGAGAGTGATAAACATGAGAGATGAATCCACGAGGTCCATGCTCTAGGGATGCGGTACATACGTATATATCGAGCGATATATATATATATATATATATATATATATATATATATATATATATATATATATATATATATATATATATATATATATATATATGTGTGTGTGTGTGTGTGTGTGTGTGTGTGTGTGTGTGTGTGTGTGTGTGTGTGTATATGATAGTTATGTGAATATCTATTTATAGCATGTGTGCAACTATGAAAATAATTATAATGATACACCTAGTGAAGGTAGTGCATATTAGTTAATAGTGGTTATTTGCGAGATGGGTTACGTTAGTGGTTATTATCCTTATTTGACTGGGTAGCATGATTAGGATAATAAAATGAATGCATCAGGTCTATACTGTAGATGAAAGGTGATGAAAGGTCTCATGTGAGTATGAATGGAAAGTTAATTATGAAGGTAATACACCGCACATTTACATTTAAAGCATTTAAATATTTGCAACTATTTTTTAAATGATTTTTGGGCTTTGATCTGTAGGAAAATATTTTTTTTCTAAATCCCAGGTATTTAGCACCAGGGACAGCATGGTCAGTCTCTTCATCATGCCATTGCGTGCAGTAGCTATGGATGCCGCGAAATTTGATTGTAGCTGTCTCAATTCATTCTCTTTACGTAGGATTTAACTTCCAGTATTTTCCTTTCGGGCGTATTCCCATAGATGCATAGGATATTTTATTTATGTAATATATTTTCTCATTGTATCTCCGTAGCTTTTTACATTGATATTATTTGTGGTAACCAATGGTTTATTCATTTTACAGTATTTATGATTATTCTCTTACCAGATCCATTGTCAATTTAGCTGGTGAATTTTTATGTTGGTTATATATATATATCTGTGTGTGTGTGTGTTATGACAGTGATACTAAGAATGAAATCATATTTGATTCCCGTTAAATTTTATTAAAGCCTTGATCGACTGGTATTTGAATAGGCAAGATGTCACAGTCACCAACCAGAGTTTGCTTGGGGTACCTATATTTAGTGTCAAGTTAGTGGAAGAAAGATATTCAGAGATACTTGAGGATGGTTAAGTTCACAGTGGTGCACAAGAAGATAATAACCTTATTTCGATTGGTAGGAGCATCCCTACAGTGGTGGGAGTCTCTCATCACTCTATAAAAATGTGAGAGGATAACCATTGAGGAGTTTTGGATAAAGTATGAGGGGAAGTATTTTACACCCTCCATGATGTTAGAAATGAGGAGAAGATTAATGGACCTAAAGAAGGATTGTTGTACCGTAGTAGAGTATTAGGAGGAGTTTACCGCGCTGTCACTATTTATTGAAGATGAGTAAACACCGAGAAGAAAGTGGAGAAGTTTGCATCAAGGACATCTTGGCACATTGAGAAATCCATATTAGGGAACCCGAACTTTAGAACCTATACTCAGACAATGAATGTCTCTTTATTGCATTATCAGGATCACTGATCGTTCCTAAAGACTAACAGAAATAAAAAAATCCGATTCAAAGTTACCAACCCCACCAGTGGTCACAGTGCTAGAACTACTAGCCCTACCCTCCCCTCCTTAAAGGCAACATCAACAGCTACAGTATGTGCATGTGTATCACGTTGCACCTAGGGCTCATAGGGCGCATTTTATTTGATACTTGTGCATCATAGTCATTTTTCCATACGAGTTTTTCTCAGTCATTGGAGATGATAGACTTAGCATCCGAAATAGTACTTTACATCACTTCACCCATGGGTATAGGTGCACTTATACGTTCTGTGTGCATAGGTATAGGGCTAGACATTGGGCGACTTAGATTCATGGTAAATCTATTTGTGTTAGATATGTCATAGTAGGATGTCATCCTGGGGATGGATTGGTTATATACTTATAGGTTTTCTATGGATTATTATGGGAGGTCCATCGTTTTTTCCATTCGAGGTCAAGAGATGTACTTGTGATATTTCACCCGAAGGGGGGATCAAGCATAAATATATACTACATTTAGGAGAAGAATTTTGACGAGGCCATTATTTCTCTAAAATCCATTTAGACCATTAGGGAATTTTATATGTATTTCGAGAGATTCTATGGTTACCACCAAGTAGGGAGATCGAGTTTGCGATTGACTTTATTCCGACTACGAGACCCATCCCCCATGCACCGTTTCATATGGCTCCTTTAGAGATGACAGATCTTAGGGATCAGATTTAGCAGTTACTGTCTGAGAGATTAATTTTCAGGAGTACTTCACCTTGGGGTGCTCCTGTCCTATTCGTGAAGAAAAAGGACGGATCATTGAGGTTCTTTATTGATTATAAAAAGTTGAACAAGGTCA
Source organism: Sambucus nigra (assembly GCA_949130495.1). Taxonomy (NCBI): domain Eukaryota; kingdom Viridiplantae; phylum Streptophyta; class Magnoliopsida; order Dipsacales; family Adoxaceae; genus Sambucus; species Sambucus nigra. The sequence continues at coordinate 423,975,281 of OX422213.1, read as the reverse complement.
TTATACGGAATAAATACCCATTGTGTCGTATTGATGATTTGTTCAACTTATTGAGGGGTGCATCGTATTTTTCTAAGATTGATTTTAGGTTGGTGTACCATTAGTTGTTGATTCGGTATCCGAATGTTTCAAAGATGGCCTTTTTTAAAGTGATATGGGTCTTACGTGTTCATAATTATGCCTTTTTATCTAACCAACACACTGCCAGTATTCATATACCTAATGAATAGGGTGCACAGATACTTCCTAGATTATTTTGTTATTATATTAATAGATGCCATATTGATTTATTCTTGAACTAGAGATGATAAAGCACATCTCCTATGGATAGTATTATAGACATTTTGGGACCATCATCTCTATGCCAAGTTCAAGAAATACATTTTTTTAAGAAGTTCAGTTTTGGGGACACGTTGTATTTGATAGGGGGATATCAGTTGATTCAAGAAATGTTTCAGCAGTGGTGGAGTGGGGACAGACCACTACTCCAACAGAGGTGTGCAGTTTTCTAAGTTTGGTAAGGTACTACCATCGATTCATTCAGGGGCTCTCAACGATAGTCAGGCCTCAAATAAATTTAACACAGAAGGGTTTACCATTGTTTTAGGATGCTGCATTTCAGCAGGCTTTTGTTAAGCTGAAGTTCAGGTTTAATTCATCTCTAGTGCTTATTTGCCTCATGAGGGAATATATTATAAAGTATTCACTGATGCATCCTTGCAAGGATTTGGAGATGTATGATCCAGGAGTAGAGATCGATAGCTTAAGCTTCCCGAAAACTTAAGATTCACAAGGAGAATTACCCCACCCAGATATAAAGTTTGTAGACTTAGTGTTTGCATTGCTCATTTGGTGACATTATCTTTTGAGGAGGAAATTTTAGTTATTCACAGGACACAAAAGTTTACGGTATTTGTTCACATAGAGGGAGTTGAACATGAGGCAACATCGGTTGTTTGAGTTTATAATAGACTACCATTTTCACATTTGGTATCATCCAAGCAAGGATAATGTAGTGGAAGATGCCTTGAGCCATAAACTGACAATCGATTTCACAGCAGTGTGAAACGTGAAGTGGAGTTCCCTTCGTACGGATGATGAGACGTCACATGCTTTTATGGCAGTTCTTACCATCACACCTAAAATCATCATTCCAGTTGTGAAGGCACAGACAAGAGATCCTTTTTCTAGGAAAAGGTCATGTAATTTTTGGTAGAGGGGCATAGAATTATTTGATTAGTTCTGATGGGGGGTTGAGGTTCCACGACAGGTTAGTAGTTATAGAAGATGAGGAATTACGCTGAGAAATTATGACTGAGGAACATGGGTTATGCTTTTTGATACATTCAAGTGGTTATAAGATGTACCAGGACATGAGGTGCCAGTATTGTTGAACATACATGAAGAAGGACATAACTATTTTTTTGTCCAAGTGTGCACATGCCAAATAGTGAAGGTGGGCCATTACGGACCAGCAGGTGTTCTATAGCCTCTTAATATTCCGATGTGGAAATGGGAAAGCATTTTCATGGATATTATAACGGGGTTACCTATGTAACAATTGGGGACACAATGCCATATAGGTGATCGTTGACCGTTTGACAAAGGTGGCTTACTTTTATCTAGTTCAGACAGACTATACTTAAAAGCGTTACACCAAACTATTCATTACAGAGATTATGAAGTCTCATGGTGTACCATTCAATATTATGTCGGAGAGGGAGAATAAGTTTTTTCCCCACATTTAGAGGAGTTTCTAGAAGGCATTAGTGGTGGAGTTGAGGTTGAGTACCTTATATCACCCACAGATATATGGTCAGACAAAGAGGGTGAATCAGATGCTAGAGGACATTACAAATGTGCATTTTGGACATTAAAGGTAGTTAGGAGCAATACTTACCATTAGTGGAGTTTTCTTATTATAAAAGTTACTAATTCACAATCAATATGGAACCTTTTGAGTCATTGTATGTGAGGCCTTGTCATTTACCCTCGTGATGGTTAGAAGTGGAGAATAACAAGCTTCTTGGATTGGATTTCATCTAGGACACATTAGAGAAGCTGAAGATGATTAGGGCTAGGATTTGGATTGCCCATGATCGATAAAAAAGTTGTGCGAATGTAGATAGGGGACACCTGGATTTTGTCGTTAGAAATAAAGCGCTACTTAGGGCCCATGAAGGGACTGGTATGATGTGGGAAGAAAGGGGAGTTGGCTCCCTGGTATGTTGGACGTTTACCTATTACTGAGAAGATTAAAGTAGTGTATCGGTTAGCCTTACCAAATCACTTAGAGGAAAACCACAATGTTTTTTTATATTTTGGCATTACAGAGATTCCTTAAAGATGAGGTATCTTATCAGCACATAGATCATGATGAGATAGAGCTCCAACTCGATGTTAGTTACGAGGATAAGCATGTCTCCATTCTGGATCATAAAGAATTTAGACTTTTTTCAAATTTAGTTCCTTTAGTACGTGTGTACTGGGGACACCACAATAAGGACGCGTCAACGTGGGAGACGGAGGATGGCATGAGAGAGAAGTATCTGAAACTCTTCGAGTCAGGTACATTTTGAATTTTGAGGATATAATTCCGTTATGATGGGGTAGAATGTAACATCTTGTATTTTTATGTCATTTAAATTGGTAGAATTATAATAAATAAATTGCTTGAATAAATTATTATGATATGATTGGGCATGATTAAGTGATTCAATTATATCAAATGTGTTCATCGGTAGAATAATTATTTTTCATGTTACGTGAATTATTGTTATTATATAATTAGTTTAACAAAATGGGTATTTTATTATAGACTTTTTTACTACCTTTCAAAGTGATTTAGGAACTCATTTAGGCGTTTTAAACATCCTAAGTTTGGCCTGGGCGATAGGTATACCCATAGGGGAGATTTTGGACCTATTCAAGTGTCAATCTGGGCTTATTTAAGGGCCCAAAATTGGGACTTAAGAGGAGATAAGGGATTAAGGGTTTTAATGAGATTATAGAAAAAACTTAATTATGTATTCCACCCAACTCTAAGCTAGCCTGGTAACGTTACACACTCTAGAGGAAGTTACCAAACTTGAAGAAAAAGAGAAGAACAAACGCTTAAAGGAGGAGGCTCCTGTCATCTCTAAAGGAAAGAATTTTCTTGCAAAATTTTTAATAAAGTGTTTCTTAATTCATATGCATGTCCCTCATACTAATTTTGGGTTACACACTTTTTTGGGGATTGAATCACAGATGGATTTGACTCTATTTCTATTTAAAACTAATTGAAGTTAATTATGCCTTGAAAGTTAAAGACTTTAGGGACAAACACAAAATTGATATTGCTTATTTGGAAAAAATATAATTAGAATCCATATCATAGGATTAAATCTTATTATTGAATTTAAATCATGAATTCTTCTCACAATTCTAAAAATATTGGATGAGAATTATGAACTTTTAAGGTTTAGACAACTTTTGACTTTTATGATTAAATTACTTGAATTATAGGGGACTATCATGTGCAAATTGGTTTTAGAACAATGTAGATTCATTTTATGGATTGTGATATAGCCATGGTTATCAAAATCGAGTTGTATAAAGCCTTAAAAATGTTATGAAATTTTGGGAAGAAAACTCGTATTGAAATTTGACAAATTCTGGACTCACTACCAGTGGAGAATTGATTCGGCTTCTAGGGCGAATCAATTTGACCCAAAGCAAATCGATTCGCCTACCAGCGCAAAACCATCTCATAGGGATTAGGTAAGGGTTAAATCGTGGAAATTCTTGTAGGATTTGTATGAGTCCATGCGAGTATATGGGTTGTTGTCCAAGTGAATGGATATTTAGTTAAAAATGGATTTCTTTCATTATCCAATCAATGATAATTTCAATAATTAACTAGAGTGTTAATATTCATGATAAGGATTCGTATGTCGAGGATTATGTAATCATGTTACGGTAGTTTATGGGGATAATTACATATACAAATTGTGTGCTATATGTATGTATTTACTACTTGTGTGGACATAGTTCTACTCGTGGAAGGACTATCGGTTGGGGTTGTGGGTGATGACGAACCACGTACCATACGCGGACTGAGATGTTCTGGGCATAGTGGACGTCATTATATTTAACCATGCATTCAGGGGTGTATCCTTCATGACGAGAGAAGGTTTTTGGAGCGAAGCCATTAGTCGGGTTGGATATGGACATCACCCCATTATTTTATGTATGTTTTTCTTAAGTCGTCAGGTAGTGAATTATATGGGCTTACCAATTGAGCACCAGCTAGACACCAAATGTAAATGCCTTTGTGTTATAGATATATACTAGCGAAATACCCGTGCCTGAAGGCACAAAAAAATTCCAAGTAGGTAATCATAAAATGACAAAATTTCTAAATTACAAAATTACAAAAAGATAAAAATTTCATTCCCGAACAAAACGAAGTGCAAAAATTTCATTCCCAAGAATGCTTAAATAATATTTTATTTTGGGGCCAATATGTCATCATCTATTACGAAAATTTTAAGCAATAAATATCCAACTCAATGTTATGATTTAGGAAAATATACAATCTCATTCGTGACTTCACCAAACACATGATTTAATGTAGTAGCTTCAAACATAAATGCATTAAAAATAAATTTAACTTTTGGCTGTTTGCTATCCTCAAAGGTGGTCCATTAAGTTGTTTATTAAATGAATAAATATGATGAATCATGGAATCTTACAGCTAATGAGGCTAGTGTGAGATTTGTTTATAATAAAAGCAATGTCAGTTGGCTTACTTCCCAGCTACTCCAGTAGTGAGCCTGCATTAGCAGTCGATATCTCCTTTAGAGCAACCCTTACGGGTACCTCAAATTTAGACATCACTAGTATAAATTTGCAGTACAAAAAAGACGAAAATTGCTACGCGCGCATACTTGAAAAGGGTAAAAATACAATAAATCAACAGAAATAAGCCAAAACGACGCCAGATTAAGCCAAAACGACGTCGTTTTGGCTGAGGAAAACAAAAACCTTGCGCGGAACATCATGTTCCGCCTAAGGTTATACCAAATTCGATTTTGCCCCCCCAAATCTCTTAAGCCTTTTATCTTCCTCCCCCGAATTAATTACCTTAACTACCACCTACATTTCAACTACTAAATTAAATCCAACAGGTCTATTTAAATCAACCCACCGTAAATAATTTTTATCACTTCAAAAAAAAAAAAACAGCAACTAAGTCGGCCTATACACAGGTAAATCCTCTCTTTTTTTTTGTAAATTATTTAGTTGTGCATTTTAATATTCTATTTAATTACTTAATTATTACTTAATGTTATATTTATTTAGTTAGAGCAATCATTATGTAAAGAATATCAGTAATTATTTTTCTTAAATAATATCTTATTACAATTAGTAAATATTAAATTATTTGTTATGTATTTGTCTGGTATATTTGTTCTGTATTTGTTATTTAAGTGAATGTTTATAATAAATTAAATAGTAAATGTTTAATTATTTGTTAGGTTTTTGTACGGTCCTTTTTTTTAACAAATTATTTAAGTGAATGTTTATAATAAATTATTTAGTCAATGTTTAATTAACAGTTATGTTTTTTCGATTCTGTTTATAAGAAATTATTGAAGTGAATGTTTATAATAAATTAGTGAATGTTTCTACAAAATTATTTAAGAAATTATCTGTTCCTTTTATGTTTTTTAAATAATTTCTAGTTGTGTATTTGTAACTGACGTATTTATTACGTATTTAGTAATTATCATGTAAATTTAGTAATTATCTGATGTGTTAATGTTCTCATGTAAATTTAATAATTATCATGTAAATTTAGTAATGTAAAGTTATCATGTAAAGTAATAGGTAATTATCATGTATGTGATATCTACTTGTTATGTTTAATTTTGGTTGTGTCAACAACCCTATTTAAATGAATGTTTTTGTTCGGTTCGGTTATGTTTATTTTATGTCTATGTTTTTAAGAAACTATTTAAGTGGATGTTTATAAAAAAAATAGTGAATGTTTATAAAAAATTATTTAAGAATTTATCTATTCGTTATGTTTTTAATAAATTATCTGTGTTGTTATTTATTTTAAATAATAATATGTTCTATTTTTGTAAAGATTTCTTAAATTGCAGTGTTGATAATGGAACAAATTGGAAAGAAATTTAGACGGGCTGTTGGGGCTAGAAAGTCTCGAAAAATGGGAGAAGGTAGTCGAGAGGCCGAAACTACTACTACCGAGCGACCTATAGTTTTTGAGAACTATAGGCGTATAGTGGACGACGGAGATCACATTAAACCTTCTCCGGACACGGCCACAAACGGCAACTCAATAAAGATGCGTGGCAATTGACATAGTCTTAGAGCCACATACAAATATTTAAAAACATATCCTGAGGTTATACAGTTTATACACCGTAGCGGTTGGGGAGATTTTTTGGATGCTCAAATTCCCAATACAAGTTGGGGATTGGTACAAGCGCTCGGTGAGCGTTGGTGGGACATAACCAACACGTTCCAACTACCAACCGGGGAGCTCACCATTACTCCTTATGATTTTACGATTTTGACTGGTTAGTTTCTGCATATAAAAAATAAATTCAATATTAACATTGATTAGTACATTAATTAAATTTACAACTGATTGTTATCCTTCCCATCTTGCAGGTATTCCTATCGGAAGCGGTCCTATGGTACCGATGAGAGACAGAAAATACTTGATTGTAATTGACGAAAAAACTCAAATACGGGCTGACATTATACATAGATACTTTCCCGGCATCGAACCAAATTGCAGTGATTCATGTGGGGTGAAAGTGTCGAGCTTAAATAAGTGGTTCGAGGCCATACAGTTAAATACTGTGATTGTTGGCCCTGAAGACATTGCTAGGGTTTTTTTATTTTTTTGTGGGGGACATATTTTTTTTTCGACCGCAAGAGACTGCGTTCCTATTGGTTGGTTGGCTGCTTTGGAGGATTTGGAGATTGTGGGTTCATACGATTGGGGTTCGGCAATTCTAGCTCGCATATACTACTCTCTCCATCTCTTGTCAAGATGTCGCGTAGACTCTATGAATTGTTTTTGGCAACTCATATTGGTAAGTGTAAAAAAGTGATATTATATGTTTTAAATCAAAAATTTATGGTTTAATAATAATCATTTTTGTATTGTAGTTTTTTGGGTTCGAATATATACAATGGGCGTGTCCCTTATTGAGGGAAGATACAGGTGACTGCTGGCCTAGGATTAATCGATGGAAGAAAGAAAAACGGTTAAATCGTAAGGACACAAAGGTGTCAATCCAATAGAATTTTCCCACAGCCCAGAGTCAGATTGAAATGCGATCGCCAGGTTCAATCAATTGGCTACCTTACTCGGGGTCTACTGTGGAGATGCATGCCTACATTCAACACGCGAAGTACATATCACTTAAACGATGCGTTCTTATGGATCCTCAATATGGGTGGGTATATTACTTGGGTGATCGATGCCGGCGACAGATCACCGGTGAAATTTGCATACCAAATGACCCTCCGCCGCAAATGATGAGGATACCCTTTCACCATGATAGGCATGGAATTATTATTGACGAGATGGACCCCAGCGTATCTGTTGTTTCCCAACCCATGTATGACCGTTACTGGAAGCAAGTGTCCCTAGGCCTTGTAATGCCACCCCTATATCGAGCAGTCAACACGGATGTCATAAGTCCCAGCGCACTTCCATACCACATCTGAATACCGACTGTCCCTTCACAGGCACCTGGCGCTTATGAGACTCCCATAGGTCGGGTACATCCCACTCTACCCCAAATGACTTGGGATCTACCGTTTTGTAGTCCTGCAGGTGTACCCATATTGATTCCGGTTCCACGGCCAGACAGGATTGCGGTCGATGAAGAATTGCCCACATACGATGACCTCTTATTTACTAGTCGGGAATTCTCAGATTATTGGCAATCATCGAGAGCCACCGCTCTAGGTGCAGCCATGAATCTTAATAAATATTGGAGTCATGAGTTGGATATAGCTACAAGGAAGCTCCAAGAGTTGGGTGTATCTCATGAGCGAACTGCTCCCCCGTCTAATTTCTTTAGTGGTACAACCTCGGCCTTTTACAACCCCACAGAAGATCCCCCGCCTAATTTCTCTTTACTGATCAAACGTCATACCACAGTGAGATGGAAGAATACGAAGAAATACAAGCCATGGAAATCGCCAGTCAAATATAGCCAAAAAGAAAAAGAAAATAGCTATGGGCCATATGCAACAAATTCAAAATATGGCCCTTCATAACATAGTTTGTGATTCCCATGAGGATCAAACGAGGAGGACGATATGTCGGACCAGAGAGGTGGTCCATGATAGACTAATCGCCGACTACTTTGGTGAAGCATCGGTATACAAAGACTACCATTTTCGGCGACGTTTTAGAATGAATCGAGCTCTACATGTACGTATTCATGATGCTGTATGTAGTTACGACTCCTGGTTCATACAAAAATCAGATGCACTTGGTCGTCTTGGCCTGTCCTCGCATCAAAAAATTGTTTCTGCTCTTCGAATGTTAGCATATGGGTCTTCTGCTGATATAAATGGAGAGTACCTGTGTATCGGAGAATCAACAACCCAGAAGGCATTGGTTCGATTATCCCTTGCCATTGTGGGGATATTTGGCTCGGAGTATAACAGAAAGCCTACCGCTCTCGATGTGCAAAGGCTTATCGAACAAAATGCGGCGCGTGGATTCCCCGGAATGCTGGGGAGCATAGACTGCATGCATTGGGAGTGGAAAAATTGTCCAACCGAATGGCATGGGCAATATATTGGACATAAAAAGTCACCGAGAATTATACTAGAGGCGGTAGAATCACATGACCTTTGGATATGGAGGTCATTTTTCGAGATGCCGGGTAGTTGTAATGATATTAATGTATTGAACAGATCTAGAGTTTTCTCCGATCTTGTCCGCGATGAGACTCCACCAATCCAGTTTGAGATAAATAACAACGTATATGATATGGGGTATTTTTTAGCGTATGGCATTTATCCGCCTTACGCTAGTTTGGTGCAAACTTTTAAAAGGCCAACCAACCAGAAGGAAAAACTTTTCGCTCAAGTGCAAGAGGGGGCAAGAAAAGATGTGGAACGAGCGTTTGGTGTCCTGCAACTTAGGTTCGCATTCTTTCATACGCCGGAAAAACACTGGAGCAAGGATAAATTATCATCTATTATGCATTCATGCATCGTAATGCACAACATGATTGTTGAAGACGAGAGGCGTGATTGTTATTGGAGAGAGGAATACGACTTCCCGCCTGACCCGGTTCCTATGTTTCGAAACTCTCTAGAGCAACATTATGCGATCGAGGCTAGGACAATGCACATGAACGACAAGAGGAAGCATTTACAACTACGTGCAGATCTCGTTGAACATGTTTGGGAAAAGTTTGCCAATATCAGTGTGTGATTTTACACAATTTATGTATCTTTTCTAATGTTGTTATCTTTATTATTAATGTTGTATCGTTAATATTGTACCGAACTAATGTTTATGTATGAAAATTTGAAACAAATTCATTTCATAACCCATAAAATCATATTACAAAGTAGATCAAACGATAAAAATAAATAACATGTTACATACTCAGAAGCATAGAAATTTTAAAATCCAGATTGCCCTCCGTGTGGTGGATAGTTTGGAAAGTTTGATTAGCCCCGTTCTTTGTTGATTATATTAAGCACGAGGTATTCATGGTACTCCATCTGGATTGAATTCATGTTTGAGGTGTCAGTGCTAATAATTTGTTGATCAAGCAATATTTTTTCACGCATATCTTTCCTCTCCATAGCCAATATACTGCGTTTGTTGAGCTCCAAACTTCGCTCCTTTAGTTGCAGTGAACGGTTAAGCCCCAAACGGGCCTCTTCGTCACGTACACGATCAGCCTGACATGATCGCTCAAATGATTCATTGAATGAAGAGCAACTATTCAGTATTTCTGTGGGCAAACGGGTATATTTGCGGTAATGTTGTATGCTGTGGGCAGTGTAAAATGTCAAATATACACCCACTTTTAGAACGGGAAAACACCCACTTTTCATATTATATATATATATATATATATATATATATATATATAGGGAGAGGTTCACAAGTGGACCAAAAGAATGGACTTTTTAATGGACTTAACAAAAAAGACTAATAAGTCTCGGTTATTGGGTGCCGCTGGCGCGGACCCATTACACCAAAGAATTAAAATTAGTGGGTTATTAGTCTTTTTTGTTAAGTCCATTAAAAAGTCCATTCTTTTGGTCCACTTGTGATCCTCTTCCTATATATATATATATATATATATATAATTTGATTAAGAAATGAACCCATATAGTCTAATGAAGTAGACAAGTGTTAATTGGATATAATGCTACGTAAAATACATTATGTAATGTGATTGTATTTTTATGGGGATAGTATTGTGGGGATAGTCTTTGGGACTATAATCTTACATGTATATATTTACCTCCCAAATATATGTGGGTTAGTTGCCTTAGTAATTTCTTGTTAGTGTAGAGATTGGACCACGTTTTTGGGCTTTGGTTAGAAATGCGTATAATAATACACTTACATAAGGGGTGAGATACTTACTACATGTGAGAGATGATGGTAGGTGTGTAATGTGAATTAACTGTATTATTATCTCTTAGTTTTTTAAGTTAATTCTTGCAACTTTAGGGCTCTAACCCAAGTTAACAAAATTACTTTCTAGATTATCCTAGACATGAACAACACGACTGATAGAGGATCATACTTGTAGTTTCATTTGCTTTGAGAATCAACTTTTTGATTTTAGATTAGGTTGCTAATCTTTTCATTTCAGTTATTTACGTCCCAGAGATTGTTTGGGCATAAGCCCGAGACTTAATTGTTTTTCTCAGTTTATTTCTAATAATGCTTGGATGGATGTTTTATGATTAATAAGAGTAGAACTTATACACCATCTAATTTATTATTTCATATTGATTTATTATGAATGGATGTTTTATATTTATAAAATTCATTTTTATGGTTTCATGCTATGAATGGTATAAATTTTTAGACAAGCCCAATCTTTGGCATATTGTGTCTCGGCAACCCTTATGTGAAAAATGGGGGTTGGTACAGTGTATTCTAAGTAGTAGTTCATTTACACGTTGTAAACTGTGATTTGTACCAAAGTTATTGTTATAGTGGACTTATGGTGTGTGGTCTTGGAACTAAAATACCCGTGGTTTACCAGTATGATGGGTTCCTTATTAACAAGTTACTATGTTCATATCTCTTCTCCTCATCTCATTATGTCTTTAATTTTTATTTACTAGACTTTGAGCATCATACCAACTTAAACTACTTTATTTATGTGTGTGTCTATTCAACCATTGAAGTTTAAATGATTTTTACTAAAGAGTTAAAATTAAAGTTCTAAAAAACACGAGGCATGATAGAGGCGTGGAGGCCAAGCCTTAAGGCGTAAAAAGGAGTTTAGGCCTTCTTAATATATTTTAATATTTTTTAGCAATAACAAGGCTATTAAAATACTAAAATTATACAAATCATACAAATATGTCTGAATATATGCAAATTAAAATACTATTTGATTATTTTGGATGAGATAATGGTCCAGTTAGTAAAAAAATTCTTTAAAATGCGACATCATTTCACTAAAGCCTTATTGGTTTTAGAAAAAAGTGCGCATTAAGGGTTTTACTAAGAATAAGGCGTAAAAAGATTAAGGTGGGGTGTTTCTCCCAAACCTCAAGCCTAGGCGTGCCTATGCAGAGGCTAGGCGGGTTTTTTAGAATAGTGGTTAAAATAGATTTTTAATCTTAAAACTTTTATGTCCACAACTTACTTTCATATCGTTCTACTTCCACTGTCAAAGATGTTCCACTGATTTATTATATTGTAAATGAGATATTACAGTTTAAGAGACCTCTTGACCTTTGGTCAATAAAGTTCGAGGTCTTAAGGCCTTTGTCAATAGCACATAGGATCTCATTAAGTAACTGAATGACTTCTCTAAGGGTGCGAACATACTGATCTAGGACTCTACAAGATATATAAATGGTGTACAGAATGGAAATGACCAACGTTACAAATCTGAACTCATAACGATGGGTTGTGAGTGAGGAACAAAATATAACACTTGTGTATGCTTACAAATCTTGCAAGTATGATTGCTTGAATGAATTAATATATATTAATGATCAAGACTCCTCTCCTTTCACCCCCCCCCCACCATATTCCTATTTATAGGATAACTATGAGAGATAGAACGGGTGAACTATCATATTTAATAACTCTGAGGTACGATTGTGACAGGAAGGAGGTGGAGGGTTGGAAAAAGCTTTTGCAGGTGGTGTAGGGGGATTATTGAATGCGTTAAATGCTGGTGGGAACACTCCATGCAAGTGGAGTTGGGTAGTAGTGGTAGGTGAAATAGTGTCTATCTTCCTATCTTATCTGCCAGAGTAGTTGAGGAAGCTTTGTTATGGTCTTCTGAGCTTAGAACTTGCTACAGGTTGACCTTACGTTGTTTTCGAGATCATTTTGGGTAATTCACCTTGATGATGAGGGTTAAGCAGTTTGGAGATGTCATTTTTCGATAGATTGATGCGTGTTCTCAATGTTAGCCTTGTTGGAGTCTCGATTGTGAGGCTTCAAAGTTTGGTTAAGGAGTTACATGGGAATGATTGGTCCATATAGGAGGAAAGAGGCATAGCTTAGGTCCTCCATTGTATCATAGCTTTCACTTTGGAGAAACAAATGTCTTTGAGGCTAAGTATTACTCTGTTCAGTGGTATGAAGTCCGTTGAAGAGCCTATTTAGTGGTCCAAGGGTTCTTAAAGGGGTTTGAGCGCCTTTGGAAAGTCAAGGGTTTAATAAAGTATAATTAATAATAGTGTTGGATATAAATACTAAATATTAATCTTGAGTACAAAATTATCCCGAACTACGTGGTGGAATTTACATGTTAAGAAATTGGAACTACTAAAAGGTAGTATATTAACATAAGCAATATGACATGTTGAAGATGTTGAATGATATGGATATATGCATTAAAGCATATCCAAAAATATTCATGCATAATTAAAAGTTGGGGGGGGGGGGGGACAATTTTAAGAGACTTTGCGGTGGAACGAAGATGAATATAATGTAATAAAAAATGGGAGTGCTTTAAAAAATGGAAAAAATACTACAAAAGAAGAAATTTTGAGAAATACAAAAGATTTTAAGGATTATAATGATATTTATACAAACACTGGAACACAAGAAGGGGGAAAGTATTTATAGTCTTGATAAACTTAAGGATATTAAAAAGATTTTAATAACGTGAAGTGTATTAAAAATGATGATTCGAGAGTCTTAGTCAAGTATAAAGCTATTAAGGGCATGTGGAGAACTTACTTTGATAGGTTATTGAATGAAGATAATAGGAGCACACATGATATGGAGAAACTTAGAGATATTGGAGATATGATATTTTTCGCAGAATTGGGAGGCATTTAGGGTAAAAATTTCTCTGAAAAAACATTAAATTTCGGAGGCATTTAGGACAAGATGGCATTCCTGTTGAGGTTTATATGACACCTCGCCTATTCAAATATACGGGTGGATGACCCTGCACTAAAATACAACATGAATCTCAAGTGTATCATTGTCATCATCAACTGACAAATATAAATAAACCGGTAACCACCCTATATAATTAAATAAACAGGTGACAAAAAAATATCTTTTTTTAAAAGAGTGCATATAAAAATAAAATAAAACAGATAAAACGGATCATGAACAACAAAAGACACTAACGGACTAGATCATTACCATGCTAAGACTATACATACAAAAGAATATTCCCGAATAAGCTGTCGAGAAACAGACCATACAACAATCACAAGACAAGTACATAAGAGATCAACATATGAGACCCACGGGTACACCACTCGATTTACACAGTGAGATCTTATCTATATTACAAAAAAAAAGATGCGTCTATAACAAAAATCTTGTAACATTCTACACATTCTTCAACTCCCAAAAACTCGGCAACAGATAACCGTCATGGGCGTCCTTGTGGAGGAACACATATAATAAACATAATATACATATAGCAAGGGAAAGGTATAAACGGGTCAGAGCCCCGATTTGGAAAATAGTTATAGCAAATGAATTAAATGGATCATAATTAAATATGCAAGATTTCATAATTGATGTGGACTCGCACTCCTTTGAGACTCAATCCCCCCTCTCAGCTATAGCACGCACGTAAGCGTATAAAATTAAATAGTTAAAATTACCCCATAATATTTACGAACCATGCCACTCACTACGTAACTGCAACCTATTAACCGTTAGTTGACATTTCCCTGTTAATTAAGTAAAATTCAATAATCCAAGAACTGATGACCAAACATTTTCCCACTTCCAACAAAGCGCTAGGTTTCGTGCGTGGGATGTCTCGTAAGCGAAATCCAAACAAGGAACCCCCTCGATACACTATTACCTAACATGGTTAGTTGTGGGAATCCGTTTGGCCCTCCGTACATAATATATACACCTAACTTCCAATATCTAAACATCAAGCATACATATAAAATCTCATTCCAAGAAGGAGTATTGCATATCTCACATAACATATCAGTAGGTCAAAACATAATACGCATTATACAATTATGCTAACAGCCTCTGCAATGCTATCATCTTCCAGGGAATTACTCACTTATCACCCTGGGTCACTAGCGGTCGGACTATCACACCGAGTTGGTATAAAAACTATTCACACGCGTATGGGAAGAGAAAATAGTTACTTACCTAAAGTTAAGAAGAATCATACCCAAGACGTCTTACCCCTGTCTCACACACGGTAAAATACTGGACGCTATGCCTTGGGAACTGTACTCTCCCTACTCCTCGAGCAATAGGAGTTTTCCATGTCGTGCAACTTCCCATGATAGCACTAGAGGGGTATGCACCATATAACATATATTACACATTCACTATGCATACTCTTAATATAAATAAAAACTATCACACCTTGAAATGTATATATACGTATATTATTAATCTTAGATATACGTAAATATCGCACCTTACACTAGATAATAATCCATACAAACATCTCAAGTTCATATTATAATTTTACTCACTTAATTATCCATTTGAAACTCATCATACTTGTGATTACGACCCTAAATTTTACCCTAGTAATGACCCATGAACTCTCGCTCACTAACCCGTAATTCTTCTTGAAAGAATTCCATTTTAGGGAGAATTTACAGAAAGGAAGCGATATAATACCCTCACAACTAGGCCTCAATAATAGCCCCAAGGTAACCCCTCCATCGAGTCATACATTCCCACAGTATATCCCATAAACATGCTTATATAATAACATAAAGGAGTTCGTCAAGTATTTAGACCATTAGGAAAAGAATAGTAACAAAAACTTCAATTTTTAGTAACCAAACTGGATCAGAGGTTCCCAAAAACGAACCGGTCTAGTCCCTTAAATCTCACAGAAAATTTGTTTACCCCCGGACCGATCCGGTACCCCCCAAAAATGAATCGGTCCGGTCCCAAATTTTTTCCAGAAATCCCATAACTTCCGGACTGATCCGGTATCCAATGAAAACGAGCCGGCCTGGATTGTACAGTTATACATCCTACAAATTCTCCATTATTTTTCCACATAACCTTCTTCCACAATATTACATCCTCAATAACCACCAAGCTATTCTTTTTGCCATTCCTATGACTTCAAACCCAAATAGAAACAACAAACACTAAGCTTCTATGCAAAGGTTTAGGGTTTAACAAATATCTTTAATATTTCCAATTTCCTACCACAAATTATGAAATAGGTCACACAATTAAACATTTATCAAGTTAATCCACTTGCCTCAAATATTGTAGGGTCTGAATCTTCTTCCAAGTTAGGGATTTTACAAGATTTCCAAGATCTTCAAACTTCCGAGTGGATCTTCAAACTTCCAATATTTTACAATATTTCCAAGATCTCAAGTTCTTTCTCTTCTTCTCACGTTTTCTCTCTCTCAAAATGGGTTTTCTCTCAATTAAGATTAATTATCCACTTAAGCCTAATAACCCTTTATCAAAAGTAATCATATCCTTAAATGAAAACACACACATAATAATAACTAGTATACCCCCATTCGAGTCAAACTAGTCAAAATATTCTAGAACCCAAATAACCCCCCCTCCGTCCAGTCATTTTGACTTTCTCGGCCCTTCTGAAATCAAACGTGCGCTCCAAATTTACATACTAAACTCGAAATATAAAAGCCATTTCTAGACTTCAGACAATGCATTAAAATAAGTCGCGATTAATAATTAACTAGATCCCACCTCCAATACACATATATACAACGAGATTACATAAAACAAGATTATATTTACCATACCCTTCCAGTGAATGTATAATTCTCATAATTATTAATTATTCGAGCCAAATCAATATTTATTTTAAATCCTTATTTCAATTCTCAATTATAATAAATCACCCACACTCAATAATTTAATATAAAAATAAATACTCAAAAGTGGGGTATTACATACTTCCCCCCTTAAGGAAATTTCGCCCCGGAAATTTAGATATACCTTATGGAAAGTGGTAAGGTTACATGTCTCTCATATCATCCTCTCTCTCCCATGTTGAATCCTCTGCCTTATGATGTCCCCATTGAATTCAAACTAAAGATATTACTTTAGATCGTAGCTTATGCTCATTGCAATCTAAGATGGCAACTGGTCGCTCCTCGTATGAGATGTTCGGTTGTAGCTCAATTTCTTCCAATGGAACATGCTAACATTGATTCGATCACATTACATCAATCATCTTTTTCTTTTCTTTTCTATTAACATCAACTTTAGGATTAAACTACCTTACCTTTGTCGTCACGTTCACACGTCCTAACTCCCTGTGGATTCGATACCCAGACTCGCCACTATACTCCTTAAGAGTGTAGTTACAAGTTTAGTTTTTTTTATATTGAGGTTGGAGCCCGATAACAACGACTAGCGTATTACACAGACGCTCGGTTTTTCCACTCGATCAAAATGGCGCCGTTGTCGGGGAATCAGGTGGACTTTAGGTTAGGTTGGTTAATCCCGAATTTGACCTTAAAAAAAATATGCATGTCATGTTTTTGAATTGCCCAATTTGAAATGTCTTACTTTAACACTTTTGGTGGCTTTAATTGTTATGATAATAGTGAGGAGGAGGCGTGCAAGACTTATTAACATTGGATCAATATCACTAAAGATGAGTCTCATAAATACAAGCCAAGTGCTAAGGCCATCCAAATTTATCAAAATGAATTGCTTGAAGAAAAAAGACTTGAAAAACAGTATTGGAAAAAATATCATTATTGGGAGCAAGAATTAGATGCACTATTTGAACCCAATGAGGATTTTTCTTTCGATATTTTTGAATTTGAAGAATGTTTTCAACCAAATGAGGAATCCGATGTGCTAGAACCAAGGAAGCCTACTTTGTAAGAACTCTTGATTATTATCAAAAAGCAATCTGATGACCTTGCTGCTACAGAGTTGAAAATTAGAGCAACTTGTAAGGAGTTTAATGATTATTTGGACAACTTAGAGAAGGTCAAGACTTGCGCTTCACCTAATACTTTTGAGGATGTAATCATTGAGAGTGATCCAAGTTCTTTTGAATCTCAACCTCTTATAAATATTTCAAAACCTATTGAGGTTGAAGATCATTTGTCTCCTTGTGTCCCCACTATCATCGAACCACTAAATCCATCATAAGAACTGGATGAATGTCTTGAGGATTTTGATCCGATTCTTGTATGGGAATATTTTTTTGAGATGCTTCATCTTACGGGCCATACACTTAGACGTGTCACTCCACCAGATCCGGTTGAAAATTTTGGGGGAGAAGATTTTGAGGACAAGGACTCTATGCTTGAATTGTTTTCCAAGATGGACTCTTTCTATTTGTGTGCTCCTCTTCCCATACTAATTGAAAAATCTATGGGAGGTGATTCTATTTATCATGGATTCCAATGGTACTTGTCCCCCTATGCACCCAAATCCTTCATTAACCTCCTAATTTTTTTAATAGGTGGTGATTTCTTCCGCATTGCACATGCCTTCTGTTTTTCAAACGAAATTCTTATTTTTCGGGCGGCATGCTTTCTAGTGAGGGTACACCATTAATCCCTCAAATTCAAATTGTATTTTGGGTGGACCCTCAAATTTTTCGACTTCTAGTGTATGATTTATTAGCCGTTCAAATTTTAGGTTGTAAATAATTAGTTTTTTTTTATTATTACTTCTTCTTTTTTATTATAGTCTAGTTTCGATGGTAGAGTTTTTGTTATTCTTTTTGTTATGCTTGGTTCTAACATGTTTTGTAGATTCAATGGACTCGCACTCATTGGGGATTGCTCCATTTGGGTAATATCTTTCTTTTCCTCTCTTTATGTTATGTTCTTGATTTGCATTGAGGACAATGCAACATTTAAGTTAGGGGGTGTGGGATATTCTTCCCATTTATTGTTTAGATTCATTGATTCGATTACATGTTCTTTCCTAGTGTGTTTTTTTTTAGAAAATTTCTAAATTTTCAAAAAAAATTTGAAATTTTTTTTTAAAAAAGCCAAAAATATTTTTGTTCAAAATAAATAAAAATTGGAATTTAAAATTTTCAAAAATATCACCTTTATTCTATTTAAAGTCTCAAATTGTTAACAATCTCAATTGCACTAAGCCAAAATTGACCGAAGATGGAAATTGAAAGAAAATTAACCAATTAACGAATAAATGTGGAGATTGATCAAACCCGGTGAGATTTCGAGCCTTGCAATTTTTTTTTATGAGTTTTTAAATCAATCCGAGTTTATGATTAACTCAAAGTTCTTTTCAGCGTTTTAATAAATCTTTGATGATCTCAATACTTTGTTTTGATCGGTTATGGAAAATGTGTGAAATGTTGTCTCGAAATTCATGCTAAATATATCTCTAAACTTAATTAATCTCGAGATGCATATGGTAATGTGATTAGCAATTTGGACAATGAAGTAGGCCCTCGTTTGTTATCTAAAAATATTAGCCATAATAAAGTTGTGAAAAAATTATCCCTTTGCAACCCACTTTGAGCGTAATAAAATATTTCCCTTTGTTTGATAACCCGAAAACCCTAAATAGCCCGGAATTGTGAAAATTGAGAAAATTCATCAAGTAAGTCCAAATTTTGCAATAAAAAGGGGCAAGAGAAATAGAAAAATTGCTCAACAAAAAAAATAGCAAGAAAAAAAATGAAAATAGAAAAAAGAAAGAGAAAAATGAGCAAATGCCCAAAAAATCACTAATGGACGTCATAAGGACATTTTCCAATTTCGAACATTCCGACCATTCCCATTTTTACCCTTTACACTTTTTAACCCGAAAAGTCCTAACCGAGTCCGAATGGTGAAATTAATTACTGCATGGAGAGTTAAAACACAAAAAGATAATAAAAGAGATTACATGACGTGAAAAAGAGATGATGTTTACTGTTTCCTAATAACTGTATTCCGATGATGAGATCTTTTCACCATATATTTCCTTCTTTTCAATTTTGTATGCGTGACTTCGTGTTCCATTATATTTAATCTTTATATCATGCATACCGAGAGAAAATAACCACAATCCGAGAGATTCGTTTGTGAGAGCATTCCGTGAGAAGTAGAAATCAAAATGAATTTTTGAAAAGTAACGTAATGCTCAATCGGTGGAAATTTGAGGTTTAATTTCTGGCTTTGCACACACACTATGGTTTGAGACATTTGAATATGAATTTATGGTGGTTATTTTTTGAAAAGTTTAAATTGTACAATTTTTAAGTATTTTGATATTTATTTGAGTCAATAAAGAATTTTGTGGGTGTATTCACTGTAAACCTTCACAAGACAAAACTCGTCCTACTAGGGTAACCTGGGGTTTAAAGGCTTATTGCATATGCTCAATGAAATCGCTTGCCTGCGAAAGTAGAATTTTATTTTAAAAGGAATTTCAAAAGTCAACTCATTTCTCTTACATTGCTCGGGACGCGCAAAGTTCTAAGTTAGGGGGTGTGATTTGACACATATTCTTCACATTTATCTCCTTAATTTCCGTATTTTTATGATCTCGTGCAGAGTAAATATCTTGGATTTGTCTCGTATTTATGCTACTAATCTCTTTTGGCAATTATTTCGTGTTTTGTGTATCTCTTATGTGTTTTACAGGTATTTCATGCAAGTTAGTGCGAAGGAGAACTCAAAACAGTGAAAGAAAGCATGAAATATGAAGTTCAAGGGCATTTTTGTAATTTTGCAGCCTTATTCCAGAGGTGGGTCCAATTGGAAAGTTGAAGAGATTATAATTACAAGAACACTGGAAAAAACGACACCTCAATCCGAGCTACGGTGAAGAAGTTACGAGGTTTTAAAGTTGCGAGATAATGAAGAGAAATTGACCAGAAAAATAGGACCGGTCCGGTCAAATAAAAAAAGAACCAATCCAGTACAGGACCGGCCCAGGAAAATAAAAAAAGAACCGATCCGTTACAGGATCGGTCCGGACAAATAAAAAAAGAACCGATCCGGATGGAACCAAACTGATCCGATGATAACAGGACCGGTCCGGCTGTTAAAATTCTGAAATTTAATTTAGAGCTGAAGAGGTGCAAATCTTGGAATATCTCATACATCTCATTGCTATTAGCTGTCATATCGTGCTGGTTGGTGTTATAAAAGGTCAAACCCTACATCCTTCCAAAGGGGAGCCTTTTTTTAGAGTGACTTTTTATATCTTTTTCTTAGGTATACAATTTCATATTCTTAGAAAAACCCTAGTTTGTAAGTTTGGAGGAAGAAGGAATATTCTATATTCAAGTTCATCTCTTTTCCATAGTGCTGATTACAAGTATCAATTTTTCAATCCAAGTATCAAAGTTCCATTCTCTTATTTATTCTCTATTTTATTTTATTTTCAATTCAAGTCTCAATTGTTTTGCAATTTTTTTTAAACAATGTTTCTTAGATACATAATTCCATGCATAGTTATGAATTTGTTTTCTTCTCATAAAACCATGTCTAGCTAAGTTTTTAAGGGTGGGGATGCATGAACCCAACCTGATGTGGTATGCATAGATATAAAATTTATCCTCTAAATTAAATAAGTGATTAGATCGTGTTGTATAGTTTCACAACCATCGTAGACCTTTTGACCTCGTTTTCCCTGGGTAACAGGGGTGCTTAAGGATGCAACGTGCGTGAACTATTGCAACACTGCTTTACTCATTCTTTGATTATGTATGATGCGGGCTTGAACCTCATATATGTAATGCTTTGGAGTACAAAAGATTGGGTTTGATCAATTATCTAATTTATGGCTAATTTTGTACTGGCATACACACTAGGGTTTGGGGGAGTGTATTCTTAACCCATTTCTTCATTCATATTAATTCCTTCTTAGTTAGTTAATTTTGCATGTGTAGGTTAATTTAATTGAATTTAGTTAATTCATAGATAAAAGCAAAAAAAATCAATCATCTTTTTCTTTTCTTTTGTTTTAACATCAACTTTAGGATTAAACTACCTTACCTTTGTCGTCACGTTCACACGTCCTAACTCCCTGTTGATTCAATACCCAGACTCGCCACTATACTCCTTAAGAGTGTAGTTACAAGTTTTTTTTTTTTTTTGTATTGATGTTGGAAGCCGATAACAACGACTAGCGTATTACACGGACGGTCGATTTTTCCACTCGATCAGCTATCATCTTGACAGGATCCTCTTCTATCACCTTCCCACTGACCAAGAACCCCAAGATTTTTCCCTTTGTAACGCCGAAGACACATTTTTGTGGATTGAGTCTCATCTGATACCGTCACATTCGTTCAAAGAAATTTCAGAGGGAAAGAACATGACCTTCTCTGGTTTTGAATTTGGTAATCATATCATCCACATAAACATTGACCTCTTTGTGAATCAGATCGTGTAGGAAGGTTGTTGCAGCCCTCTAGTAGGTAGCCCCAGCATTCTTGAGACCAAATAGCATAATAGTGTAGCAAAAGGTTCCCTATGGGGTGATGAATGGGATCTTTTCTTGGTGATGTGGGTTCATTTTGATTTTCTTGTATCTGGAAATCCCGTCGACGAATGACTTAAGAGCATGACTGGCTGTGTTGTCCATGATCATGTCGATATTGGGTAACGGGTAATCATCATTTGGAGATGCTTTGTTCATGTCCCGGTAGTCTACACACATTCACATTTTCCCTCTCGATTTTGGTACATGCACTATGTTGGCTAGCCATATGGGAGATTCGATCACGCGAATGAAGCCCATGTTTAGTTATTTGACCACCTCTTCTTTGACTTTGAGCGACCATTTGGTGCAGAGCTTTCTCAACTTTTGTTTAACTAGCTTATAATCTGGACGAGTGGGGATATCATGTTGAGCTATTTCAGGATCAATGCTGGGCATATCGTCATAGGACCACGCGAAGACATCCACGAATTTCATTAATAATTCTTCAAGTTGTGAGCGCTCATGCTTGTCAATGGTAGCCCCTATACTAATCTCGCGCAGTTGGCTACTAGAATCGAGGTTAATCATAACAGTTTCTTCTTCATTAACTTGAACGCAGTTATGTTGTTTGTTATTAACCTTAGTTAGATCAGCTGAGAATTGTTCACTTGCAAAATCATCATCATCAAAAGTTTGATTAAAATCTAAATAATTAATGTAAAGCACAACAAGATACTCAAAATCTTCATTTATTTCATTTCTAGAAAAAACAGCATTGGGAACCTCATCAAAGGAGGTCTCAATTACATTTGAGAAAGGATAGACAATAGAAGAAGAGGTTGGGTAAGCATTGGGGTTAGGTGGGATTTCAACAGGTAGAACTGGCATAGCATGCCAGTTAAGGAGAGGTGTATCAACAAGTTTAATTAGGTGGGATAGATCCAGTGATGTAGTGCCTGAATGAACCATGCAGAGTGTCAGCCCCAGTGTATGTAACTTAAATGAATCCTCGGAGTCACTTCCTTCAGAATTTGTGGTATCTTTGATGAGTGGTTATACACGGTGTTAGAAATTTTTGACCCTTGGGTAGCTGTCTTGGAAAAAGATCTTCATTCTAGGCTTCATCTTCTTGTTTGTATGGTCATACCATGGTTTCAAAAAGCCATAAAAGGGAAGTCTTCGCCCTCTTTGATGAATCGTCCATTCAAGGAATCACCTGGGATAGTCTGGATGCAATCTAATCTTCTCTTTGGTTGAGACTGGAAGATCATTCTGAGCTCTTATTCTGATGGTTGATACCCCAACCCACAAGGAGGGAAAGGTTTTTTCAGTTCAATGGGTTCAATTACCCCTTACTGTCTTTTTCCTAGCCCTAGTCTGGGCATGAAGTGCATGTTTCTTAACATCTGAATCACATTGACATTACCATGAGGGTCGTATTCTGGACAAACCCTTTCTTTGAAATTGTCCACTGTCGAGAGTAGGAGTGGATCAACTCAGAATCCTGATAAGAGCATATCATTTGACCCGTGTTGTATCTCAAGGATTGGATTACTGATACTTGCACCCTCGGCATTGCCATCGTCGCCCAAAATGGTGATGACTCGTCTGTCGGCGAAGAACTTCAATTTCTGATGAAGCAAAGAAGACACACCCTTGATATTGTGGAGAGAAGGTCGTCCGACCAAAAGGTTGAAACACGACGGGATGTCAATAACTTAGAATTACATGTTTTAGGGATCCCATCACCTCCCAAAGGGTATTATTGAAGGAACGCACCGCAGTAGAGGTTAGAGCGAGATCACTTTCCTTCAGTCCTAAGCATTTGAAAGTTCTTAATGGCCATACATTCAAAGGGATCCATTATCGATAAGAGAGAGTGGTATGATCTTCCCCATAACTTCGACGGAGATGTTAAGTGCATGATTGTGGTTTGGCCCAATTCTGAGGATTTCTTCTTCAGAAAAGGATAGCATTCGGGTAGAGGTCAGGGATCTAACTAATTTTATCGTTTCTTCTGGTGTGGTGGAAGGAGGAACTATGGGTCCAGTGAGCAACTTGATCAAAGCATTTATGTGTAGCTGGGAGGACATGAAAAGCCCCCATAGAGTGATGTTAGCTTCAGTTTTCTTCAGTTGATTGAGGATCTTGCTTTCCTCGAGGTCCATCTCTATCATAGGAAGGTTTTTAACGCCCTTCCCTTTGTCATTGGCTAGTGGTAAGCTTGGGATCTTGTAATGCATTCCCGATTTGGTCATGTGATTTACTGAAAAAGGGAAGAACATGAATCCCATTTCCTTATCAATCTCGGGCCACCTTGTTCATTTCTTCGAGGAGTTATTCAAATGATATCATCCCACATATGTCGGCTACCAAGCCAGATTTCTCTGAATCTTTCTCTTCGTTTCGATGTCTAAATTTCCCCCGCCCCCATCTGGTGGCAACAATTCTGGCTTTCCATGTAAAGTTAATGCATTTCACAAATTCAATGCCTTTTTCATACATGTCCTCCCATTCTACGAGGACGTGTAAGGGTGAAGGGACCAGGTGCACTTGTAACTTCAGAATATCAAGTAACTCGATCATACTGTAAATATTGTTGGTTTGTTTGAATAATTCTGCCATGATCTAGATAATGTCATCTAGGGTGACTTCATCGGTTGGTACTACCCAACTGTCTGACTCTCGAGCCCATTTTCTTGATTCCAAGAATAGCATACTGAACCTTTGGTAATCAATGATCATCTATGAGGGAAATTTCAGCCCGAACTCTAGGAGTTGGTTTAATACTTTTGATAATTCCATAATTCCATTTTCAGAACGGATATGGACAACAATGCATGCTCTGATAAGGAGTGACAATGCCTGATCAGCGAGGCCAACGGGGTGTAGGAGGAAATATGGGCAAGTTTGGAGTGGTTCGGGAGAGTATATGGGTGTGATTTGTGTTGAGGGATCAAATTCTAGGTTCTCTTCTAGGAGTATGGCATAGGCATGATTTGGGAGTGGGTTGTGAGTAGTGTTTGGCTGGTGGGGTAATGGTACCCCGGTCAATTAGACCTTGGATTATGTTTTAGAGGTGAAAGCATTGGTTGGTGTCATGGCCAGCAATTTGGTGAAAGTCGCAGTGGGCATCTGCCTTGAAGTTTCTGGGAAGTGGATTTGGCAATGGACGAGGGTCCAAGGGTTTGATGAGGTTTCGGCTTAACAGGGATTGATAAACTTTGGAGAGGGGAGCATGGAGCTCGATGTATTCCTTTTGGACTGGGACATGGCAGTTTTCTAGTGCCCATGAGGTGGTTGGTTGAGAGATGTTGTTAATGGTTAGGACTGCAGCACTGACAAGCTTATCATATTTTCTCGGAGTGAATTGTCCGAACACTTTCTTTGGTTCAACTTCTGTTTTAGCAAGACCTTCCTCGATTTCTACTCCTTCTTCTCTGATAGCTCAAGAGTGGGAATAGTATTATCCTCCCATTGCTACTCGGACATGGGGTAAGAAGTTCTTCTTCACTATGCTAACTTGTTCTTCTTTGGATGGCCGATTGGTCATGGTGGCTGCTTTTTCCCTCCATGGAGCTATAAAGTTACTGACCGATTCCCCAGAGTTCTATTTGATCAGCTCTAAATTATGATGGGTGACCTCAAGCTCTTCGTTGTATTTGTACTGTGACATGAATTCTCGGGCTACATCCTCCCAGTTTATGGATTCTAGATTCTTCGAGAGATAAAAACCATCGGAGGGTGCTATCCTTCAACATTTGCTGAAATAATTGGGCCATCACTTCTTTAGAAGCCCTTAGGAGAGTCATAGAATGGTGATAACTGCAAAGATGAACAATCGGGGGTCCATTTCCTCCTAATTTCTTGATATTTGGCATCTTGAACTTCTTGGGTAACCTCGTCTTAGGATAAGGAGACATGTGGGGGAAAGTTAACCCTAAGTTGGGCAAGGTTTGGAATAGGAAGCTGGGCAGGCGGTGACCCATTAGCAAGAGGGGAACGTGGATCGTGATGATACTCTTCGCGAACCCAGATAGGCTCGGGTGGACCCATAGCACGAGAGAATAGGGCCTCGGGCTCTTAAGGAACATGAACCTAGTTTTGTTGCATCTCTCGGACCTTCATCTGGAGGTTGTCAATCTTGGACATGAGCTGAGCTAAGACTGCCGTCAGATCTAGCTGCACAACTTGTACTTGATCTGTGTTCTCCATGGAAAGTGGATGGATTCCGAACTCGGAAGAAGTAGCAGGGGAACGAACGGAACTCTATAGTGATTTGACTGAAGATCGAAGCCAATAACGAGCTAGGCCAAGGGCATGCAATCGGCCTGAGAAGGCGTAAAATGGGATTTATTTTTGGAGAAAAAGAATGAAAGTATTTTTGATATTTTTTTATATTTTTTAGAAAGGCAAAATATTTTTGGATTTTTGATAAAGAAAGGAAAAATGGTCTTGGATTTTTTATAAAGGAAGGAGAAATTTTTTTGGATTTTTGATAAAGGAGGGAGAAATATTTTTGGGAGACGGGCCTAAGCATGATTATTATAATTATTATGTTCTCACTTGTATTAAATTCTTCTATATGCAAAAATGAAATGCCGGATGGGACCCGAGCCTGGAAAGGTTGGGTTTGTAACATATGCAAAGCTATGGTTGGACTTGTGACAAGGCTCACGGGCAGGGTCCCATTTTAAAAATGCGTAAAAATTTGAGCGGCAGGTCGACCCGAAATTTTGACAGAGTTTCGGGTCGAAATCGGCAATCTAACATGTGTGTCCTATGCTTGACACCTATATGTGGGTATGCAGTTGGTTGGGTGAATTGGAAAGGGTTCCCCCCTTTTGTGTGGCTTCCATGATATACGTCTAGCTTTTGAGGGAAATCGGTGCATGTGGACAAGCCATTTGATACACCTAAGTGTACATGAATTGCCTCACTATATACCTCATGGGGAGGCTACGTGTGAGAGAGAATTCAATTTACTCGGCGTATGTGAACGAGTTCCCTGCGATATACCTCCCGTCATGACTTTGATCAAGTGGTACGATGCGGGGGAACCATTTGATATACGTCGAAGGTACTTGGCCAATGGAAGGTGAGAGTCATATCGCTTAGGCTAACTGCGCCCTGCCGGACCAGTGCCCAGCACGAAGTGACCCTCCAATTACTAGACAAAATTTGGTCAATACCAATGCTCTTTGGTGATGTCATGTGAATCATGCATGATTCTCTTATTAGTATCTTATTATAGGAGTATCTCTCCTGATCATGCCAAACAGGGAGCAAAGTACAAGTGCCAATGGTATATCAAGTATGGATGGATGATGTATGCAACATGTAGATATATGTGACCCTGGGTGCACGTGGTGCGAAGTGTACATGGAGAATCTTCTACAAGTGTGTGAATAGAAGAATAAGCATGATGTACACATGAAAAGGGGAACATGCAAAGTAGGGGAGTATATAAGAAAATTAAACACTCATGGAAATAGAGTCTAGCCCTCTTAAAGAACAAATTCTCCAGCGGAGTCGCCACTGTGGTCATCCCCGATCCTCGTGATGGGAGAGAGATGATGAGAGGGAGTGTCATCTCCGCGGTGAAAGGATCCTGGTCCCACGCATCCCTCTCAGGAGCGCTTAGGCCGTCATCTCTAAGGTGGAAAATGTAGAGAGATGGAGTCGCCAATCTATTTCACTTAAAATAGACAAAAGAAGGTGCAGCCGTCCCGAAGGACAACATCCAAAGACATACGGATACATACGAAACCAAAATTGATTTGAAAAGGGTTAGAAGGCTAAGTTACAAAATGGGACGGTGTTAGGCACCCATTCCGCCCTAGCGGTCTCTCATTTATTGTTGCTATTTTCCTTTATTTCCCCGTGATATGTGTGCATGTGTATATGTAGTGGAGATATGAATCATCGACTTGTATCATGGAAGAGATAAAGCGATTCATCCATAGGAATGTTCCTAAAAGTAATATTAGAAAATATGATTTATGTGGTTATCCTTGTGTTAATCATTATAAAGGAACGATAACACATGTGGAATAATACGCCACTAAGAACAAATATATGTATAAGTAAATATATATATCTAAGAGAATTAAGTTAAACGATTAGAAAAATAGAAAATGGGAGAAAAGAAATAGGACTCGAGTCTCGAGTTTTACCCTGAGACGCCTACGTAGCCTATAGATGCATCAAAGTCTACGTAGTTCATATACAAAATGAGGGGTGGGGTTTATCCCATAAATCCAATCGAGGACTTCTCTTATGTAGGTGTCTGTGTAAAAAGGTGTTTTACTTGTGAGAAAAGTGTGAGAATTCTCGTTTGGAATTTATGAGCAAACTCTCTTTTTCTTATTTTTTGGGTTTTATTTATATGAAAATAAGAGATGTGCAATAATACTAAATAAAAAGTATATTAGGATATGTGAGATGGAGAGAATAAAAGTGCTAAGTAATAAAATAAGTTAATGCGAATTTAGGATAATTTGAGAAAGTTGGACCTTCTTGAAGATCTTGAACTTGATCTTGAATGTTGGAGAGCATCCCTTGCACTTAGGTGATGATGAAGGGTAGTTAATTCACCAAGTTTGATGAAAAATATGATAAAAAGTGAGGGTTGGAAAGGGATTTGGATGTAGAAATCACGCTGAATTCGAGAGAGGTTTTCTGAGTTCGCTGAGAGTGATAAATTTCAGATCTTGGGTCCCCTTTGCAATGAGGTCAGGCAGTCCTTTTTATAGGTTGAGGGCATTGTCGATCATCATAGTCCTAGTCCTGACCATCTGCAAGAGTTTTAAGGCACAGTGCCGATAGGCAGGGTTTGGAACGTGCCGTTTGGCAGTCGCTTTCAGGTTCCTTGAAAAACGGTTGTAAAACTCAAACCGTTGATTCGAATCGTGCACGGGGTGAACCGCTGGATATGTACTTTTGAGACCTTCGAAAGTCCTCGGACTGCTCCTGGGTCTTGGAGATAAATTCTGGTCAAATGTGTCTAGAAAGCGCTCGTTGGTCCTTTGGACGGGGAATTATCGGACACAAATGGATCATTCGTCGGCATGGTAAGTTAGAATCGCCCATGGGGTGGACTGTTGGAAAGGTTAGGAGATGTACTTCTAATTTCAAAGAACTTGACTCAGTTTAGGGATTTGACTTCAGTCAACTAGGGCCTAGAAGCGTTCGGTGACCTTTCAGAGTAAACTGGATCGTTCGTCCGTATCGTAAGTCAGAATTATGCACGGGGCAGACCGTTGGAAAGGGGATTCAACTCCCTTTGAGTATTCATTCAGTCTCGATCAAGCTGAAGAGTTGAATTTGGTAAAACGAAGACCGGGATCGTTCGGTGGCCTCCTAATCAAGTTTCGAAGGAACACGAGTCGTTCATCCGTACCGTAAGTCAGAATTGCGCACGGGGCGGACCGTTGGAAAGGGGATTCAACACCCTTTGAAGATTCATTCGGTCTCAATCGAGCTGAAGAGTTTGACTTTTGGTCAAATGGAGGCTGGGACTGCCCGATGGCCTTTAGGTCAGCACCCGGGTTATGACTTAGGCTTGTAGTGATGAAAGGAGGTGCTAGGGACCTAAGGAGAGGTTAGGGGGTGCTAGAATGGGGTGTCTACAAATAGAATTTTAAGGTCTAAAATTTATCTTGTCAGGGGTATAAACTTGTAGTAATTGTATGATGAATGTATAAACAAGTTTAAAGAATATTTACTTGGTTTTATACATAAAATAAAGAAAAACCAAAATTCTAGTCTTCAAGTGTAGGAAAATAGGATTAAAGGTATAATGAACATAAGGTTGTAAGACTACATGTGATGATACCAAGAAATGGTATTTGTCTTATAAAAGTAGTGCAATTAGATTTCTTAATTAAAGAAAGTAAAGAAATGTCTAGTTTGGAAAAATGGTTAGTATTGATGTTGAATAAGTGTTAATGATAAACAATGGGAAGTTAGTGCACAACCTGATATTATTGTAAAAGATTAACACTTATGAAGATGGAAAGGATATAATAAGATAAAAATGTTTCCAATTAAGAAGAATATTAATCCAAGGTTAAAAGGGTGTTGAGGTGTTAAATCACTTAAGAAGTTAGTGTGGATAACTTAATTGTATTTTGAGAAAATTAAGACTTGCTTAAATGGAGTAAAAGATGAGTTTGAAAAAAAAATGGGAAAAATGGGAATTTTACTTAAAGTGGAGCATTTTTATGAAATAAAAAATTTGGAAAAGGTGTTACAAAAATTGGTCCTAAATGAATATTATTTTTGAAATAAAATCAAGGTTAAAGTGTAAATGACATGAATCGATAAATTTCAAAGTGTAACACAAGTTGAGGAGAAACCCCAGGTTTCGACTTCAGCGGGGTAAAAGGAAAAGTGGAATAATGTGGACATTTGTAAACTGTTAAAAAACATTAGAAGGAACTTGGGTGACACCGAGAAAATTAAGGATATCCCTGAGCCCTGGGGTGAAAGATCCAAATCTTTCGCAAGAAGTAGTAATTGCGCAAGACCGGGATCATATTCCTCAGGGATTGAACGCTCCTACGAGAATAAGATTATGATAAAGGGTATTCTCCAAACATCAAAAAGTGAAAGAGTAAAAAATGATTTAATTATTTGAAAGGATGATTGCGATTAGCTGCTAAACTAACATGCTTGTAATTAACAAATAGCAAGTCAACTACAAATATATCTTGAAACGAACTAAGTTAAGCTTGAGTTCATGAGATAAAAGGGATTGAGGTTCATTCTCCCACCTTGGATTCACTAATAAAGGTGATAGATCTTAGTTCATATTAATTCTAATCGAGCATAACTAATTAGATTTGAACATCAACCATGTAGAGACTAAACTCATTGATAAAGGATTAGGGTAAATTAGTTATTCCTAAAATGGGTTGGGGTTGTAGTAAAGCATAAAAAACTACCCCTCGAATGACAAGGGAAGTTAAGAGACTAGGATACTCCAATATTAACACATGAAGTTAAATTAGAACAATTCAAAACCAAACCCAAAATATGAAGTTCAAGCATCCAAGGTGAGATTATGATCCCCAACCTTAAGTTTAGCTACTCATACTAGAAACTAGGCTACACATGCAAAAGAACCATCTATTCAAGCAAGGCATCAAGTGAAAATAGAAAATAATTAAAGCTATTGTAATAAATGAAATTTAGAGGTAAAGAATACAAGTATATATGGATTGAATGAACCAAGATTGCATTAATTAACAACTAACTTGTGAGCATTCAAAGCTTTACAAGTAGGAAGAGCAATAAATACACTTGACCTAGGAGAGAGAAAAGAGTGTTTTTATGTATCAAATTCCTATCAAAAGTAATCTATCACTTCAAAAGAAGGAAAAAAAGGGATAAATCCCCAAAATTCCATCCAAAAAGGCATACTAGTAAATAGGAAAAAGAATAGACTACAGAACCAAATCGATTCGGTAGAGTCCGAATCGATTTACAAATGGGAAGGAGGTCCACTGTCTTCTTTCGAATCGATTCGGACCTACTCTAAAACAAAGTATGCTTTGCATTGGGCTTTATTTTCCCCAAGTTTCACCGAATCATCCGTAACTTCTTCGTTCTATATTGGATTCATGCACCATTGGGGGCCACGCGAAGATGACAAGGAGGGATACAAGTTCCATGCAGAGATCGGGACCAAAACCAAAATGCTAAATTTACTAAAATTCCCCATAAGCTGCAACTGTCAACGAAACTTTTTCAAAACTTATCCAAACTTCACAACTTGCATTCCCGAGACCTATAAAAGCTCAAAAAAGGCACACGCAATATATATTGGACCAAAATGGGGGTTAGTTAATAAATGAGCATAAGAACCGGGAATAACATGTATGGGAATGCTAGAATGTACAAATTAATGGGGTTTTAAAAATACTAAAAGTGACTTATCACACCCCTTAACTTGTACATTGCTAGTCCCGAGCATTGAAGTATGGAGAAACAAGGGTCATCAACAAAACCAAAACAGGAGAAATATGTACAAAGAAGAAAAATGCCACTTTTGCGAGTGAACGATTGCATTTATCATATGCAATAAATCGTTAAACCCCTAGGTGGCGCTAGGGGACGAGTGGCGTCTCATGAGGATTTCCAAGGATGATACCCACAAACATAAAGTCAACTGATACAATGATATGGCAAAAAATGATGAATAGCTCAACGATTATCAAAGAAGCATAATCTGTTAACAAAGTGAATAAATCTCACACAAAAGACGACAATTAATGACATTAAACAAGTAACTTCAATAGAAATTGAAACCATGGAAATGCGATATAAGCGGACATATGTGGTAATTTAGATTTGGCAAAACTTTTATAATCCATGTAAATGCTAAAGCATGCCTAACTCAAGTTCTCTTCGGATGTTACACTCAACAAATGAAAATGTTCAGAAATAGGATGTAACACACAAGGTACTTGCGGGCCTAAAGATTAATAGTAAAAGGAAACAAGGCCGCGCACATGTCATTAATGAAGAACGATATATAAAAGTGAAAACATACAATCTCATGAAAGGATATCGCATATTAAGCGATGTGAAATGCACTTAAACAGATTATCACTAATGTTCAACCTTTGAATCACATTACCCTAGGATCAAGTAGGACTTTTCGGGTATATAATTTCGGGAAGGCTTGGATTAGGAAATGAAAGTCTATGTACGGGAGCAAAGGGGATTAGGGAATAACACGCGGGATAATGTAATAAGTGGGTAATTTAAGGAATTGAATTCAAATTCCAAAAGCAAGATATTCATGAGAGTAAGACTTTTATTTCCATGTACATTGGAACCATTTATTCTATTTTTTTCTTTTCCTTTTCTTTCCTTTTATTTTCTATCCCACTCATAGCTTGATTGCAATCCATAATAGTCAAACATCATTCAATCTCGAGAATAATCCCAAATCGAGGTACGAAAGGTGTATAAGGGTTTATAACTCCAATGTTGAATTGGTTAGGGGATTTTTGGGTATGAAACGAAAGGTCATAATAAGGATCAATAGGGTTGACTAGAGACATGTATATGGGTAAGGTTAAGGTCGTATGGGATTTAACAACAAAGAGGGCCTAGGATCATTTCCTAAAGTTTCATGTGATTCTCGAGACTCAACACCATTGAAAATCATTCCCAAGTGATAATTAAATTAATATTGTAAGGACATTGTTCGTCACAATTTAGTATGTCGGATACCGTTACAAGTTGCTACAAGTCATCTAAGAATTGAGAAGATTACTTCTATAAGAGATGAATCTGAATTACACGGAGACTTCAACATTCAAGCCCAATAAGGATGAATTTGGTCAAATGTGTTTAAATTTCATCTACATTTCACATTAAAAGTGTTGGGATATTTTTTATAAAAGTTAAAAATGATTTTAGGAATTTTTAATAAATGGCTTTTATTTTTCAAAAATATTTTATCATAAAAGTTTTGGATAAATGTTTCTGATCTTTTAAACGGTTTTAAGTCTTGAGGTTTCCAAAATATTTAAAAGACTGAAGCTTTTTGAGACATGTGTATGATGTCATTCTAACGACATCGTATATGGTTCGAACGAGATCGGATCTCGCTCAAATGACAAAGTATGTTGTTCGAACGAGAAGAGGTTTTTGCTGACATGTCACCACCTTGATTTCTATTATAAATAGGGTGTCAGATTTCTCGATTTTTGTGTGGAGAAAAACTGATTTTCACAGAATACGTTTTTATATTATTCTCCAACCATTTGAGGGTTCATAAATTTTATTTTACAATTCACAATACCTGTTGCTTTTGTGTGAGTTGTTTTTATGAAAACCAAAAGCATAGTTTGCTACTGTTCATACTTTGTTGGGATATCACTACAACCAAGGGATGCATGTTATCATGGAGTGAGTCTCGACGGAGTTTTTTGACTGCGTGTCATTAGGAAGTAATGCGGTGTTTCTGGGTTGAAGACTGGACTACAGTTCATGTGGGTTCACTGAGTGTAGACTTATTGCTGATGACATTGACCGAGGCCTATAGGTATTCGAGTGTCAAACTGTATTTCATTGTAATCTGTGTAAGTCGCGATTTACAATTATAGTGAAATAAAAAGGTTTTGCCCTAAGCTAATTTTTCTTGAATTTTGTATCGCATACTTTATTTATGTTGGTTTAACACTGAACGCACGTTGCTATTTGAGTTTAAGGGATGAATTAATTTGATTCATAAATTAACTCTAATTAAATAAATTTGTAATTGGAATTTGCACAACTATTCGAATCTTTATCACATATAAGGCATTTTCAAATATGAAATTAATGAAAAGAAAATGAGATGATCAAGAAGATCATTTTTCAAGAAAGAGATAGAGTATATGTCTACACTCACAATTGAAGACAAATCTCGAATCTCACTTATGTAAGGTTATAGCATGCGCCTTATGATCACGAATTAGAATAGCTTTAAACCAAATCATAAATAATTATTTTTGTATTGTGCTCAAAGCTTCAAAGTTTAATTTTATGAGGTTATTCACAATGCAAAAATAAAGGGCTAAAATCTAATAAACCATAAACTCTAAGCATGCATCATCGAAATACAAAAGGGTAAGGCGATCATATACGTAATCATAGGAGACAAGGGAGAAAAATAAGAATTTGAATTTTTGATTTTTTTATGTAAATAAATAAATACTAACATCATAACCAGTATAAAAAATGTAATCCATACCCCCTCACTTGAAATGAACATTGTCCCTAATGTTAGTAGGGACAAAAAGGGAAAAGGGGTTAGAAAATAGTCACCCCGTAAGGAGTAAATCGAAAAATGTGGAACGACATACCTGTTGCATGTTAACATCAACAATATATGCAAAAGACAGATATATACAAGAGAGATAAAAGAAAATGAAACGGAGTAATTTCGTTAATATAATATCGAGTTGTGTATATGTGGATTAAAAGCCAAAAATGAGAAAATACAATATTGAATGCTCTCAACCATAACATACACAACTATAATAACAAAAGCTAGCATATATAATAATGAGATAGAGCAAAAATAGCAGCAGCAGATATAGGGAAAGCCCCTAAGGAGAATTAAGGTGGCGACTAGAAGAACTAGGCGCATTGGGGTCATGGAGGACATATGGATCATATAGGTATGGAGGCATAGCAGCCTCGCCCCCGCGTAAATGAGAAAACATGTCCATCTGGTCCTGGGCGAGCATAGAGAAATCCCGCTCATAAGCGCCCCGAATATCAACAAAACCCCTCTATTGGTTGTCCCTAAAAGTAGAAAAGTTCGCTTGTAATGAATCCATAGTCGTAGCCAACTCTCTCATGGGGACCAACATATGTGGAACAGGGAGAGGGCCCTCCGAAACATTTGGCATTAGAGCATTAAAATCAAAGGCGGTCCCAGTTGTCGCATGGTCAACCATCAGCTACTTCATCCTCTCCCAATAAGCCTTACCTAAGTTCTTCTCAATGGTGTTATCATCAAGCAAGGATGGAAACCTAGGTATTTTATCGAAGGTGAACCCCTCACATCTAGAATCTCTACATATCCTAGAAACAAACTGTGGATAAGGGAGAGTAGTGGTTCCCTTATCACATAAAGAGGCATTCAACATTTGTTGAAGCACTAAAGCAGGAAGTCTAATGACGGTGTTGGCATCTAAGATATGGTAGAGTAAATGTTCTTATTTTGACCTTAGGACCGACTTGGTTTAGGTGGGAATAATAGAGTTGACAGCAACCAAATGGATAAAGTGGTGAGAGTCTGGCATGTGCTTCGTAGGGAAAGAATGACCTAGCCAAACAGGACTCGACACTAGACGTGCGATAAGGACGTCATTGGGAAGTAAAGAAAAAGGATTGCTAGATGGATAGCCATACACTTTTGGATTATCAACACCTCCCAACAATCTAGAAAAAATAGACTTTGAAATTAGAATTTTTCTCCCCGAACAAACACCTCATAAGACCCATCTCTAATTAAGATGAGCAATGCATAAAACCTCCTCACGTACTCCTCATTCACCACACCCTCCATAGAAAGGTAGGCCTCCCAATGGTATTTATGAAAATAAATGTCGTTAAGCTTCATTGGAAGTCCAATAGCTATTGCCCGATTCGATGGAAATTTCTCCCTATACCACTCCTTCTCTTCCTTTGAACTGAAGGTTTCAAAGCCAGTGCGACCAGTTACGACGTTAGTGGATAGTTTTTGAGCCATCGAACCTACAAAAATTTGAATTCAATACATACACAATTAGTGTAATGCATAAAATCAAACTAAGCGTGAAAGGGTTCAAAAAGGAACAAAGGGTTCATGTCAAAAGAAAAGAGGTGGATATGCGTATCCGAAATGCACCACACTCAAACAAGGGATAAACGTTGTAAATGTTCGATAGACGGTGTAAAAATGGAACAATTATGCACAAACGACCCATTAGGGTATTTTATCGAACATCTTGTGTGCACTGTGCTCACACTAGGGATAAAGTGTATGTGATTTATCAAAATCCCCCAACAGATACACCTCAATCAATAAAACAACCATCACAAGTTGTATTTATTGGATAAAGAAGGAAATCAGTAAAGAATTTTTAGCATTTCAATGAACCAAACACAATCTATGAGCATGGAAGAATAATTCCCTATTTTGAACACAATTCATATAAATTACAATTAGAAATCAACATTAATAGTTTTGGATTAATACCTTGAATGAGTGGTCACTGAGAGAAGTATAGAATTTAAGTAAGGAGAAGTGTGGGAAAATGAGAGGGATCGATGGTTTTTTATAAGGGTGAGGAGATGAAGTGGCATAAAAGAGGTTAAGGGAATGGAGGCAGATTTTGAAAGGCTGAATAGCCGAATCGATTCAGAGAAGTTCGAATTGATTCTGAGATATATAATTTAGGTACTGCCTTGGGACGAATCGATTCGGAGAAGTCCAAATCGATTCAAAATGGTACTACTTTCTTACTGTTGACAAGTGAATCGATTCAAAGGATTACGAATCGATTCGTTGAATGGAGGGAAGCCTACTGGAAGTATATGTGATTTTCACTAAAAGGAAACCGAATTGATTCGTCAGGGGATGAATTGATTTGCATAAGAAGACTGGCTTAACTGCCTAAGACCTAATCGATTCAAAAAATTCTGAATCGATTCGCATATCGATTTCTAACTTTCTACTTCATTGTTTGATCAAATATTAAGGAATTAATGAATTGGGTTGCAATTTCTTGATTTTCTTGGACCTGTTGGATATAACTAAGATGTAGAACAAGTCCGAGACAAAAATATGCAACCCCACACGTGCCGGGGGTAGCTCGGCACAAAAACACAATTTCAGAAATAAATGGAGCCTGAGATTGTACAAGAGCGCTTTTTGATTAGGGTGAAAAGTTTTTTGGGATATGCTTTTATCATGCCTCTCTTTCACCCGTTACTTATAAATTCTCACACTCTCGTACGAATCATTTCGAATCTCCTCCAACTCATTGAGTTGGAGCATTTTTTTCTTTCCATCTTTGTCTAAGTCAAAGTTCAACTTCTTTATTGCCCAATAAGCCTTATATTCAAGTTAGACAGGGAGATGGAACGGTTTTCCATACAAAATCCTAAAGGGAGACATTCCAATGGAAGTTTATAGGTCGTGCGATACGGCCATAATGCGTCAGTGAGTCTCAGAGACCATTCCTTGCGATCGGTATTGACATTTTTCTCAGGGATATGCTTAATCTCTCAATTGTCCAACTTCGCTTGGCCAATTATTTGAGGGTGGTAGGTCATTCCAAATTTATGAACGACCCCATACTTTCGCATAAGGTTCACAGATAGAGCATTACAAAAATGCAAACCGTTGTCAATAATTATCGCCTTTGGAGTTCCAAAGTGCGAAAGTATGTGTTCCCTAAGGAACTTTAGCACCACTCAATGATCATTGGTCCTTGACGCTATGGCTTCCACCCACTTAGAGACATGATTAACTGCCACTAGGATAAAAAAAAATTGCCAAAATAAGGGGGAAATGGGCCCATGAAATTGATGCCCCAACAGTCAAATAATTCAATCTTAATTATGAGTGACATCGGCATCATGTTTCGATGAGTTAAGGCACCCAATTTATGGCAACATTCACACGAAAGGCAGAATTCATATGCATCCTTAAAGACTGTGTGGCAATAAAGTCCACATTGCAAAATATTTGCAGCGATTTTCTTAGAAGAAAAATGGCTTCCACACGCGTGTGAGTGGGAGAATCGAATAATACTCAAAATTTCATCACTTAGAACAAACTTCCTGATGATTTGGTCTGCGCAGAATTTTAACAAGTAAGGATCATCGAAGAAAAACCTATGCACCCAAATAAAAAACTTCCTCTTCTCGTGACGGGTCCAATGGGATGGAACGGAACCCGTCACAAGGTAGTTCACTATGTCAGCGAACCATGACGGGGAGTAAACGAAAAACAGTCGTTCATTCGGGAAGACCTCAATAATGGGAATTTATCTTTAGGTGCCTCGAATGTCAAACGGGACAAGTAGCCGGCCACAGCATTCTCTACTCCCTTTTTGTCTTTGATAGTCAAATTGAACTCTTGGAGTAGAAGCACCCACCTTATCGAACGCGGCTTCACATCCTTCTTCGAAAGAAGGTATTTTAATGTTGCATGGTAAGTAAAACAATCAATTGGAGATCCCACTAAATATGCTTGCAATTTATCCAAGGCATATACAACTGCTAACAAATCTTTCTCGGTGGTTGATTAGTTCAATTGCGCTCTGTTAAGAGTCCAACTCGCGTAATAAATTACATGGGATTTTTTATCGGTCCTTTGTCCTAACACTGCCCCAACAGAGAAGTCTCTAGCATCACACATCAACTCAAAAGGTAATGTTTAGTCAGGGTATTACATAATGGGAGCGATGGTAAGCATTCTTTTTAACTTCTCAAAAGCTACTTGACACTCATCACTCCATTCGAATGGGGTCTCCTTAGAGATGAGATTACATAAAGGCCTAGTATTGGAGCTAAAATCCTTTATGAATATTTTATAAAACTCGGCATGCCCAAGAAACGATATCACATCTTTGAGGGTTTGAGGAGCGGGTAAATTGGTAATGACCTTAGTCTTAGCCTTATCAACGTCAATACCTTCCAAGGACACTGTGTGTCCAAGAACAACCCCTTTTGTGACCATGAAATGGAACTTTTCCTAGTTTAGCACAAGATTATTCTCCACACACCTAAACAAAGCCTTCTCAAGGATAGAAAGATAATGGTCATAGGAGTTACCACAAACGCTGGAATCGTCCATGAATACCTCCAAAATGCTCTCTACCATATCACTAAACGAACTCAATATGCATATTTGGAACATTGTCGATGCACTAAACAATCCAAAGAACATTAGTTTGTAGGCGAAAGTCCCAAAGGGGCATGTGAACATTGTTTTCTCTTGGTCCTTGATATAAATATCAATTTGGTTATATCCACTATAACAATCGAGGAAACAGTAATAAGGGTGTTCGAAAACACGTTCCAAATAAAAGGAAGGGGGAAATGATCTTTTAAGTTCATGGCATTAAGTTTTCTGTAATCGATGTATGCACGCCACCTAGTGGTGGTGCATTTTGTTATCAACTCCCCTTCGGATTTTCGATAACTTTGACTCCCAATTTCTTGGGAACCACGTGAATCGAACTCACCCACTTGCTGTTCAATATCGAGTATATTATGTCAGCATCTAAAAGTTTTATCTCCTCGAATCTCACCACTTCCTTCATTATTGGGTTTAACCTACGTTACATCTCATTGGAAGGCTTTGCATCCTCCTCTTAATGGATTTTGTGAGTGAAAATTAATGGGCTAATTCCTTTCAAATTCTCAATGGTCCACCCGTAAGCACTCTTATACCTTCTTAACAAGTCCATTAATTTTTTTTTGACAAAAAAAAAATCAAACACATACAGTGGATCATGAACAACAAAAGACACTAACGGACTAGATAATTACCATGCTAAGAGTATACATACAAAAGAATATTTCCGAATATGCTGTTGGGAAACAGACCACACAGCAATCATAAGAAAAGTATATAAGAGATCAACATATGAGACCCATGGGTACACTACCCGATTTACACTATGATATCTTATCTAGATTACAAAAAAAAAAATACATCTATAAAAAAAATCATGTAACATCCCGCACATGCTAAAACTCCCAAAAACTCAGGAACAGATAACCTCCATAGGCGTCCTTGCGGAGGAACACCTAGAATAAAAATAATATACATATATCAAGGGAAAGATATATACGAGTCAAAGCCTCGATTTGGAAAATAGTTATAGCAAGTGAATTAAATGCATAATAATTAAATATGCAAGATTTCATAATTGATGTGGAATCGCACTCCCTTGAGACTCAATCTCCCCTCTCAGCTATAGCGTGCACCTAAACGTATACAAGAAATTGTTAAACGACCCCACAATATTTACAAACCATGCCACTCATTGCGAAACTCCAACCTATTAACCCTTAGCTGACATTTCCCTATTAATTAATTAAAATTCAATAGTCCAGGAACTGATGACCAAACATTTTCCCACTTCCAAAAAAGCGCTAGGTTTCTTGCGTGGGACGTCTCCCAAGCGAAATCCAAAAAAGGAAACCCCCCAATACACTAGTACATAACATGGTCAGTCGTGGGAATCCATTTGGGCCTCGATAAATAATATATACTCCTAACCTCCAATGTTTAAACATCAAAGAATGCATATACAATCTTGTGCTAAGAAGGAGTTATACATATCTCACATAACAGATCAGTAGGGAAAAACATAATACGCATTATACAATTATGGCCTCTATAATGCTATCATCTTCCAGAGAATTACTCACTTATCATCCTGGGTTACCAGCAGTCGGACTCTCACACCGACTTGGTATAAAAACTATTCACGAGCGTATGGGAAGCGGCCATAGTTCCTAACCTAAAGGTAATAAAAATCATACCCAATACATCTTACCCCTATCTCACACACGGTAAAAATATTGGACGTTATGACCTGGGAACTGTACTCTCCCTGCTCCTTGAGCCAGAGGAGTTGTCCAGATTGTACAAGTTCCTATGATAGAATTAGAGGGGTATGCGCCACATAGCATATATTACACATTCACTATGAATACACTTAATATATATACAAACTATCACACCTTGAAATATATATATATATATATATATATATATATATATATATATATATATATATATATATATATATATATATATATTATTAATCCTAGCTATATGTAAATATCGCACCTCACACAAGCTAATAATCCATACAAACGTCTCAAGTTCATATTATAATTTTACACACTTAATTGTCCATTTAAAACTCATCATACTTTTGATTATGACCCTAAATTTTACCCTAGTAATGACCTATGAACTCTCACTCAGTAACCCGTAACTCTTCTCGAAAGAATTTAATTTTAGGGAGAATTGAAAAAAAGGAAGCCATATAATACCCTCAGAACTAGGCCTCAATAATATCCCCAAGGTAACCCCTCCATAGAGTCATACATAATCATAGTCTATCCCATAAACATGCTTACACAATAACTTAAAGGCTTTCCCTAAGTATTAGGAAAAGAATAGTAACAAAAACTTCAATTTACAGTAATCGGACCAGATCGGAGGTTCCTAAAAATGAATCGATTCTAGTCTTTAAATCTCATAGAAAAATTTTTTACCCCCTGAACGATCTGGTACCCCCTCAAAAATGAACTGGTCCGATCCCAAATATTTGCCAGAAATCCCATAACTTCCGGATCGATCCGGTATCCTTAGAAAACAAACCGGTTCGGATTACACAGTTCTGCATCCTACGAAATCTCCATTATTTTGCCATATAACCTTCTTCCACAATATTACATCCTCAATAACCACCAAGATGTTCATTTTGCCATTTCTATGACTTAAAACCCAAATACAAACAACAAACACTAAGCTTCTATACAAAGCTTTAGGGTTTAACAAATATCTTTGATATTTCTAATTTCCTAAAAATGTAAGGTCACACAATTAAACATTTAGCAAGTTAATCCACTTGCCTCAAAGATTGCAGGGTCTGAATCTTCTTTCGAGTTAAGGATTTTACAAGATTTCCAAGATCTTCAAACTTCCTCTTCTTTCTCTTCTTCACACGTTTTCTCTCTCTTAAAATGGGTTTTATCTCAATTAAGATTAATTACCCACTTAAGCCTAATAACCCTTTATCAAAAGTAATCATATCCTTAAATGAAAACACACACATAATAATAACTAGTATAGCCCAATTCGAGTCAAACTAGTCAAAAGATTCTGGAACCCAAATACCCCCCCCCCCCCCCCGGGCAGTCATTTTGACTTTGTCGGCCCTTCCGTAATCAACCGTGCCCTCCAAATTTACATACGAAACTCGAAATATAAAATCCATTTCTCGACTTCAGGTAATTCATTAAAATAAGTCGTGGTTAAGAATTAACTAGATCCCGTCGTCAATACATGTATATACAACCAGATTACATAAAACAAGAATATATTTACCATACCCTTCTAGTGAATGCATAATTCTCATAATTATTAACTATTCTAGCCAAATAAATATTTATTTTAAATCCTTATTTCAATTCTCAATTGTAATGAATCACCCACACTCAATAATTTAATATAAAAATAAATACTCAAAAGTAAGGGGTATTACAATTTAGAAGTGTTTTGAGGAGGATGGGTTGTCTTGGCTAACAAAATTATTCAATGAAATTATAAATACTTACAGGAAGCGCGATGAATGGAGAACGAGTGTTTTAGTAGTTATTTACAAAAAGAAAGGAGATATAAGTTGTTCAGATTATGACAAGGATTAGTTAATGATTCATACAATGAAAATTTAAGGGAAAATGATAGAAT
The DNA here is from genome assembly GCA_949130495.1 of Sambucus nigra. Taxonomy (NCBI): domain Eukaryota; kingdom Viridiplantae; phylum Streptophyta; class Magnoliopsida; order Dipsacales; family Adoxaceae; genus Sambucus; species Sambucus nigra. The sequence continues at coordinate 423,932,184 of OX422213.1, read as the reverse complement.
ATTGATTGATATTGTAAACAAGGGAAATGATTTGTGTCCTAAACAACTCCCCCAAATAGCATTAAGTGTTATACCTTGTGGTATGGGTCTCGCCAGGGCATAACTCATTAATGCTATTTGGGGGATGAAAGAGTATGCGCTTGCGTTCAAATGAGAAAATTATATATTACACACCTTTTAACACAAACAAACCCTAAACATGCAACTAGGTGTGATTGAAACAATATGAACTAAGCAAGAACATTCAAACACATGGTTGTGAGGAAAAATTCCCCAAAGGGGTAAAACCATTTATTTTCATTATAATATTGTAACTTTACAATTTTCGAATTACAATGAAAATACAAGTGACTAAGAATTGCCCTCAGGTGTCGAATTCTGTAGTCGGCGGTGGGAGATATCCCTTTCCAGTAGGGATGCAATGAAGAAGAAGAACGGTGTTCTCCACAATGGTATGAACAACAAAAGTGCGTTCCTGGGTTGCAAAGTGATTCACAAGTGTTTGGAAATTTGTGTGAATCAAAAACCTAGAGTCTTGGTACTCAATAAGTGAAGACTTAGAGTTTTTTATACACTGAAAATCGTGTATCAAAGTCTTAGAAAACCACTTCCCGTAGTGGCTTTATAAAGGAAACGTTTAGCCTAGAAAATCTGACCACGATCTGCTGAAGATTATCCCAAGCGGACCGATCCGGGTCTGAGGCGGATCGGTCCGAGGGGGGGCGGATCGGTTCGTTTTAAATTTGGCATTTTCGGTTCTCTATCGATTCGGGGTATACTGGATTTCAACAAGCGGACCGGTCCGGGTCTGAGGCGGACCGGTTCGTAGGCGGATCGGTTCTTTTTACAGGGCGAACCGGTCCGGCTTTGTCAGACTTTGATTCCTCTTCTTCTTTTGATATTCAAATCCGTTGTTGACTGTATGATTCTTGAATTTCTTCCACTGTGTAATGGCGTATGACATATCCAATAAATGATGGACAAATTGTCCTTACAAATCTCCCCCTATGTCTATGCCGGTACAAACATAAAAACATCTGAATTATCAAGTATAAAATTGCATATACAAATCTACCCTTCCATGAACCCAAAACTGAAAAGGTACAATTGAATAAGACTTCATCGTTTGTTCTTCAACTCTTCAAGAATCTTCTATGCTTTTCTCATCAGGGTGTGCAATCCAATGTTAATCCATGTAGTACCTACACACATGAGAAAAAGCAAAATACCAAGTGACGTATCGAGTTTGAAATGAGATATCAAATGAAGAAAGCATGCGGAATCAAATCTCAAAAGCACAAAACTCCCCTAAAATAAATATGATAATTCTTTCTCCCCCTTTTTATGATGTCCCCAAATAGACAAAACAAGTGCGGGGTGTCACTAGGACTAAATCACACCATGAATGAATACAAAACAACCAAGTCGATGATAGCGTAAATGAATGAGTGTGAACAAATTCGATAGGAAAATCAATGCAAACAAACATGACATATGTGCACGAAGAATATCGGATACGCCTAACGAATGAACTCAAAGTCTTCCTTTGGTGTAAAAAATGGAAATATAAGACATTGACTCAATCAAATCAACAAATCAAAGCTCAAAGTGATTTCCACACCAATAACGTCCAAAACTATTTCATGCTTATTCAGGATTTTCAAGGAAGTGCAAACCTGTTTATATTCCCCAACCAAACTCCCTCAGATATATATTTTGAATAGAGGCTTTCTAAATTCTCAAACTTTGGGGAATTGATGGTGAAACCTAAGTGGCCCATATTTGGCATGAATTTCTTTTTATTGCCTTTAAATTTTTTCGGGCTCTTTTATCCTCGTTGGACCCCGGATAATAAAATTCCTCCATTTTTAGGTCCTTTTGAATGGTGGCTTTTGCGCAAAGAAGAGAATAACCTTTCGCAGCCCCTCCCCATTCTTAAATAATCACTCAGTCTCATAAAAAAATGGTTTTTACATGCATTCCAATCTTGTCAAGTTTTATTGCAGATTGCAAGTTGTATAGACAGAATTGAGATGGAAACACTCAAGCGAACATGTGGTAGACAAGTGCAATAATAAAATAAAACTGTGCATGTGTGCAATAAAGGAAATAAGAGTCAAACATTTAGGAAAATATCACTAATTACATCTCAAAGACTCCATACTATGTAAATCACATGGATGAAATGATGTAGCGTCTCAAATCTCTATCAAATAGTCACATGGATAAATGGAATGAATTTGTGACTTGGCTATCTAAAATGTTCATCCATTAAAGGTGCATAAAAAAAATACAAAAATCTTTTTAGATGTTTCTGAAATATTTATATACAAAAACAAAAATCTTTTTGGATTTTTCAAAAGAATAAATAAATAGATGTACAACATAGCAATGGAACATATAATACAGACTAGCAATAGGAAACATATGATATGAACATGAAAAAGCATCCTATTCTAGACAAGGACCAACCCCTCAGTCAACTGTGCAAATCCCCAAAGACTTCCTAAGACTCTCAAATCTAAGGGCATCTAAAGGTTTCGTGAAAATATCGGCTAACTGACGGTCGGTGGGAACAAAACTCAGGGATACGATTTTCTCCTCAACTAACTGACGTATAAAGTGCTCATGTATCCTGATGTGTTTTGTGCGTGAATACTGGACTGGATTACGGGATATGTGTATCGCGCTCGTGTTATTACAGGAAATGGCTATGGTGTCCTGTGAAATCCCATAATCCTCTAGCATTTGCTTCATTCACAAGAGTTGTGTGCAACAACTCCCGTCGGCTATGTACTCAGCCTCCGCTGTGGATAAAGAGATGGAATTTTTTTTCTTGCTCAGCCAGGAGACAAGAGTAGAACCATAATAGAAACACCCACCAGAAGTGCTCTTACAGCCATCTACATCCCCGGCCCAATCAGCATCTGAATAGGCGGATAAACGGTCATCAGTATCAAAGGAATACCAAATACCGTATGAGAGAGTCCCACTCACGTATCTAATAATAGGTTTTAGAGCAAGTAAGTGTGACTCTTTCGGGGACGCCTGAGATCGTGCACAGACTCCAACACTAAAGGCGATGTCGGGACGACCGGCAGTCAAGTAGAGAAGACTACCTATCATACTCCGATATAAGTTTTGCTCTACGTCCTTGCCTGAAGTGTCCTTACTAAGCTTGGTAGTGGTACTCATAGGTGTACGTGCATGCTTAGCGGAGTCTAAACCAAATTTCTTCACTAGGTCTCTAGCATACTTGGATTGGGAGATGAACATCCCATCCTCTAGCTGACGAACCTGGAGACCAAGGAAGAATGTAAGCTCACCAACCATGCTCATCTCAAACTCACTTTTCATCTCCTCCTCAAAGTGGTGACCATGCTGGGAGCATGTGGATCTAAAGACTATGTCGTCCACATAGACCTGGGCTACCAAAATAGCACCGTCATCTCTTTTGACGAACAACGTCATATCTACTCCCCCTCTCTTGAATCCACGAGCTAATAGATAGGAAGTAAGCCTCTCGTACCAAGCACGGGGTTCTTACTTCAAACCATACAAGGCTTTCTTCAGATAATAAATGTGCTCAGGGTGCTTAGGGTCTTCAAACCCTTTTGGTTGTTCCACATAAACCTCCTCCTATAGAATGCCATTCAGAAATGCACTCTTAACATCCATCTGATATAACTTGAAGCGCAGATGACATGCGATGGCGAGTAGTAGATGGACTGACTCAAGCCTCGCAACAGGAGCAAATGTCTCCCCAAAGTTTACACCCTCTATCTGTGTGTATCCTTGAGCGACCAACCTAGCCTTATTTTTAATTATGGTACCATTTTCATCCATTTTATTCTTAAAAATCCACCGGGTACCTATCACATTAGTCTCACTAGGTCGGGGGACAAGTTCCCATAGATTATTCTTTCTAAACTGAAGCAACTCATCCTGCATAGCAGATATCCAGTGTTCATCCTTGAGTGCTTCTGTATGATTATTGGGCTCGACTTTGGACGTGTAGCAAAAATGGCTGACAACGTTTTCTAGCTAAGCACGAGTCTTGACCTCTAGTGTGGGATCACCAATAATGGCAGAACGATCATGACTCATGCGAACCCAACAAGGTGTGTCCCCTAGCACAGGAGTAGGGTCCACAGAGTGTGAGAGAGGAACAGGTAAATCACTGTCAGTACAATCCTCATCCTCACACTGAAGGTTAGGATCAATAGCCGTCGGAGGTTCATCATCTTGCACGGTGACGTTTATTGACTCCATAACCTTAGAGCTCTTCAGGTTAAAAACCCGATACACTCTGCTATTCGATGAATATCCTAGAAATATTCCATCGTCGCTCCGGGAGTCGAACTTTCCTAATTGCTCTCTATCCCGTAGGATGTAGCATTTACTCCCAAAAATACGAAAATATACCAGGTTGGGCTTCTTGCCAGTCCACAACTCATAAGGTGTCTGAAGTGTGTATGGACACAGATAAACCCTATTCACCGTGTGGCATGTAGTAGACACTGCCTCTGCCCAAAATCTCCTAGAAACTTTACGACCTAGAAGCATAGATCTAGACATCTCCTGGATCGTTCTATTCTTTCTCTCAACAATCCCATTTTGCTGAGGATTCTTCACAGCAGAAAACTCATGTTTGATCCCAAGAATATCACAATAAATATCTACCTTTGCTTCCTTAAATTCAGTGTCGTTGTCACTACGTATCCTGTTAATAGTGACTCCGTGTTGATTTTGCAGGACACGACACTTGGTCGTTAAAAACTCTACAGCATCAGATTTCTCTATCAGAAAACCTACAATAGAATATCTAGAAAAATCGTCTACCATCATGAGGATATACCTCTTACCACCTAAGCTCTCAGTACGAGTAGGACCCATAAGATCCATGTGAATCAACTCAAGAACACGAGAAGTGGTAATGGATTGTAACTTCCTATGAGGGCTACGTATTTGTTTTCCCAGCTGAAAGGGTCCACAAATCATCGAAGTTGACTTTCCAAGAGATGGTAAGCCACGTACTAGGTCCTTTTTAGCTAAGCGAGTGAGATCTCTAATATTTACGTGACCTAGACATTGGTGCCACAAATCCATAGGAGTGATTGTGGCGCTGTTGCAGACAAGTGAGGAAGTGGGCACAGTCCCATAACAATTATCCTCGGTCCTCACCCCTTGCATTAAGAGTTTACCGGCTTGATTGTAGACATTACATGCGTCCCGGTCAAACTTTACTGCAATGTCAGTGTCGCACAGCTGGCTAATGCTGAGAAGGTTTACTTTTAAAACTTTGACGTACAACATATTCTCTAGCTTAGGAAATCCTGGTAACTCTACAGTACCTCGTCCTTTAATGCTAGACTTGCTCCCATCTCCAAAGGTGACTCTACCATCCTTATAAGCCTCAAGGTGGGTAAAAAATGAGACATCACCTGTCATGTGTCTGGAGCATCCACTATCAAAATACCACTGTGAGGTATTATGTGATTTGAGAGAAACATTAACAATAAGGGCTTTCTTATCTTTCTTAGGTACCCATGAAGTGGTAACCTTTTGTTTACCGTTGTTATTGTTGATTTTTGCCGGAATGTGAGAAGCATTTACAGACGGTAATGACATCCGTCGTAATTCCTCCATCAAACTCTGTGGTGTGGCGGCTAAAAGCTCAACACGCTCTCTCAGACTAGAAAACTCATCAGTATGATGTGGTGGAGCAATAGTACGTCGTGTCCGACCCATGCTATAGCAAAACTTCCTAAGGTGGCCTTTTCTTTTGCAATAAGTACAAAAGAACACAGTCAAAGGCGGACCTTGGTTTGCCTTTCTTGGTCGAACTCTCCTTCGAGGTTTTTGACGCTGGCCATAAGGATTCGTAGTAAACTCAGGAACTGGTCCAGGTGAAATTTGGGAGGTGGAGGCACCATCATAACCAATTCCCTGTCGATCACCAAAACCTAAAGCGGGGTAAAGGAGCATCTTTCCCATCTTCCCAGATCTGTCCTCGATTTGTACCTTGACTTCCTGTGCTTTCTCAAAATCATGAGTCATCTGGGAAACAAGGGCTTCAAGTTTCTTCCGAGTCTCCACGGAGGAATAGAGCTGACTCGTAAGACTAGCCACTTGTTTAGTCAAGTCCCCTCTCTCTTTCTCAAAGGTGCTCTCTCTCTCTCTAAACAAACTTTCTTTCTCAACAGGCAAATTCTCTCTCTCTCAGGGCAGTGCAGGTGGAGGACTCTCTCTCTCTCTCTATTTTCTTAATTCTTCCTCTAAGCCGGTGATCTTAAGGACTAACGCTTTGTTACGCTTTTTTGTTTTAAATGACTTAGAATACAACTCAGCGTAGGCGCGTTGAATATCACTCTCGCTCTCACTTGTGTCATCCTCCCCATCACTCACATCGATCTCACTGTCGAGGTGTCCCTGTGAAGCATCATCCTCATCTTCGTGAGGATAACTAGGAGTGCTCACATGACTGGCCATGAATGCGGTGAAGTTACACTCATGCGGTGACTCATCTCCTGAATCCACCGTCTCGACCTCACTGTCGTCGCTAAGAGTAGCATTAAGGACTGCTTTCCCTTTCTCTCTATTCAGACGAATGGTACACTCAAAGGCTCTATGACCCCTACCGTCGTACTCAAAGCATCTCTCACTTTCTTTCTTAGGAGGATCTTTAAAAACTTTTTCATTTTTCTTTTCAAACTTATTTTTCTCAAATTTCTTTTTAAAATTGCCATTTTTCTTAAATTTGAGAATCCTTTTGAATTTTTTTGCAAAAAGAGCCAAATCATCTAAGTCAAAATCACAATCAGAATCAGACGTGTCAGTCTCTCTTTTTCTAGACGACTCTACTCTCTTTCTGGCCGACCCCCTCACCCTTTCTCTCTTGGGCATTAAGTGCAATTCCCTTATATTTAGACTTAGCAGTTTTAGGGAACATATCAATTTCATATGTTTGCAAATCTCCTACAAGTTCTTCCAATTTTAGCGTATTTTCATTACCCATAGAATTTAGCACAGTGACTTTTGGGATAAAACGCTTAGGCAAAGAACGAAGAATCTTTTTAACAACTCTAGAATTACGAATATGTTCACCAAGATTAAAGCTAGTATTCACAATGTCAGAAAACCTAGCATAGAAATCATCAAAACATTCAGTCTCATGCATGGTGATTGTTTCAAATTGAGTTGTCAAATTCTGCAATTTAGACTCTTTCACAGCATTAGTTCCTTCATGGGTGAGTTGTAAAACATCCCATGCCTCTTTTGACGTGGTGCACGTCATTATGCGTTTGAACTCATCAGGTGTGACAGACCCGAAAATAGCACTCAGACCCTTAGAATTAAATGATGACCATATAAACTCGTCTTCAGTCCAAGAAGTGACATGTTTTAAATTGATCACATTGTCAACAGTGACGGAGGGAGGTGTCCACCCTCTTTCAACCAAAATCCAGACACGTTCATCAATGGCTTTTAATGCGGATCTCATACGGGCTTTCCAATATGCATAGTTTGTCCCGTCAAAAACTGGCATTTTATTATATAACTTCTCCATAATGAACACACTCGTTTTAAAAAAAATCAATTTTTTTATAAAATTAATATCTTAGAAAAAATTTGCGGAAAATTACACGGTAAAGTTGTGTAACAGGCTCTGATACCAATTTGAAAGAGTATGCGTTTGCGTTCAAATGAGAAAATTATATATTACACACCTTTTAACACAAACAAACCCTAAACATGCAACTAGGTGTGATTGAAACAATATGAACTAAGCAAGAACATTCAAACACATGCTTGTAAGGAAAAATCCCCCAAAGGGGCAAAACCATTAATTTTCATTATAATATTGTAACTTTACAATTTTCGGATTACAATGAAAATACAAGTGACTAAGAATTACCCTCAGGTGTCGGATTCTGTAGTCGGCGGCTGGAGATATCCCTTTCCAGTAGGGCTGCAATGAAGAAGAAGAAGAATGGTCTTCTCCACAATGGTATGAACAGCAAAAGTGCGTTCCTGGGTTGCAAAGTGATTCACGAGTGTTTGGAAATTTGTGTGAATCAAAACCTAGAGTCTTGGTACTCAATAAGTGAAGACTTAGAGTTTTTTGTACACTGAAAATCGTGTATCGAAGTCTTAGAAAACCACTTCCCGTAGTGGGTTTATAAAGGAAATGTTTAGCCTAGAAAATCTTACCACGATCTGCTGAAGATTATCCCAGGAGGACCCGTCCGGGTCTGAGGCGGATCGGTCTGAGGGGGGCGGATCGGTTCATTTTTAATTTGGCATTTTCAGTTCTCTATCGATCCGGGGTATACTGGCTTTCAACAAGCGGACAGATTCGGGTCTGAGGTGGACCGGTTCGCAGGCGGATCGATTCTTTTTCCAAGGCGGACCGATCCGGCTTTGTCAGAATTTGATTCCTCTTGTTCTTTTGATATTTAGATCCATTGTTGGCTGTATGATTCTTGAATTTCTTCCACTGTGTAACGGCATATGACATATCCAATAAATGATGGACAAATTGTCCTTACAGGGGAGATTTGGGGGATTTATTTGGTACCCATAACACCACTCTGTAAACAATGATATATGATGGGGACATGAATATGGTAAGAACAACAACTAGAGAAAGTAACAAATTCTTAATCATTGTAGGTCTACACCAAAGTTCTTCACTACGTCCTTACCCTTTTTCTCTTGTTATGGATAAATTGACTGATGAAGTGTCATGGTGTATGCTATTTACAAATGGTATTTCTTTTCTGTATGAAACTAAGGCATATATTAATGATAGATTTAATATGTGAAGAGAAACCATAAAAACAAGAGGTCTTATAATAGTTAGGACTAAAATAGAGTATGTAGGGTGCAATTATATTATTATAAAGAAGACAAATGAGTATTTGGTGAAAGTTGAGGATCAAGAGATACCTAAAAGGTAATTATTTCTGTTATTTAGACTCAATTATCGAAAGAGATGGAAATTGTACAGATGATGTTACTCATATGATTAAATAAGGTTGGGACAAGTGGAGAATTTTTTCGATGTACTCTGTGATTGATTTATACCTTTAAGGTTTAAATGGGAGGTTATATATGTATACCATTATACCTTTCATGCTATATTGGACAGAAACCAATAAACAAATGTGCAAAAAATGAGCATAGTGGAGATGGAGATGTTAATATGGATGTACAGTACAATTATGACATAAAATTTTAATGGAAGAGACAGAGATGGGACACTCCGCCTAACAAAATACCGGGTGATCAGTCCTATATCAAATTAAATAGGAATCTCCTATGGTTCAGTCTTAGCATCACTGTCGTTAATTCATAAATTATAAACCACCTATTCTTTATTAAGCCGATTTCAAATTTTATCTTTATCAATTGAACCCAAACAATATACTAGAGCAACAGATAATCCAATACAAGAACGAAACTAAAATGTACCACAAAGTAAGTGCAAGAGTTTGTCGAACAACGTCGACTACAAACCATCCACAAGTGAAAATATAAAAGAGTACTAATACATGCCAAGTATGAATATAGGGGTACAACCCCAGATTTACAACTAAAGAGATCTGTATCTAAAGATAGAAAGATATAAGTGTTTACATCAAAAACCCACAGCAATCCACATAAATGCAACCACCTACCCTGTAGGAAAGAGTCAAGCCAGACACCCTTGTGGGAGGACACCTAAAAGGTTTTTGAAAATATTTTATAGCAAGGGTTAAACATTTAAAAATATCTACCAAGTGTATTTAAATGCAAGAATTAAATATGCAAATGCTCTCCATATTTAAATTAGTGTCGCGCACTCCCTTGAGTTTACCTCACCCCTCAACTAATGTGCAACCTAACCAATTATACCTAATACACCTAGCCACTTCTCTCGTTACTAGTCTTGTCCCAAATGATACACTAATTACCCCACCATTTCCCCAAGTGAGAATCGTACATTTCTTAATGAGTTATTATTCGCATTAACTTTTATGGTGCATCAATTTTCACTTTAATTCATATAACATTCCCACCAGTTATAATATCTATACATTCCACACCATGTATATATATATAAATTACCGTATATAATTATGCACTATATATATATACGAATCATATCTCAACATTCACACACATGTCGGATATACAATCCTATCACCGAACGCATAGTAACCGGCCATAATTCCTCAGAAAGTGTCTGCTCCATACCGTAACGGTCCCACCCCTCTAAGTCACAGACTCTATGGCCTGGGGGATTATACTCACCCTGCATTCACTAGTTAGGGGGCTCACCCAAATCGCGCAACCTCCTATTATAGCATTAATATTGGTATGTCTTTCTATATATATTATTCACATAAATATATATATATATATATATATATATATATATATATAGTACACATCGACATATATATAGAAGTCAAGGCTAATGGAGTATTATGACTATACCCAAGCCTAAAACATTCAAGTCTACGGTCCGACTTCATTTTAATTAATTACTCATTAATTAATTCCCATTATCATCATGCAACCTCTTTCAAGTATACTCGGACTTTTTATCTCTCGGCCCGAAATTCAATTGTTCTAATCCACGCTTCAATTTAATACAATCAAGTTTAATCACTTAAAGAATCATATTACCATATGCAAAATCATGAATTTACATCTCAAATTTCATGCAATTTAATCAAATAAATGACAAGGTTAATTTTTCCCAAATTAACCCTAATTCAGTGTTCAATTTCTCAATTTAGCTAGGGTAGTAACTAAAAATTTCAACACAACAAGTCTAAATCAGAGGAAATTGTAAAAATCCAGCAAACATCTGAGATGGTTCGAATGAAGAGCCTTGTCGTTTGAATGACAATAGATCTCGTTCGAACGAAATACCCCATCGTTCGAACGACACTGGTATTTATGATCCCTCTTTCTTCTTCCAAAACCCAATCCACCATTAACGAATTTTAAACCTCTGTTCTGAACAGGTTTCTGCAGTAAAACGTCCCCATATTTATCCTAAGTTCCTTCTTTCATTATAACAATTCTAGCCCTAACAATCTCACCAATTTAATCATCAATTGCATTAATTATAAAATCCTCTACCGATTTATAACCCTCATTAAAAGAAAACCCCAATTTATTCAAGAACAAACCCTAGAATTCAATTGGATTCCACTTCTTTTAATATGAAAAGTTAGATGCAATTTAATAAAAAAAAAAATTAAACCACTTTCCTTAACAATGAAGATCTAGGATTTGAATGGAGAGGTTGAGTTGCAATTGACTCTTCAAAATCCCCAAATTCTCTTTCTCTTTGGCTCTCCCTTTTCCTTTCTTCCTTTAGTCTTCTAATATGATTTAATGAAACCTAACCCTTAGACATTTGAGGCTAAAAACACTATTCACGTTTTGGGCATATGGGCCTTAATAAAAGGGGCCCATACTCTTTAATTGAAACTCACATATGTTTAATTAGGCCCCAATACCCATTATATGCATGTAACCACTCATCTTGGACTAATTTGACCCTATCGGACTCAACCGCGCACTTAAAATTGCCATCCAGAATAATTTCTAAAATTATCTCTCACCCATTAACTTATTTAAATATATTCAATTTTAAATATTCCCATTAATTTATCGAATTAATTAAAATAATAACCCAAAAATTAAGAGGTGTTACATACTTTCCCCTTACAAGGGAATTTCGTCCCCAAAATTTCGGACGTCCCTGCAGTAAATAACTCTGGATACTGATCCCGCATGTCCTCCTCACGCTCCCACGTGGACATGTCGTCACTTTGATGACCCCACTAAATCCGAACAAGTGATACTATCTTGAATTGTAACTTGCGCTCACTACGATCTAAAATTGCTACTGGCCTCTCCTCGTAAGAAATATTGGGCTACAAATCTATCTCCTCAACTGGGACATGCCAAAACTCCCTTGGACTACTCTTATATTTCTTCAATGACTTAACATGAAACACATCATGGATGCATTGCAAATGATCGGGCACACCCAAATGGTACGCTCTCGGTCCAACTCTCTCAATGATGGGAAAAGGGCATACATACCTTGGCACTAACTTCCCCTTTTTGCTAAATCTCATCACCCCTTTCATAGGGGATACCCATATTCACATCTGATCCCCATACTAACACCAGGCAAGGCCTACCGTACAATGCCTCAAATGGGGCCATGCCTATTGTAAATTGGTGCAAGTTGTTATATGCGAACTCTACCAAAGGAAGCTACTACACCCAACCTCCCCCGAAATCAAGAATGCACATCTGTAGCATATCTTCGAGCATATGGTTCACCCTCTCTATTTGTCCATCCGTCTGAGGATGATAGACTATGCTCAACCTCAACTCGGTGCCCATAGCCTCTTGAAGGCTATGCCAGAAATATGATACAAAAATCTTGTCCCTGTCGGACACTATATTGACCGAGACCTCGTGTAATATGACTATCTCCGCGATGAATAGTCTCACATACTGCAAAGTCTCAAAATCCGTATGGACTAGCAGAAATTGGGCCACCATAGTCAAACGATCCACTATGAGTCATATGGAATCATGCCCTCTCTATGAAATAGGTAACCCCGTAATGAAATCCATAGAGATGATCTCCCACTTCCATAGAGAAATATCAAGTAGCTACAACATCCCCAGTGGTTTCTGGTGATCTACCTTCACAAGATGACATGTGGCACACTTCGAGACGAACTCTGCAATGTCCCATTTCATCCCCGTCCACCAGTATTGCCTCCTCATATCTTGGTATATCTTGTCCCCACCGGGATGTACTGTAAACTTGGATCCATGAGTCTTCATCAACACGGTATGTCTCAAATCTTCATCCTCTAGCACAATTAATCGCCCATTAAAGTGTAACCCACCTTCGGAGCTAATGGAATAGGAATCTGCACCCTCTGCTAGCAAGTGTTTCACCTTGTCCTGGCATAAAGGATCATTCGCCTGAGCCCGAACAACTCGCATAACAATCTTGGGTGTGACTTCTAAAACTACCATACATACCCTGTCAATCTCATTGTAGTGCCTAAGTTTGCTCCACTTTGCATTCCAAGTTGCTGCGAAATCTTCCTTGGGTCATCGGCTCAACGCATTCGTAACTACATTGGCCTTAGCAGGATGATAATGAATATCAAACTGACAATCCTTCATGAACTCCAACAACCTCCTTTGCCTCATATTCATGTACTTTTGAGTAAACAAATATTGGAGTGATTTATGGTCCGTGAATAAGGTGAACCTCTCCCCTAAAAGGCAATGCCTCCAAATCTACAAGGCAAAGACAACCGCGGCCAACTCTAAATCATGGGCAAGGTAATTCTTCTCATGGGGCTTTAGCTTTCGGGACGCATAAGTTATAGCTCGCTCTTATTGTTGCAACACCCCCTAGTCCTTGTAAGGAATCATCAGTATAAACTTGGTAATCCACCCCTGCTTTCGGTAATGCCAAAACGGGGGCCGTTGTTAGCTTGTCCTTTAACTCGTTGAATGCCAACTAACACTGATCACTCCATACAAATGGTATCCATTTTCGAGTCAAATTGGTTAGCAGCCCTACTATCTGGGAGAACCCTCTGATGAAACAATGATAATATCCAGCTAACCCCAAAAAGCTCCTGATCTTAGTCGGTGTCGTGGGCGGACCCCACTCCCTCACCGTTGACACCTTGCTTGGGTCTACAGAAATCCCCTGCTCCAGCACAATATGGTCCAAGAACTGGAATTCTTGAAGCCAAAACCCATATTTCTCATACTTGGCGTACATCTGGTGATCCCGCAATGTCTACAAGACCAGACAGAGGTGCTCGACACGATCCTCCTCTGTGCAGGAAGAGACCAAAATGTCATCCATGAACGCCATGAAAAACTGAATGAGAAAGTCTCTAAAAATCCTATTCATAAGGTCCATGAATATCGTCGGTGCATTTGTCAGCCCGAATGGCATCACTCGAAACTTATAAGGAACCTACCGCGATAGAAAAATAGTTTTTAGGACGTCTTCCTCTAGAATCCTTAACTGATGGTACCCCGATCGTAGGTCAATTTTGGAGAAGAGTACTGACCCTCACAACTGGTCAAACATATCATCAATCCTAGGAACTGAATACTTGTTTCTGATTGTGAACATATTTAACTCCCGATAATCAGCACTTAAATGGAGTGAGCCATCTCTCTTCTTCACAAACAACACGGGAGCACCTAATGGCAATGTGCTCCGCCGAATAAATCCCTGACCCAAGAGTTGCTAAATTTTGTCCCTCAATTCACGCATCTCTAAAGGGACCATGCAATAAGGCACTCGGATATCTGCCTAGTACCTAGTGTTAGGTCAATGACGAACACAATCTTTCGACTGGGTGGAAACCCCGGTATGTCCTGAAATACGTCCTCAAAGTCCTTCACCATCGAAATCGAGCATATCAGAATCACCACCTCTTGTGAGGTCTCCTCCTCAAGGTAATATAAATGAGTGCGCAATCCACCTTCAGGAAGGGGCATCGCCACAAAAAACATTTCCTGCCCCAGGATACCTAACACTTAGTCTCTCTCATAATAATCAACCATCGCTCTATAACTGGCTAACCAATCTCTACCCAAGATGACATCATAGCCCTCCAAATCTAATACCAAAAGATTTTCTGCAAAACTCAAACCCCCAATTACAATGTCTACCCCCTATAAATAGAGTGAATAAGCGATCCACTCCCTATCGGTGACTCCACACACATGAGTAGACTATCGGTTGTGTCTAGTATCCAACCACTCTAGCAAAATGGGTCCTATTAAATGAATGCGATCCAGCAAATCAAAAAGAATTTTACCATCATGACCATGGATAGGGAACGTACCCTCAACTTCTGTCGGTGCGGGTGGTGTGGGAGGGATCTAAACATCTCGAATGTTATACACACGTCCGTAATGCAAGTGTCCCAACTGCTACTGAATCAGGGGTGCTGGTGCTGCCTAAGGTCCCTGTGCCCGATATCCTTACGGAGCACCCTACTACTGACCTCTTTCTCTCCGTAAGCAATCTCTCCTGAGGTGGCATGCTTGACCACAAATGTAACAGCCTCTCTGGTCGTTCCCATGATACTGACCCTGCTGTCCCTGATGTTGCGATCCCCGAGGTAGGCCCTGATGGCCCTGGTGAGGCTACCCTGACTGCCCCAGCTGTTGGCCCTCATGTCCACCCCTTTTGTTTCCCAAGCTCTGGCGGCCCTAAGGAACCTGCTGCTGCTTGGGGCCTGTTGTCCTCTCTGTACCTTCCATTCTGGTACGGTATTCTGTTAAGGGAAATCCTTTCGTTGGTGACTCACTGATCCACATATAAATCAACATTTTTCGAAGGGGCATTCCCTCTTTTGATGGCCTTTCCTCCCACATAAGAAGCAGCAGTCTGAGCGATCTATATTTTTTTGGTCTTGCCCCTACTTTTGTTGAGATCTCTGTCCCTGATGTGGGGTTTCACTATAATTATTTATGGTATTTTCTTCTTGAATTCTTTCCCTTGTTCTCTTGTTCCCCGACCTTTGTATCTAACCATCTTGATACTATAATAGCGTGGTAGTCACTGCTTGTGCTAAAATTTCGACCATCTCCATGACTGTCACCGTTACTTGTGGTGTTCAAAGCACTTATTGTGCTTGCCTGCTCATAATTTCTTCGATGGTATCAATTTGTCGTTCTCCCTCAATCATCATTTGAAATTTAAATCGAATTTTATAATTTCATCTTTAAAACCAGATATAAATAGTAGAAGTACGATAACTCAAACTCGCAAGATAAAAGTGACAGTCCAAACAATAGGGCTCTTAATGAAAAGAATGATACGCTGAAACGTGAAAATCTATACAGATCATACGAACACTAGAACCTGATGCTATGATACCATATATAACACCCCGACTAACAAAATACCGGGTGATCAGTCCTATATCAAATTAAACAGGAATCTCATATGGTTCATTCTCAGCATCACTATCGTTAATTCATTAATTACTAACCACCTAGTCTTTATTAAGCCGATGTCAAATTTTATCTTTATTAATCCAACCCAAACAATATACAAGAGCAACAGATAATCCAATACAAGAACAAAACTAAAACATGCCACAAAGTAAGTGCAAGAGTCTTTCGAACGACGTCGACTACAAACCATCCACAAGTGCAAATATAAAAGAGTACTAATACATGCCAAGTTTGAATATAGGGGTACAAGCCCAGATGTACAACTGAAGAGATCCATATCTAAAGATATAATGGTATAAGAGTCTACATCAAAAACCCGCAACAATTCACATAGCTGCATCTACATACCCTGTAGGAGAGAGTCCAGACTGACGTCGATGAGGGAGGACACCTAAAAGGTTTTTAAAAATATTATACAGCAAGGGTTAGAACCCAAAACATTTAAAAATATTTAGCAAGTGTCTTTAAATGCAAGAATTAAATTTGCAAATGCTCTCCATATTTAAATTAGTGTCGCACACTCCCTTGAGTTTACCTCACCCCTCAAGTAATGTACAACCTAACGAATTATACCTAATACACCTAGCCAATTCCCTCGTAACTAGTTTGTACCAAATGATACACTAATGACCCCACCATTTTCCAAAGTGAGTATCGTACATTTCTTGATGAGTTATTATTTGCATTAACTTTCATGGAGGATAAATTTTCACATTAATTCATATAACATTCCCACCAGTTATAGTATCTATACATTCCACACCATATATATATATATATATATATATATATATATAAATTCCAGTAGATAATTATGCACTATATATATACTAATCATATCTCAACATTCACACACATGTCGAATATACAATGTTATCATCGAACGAATAGGAAGCGTCCATAGTTCCTCAGAAAGTGTCCGCGCCAAACCGTAACGGTCCCAACCCTATAAGTCACAAACGCTATGGCCTTGGGGAGTATACACACCCTGCATTCACTAGTTAGGGGGCTCACCCACATCGCGCAACCTCCTATTGTAGCATTAATATTGGTATGGCTTTACTATATATATATACACTACACATTGACATATATATATATATAAATCAAGGCTAATGGAGTATTATGACTATACCCAAGCCTAAAACATTTAACTCTACTGTGACACCCCGCCTAATAAAATACCATCTGTGACACCCCGCCTAATAAAATACCGGGTGATCAATCCTATACCAAATTAAAACAGGAATCCCAGTTGGTTCATCCTTAGCATCACTATCGAAAACTTTTCAAATCATACTAACCACCTAGTATTCCAAAAGCTGGTGCCAAATTTTCTCTTTTTAATTAAACAAACCAGTACATGTGGAATAAAAATAAACCATTCACACATCTGAATTAAAATAACTAAATAAGTAATTGAACAATTTGCCGAATAAACCATCGGCCACCAAAGTGAAATTCAATACAAATAGCCAACACCTGAATAAATACATCTGAAAACCGTACTGAGGAGTATGGGCGGCAAGACCTAAATAAAACTAAAACTGATAGAAGATTCCTACTCTAAGAAAGAATAAACGATGCGTCTAATCCAAGCTCCTACTAGCATCCACATATGTCGCAGCTCCGTGTCCCTGGAAACGAATATCAATCCTTGCGTCCCTGTGGCTGGACACCTAAAACGTTTTTAAAATGTTGTATAGCAAGTGTTAGTACACAAAACGTTTTGAAAATATTTAGCAAGTAATTTATCGCAACAAATATCAATTATTGATTACACATGCTAGGATCACCCTCACTCTCTTCACTTTCCTCACCTCTCGTCTATCGTGCACACCTAACGATTACCTTAACCCCCACCTAGTTTTACTACCCCATCCAACTAGTCCAGGCATAACCTCCCCTTGCCATACTACTCTAACCCGAGTATAATTATTCAAGAATTATAAGTTATTTCACCAACTAACTCAATTAATTCCTTCATAAATAATAGCATATAACTATTACACAAGTTATATAAAGTAAGTACATCACACACTGTATTATTAACCGCATAGAATATTTAATACCATTATATACGTACCTTTACTAAAAAATCCACACATATATCATACGTATGTCCATCCTTCCGAGTATACCCTCAACGGATGATTCCCTCTAAAGTGCCATCTCACTAGGTGTGCTCACATAACCTAGTTACACAGGTTGGGATCGCTCACCAACCTGGCCCAAAACATAAACGAAGTGGAGGCGGTCATATTCCTTCCCCGAATATGAGATAAGCCACTCACCCATATACCGTACGCTATGACCTCGGGATATACTCACCCTACTCCTCAAGCTAGGTGATTCACCAACATCGCGCAACCTCCCTTGATAGCACTAGAGTATAATTAAATAAATATCTAATCACTGATATTTAATAACACACACAATATATACACATATATATATACTATCACTACACCGTATATATATATATATATAATATAAACCCCGGCTTCACCGTGTACTCACAACCCGAAACACTAGCCTAAAATTTCCTGAGTCTTTGCCTGACTCAACTAAATTCATTTTCTCACTTATTAAATTATCATTGTGCCGAGTCTATGGTCCGACTCTAATTTATTTAATTCACACATTAATTAATATGATATTTTTCCCGAGTTTATAGCCCAACTCTAATATAAATACTTTACACATTAATTTATATAATAATTGCCCGAGTCTATGATTCGACTCTAGTTTAATTAATTTACACACTAATTAATTTATTACCTTCCTGATTCTACAGTCCGACTCTAACTTAATTAATTACAAATTAATTAATTTAATACTTTCCCCAGTCAGTGGTCCGATTCTAATTTAATTAATTACACATTAATTAATTTAATACTTTCCCAAGTCTATAGTCCGACTCTAATTTAATTAATTACACATTAATTAATTTAATACTTTTTCGAGTCTACAGTCCAACTCTAATTTAATTAATCAACACATCAATTAATCTAATATTTGGTGTCGCCCAACTATTATACCCGGACTCGCTCACTTGGCCCGTAACTTAATATTTCCTGAGTCTATGTTCCGACTCTAATTAATTTACTATCTCAAAGATTAGTTTAATACTTTAAAATCGAGTTCTCATACTTAATCAAATTTTAGGTAAATACTACCTACCTTCTCTACTAATTACACTCAAGTAGATATTATATATATTCTAGCTGTCCACTTATGTTCCAGCCACTCTTACCCATATGTAGTTTATACAATTTTAGTTATGAACTAATAGTTCTCACTACTATTATGCCTGAGTATATATTGAGAACAATAATTAGGTATACCCCACCTAATCTTACTCCTATCACATATAAGTAGGTTATTCAGACGGTATATCTTTCACACACACATATACTTAGTACAGCTCATCCTAGTATCGGTCCTATTTCATACATTAAGGACAAATGATTCGGAATGTCTCCTCGAACCTTGATCAGAATGTCTCCTCAGGTAATGTTCGTAATGTCTCCTCGAACCTTTCCCCGAATGTCTCCTCGAGTAATGTTTGTAATGTCTCCTCGAACCTTGCTCGAAATGTCTCCTCGAGTAATGTTCGGAATGTCTCCTCGAACCTGGCTCAGAATATCTCATCGAGTATAGTTCGGATTGTCTCATCGAACTTACCAACCATATCAAAGAAAACACACAATAGGAATTCACAACCCAAGTAATCCTATAAAATAGTAGGTATTTAAAGAACCCAATTATTCATACTTGTACGTAATATATTTATCTTTAATATTCACCGTACATGTTTGCTTTACAAATTTATTTCACTTTTCGTATTAATTCAAGTATTCACACAACTCTAAGGGTACTAGTTACCCCTTGTTATATCAATTCAGTAGTTACCCATGTTAACCCACTGACCTAACGAATTTAAGCTCGCTCACGCTTTTCCGTAATTATATTCTTATCATCTCGAATTAGAGTACGTCACAATCAAGCCTATGAATCTCCACTTTAACTCTATCACAAAATTAAGGCCCAACACTCAATCATATACTTAATTTAATATCATTATTCGATCAATATATTTCATCAAGGTCCCAAACACTTCCCCGATAAAATGACATTTGAGGCATAAAAAGAAAAATCTCAAATTTTCTGGCAGATTAAACACCCTCTAGTAAAATTTTGATTTCTCCCTCTTAAGAACTCCGATTAACCTGATTCCAAGTTCATTGGATAGCTAAGAGAAATACCTTTCTAGGCATGTATGGTTCACACTCTAATTTGAAGTAAAATTAAAATCGCACACGTTTAAAATCACGTTAAAATTCTGGCAGATTACTATGTTGACAGATCAAACACCCTGTAGTAAAATGTCGATTACTCCCTCTGCAGAACTTCGATTGACCTGATTCAAAGTTCATTGGATAGATAAGAGAAATACCTTTCCAGGAGTGTATGGTTCACAGTCTAATTTGAAAAAAACTCAAATGTAATACGTTTAAAGTTGTGTCAAAAATTCTGGCAGATTGATATCTTGTGTTTATCAATTAAACCCTAAGTCATTCAAGATTCATGTTCTTTATCCGAGAACTCATAAAGATTCCATGTTAATCATAAAATATATTCAAATTTCATTTTATATTTACTTAGGGATTCATTCTACATGCAATCCTACCTAAACATGTGTTCAATTCAAATATTTAATTCAAGGGTTTTCAATAAAATCAGCCAATTCTTAAAACTCCCTACACATGGGTATTATAACTTGAATTTGATTTGCAATAAACAGTTGCCTTATGTCCAGTAGGTCTGATTTAGTGATTATGGTTGGTGATTGATGATCTTTCTCCTTTAATCTTTCTTCCCAATGAGTTTGTGGTGAAAGTCTCCTTTGAATTCTTCCCACTTCTTCCTTTTTGCCTTGGAATTGTTTCTCTCTTCTCTCTAATGGATATGGTGTGTTTTTCTTCTCCCTAAACTTAGCCTCCAACACTTATAATCTGACTTAGAGTTCTAAAACTCGTTGGTCTCCTCACCCTAAAATGTAAAAAGGCCAGAATGCCCTCGTATGGGCCCGATTTAGCCCAAAAATGCCCCGAGACCCAATTGCTACCCCCGGGTACTCTTTTCGGACTATCTCGACCCATCCGGACTCAACCGCACACTCAGAATTATCATCCGATATACTTTTTTGACATTTCCAAATTTTGACCTCAAAATGCAACACACATTTAATTCGGACAGTTAAACTTAAAAGTCGCCAAAATAATTAATTCTATTTACTTAAATAAATTCTCCAAATCATAAATTTAAGTTTCTTGAGTTTAAATATTTTTTTATAACTCCCAAAATAATTAACTATTAAATACTCAAAATTACGGGGTGTTACATACTTCCCCCCTGACATAGGAATTTCGTCCTCGAAATTAAGATAAGCCTATCAATCCGAGCTTCGAATATCACTCTCCAGTCATGTGCCTATAAGCTCGTTATATCTATCTCTCCCGCTTCTAACCATAACTTCTACACATATGCATTAATTTAACAAGGGCGCCCATACACCCTATACTCGTTCCTAACCGCAAAAAATTGTCTTAATTAACTCGGGTGCCCATACACCCTATCCCCGTGCTTTACCGCACGAAAGTTACCCGACTATGCTAGTCGTAACTCATAATATAACTTACATCCCGTAGTCATTTCACATATATATATATATGTATATACTGCCCGGGGTACCCAATCCATGTACTAACGACCAAAAATCTCCCCATTTCCAACGTTGCACTAAGTTTCATGCGTGGGATGTCTCGCAAAGCGAAATCCAAACAAGGAACCCCCCCCCCCCCCCCGATATACTACTACCTAACATTGTCAGTCGTTGAGATCCGTTAGACCCCCAGTTCATAGCACGTACCCCTAAATACTTGTCTCTTAACACAAAAGTATATACGCCTACTCTTATGCTACCAAAGACAACATAAAATACCGCGCCCTTGATATCACTAGTTCTTGTGTAAAAATAAACCCCGAGCTATCTCTCCCTGCTCGAAAATAAATTTAACCACCCTGATTCACTTCGGTAACCACCCCTACTCCCTGGGATAAAATGTGAGAATAGAAGACCTCACTTTGTGTCTATCGCACCGCACAATACAACATATATACTCACATATATATAGGCTAGACCCACTCCCAGGTGATACCTAGTACAAACCACACCCTGGTGTTGCGAACACCAAAACTTAACCCCACTATCCACAATAGTTCAAATCCATCACTATACATCCGATATTTGAGAAATATTATCAACCCTATTCCCATAATTCTCGAAAGTAGTAACCCCTCGCATAATTCAAATCTTCTCTCAGTGTACACCTCCACTCTCCCGTGAAGAACACTAAAGAACTTCGCTACCCCACGAAAAGTTTATCTACATACTATGGCTGCTACAGCCAGTGTACCCACTAAATTTGACTTACCCGCGAATTCTAGGGGTATAACTCTTGCTCCTGATGAGCCTCTCTAGTCTCATCTCCCCCTGCTGCCCTAGCTGCTCTCTCTCTCCTGGGCGGCATCTGAAATGAGAGTCGAATCGTATGAGTTCAACATCAAATATAAATTTGGTAGAAGAACGTAGATGCGCATATGTATAAGAATACAACAATCCAATAATAGGGTTTTATATCAAAGATTGCTAAGCTGAAACGTGAAAAGTCGCACTGATACTAAGGACACTAGAACCTGATGCTCCGATACCATCCGTGACACCCCGCCTAATAAAATACCGGGTGATCAGTCAAATACCAAATTAAAATAGGAATTCTAGTTGGTTCATCCCTAGCATCACTGTCAAAAACTTTTTAAATCTTACTAACCACCTAGTATTTCAAAAACCTGCTGCCAAATTTTCTCCTTTTAATTAAACAAACCAGTACATGCGGAATAAAAATAAACCATCCACACATCTGAATAAAAATAACTAAATAAGTAATTAAACAATTTTCCGAATAAACCATCGGCCACCAAAGTGAAATTCAATACAAACAGCCAACACCTGAATAAATACATCTGAAAACCGTACTGAGAAGTCTGGGAGGCAAGCCCTAAATAAAACTAAAACTGATAGAAGATTCCTACTCTAGGAAAGAATAAACGATGCGTCTAATCCAAGCTCCTACTAGCATCCACATATGTCGCAGCTCCGTGTCCCTGGAATAGAATATCAATCCTGGCGTCCCTGTGGATGGACACCTAAAACGTTTTTAAAATCTTGTATAGCAAGTGTTAGTACACAAAACGTTTTGAAAATATTTAGCATGTAATTTATCGCAATAAATATCAGTTATTGATTACACATGCTAGGATCACCCTCACTCTCTTCACTTTCCTCACCTCTCGTCTATCGTGCACACCTAACGGTTACCCACCTAGTTGTACTACCCCATCCAACTAGTCCAGGCATAACCTCCCCTTTCCATAATACTCTAACCCGAGTATAATTATTCAAGAATTATAAGTTATTTCACCAACTAACTCAATTAATTCCGTCATAAATAATAGCATATAACTGTTACACAAGTTATATAAAGTAAGTACATCACACACTGGATTATTAACCGCATATAATATTTAATACCATTATATACGTACCTTTACTAAAAAATCCACACATATATCATACGTATGTCCATCCTTCCGAGTATACCCTCAACGGATGATTCCCTCTAAAGTGCCATCTCACTAGGTGTGCTCACATAACCTAGTTACACAGGTTGGGATCGCTCACCAACCTGGCCCAAAACATAAACGAAGTGGAGGCGGTCATATTCCTTCCCCGAATATGAGATAAGCCACTCACCCATATACCGTACGCTATGACCTCAGGATATACTCACCCTACTCCTCAAGCTAGGTGATTCACCAACATCGCGCAACCTCCCTTGATAGCACTAGAGTATAATTAAATAAATATCTAATCACTGATATTTAATAACACACACAATATATACACATATATATATACTATCACTACACCGTATATATATATATATATATAATATAAACCCCGGCTTCACCGTGTACTCACAACCCGAAACACTAGCCTAAAATTTCCTGAGTCTTTGCCTGACTCAACTAAATTCATTTTCTCACTTATTAAATTATCATTGTGCCGAGTCTGTGGTCTGACTCTAATTTATTTAATTCACACATTAATTAATATGATATTTTTCCTGAGTCTCTAACCCAACTCTAATATAAATACTTTACACATTAATTTATATAATAATTGCCCAAGTCTATGATTCGACTCTAGTTTAATTAATTTACACACTAATTAATTTATTACCTTCCTGATTCTACAGTCCGACTCTAACTTAATTAATTACACATTAATTAATTTAATACTTTCCCGAGTCTATAGTCCGATTCTAATTTAATTACTTACACATTAATTAATTTAATACTTTCCCAAGTCTATAGTCCGACTCTAATTTAATTAATTACACATTAATTAATTTAATACTTTCCCGAGTCTACAATCCGACTCTAATTTAATTAATCAACACATCAATTAATCTAATATTTGGTGTCGCCCAACTATTATACCCTGACTCGCTCACTTGGCCCGTAACTTAATATTTCCTGAGTCTATGTTCCGACTCTAATTAATTTACTCTCTCAAAGATTAGTGTAATACTTTAAAATCGAGTTCTCATACTTCATCAAATTTTAGGTAAATACTACCTACCTTCTCTACTAATTACACTCAAGTAGATTTTATATATATTCTAGTTGTCCACTTATGTTCTAGCCACTCTTACCCATATGTAGTTTATACAATTTTAGTTCTGAACTAATAGTTCTCACTACTATTACGCCTGAGTATATATTGAGAACAATAATTAGGTATACCCCACCTAATCTTACTGCTATCACATATAAGTAGGTTATTCAGACGGTATATCTTTCACACACACATATACTTAGTACAGCATATCCTAGTATCGGTCCTATTTCACACATTAAGGACAAATGATTCCGAATGTCTCCTCGAACCTTGATCGGAATGTCTCCTCAGGTAATGTTCGGAATGTCTCCTCGAACCTTTCTCGGAATGTCTCCTCAATTAATGTTTGGAATGTCTCCTCGAACCTTGCTCGAAATGTCTCCTCGAACCTGGCTCAGAATATCTCATCGAGTATTGTTCGGATTGTCTCATCGAACTTACCAACCCTATCAAATAAAACACACAATAGGCATTCACAACCCAAGTAATCCTATAAAACAGTAGGTATTTAAAGAACCCAATTATTCATACTTGTACGTAATATATTTCTCTCTAATATTCACCGTACATGTTTGCTTTACAAATTTATTTCACTTTTCGTATTAATTCGAGTATTCACACAACTCTAAGGGTCCTAGTTACCCCTTGTTATATCAATTCAGTACTTACCCTTGTTAACCCACTGACCTAACGAATTTAACCTCGCTCACGCTTTTCCATAATTTTATTCTTATCATCTCGAATTAAAGTACGTCATAATCAAGCCTATGAATCTCCACTTTAACTCTCTCACAAAATTAAGGTCCAACACTCAATTATAGACCTAATGCAATATCATTATTCCATCAATATATTTCATCAAGGTCCCAATCACTTCCCCGATAAAATGACATTTGAGGCTTAAAAAGAAAAATCTCAAATTTTCTGGCAGATTAAACACCCTCTAGTAAAATTTCGATTTCTCCTTCTACAGAGCCCCGATTGACATGATTCCAAGTTCACTGGATAGATAATAGAAATACCTTTCCGGGAATGTATGGTTCACACTCTAATTCGAAGCAAAATTCAAATCGCACTCGTTTAAAATCACGTCAAAATTTGGTAGATTACTAGGTTGACAGATCAAACACCCTGTAGTAAAATGTCGATTACTCCCTCTACAGAACTCCGATTGACCTGATTCAACGTTCATTGGATAGATAAGAGAAATAAATTTCCAAGAATATATGTTTCACACTGTAATTCGAAGTAAAACTCAAATGGAATACGTTTAAAATTGTGTCAAAAATTCTGGCAGACTGACATCTTGTGCTTATCAATTAAACCCTAAGTCATTCAAGATTCATGTTCTTCATCCAAGAACTCATAAATATTCCATGTTAATCATCAAATATATTCAAATTTAATTTTATCTTTACTTAGGGATTCATTCTACATGCATTCCTACCCAAACATGTGATCAATTTAAACATTTAATTCAAGGGTTTTCAATAGAATCAGCCAATTCTTAAAACTCCCTACACATGGGTATTATAACTTGAATTTGATTTGCAATAAACACTTGCCTTATGTCCAATAGGACTGATTTCGTGATTATGGTTGGTGATTGATGATCTTTCTCCTTCAATTTTTCTTCCCAATGAGTTTGTGATGAAAGTCTCCTTTTAATCCTTCCCACTTCTTCCTTTTTGCCTTGGAATTGTTTCTCTCGTCCCTCTAATGGCTATGGTGTGTTTTTCTTCTCCCTAACCCTAGAATCTAACACTTATAATCTGACTTAGAGTTCTAAAATTCGTGGGTCTCCTCACCCTAAAATGTAAAAAGGCCAGAATGCCCTCGTATGGGCCCGTTTTAGCCCAAAAATTCCCCGAGACCCAATTGCTACCCCCGGGTACTCTTTTCTGACTATCTCGACCCATCCAGACTCAACCGCACACTCAGAATTATCATCTGAAATACTTTTTTGACATTTATAAATTTCGACCTCAAAATGCGACACACATTTAATTCGGACAATTAAAATTAAAAGTTGCCAAAACAATTAATTCTATTTACTTAAATAAATTCTGCAAATCATAAATTTAAGTTTCTCGAGTTTAAATATTTTTTTATAACTCCCAAAATAATTAAATATTAAATACTCAAAATTACGGGGTGTTACATCTACGGTCCCACATCATTTTGATTAATTACTCATTAATTAATTCCCATTATCATCGTGCAATGTCTTTCAAGTATGCCTGGACTTTCTATCTCTCGGCCTAAAATCCAATTGTTCTAATCCACCATTCAATTTCATACAATCAAGTTTAATCACTTAAACAGCGATATTATCATATGCTAAATCATGAATTTACATCTCCAATTTCATGCAATTTAATCAAATAAATGCCAAGGTTAAGTATTCCCAAATTAACCCAAATTTAATGTTCAATTTCTCAATTCAGCTAGGGGAGTAACTGTAATACCCGTATTTTTGAAGATTTAAATAATTATGTGATTTATTATTATTGCGCGATTAATTAAATTAAAATGTGAAAATTAATTATTAATCCGGATTAAATTTGAATATTTACTTGCATGATGAGAAGTTAGTAATTATTAATATTGCTGCGAGAATAAGTAATATGGAATGACGATTTTATATAACTTGTCGTGAAAGAGAAATACGACAATTTGGTATATTAAGTCGGGGACGTGCGTGTGAGTCGTGTCAAGACTAATTAAGTGGAATAAAAAGGTTAATTATTTTAAGTAACTTTTATGATTATTTCGAGTGCACCGTTGAGTCCGAAGGGGTCTAAATAGTCAGAAAATTCTACCCGGGTATTTTATTTGGACTCCGGGATATTTTTAGGCCAAGCTGGCACCCGGTAGGGGTAGTTTTGTAATTTGGATTTTTAGAGAAATTATATGAACGAAAATTGGAGAAATATTATATCATCTAATTTGGGACAATTAGGGTTAGGATATGCCAAAATCAAGAAAGAGACATAATGGCTGAGGGAGAGCAAATTTCAAAGGAGGAAAGTAAATTTACACCACCTTGCATAACCACCACAACCATCGTGTAGATCGAAACGCGAGGAGCGCATCCATACCAACAACACCAACGGATCAGACCTTTGAAATCGAGGCAAGTGTTTATTGTTTGCTTTCTTTAGCGATAATTGTGTTCATGTTAGTCTAGGTTAATAAACCATTGTTATGAAAGTTAATTTGGGTGAAAGTGGAGAACTATATCATAACCTAGGACTGATTTGATAAGAGTTTGAATCCCATATGTAGATTAGATGATGCCTATGAAATTGTGTTAAATTCTATAAACAAATTTGGGTTTAATTTAAAAGTTATGCATAACAATGTAAGAACTAGGGTTCTTGATGATAAATTGAGGATTTCGAATTATATGGATGATTTAATGATTCTAGGTTGTTACAATTCATTTAAAAATGTTAGGATTCGATATGGGACTGATTGATTGGAGTTTGAGATGATATTTTAGAGGATTTAGGGTTGAAAAATGGTGAAAAATGAGGCTCTATAAGGTTGAAGACGAAATAGCCCAGGTCGCGAGATGTCGCGCGAAGGGTATCGTTCGAGCGAGATAGGGTTGTCGCTCCAAGTCATTCGAGAGACACATGGAAGTCGTTCGAGTGAGATGCTCTTCTGGTTCGAGGGAGATTTCTAATTTTTAGGGAATTTCCTATTTTGCCCCTATTTTAGTAAACGGTTAATTTGAGTGAGGAAAACGAGTGTCCGATGAACCCAAATTAGAGTTTACCTTGAAGATTACGAGAGAGAGCGATAATCGTAATTGTAAGTGCATCGAGAGTATTAAGTGATAAATACTTACGATATTAGTTCTAACGATATGGAACTTATAAGAATAAAAATTAGTGGTTACATTTGGGACTTCTTATGATTATGTATTAAGGGTTTTCGGGTGACATATTATCCTTATATATATTACGAGAGAGGGAATATCGTAATTTAAAATACATTGATAGTATTTAGTGATGGTAATACTACGTATGGAATATGACATTTGGTCTGTGTGTATACCATTTGATTTGTTGGGTTATATATATACCTATATTTTATATATTTTGTGCATGACATACCTAGATGCTTGCTATCGCAGGGGGGTTATGTAGAGACGTTCTTATCCTGAGTGACCTTCAGGAGGATATTTGACTTGTATCTCAGAACATAGGACTGTGAAGACTTATTTGTGAGTTGATAAGTCAGCTGACTATGGGAGCGTAGGTATGTGCGTGACCCATAGGTATGTGAACTATGTTCGTCGCCAATATGTGTGATTTGTTTATATGTTTCCTGGGAGATTTCGGAACCGATAGTCCTTGTTTGAGTACGAGATGTACCGGGACATAATAGCAGAGTATGTAATGCACTACAGGTGGATCCTTGGGGTGCTGTGTTAGTATATATATATATATATGCGATAATTGTATTATATATATATATATAACGTGTGTTATACTTACAATGCGATAATTGTATTATATATATATATATATATATCCCTCACTATTATATATATATGTATTCACACAATCTTAATAGCCTACAATTATCGCATTGTAATATATATATATATATATATATATATAATAGTGGTATATATATATGTATACGTGTGTTATACTTACAATGCGATAATTGTAGGCTATTAAGATTGTGTGAATACATATATATATAATAGTGAGGGATATATATATATATATATATATATATGTGTATTCTTCTGGTATATCTACAATGAAATAATTGAAGACTATTAAGGTTGTGAAACCTTCTATAACGTAAATAGTGAATATTTGAATTTAGTGTGATAACACTTATTTAAATGATAAATGTCGAGATCAAATACGGAATACTACTATGAGGGGTAATAGAAGGATAATCCTTTTCCTGGTTAGAAGTGTGTCAGATGGCTAGGATGGATTAGATGTGCGTTAAGCGTGCACACTAGTTGAGAGGTGAGAATCTCATGTGAGAGTTCGAACTAACATGCATCTAATACTTGCTTTAATGCGGTTTTAAATACTTGCTAATAAATCTTTTTAAAACATCGGGATCTGACCCATCTCTTTCATCTATTCTCTCTCTCTCTCTCTCTCTCTCTCTCTCTCTCTCTATATATATATATATATATATATATATATATATATATATATATATATATATATATATATATATATATATATATGTATTAGTATAGGTGCATAGCCACAGGGACACTAATTCAAGATACTTGGATGGTTTGCCGAGTTGTAGCTGTTGTGGAAGTTGCGGGTCATTGAGATTAGACGCTTCTCTTATTTCATTAAGTTCCTAGTTCATATATTTCAGTTCGGGCATGTGTCGCCCATTCTCATTAGTAGGGTTGTACTCAGTTTCCCTTGTAGTTCTTTTCAGTTGGATTGAGTATTTATTATGATTTGGTTTGTGACTTTGAACTGAAATGTTTTATCCAGTCTTAATTATTTAGTATTTGTTTCAGTCAGTATTCATCCTTATGTATGGTTTGTAATCATATGTTCAGAAATTAAATGAATTAATTGGTTTCAAGTTTAATTGGAAAATGTTTTGACACTGGCATAATTCAATGTTAGGTAATTAATTGTATTTAGGTTTTCGACAGTGATGCTAAGAATAAACCAACCGAACATTCTGTTATAAATTTTATAAAGGACTGATCACCCGATATTTAATTGGGTGGGGTATCACAGGTGGTATCAAAGCATCAATATCTAGAGTCCTTTAGGATCTGTATGGCTTACTACGTTTCAGCTTAGCGTTCTTTGATGTAGAGCCTTATTCTAGGATTCTTATATTCCACTGCGTATGCGATTTATGCTCTCCTGTGATTTATTTTAGTGAATCTAATTCATATGCGAGAGTGATTGGACTTTGTACTCCGAACAATATAGGATGACCAATGAAGTCCATTAGCGGGACTACAGGAGGAGTAAAAAAATTGAAAGTTGTGAAGCATTAGGGGAACGGTGATCGCAATAGAAGTCACCAACAGTAATATCTAAGTGTGATGGGCCAATAGAGGGTGCTGATCCAAAGGGAATAATGTAAACTAGAGTGCAGTAACACTCAGAATTTTAAATTCAGGAGAAATTTTTCTAGCTTAGAGAAATGACAAGGAGTAACAATAGAAAATCAAATCGAGATATTGGGCACAGGTTGACCGTTTAATCTTCCACCAGTTGGTTGGGTAAGGACCGACCGTAAAGGATGAGTTAACTTGGTAAGCGAACTTCGTAACCGAAGTAGGAGTCACGGAAGATAAAAAGGGTTCGTAAGTTGAAATGGACTCGTGGGTGGAATGCCCTAGACTGAATGAGAGGTGATACTAAGGTGAGTAGTGTCAATGCCGTCAAAGTATATGTTTATTAGAATATGTCAACGCCCCAGAAGAAAGGGAGCAAGTAGAGTTGTGATACCTAGCCGAAGGGCAAGGTTGAATTCATTAGTGTTAGTAGAATATCATCAGAACATATACCCAGTGGGGGAAACGTATTTAAATGATATGATTAAATCTTAACAAAATGGTGATGGATTCAGTCAAAGACCAGCGGGTCGACCATGTGTTCCATATGCCCTGTAGAGCGCAAGGAAGAACGAAAATAACAACTGGGAGTTAAGACTTCCAGGTCCGAGAGAAGGACATCCCAACAAGGCCAGAAGGAATAGTGAAAGGGAAATTACCATGTATGTAGGGATCAGGGTTACCACTATTGAATGTGATCACTTGAAAAGTGAAATTAATAGTATCAGGAGTAATAAACCGTGCCTGTAAGGCATACGAGCTGGAGAATTAAAATGTCCAGTGTAGGAATCGGGTCAAGAGAATTGGGCCTAGGAACTAATAACCCGAGAGTAGTGGGTCTAGTCAGGACTAACGTAGTCCTCATTAACTCTAGCATACCGTATTTCATGGTCGACGGGGCCAGGAAATCAAGGGAAGGCCAGTAAGGCCATAATTGAGGCCTAGAGATATGGGGCCAATGTATCGATGTCGGGCGGGTGAGCCGTAAAATAGAATAATTTACCCACTAAAAAGTAAGGAAAAATCTAATGGATGGAATCCGAAAGGTATAACGATTATAGATAATTATGGGTCGCAAAACGTGCATACGGGGACCCTACGATCAAGATAGACTGGTGGAGCTTTGTTTCATCTTTGTGAATAAATGATGAGTTCAAGTGACGTGGGTGTGTCACAACATATGTGAATAGTTAACACTAAGAATTTGAGTGTGCATTCGGTTTAGTGGGTACGATGGAGACAACAACCTTATTATGTGAATTACTACCATTTGGTAGCGAGATTTTCGTGCCACCTGCGGGGAGGAGCAAGTGTGGACATTAAGAAAAATTTGTATATAGTATTATGTAACGATTCGTGATCCTTTAAGCGTTATGATAGTAGAGCATATTATGATTATATTGTACGGTTACTGGTTACCGAGGGTTTGAACGGTAGTAAATTGTGTGATAAGACTATCGTACTAAAAATTTTAAATTTTAAATATATGGTTTTAGCGAGGCATCACCCGAAAGACGGATGAGCCTGCATATGTGTTGTATTGTATTGTAGACTGCAACGAGTATGTTGTCTTACTATGTTGATCCCGATGAGAAGGGATGTTCTACTAATGTGATTTAGGGTATATTGACTTATTATAGAGAGGAGAGATATAGCTCCTTAATTACATAGCGCTAATAACTTGTGATCGGGAGAGTGTCGCATTGTATGCCATATTTAGTGACATGAAAGTAGACGAGTAGACTTTTATGTTCGTATATGGGAATTCATGGATATATTTTATGGAGTAAGGACTTAACAGATCTCGACAACCAGCAGTGTTAGGTAGTAGTGTATCTGGGGGGGGTTCCTTGTTTAGATTTTGCTTTGCGAGACATCCCACGCATGAAACTTAGCCAACGTTGGAAGATGGGAGAAGTTTGCCTTTAGTACATGGATTTAATATCGTAGTGATTGCAATATTCGCAGTTATAGCTGTGAATTAATGGTTATATTAAAAATTAAGGTCGATAGAGCCGTATAAGATTAATATGTGATAATGTTACCAATCGTTGACACCACGAGCAGATCGGTGGGACAACCTAGGATGTGATTAGGTGGAAAAGGTAGGGTGACTGAGTAGGACCTTACCATATAGTCATGCCAAGTATGTGGGGAATAATTTGTTATTTATATAAAACATCGAGTACGGTGGTGCTGCAATGCACAAAACATAGGGTTTATGGGCACCCTAGATAGTTGAATTATAGTGTTTTCCATAATTGAGAATTGTGGCACAATGCATATTGTGAGAGGTAACTGAATGTAGAAGAGTGTGCCTTCAGAACTTAGCTTTTTGATGGGTTAGGGCAGTTAGGACCGTTAATTCCCTGATTTTCCATGAGGATAGTATAGGAAGAATCTGATAAATTTTAACTCGGGGAAGTTGAAACTTATTTGATAGTACATGGAGAGAGCATGTTTCACGAGAATCTGAAGCTTAGAGAGGGGGAAGGACTTGCGACATGCAGTGACGACACTGTCGCCTGAGCCATAGATATGGATTTGGTTATAAGAAAGGTAAAATGCATAATGATATAAAGCCGTAGTAGTGATGTCATAAGCATAGCAAGACATTACTGAGCTCCAATTGGAAGCGGACCATCGGGAAATAATAGAGTTCGTTCAGCATTAAGAATTCCTTGGTAGTAAAGGGAGAGTGAATCCCTGAACCATTACAAAGTTAATTACTTCGCAATGGGATCACGACCCTATGTGGGTGAAAGTGGGTCGGGTAATTAAAGTAGATCACGTTATGCCAAGTTAGGACAAATCATAACGTGTAATAGTAAACCTCAACCATTATTCCTGGGATAGTAAGGTCTTATGGGGTACAATTAGAGTTTTTGTCCAATAGACTCAAAGGAGTTATGACTCGATTATTGGGAAGAGTTTTCGAGAGGCCATGAATATCGAGATGCGAGCGTATCCAGCCTAACACACTCGCAGGCGAACGGGCAGACTGAGATTTCTAGTTACACATTGCAAGGAATGTTGTATTTCCAATTATGGGAAGGTTTAGTGTAATATCTTCCACTGGTGGAGTTAGTGTAAGACTACTCCCCTCAGCTCATTATCGATAGGATTCCATTTAAGGCGTTATATATCAATCCTTGTGCTTATTGGATAGAGGGGAGGACAATAATCTACTAGGTCCAGAGGAAATTTAGGGCCCGTTAACCAGGATGGAAATGATTGGGAGTTGTATTAT
Source organism: Sambucus nigra (assembly GCA_949130495.1). Lineage (NCBI taxonomy): Eukaryota > Viridiplantae > Streptophyta > Magnoliopsida > Dipsacales > Adoxaceae > Sambucus > Sambucus nigra. The sequence continues at coordinate 423,897,993 of OX422213.1, read as the reverse complement.
TGCATATTGGAATAAGCGAATTGGTACCGAGTGATGTGGGATCTTTTCCTATTATTGTTAAGTTTGAGCCGATAGCGTACATGCTTGGATTCCATAGTCCCTTGCGGAGGCAGTATGGCGAAAATGTGTTAACATTTATAGTATATATTATGTGTAAAGTATATACTGTACAAGCAAGAATAAACTACTGATGAAACATAGTAGTAAGACAAATTCGTATATATCTAAATACTGATAATCTACTAGTGCGAGTAGTAGGAAGCTAGTTAGTTATTATAAAAAAAAATTAAGTGGTGAAACTTAAATGGTAAGGCTTGGAGAGTAATCATAACATCAGTGAGGTGTTCATTATTAAGGGTATTCGGTAATGTACTGTATGGGCGGTACTACGTAGATTACACGAGATGTGAGGTTAATAATCGGAGTAGTACTTACCAGAAATGCCTAATTCTCTGAATTTCGGGACGAAATTCCGTTATTAGGGGGGAAGTATGTAATACCCCGTATTTTCAAAGATTTAAATAACAATGCGATTTATTATTATTGTTGGATTAATTAAATTAAAATGTGAGAATCAATTATTAATCCGGATTAAATTTGAATATTTACTAGCGTGATAAGAAGTTAGTAATTATTAATATTACTATGAGAATAAGTAATGTGGATTGACGATTTTATATAACTTGTCGTGAGAGAGAAATACGACAGTTTGGTATATTAAGTCGGGGATGCGCGTGTGAGTCGTGTCAAAACTAATTAAGTGGAATAAAAAGGTAAATTATTTTAAGTAACTCGTATGATCATTTCGAGTGCGCCGTTGAGTCCGGAGGGGTCGAGAGAGTTAGAAGCCTCTACCACTGTATTTTATTTGGACTCCGGAATATTTTTAGGCCAAGCCGGCACCCGGTAGGGGTAGTTTTGTAATTTGTATTTTTTGAGAAATTATACGGACGAAAATTGGAGAAATATTATATCATCTAATTGAGGATAATTAGGGTTAGGATATACCAAAATCAAGAGAGAGCCACAGTGGGTGAGGGAGAGAAAATTCCAAAGGAGGAGAGTCAATTTACACCACCTTGCATAACCACCATCACCATCATGTAGATTGGAACGCGAGGAGTGCATCCATACTAACAACACCAATGGATCAAACCTTAGAAATCGAGGCAAGTGTTTATTGCTTGCTTTCTTTAGCGATAATTGTGTTCATGTTAGTATAGGTTAATAAGCCATTGTTATGAAAGTTAATTTGGGTGAAATTTGAGAACTATATCATAACCTAGGGCTGATTTTATAAGAATTTGAATCTCATACGTAGATAAGATGATGCCTACGGAATTATGTTAAATTCTATAAACAAATTTGGGTTTAATTTAGAAGTTATGCATATCAATGTAAGAACTAGGGTTCTTGATGATAAATTGGGGATTTGGAATTATATGAATGATTTAATGATTCTAGGTTGTTAGAATTCATCAATAAATGTTAGGATTCGATTTGGGACTGATTGATTGGAGTTTTGGATGATATTTTAGAGGTTTAAGGGTTAAAAATGGTGAAAAATGAGGTTGTCTAAGGTTGAAGATGAAATAGCCCAGGTCGCGAGATGTCGCGCGATGGATATCATTCGAACGAGATTAGTATCTCGCGCGAAGTCGTTCGAGCGAGATAGGGTTATCGCGCGAAGTCATTTGAGCGACACGTGGAATTCGTTGGAGCGAGATGCTCTTCTTGTTCGAGCGATATTTCTAATTTTTAGGGAATTTCCTATTTTGCCCCTATTTTAATAAATGGTTAATTTGAGTGAGGAAAACGAGTGTCCGACTAACCCAGAATAGTTCAGAATTATTGGGAGTTGTTTAGGTGTAATGATTTAAACATTAGGGATGGTGAGTTTACCTTGAAGATTACGAGAGAGAGAGAGATAATTGTAATTGTAAATGCGTCGAGAGTATTAAGTGATAAATACTTACGATACTAGTTCTAACGATATGGAACTTATAAGAATAAAAATTAGTGGTTACGTTTGGGACTTCTTATGATTATGTATTAAGGGTTTTCGGGTGACATATTATCCTTATATATATTACGAGAGAGCGAATATCGTAATTTAAAATACGTTGATAGTATTTAGTGATGGTAATACAACGTATGGAATATGACATTTGGTCTGTGTGCATACCGTTTGATATTATGGGTTGTGTGTATACCTATATTTGATATATTTTGTGTATGACCTACCTATATGCTTGCTATCGCGGGGGGTTATGTAGAGGCGGCCTTATCCTGAGTGACCTTCGGAGGGATATTTGACATGTATCTCAGAACATAGGACTGTGAAGACTTATTTGTGAGTTGATAAGTCAGCTGACTATGGGAGTGTAGGTATGTGCATGACCCATAGGTATGTGAACTATGTTCGCCGCCAATATGTGTGATTTGTTTATATGGTTAGTGGGAGATTTTCGAACCGTTAGTCCTTATCTGAGTACGAGATGTACCGGGACATGATAGCAGAGTACGCAATGCACTACAGGTGTATCCTTGGGGTGTTGTGTTAGTATATATATATAATAGTGGTGGATATATATGTATACTTGTGTTATACTTACAATGCGATAATTGTAGGCTATTATGATTGTGTTAATACATATATACATAATATTGAGTTATATATATATATATATATATATATATATATATGCTTCTGGTATATCTACAATGGAATAATTGCAGACTATTAAGGTAGTGAAACCTTCTATAACGTAAATAGTGAATACTTTACTTTAGTGTGATAACACTTATTTAAATGATAAATGTTGAGATCAAATACGGAATACTACTACGAGGGGTAAATAGAAGGATAATCCTTTTCCTAGTTAGAAGTGTGTCAGATGGCTAGGATGGATTAGATGTGCGTTAGGCGTTCAAACTAGTTGAGAGGTGAGAATCTCATGTGAGAGTTCGAACTAACATCCATATAATACTTGCTTTAATGCAGTTTTAAATACTTGCTAATAAATCTTTTTAAAACATCGGGATTTGACCCATATCTTGCATCTCTTCTCTCTTTTGCTATATATATATATATATATATATATATATATATATATATATATTAGTACAGGTGCCCAGCCAGAGGGACACCGGTTCTAGATACTTGGATGGTTTGCTGAGCTGCAGATGTTGTGGAAGTTGGGGGTCATTGAGATTAGACGCTTCTCTCATTTCATTCAGTTCCTAGTTCAGATATTTCAGTTTGGGCATGTGTCGCCCATTATCGTTAGCGTGTAGTTCTTTTCAGTTGGATTGAATATTTATTATGGTTTGGTTTGTGACTTTGAACTTGAAGGTTTTATCCAGTCTTAATTATTCAGTATTTGTTTCAGTAAGTATTCATCTCTTGTGTATGGTTTGTAATCATATGTTCAGAAATTAAATGAATTAATTGGTTTCAAGTTTAATTGGAAAATGCTTTGACACTAGCTTAATTAAATGTTAGGTAATTGATTGGATTTAAGTTTTCGATAGTGATGCTAAGAATGAACCAACTGAACATTCTGTTATAAATTTTATAAAGGACTAATCACCCGATATTTAATTGGGCGGGGTGTCACAGTAACTAAATATTTCAACACAGTAGGTCTAAATCAGAGGAAATTGCAGAAATTTGCCAAACATCGGAGATGGTTCGAACGAAGAACCATGTCATTCGAACGACTGTGGATCTTGTTCGAATGAAATACCATGTCGTTCGAATGACACTGGTATTTCCTCTCCTTCTTCCTTCTTCTAAACCCCAGTCCGCCATTAACGAATTTTAAACCTCTATACTGAACAGGTTTCTGCAGTAAAACGTCCCCAAACTCATCCTAAGTTTCTTTTTTCATTATAACAATTCTGGCCCTAACAATCTCACCAATTTAATCATCAATTGCATCAATCATCAAATCCTCTACCCATTTATAACCCTCATTAAAAAAAACCCCAATTTATTCAAGAACAAACCCTAAATTTCAATTGAATTACACTTCTTTTAATATGAAAAGATAGATGCAATTTAATAAACAAACATTTAAACCACTTGACTTAACAATGAAGATCTTGGCTTTGAATGGAGATGTTGAGTTGCAATTGACTCTTCAAAATCCCCAAATTCCTTTTCTCTTTAGCTCTCCCTTTTCCTTTATCCCTTTAGTCTTCTAATATGATTTAATGAAACCTAACCCTTAGACATTTGAGGCTAAAAACACTATTCACGTTTTGGGCCTATGGGCCTTAATAAAAGGGGTCCATACTCTCTATATGGAACTCACATATGTCTAATTAGTCCCCAATACCCATTATTTTCATGTAACCACTCATTTTGGACTAATTCGACCCTACCGGGCTCAAACCGTGCACTTAAAATTGCCATCCAAAATAATTTCTACAATTAACTCTCACCTGTTAACTTATTTAAATATATTCACTTATCAATATTCCCATTTATTAATTCTCGTTAATTTATCGAATTAATTAATTAAAATAATAACCCAGAAATTACGTGTTGTTATAGGAGAGAACATGAGTGAACGCTCACAAGATAACATACTTAACACACTCGGAGGCAATAAAAAATAATGAGCACCACTCACACCAAATGGAATTCGCCAAAAAGTAAAAGAGTAAGACAAATAAGAACACATGTTCATAGAATTTACTTAATAATCACATAATTGTTAATGCTTTATACATTCTTAATAATTACAAAGTGTCCATGAACATCCCTTCAGCCATATATGTAAATGTATACTAATTGATAATGAACCCATATATAATAAAATACCAAGACCTAAAAATTTACTGGGTACAAAGAACTAGTAGAAAACAAAAGTGATGTCCTAAAATTCATCATATGTTCATGAGAATTCATTATTTTGTGTACTATGAACTATGGAATGGTCCATATATTAAAATAAAGATACATAAGTTAGGAATCCAACCTTAAAATCGGTCCATTATGTGGACCTTATAGACTGAGTTATGACCATTTTAATAAATTGTGCTTTGTTGACTGCACTAACTAGATAATGATTATTGGGGTTCTCAATAACTATTGAAGTACTTTTCTTGGGGACCGGGGGTCGTGGGGAATTCAATGGTCATATTAGTATCATTTCCTCAAAACTATTGAATTACTTTAAAAAAACATATTCTCAAAAGACAAGGTTACTTGACAAGAAACAACATTTCTTTACATTCACCATCTTACGGTTTTTCAAAACATGAAAAAACTTCTCGAAGATATTCCATATGTTGATTTAGATCCTTGCTAAAGATAAGAATATTGTCAAAGTAGACCATACAAAAATTGCTAATAAAAGACTTGAACAAATGATTCATAGGACACATATAGGTATCGATATCACTAGAGAGGACAAATGACATCACCATCCATTCAAATATTCCATCCCTTGTTTTGAAAGTGATCTTTCATTTAACTCTCGATCGCATATGAATTTGATGATAGTCACTTCAAAGATCTATCTTTGAGAAAATAGTAGCACCATAAAGATGGTCAACTGGATAATCAACTTGAGAAATGGAAAAAGATACTTCATAGTCTTTTTATTTACCATTCTTCTATCAATACACACGTATTACGATCTATCTTTCTTAATCACAAAAAGGGTGAAAGAGAACATGGACTCACGCTTTTTATATCAATCATTTTATTAATAAGTCACCACTTGATTTTTGAGATCTTCATTTTGTTTAGGATTCATCCACTAAGATGTCTTTTTATAAGTGTATAAAATGATGAATTTACCTCTTTAAAGGAAGCAGATTGGCATTCTTTTAGGACAACATCTTGAAACTCACATATAAAAGGTTACACAACGGACGAAATTTCTAAAATATCTTCATTTCTCTCCATTATAAGAAGAATGAATGCTTCTTTAATCCCTTCCTAAGCCTCAATTAATTCAACCCTTGAGAGTAAATGACTTTGAAGAATCAAGAGTACTCTTAGGTTTCAAAGGTCCAAATATGACTTTAACCTCATCTTTACCTAATTTTCATGTGTTCTTGAGACCATCATTTGTAACCTTTTTATAATATCGCCATGGTCTCCAATAAAGTAAGTTACAAGCATCCATTTGAATCATATCACATGCGATTTCACCTTTATAGCCACTGCCAATGTAAAATTAAACTAGGCACGATTTATTTTCCTGTGCAAAATTTGTAATATCCCTCATTTGTATGAAATAAATAAATGATTATTTAATAATTAATAATATTGAGTAGGATGATTTAATGGGTAACATATTGAAATTAATTGGTTTAGATTATTAACCAAATTTATAAGAAAGACATAAAATAATATTTGAACAGCTAGTTAATTTAACAATACGACTGCGATTAAATTGTATGTTACAATTTAGTATGGTTGGACTGGGGTCTAGGGGATACAGATGTTCAGAGAGTTGTTTTTAATGTGTTAAATTGGTCCCCATGATTAAGTACCTCTTTGGGCCAAGTTTTACGAGTATTTCGTTAGTTTCTTTGGCTTATCTAGGGCTCCAAAAGTGGGTCCATAGTGTACCTATGGGATTAGGGTCATGAATAGGTTATTTAGCCTCATTAATCATCATAATACATCATAAGTCAAAACCTAATAGTAGATGTAAACTTTTGGGAGAAGAGAGAGATAACACAATGGGGATAATCAAAGTGTAATCTTCATAAGGCAATAGATATTATCTTGCTTATCATATTAATGTAACTTGTTTATGATTGTCATCGCTGAGTGTGAATCAATCAACTGAAATCATGCCATTAGGATTGAAATATTATTAGTGACTCATAAATATGAATTGTAACCTTTGATTAGTGATATATATGATTAGATTAACTATATAGATTATTATTCATAATGAACCATGAAGATAATACAGAATCATGATTTTAATAATTTTGAAACCATGTGTTTAATCTATGTTGAGTCAATAATTTTTGTAAAACTTTAAATCTTATACTTAGAATTGTTGATTGATGCATCATCACATGTTTACTTGATTTTTTGCTAATGAATTATAGTTCGGATTTAATGTGAAATCTTATAAGGAACTAGTTAAATAAATGTTCTTGCATAAGAATATTGGAATTAAACGTAGACTATTATCATTACAATGTGGGAATTGAATTAAGGACCTTTGGGATTGATTATGTGGTGTTTTGGATTTGATTTGAAGATACCAGAGGCATTAATGGCGGACTAGGTTTCTCGAAAAAAAATTGAGTCGCAAAAGCAACTTCACACACATTCACAAAGTAAGGGGAAACCCCCTCCTCCTAACATAGCGAGGTAACATCTCTATATAGAACCTCTATCACAATTGTACTCTTATCGCTATGTCGATCAGGGGTTGGCAGTAGGGGCTTATTTTTTTCAATTATTTTTCTTACATATGTTTTTATAAGATATGAGTTAACTCGTTATATATATATATATATATATAGAGAGAGAGAGAGAGAGGTTCATAAGTGAACCTAAAAGATGAACATTAATCAAAAACACTTAATAACCCATTAATTTTAATTTCTATGTTATAATTGGTCCGCGCGAGCGGCAACGGACACGCGTGTCGATCGAATATTTTTTTTTACACCTCACCCCCAAACCCTTCTATCATCATGAGATTTTGTTTTGACAACAAACAATGATGATGAAGGACAGGTCGTGACAGCTAGCGGGTAAGAAATGGATTGGAGCTTGTTTTAACATGGTCGATTGGTGAAAAGGTTGAAGGAGTAGAGCAGGTCGCTGGAGTTTATGGAGTTGGATAGAGATGTTTGGTCGGAGAGGGTGTGGATAAGGGTAATGGGTTTGATCGGCGAAGGTGATGAGGGGGTTGTATTGGTTTTTTTTTCATGGGTTTGGAGTGGGTCTTGAGCAGTGGCCATTTTTGGGGTGTTTGGGGGTTTGATGGCACTTTGGGTTGCCGGCTTGAAATGGAAGATGGGTGAGGGTGAGAATTGATATTTAAGTGTCTGAACCCAAGTACCACAGATCAGACACGCCATCCCAAAATTTTGAGAAGCAGGTGGGGGGTGGGGGTTAAGGTGGGATTATAAAAAAAAATGCCTGTCATATACGTGTCCGTTGCTGCTGGCGCAAACCAATTACAACATAAAACTTAAAATTAACTAGTTATTAGGTATTTTTTGTTACTCTCTCTCTCTCTCTCTCTATATATATATATATATATATATATATGCGTGTGTGTGTGTGTGTGTGTGTGTGTGCGCATATATTATAAAAAGAGATTTTTGGGAATCCTTTAGGGGATGTTGGAGTGTATTATTAAATGTATAATTAAGGATTTGAGGAACACTCTAGATAGCATATATGGATTATCAAACACCAATTTTTATTTCCCAATTAATTAATCGAATGCAATTAGCACAATTTTAATTAAGAGGTAGTTAAACATATGATTTGTAAACTATTAACCAATTTTATCTTTCCCTAAGAAGATTTCTAGGGGACTAGAAATAAAAATAAATCAATCATAACTCCGCAATGTACGAGGAAATCCCATAATTGAAAAAACCCGAACGACCTAGAACGTAAATCCACTATTATTTAGGAATCATACAAGGATGAATTTGAACTACTCAACAGATTTGATGCCTTTAAACCTTGATGTACTCATTGCTCCTTAAACATTCTTTATGGCCATCATTGTATGCCTTCCAACGGACTTCTCAATATAGGATCCTCTAGCATCTTGGTATCTATAGATCTTCTTGCTTTTGACTAATTCAACCAACATCGCAACAAACACATAATCCACTGCACAAAACCACTTAACATTAATGAAGAGTAAACTTGATCTTGGTGATCAAACATGAGATCTCAAGAAAACATATTATGTAAAAAACTTTAGGGTCCGTTTGGTTGGTGCTTTTTGCCTAGGCAAATGCCAAAAAGTTGGCATATATGAAAATTTGCCCACATTTTGGTTGTTTGGTTGCACAATTTTCCATGGCATTATTTGCCAATGTATAACACCAAATATGCACATCTGTGGGCAAATTTTGCTTACCTATTTGAGTGGGAAATATTTGCCAACAAATTTGCCAACTTCTTAAACGGTTTTAATGTTTTAAAAAATAATTCAAAAACTGTTTTAAATAATTAAAAAACTGTTATGAATATTTAAAAACTATTTTGCAATGTTTTAAAAACTGTTTTTAATATTATAAAAAATTGTTAAGAAAATGTTTTACAAATTTTTTTAAAAACCGTATTAACAAAATGTTATAAAAACTGTTTTCAACGTTTTTAAAGACTGTTGTAAATATATTATAAAAACAGGTTTAAAGTTCTAAAAAATAATCTTAAAAACTGTTTTAAATAGTTAAAAAAGCTATTATAAATATTTAAAAAAATGTTTTGTAATGTTTTGAAAACTGTTTTGAATATTAGAAAAAATTGTTAAGAAAATGTTTTACACATTTTTTTAAAAACCGTATTATAAAAATAATATAAAAACTGTTTTTAACATTTAAAAAAACTGTTTTGAATATATTATAAAAACTGTTTTAAAGTTTTAAAAAAAAATTCTTAAAACTGTTTTAAATAGTTTACAAAAACTATTGTGAATGTTTAAAAATTGTTTTGTAGTACTTTAAAAACTGTTTTTAATATTATAAAAAATTGTTAAGAGAATGTTTTACAAATTTTTTCAAAACCGTAATATAAAAATATTGTAAAAATATTTTTTAACATTTTTAAAAATTGTTTTGAATATAATATAAAAATAGTTTTAAAGTTCAAAAACAAAATAAAAAAATATTTTAAATAGTTAGAAAAAACTATTGTCAATATTTAAAAATTATTTTGTAATATTATAAAAAATTGTTAAGAAAATGTTTTTCAATTTTTTTAAAAAATCATAATAGAAAAATATTGTAAAAACTATTTTTAACATTTTTGGATATAATATAAAAACTGTTTTTAAATAAATTAATTTGATTGACTTTAGTTTCGCCTAATGGTTTTTTTATGGCAAATTTTACCATACCCACTCTTTTGCCTATTGTCAAGCAAACGGACCCTTAATCTCAAAACATAGGGTGTAAACTATCGTTTACAAAGCTCATGAATTGTCAATAAAAACTATTTTCATAAACCCTCTCTTCAAAATGACTTTGTGAGCACTTTAATTTATAGAAAAATGTTAAACGTTTGAGAGTACACAATACCCCATTAGTATAACTTATTAAATGCATATCTCAAACCACAAACAAATTTAATTCCTTTAAACCCTAAAACATGCAACTAGGTGACTGAAGACATTAAGCGGTTAAATCATGAAATCACAAAATCAACCAATCACATGATTTCAGAAAAAAAATCCCCAAACATGCGACATCTTTTATTTGCCTAATACAATTTTCAAATCAAAACTTACAATCTTATGAGTGAAACACAACCCAACGAATCTCCCGCAGGTGAACTTCATCTTATTCAACAATGGTTCTCGCAAGTACCACAAAGACCGAAGTCTTCGTTCAACAGTGATTCTCGTAAGAATCACAAGAGAAGCATTATAGACTCTTTCTCTAAAAGATCAATAGTGAAGACTCATTCTTCACAATTGTAACTTCAATATAGAAGTAGTTTAGGGTTTCAAAGATGATTCATAAAAGTATATAGAAGATATGTGTGAATCAAAAAATGTTTTTCACTTTTAATGCAGCAGGTCTGAAGTTTGCGTAAATGAAGTCTTAACCAAAAACCTACATGAAAACAAGTTTTTATAGCAAAACACGAAAATCAAGGTGGTGTAGCCTCGTTCGAACGAGATTATACTGTCATTCTAATGAGATCATCATCTTGTTCGAACGAAGTTGGTCTACTACCCCGTATTTTTACTAATTTTAATTATGAGATTAATTGAATTAAAGTGGGAATTTAATTGGTAGTTAATCTGGATTTAAATTCTAGCAAGACGACAGTTAGTATATGATTATGATCATTTTATTGAATATTACTGAGCGAGTATAGTATATATGATTATGGAATTATTTAAATTATCATGAGTAAAAAATATGGAAATTTTGGTAAATTTGGAAATTAAGTTAGGACGCATGTGTCAGTCGCGTTAGGACTAATTTAATGGATTATAAAGTAAATTATTTTTATATCATCCTTATAATGATTTTAAGTGCGCTGATGTATCTGTAAGTATCGAGATAGTAAAAAAAAGTCTACTTGGGGGTTTAGTTTGGGTCTCGGGGTAATTTTAGGCCAAACTGGCTACCCGGGAGGGTATTTGAGTCATTTTATTAATAGATGAATAGTGACTTACGAAATTTAGAACTATTATAGCAGCCAACTCTTTGGATAATTCGGTTCATTAGCTACTACAAACTTGAGAGAGAGAAGTAGAGAGAAAGGAAGGGTTTTCCCAGGGTTGCTAGGGCTAAACAACCACCTTGCACCACCATCATCGTCGGAGTTGTGACCATAGAAAGAACACCACCACCCTACCATCTTCTCCAAAGGATCAAAACCTCTATTTCCAGGAAAGTGATTTAAATTGTTAAGATTCAGTAAATATAATATCATGGTAGTTTAGAATGGGAGACTAAACTTGGTATATTGATAATTTCATGAATTGGGAGAATTAAATCTTGAATATGGGTAGGTTTTGCATGTAGAGAAATTCTGTAAATATTATAGATTGAATAAGAACCTTAATGATATAAATAACGGATTAAATATGAGTATTTAGTTATCATAAATTTAGAGAAGTTATCATTAGAACTTGATGAACATATAGATTTATATGCAATTTTCGTATTGATTTGATGATTCTGGAACGTTAGAAATCATGAGTTTAGGTTGGTATAACATCATATATATTTACTTTGGAGAATGGGATATTGTAATGAATTTTAGAGGCAAAATAATGGATAAAAATGAAAGGAATTATGGGCTATAACTGGTCGATCGATTGATCGACATTCATAAGTCGATCGATCGACTGGTTCGATCGATCGATTGACTCCCCTGCATTTGTGACAAAATTTCCTTTAAAGGATTAATCAAATTCCGACTTCTAAAAACTATTGGGATGTACTATATTAAACATGAATAGTGACTTAGGGAATGCCAGTGGGGGTGTATTTGAGGCTGGAAAAAATATTAGTTTGGTTTGGGATTTAATAATAAACTTACGAGTGTCCGACCAGTGAGTTACGATTGGAAATTGTGAGAACTTGAATGCAATTTCCATAAACCATAACTTAAGGTTAAAGACAGTAGTAGGGGGTCTTTAGATTACTGATATAACCTACAGACAAGTGGGAGACTTAGTAACCTTTTGGGTTAGGTCTAAGTACCCTGCATTATACGACGATAGTTATCGGTAACAACCCTTACTTTTGAGTAATTGATTTTATAAAATTTTGCCATGTGAGATAATTATATAGAATAATGGAAGTTAGAGTAAACATTATTTTAAGTGCTTTAAGAGATAAGATTTAATGAGTTTTACATATTTACCGTTGAGAGAAGGTAGATAGCATCATGTTATGTTTTTATTTCGTCGTTGTGCTTTAAGCGACGGTTATGGCATATATTTTAATTGAATTATGATTAATGAATTAATATAATGTCAGAACATAAAATAATTGTACGATATTCCGGATGCCAATTTTGAGAGTGCGGTTAGTCCTGAAATAGTCGAGTTAGTCAAAATAAGTGCCATATTGTATGTTTGACTTCCGGGCACTTTTGACAGGTTATGACTCAATTATGTAGTTACGAGTCATTTTAATGGTGTATCAACAATTAAAGATGGGAACAAATGTTAACTGCCCGTTTAAGTCTTCCAACCCCTTTTATTTCTCATTCTTATGTTTTAGAAGATTATAGAGAGAGAGAAGAGAGAGTTGGGAGAAATGGGAGAAAAGAGAGAGAAATTGAAGATTGGAGCTGGAAATCTTTGCTATGGGAAGAGAATCCGAGAATACAAACTTGAGGTAAGTTTCCCACTTTCTAGATTATGATTTAGTGTGGATAAATTGCATTAATAGTTCTTTTTTTGAAGTTGTATCCATTTATGGGTTTTGGGGATTTTTGGTGTTTAAACCCTTAATCTTGTAGTTTAATTTTATTTGAGGAAAATATATTAGTTAGTAGTTGTGTAGAAATGATTTGGTAGAGCTCTTTGTTGTTGATGTTGGAGGAAATTGAAGATTTGGGATTTAGGAAATTTTAGGGTTCATAACCTGTAGCCCAAATTAGGCATTTCTTCCAGGCCGAATCGATTCGCCCCCTAAGCAAATCGATTCGCCTATAAGGGAGGCTACAAGTCAGGGAAATCGAATCGATTCAGGTTAGGTCCGAATTGATTCAGGCTGAGACAGTAGGTCTGCTTCCTTTATCGAATCGATTCATTTTTGGGCGAATCGATTCGAAAACCCTATTTTTGAGGGATTTTTCTAGTTTTGTTTTGAGTCCTTTTCTTTTAGGCTCAAGGCTTAGGAGCCTTCTCTTGAGAAGTAATAAAGAGTATTAGAGGTTTATTTTAGGGAGACAAATATCCTAGGTTAGCATGGGTTAAATTGGACTTATCCCAAGGGTTAGTTCATAGGGGTTAAGGATTCTTTTGATATAGGGAGTTAGCCTAGAACTAACGGAAAGTAGAATGATAATGTTTGGGACTTTTGGGAGACTACTATTGTGGGAAATTACCTTTGATGCCTTGTGGTATTCCTTTGGACTCTTGGAGACTAGTGTGAGGATAATTGCACTCCGGGTCCTAGGTCATTAATAAAATGTGAACATTGAGATTAAGAAATGCATATTTCAAAATTGTTACTAAATCATTGAGTATAAATGGTTTTGGAAATGTAAAAAGTGAATGTTTTTAAATGGGAAAATAATTTTGTAAATGATAATTTGCATATACACACCTCTCTAAATCGCTATCACATGGGAAGTTACGCGCATGAGGTGAAGTCCCCTGGCTAGTGAATGCAGGGCGAATATAGTCCTCGGCTATAGGACCGATTATTATATTGTGTGATTATTGTGCGAAGTGAGGTAATTCCGGGTGTGGTTATGACTCACTATCGCAGGTATATGGACACTTCCTGACATTGCGTTATTGGATGCCCAGGTTGTCTTGTGTGATAGGCCCTGGAGGATGACAGTCATTTAGGGGCGCGTCTAGTGGGGAAACTCGGAAGGACGGTCTTAGAATCATTATATATATGTGATTATTACTATTCTTAATAAAGTGGATATGGTAATGTTGGTAAAGCATTTTGTGTGATAAACTACTTTCAATATGTCTCCCAAGGAGAAAGGGAACTATAAAGTTAAATGGTATGAAACTGTAATGGTGAAGCATTTTGAGAAATAAATTGCTTCAAATATATTTCCTAAAGAGAAAAGGAACTATGCATGTAAGTTGTGAATAAACTGAAATGAAATATCATAGAGTGAAAGTATATGAGTTCTCCCATGCTTATTTGAACATTGAGCATTATCATTGACATTGCGCTAGGTTGTGCTTTTAGAATGAGAGGTGAGAAATTTTATGATTAATTGTGAGAGAAAGTTAAGTTCATGATGATGATTCATTATTCATAACTGTCATGCATTTTATTCACATGGTGATCATATCAAACCGGGCCCTGACACGTCTATATCTCTTTGTTTTACATGAATTCATTGTTCGTCCAGGTTCTCCTCCGCAAGCACGCCCATATTGACCTCTCCATCCTAGTTGTCCTGGAGCTATAACATTTTGCGGATGTTGTAGGATATTCGTTATAGACGCTTCTCTCTTTTGTACTCTAGTTATGATCAGTTCACTTATTCGGGCGTGTTGCCCATGCTTTGTACTCATTTATTATAATGTGGTATTTGATTTGTAATACTCGGTGTAACCTGATTGTATTTGACTGTTAACCGATAGCTTATTCAGTTATTACTTATTGCATTATTGTTATACTATTACTCGTTGACTTTTATATCCACTTTCTTTGCAAATTGGATTGTCTAAATGAAAGTGTGAGTGGCCTGATATGTGTGTTTTAAACAAAACTAATTTTTTCTCCGAAAAAGATCCAACTTTTAATTATGCACCCAACCAAGTTGTGAAAACCCAATTCTTACTTTAAACCAATTTTATCTTGATTAATCCTAAACATGCATCTAGTGATTAAAACAAGTAAAGTAAAGTAAAGTAAAGTAAAGAATACTCACAACGACAGATGTACGAGCAAAAAAATCAAAACGGGAAAACAACCTCGGACGATCCAAGCCAGACAATCACTATGAAATGGTTTTATAAAAGACAGATTAGCCCTACACTAAGACTCGATCCCCACGGGTCTTGACGCTCCTTCTGATCTTCAACCGTTCTTTAGTAGTGCCCCCACAGAAATTCCACCTTCTACGATCTTTGTCCACAACACACGCGTCCACGTATGTCTCGTTGTCCACTGATATGGCTTTGATTCGTCTACGATGTCGAACACAATGTCCGTCGCTTATTCACCGTAAAACCCTTTGATGTTCAATGAGTAGAACAAACAACTTTGGTGCCACAAGATCACGTAAACATAAACTAATGATAACTCGAATCTTTGCAAACTCTAAGGATGTGTTTATGACTTTTAAACCTTAGAAAACATATGCAAACAGTGTTCTGGTTCGTAAAACTCTCTTCCAGAAAGCACACCTACGAAATTATGATGCAAACACTGTTTAAATAGTATTTAAACGCCGCCTCGAAAAATGTGTAATTCGAACGACTTAAGCATGTCGTTCGCACGATATTGTATCTCGTTCGAATGAGATCCAATGTCGTTCGAGGGACCTTGCGAAAGTTTGACTTTCTTTGACTTTCTGATAAAAATGTCTCTTAACAAAGAGATTCAAATTAGTCAAACTCTATTTCGAGCTTATCATCATAAAACGAAGTTTAAACCATTAAAACACTTTTAACACATTTAAAAACATTTTTCTTTATAAAAAATGCATCCTTATCTTTTTATAAAATAATTTCGAGTACCATTAATTATACGCTTTCATACCTGAGATATCTCGGAATGAAATTAACTTTGAAGACGAGTAAACTTGCACCAATTCAACATCGGCATGATTATTTCTTTGAAGCTTTGTCGCAACGTCTTCAATTTCTTCAATACGTCATAGACCAAGTGGGATCGTGACAAAATAAATTCTCCTTATGATATATTACAAACACAGTTTTGATCACGGAATTAAGTCAAAACAATACAGGGACTCATTTGGAAATTTATGTCCTTACAAATCTCCCCCTTTGACTATTCCGGGACAAAACTAAACCAGTGAATGCCTAATCGGGCCGTCAAGCCGTATAACGCCTAAATCCCTTCCCATAAACCCAAAATCAAAAATACAGGACACAGACTAGTATATGTAGCACCGGCAAGCATGAACTATCTGAATGTGATGTTGACTTGAAATCTCAAATTGCTGAAGCATACCTACACACATGAAACAGACAAACAAATACTAAGTGAAGTATGGAGGGACAATTGATAACAATTTATATTTCTAATAACAACAAATCATTTGAAATATGTGAGCAATTATTTGATACCAATTTGAAACAAATATTATAAAGAAGTGCTCAACAAATCTCTCTTAATAAATCTCCCCCTACATCACATACATCTCCCCCCCTTTTTGACTCGAATAGACAATCCGGTGAAAAGATAAAACTAATATGAAATATCTAGCATGAGAATATGATACCAAATTAAATTAAGTTGATACCAATTTTGAGAAATGAAAACCGCTAGATAAACATGAATCAACCATTTAAATAAGATCATGTAATGACAGAAGAGTAGCTAGTAAACCAAGGAATCACACAAAGAGTATACCACTCAAATCAAGTGTGATAAACCGACTCATATGCAAAAACAAATTTGGAACATAAAAGAACCTGCATATAAACCACTTAATCCAAAAAATGCTTCCTGCAGAACCAAAAATATATCAAATTAAGCCAGAGAACTGCAAACCAAATAGAAGACATTTTTTCACCCTGTCGTTCGAACGAGCCAGGGACTTCGCTCAAACGAGATGAGGAAGTCGCTCGAACGAAGTACAGAAGTCGTTCGCGCGAGATGAGATGTCGTTTGAACGACTTCGCACGACCTGCCAAAATTTCCCAGTTTCCCATAAATATTATAAAGTATTGCCCAGTGAAAAAAATTCCACAAAAAAATTCTAGGAAGGGCCTGACAGATGCAAAACAGCGCTAAAACAGTAAGCTTTTGCATAAAACGCAAAAACTCTTAAAAACTAAAAAAACGAGTTACATGCAAACATAGTACCGATGTGCTCAAACATGGACACGGAATGAAGGGGCGTGAAACTACAACAAATGAATCACAATTCCAACACATTGAAACGATCAAGAATCTCTAATTGATAGCGATAAATCATCAAACTTTATCATAGCCATATGACAATAAAAGTGTGAGCTTAATGAACTAAACATACTTCATGCACACAAATCCATAATTTTGACGATTCTACAAACAATAGCGTCAAATTGCAATGTTTCAACATTAGGATTAGATGTGCAAACCCATTTAAATTTTCTCCAACCAAAACTACCTCATATATAAAAAATTCAAGTTGTTTTGAGGTTTCTAGTATTCTCAACTTAGAGAAAATCTTATTAGCCCTTTTCTTAGCATATTGCCATTTCTTTTGGGCTCTTTTAAACGGTGGTTTTCACAACGAGTTAACTTTGAACTCTTGCAGCCTTTTTCCGTGAATCACTCATCATTTTTTTTAAGATTTTAAATCCTCACGGTAAACGGTTATTACATGCACACTTCTCCGTAAGTCTACTTACACATAGATGACAAGATTGAGATAAGAACGCCTCACTAAATTCAAATATGCAAGAGAAGTCAAATATCCATATAAACACGTGCATATGTGCGATGTTGGCATATTTACAAAGTCAAATCAAGATGCATATCAACTTCGAAACAATCCCATATAAAAAATGGTTAAGATCATTCTAAGCATCGATAATAATGACCAAATGTTCTAGCCACATGGATAATGAAATGATAGGGGGTCCAAGAACCCCAATATGCCACATCAAACATGTAAACTCAAAAATAAAAAATCTTTTTGGCTTTTCAAACATATTTTGACTCAAAGAAAAGAAAAATCTTTTTGGATTTTCAAAAGTTTTCTCAAAAATAAAATCTTTTTGTATTTTTCAAATAGGACTCAAATAAATGAAAACTATAATACAAGATGATAAACATGTCATAATACTAGCAAATAATATCTCATGAGGCAAACTAGCATATGACAAACATGGCAACACTATCATCCTTTAGATTTAGCATGGGAAGAATCAAGTGCATGCATGTGAGAATCAACCAACGAAGCATTTAGCATCTCCAAAATGGATTTCCTAACCCAAATAGGTGTATACCTAACAAAATGGGTTTTGGGAACTAATGGGACACTACGTTTAATATTCCTAGGGTCATTTCTAAGATCCAAACAAAAACTCCTAAGGTGACCTTTCCTACCACAATGCGAACAAGTGAAAACACGATGAGGAACGGGACCTTTAGGTTGACCTTTTCTAATACCCTTGGATGTGGTTGACGCTCTAAAACAAACTATGGTTTTGGCATTTACAATCGAACCACTAGAAGAAGATAAGCCGCTACCATCACTACTCGAGTCATTTAACTCATTTTTTAACTGCAAAACTTTCGACTCAAGCAAACGATTAGACTCCTCAAACTTTCGGGACTCCTTCTTTAAATTTTCAATAACCCCTAGAAGGTTATCTCGCTCCCCCTCAATGTGACCAAACTTATCCCTAAGATCCTTTTCTCGTGCCACAATGTCATTAATCGAATTATTTTCCTCAACGACACAAACACTAGAATTTCTCAAATCCTCTAACTCTTTTTCTAAAAAGAGGATTCTATCATCACTCTCCTTTTGGCCCAATTTTAATATATTAAAATCTTTAAACAAGGAACTAAAGTGCTCACGACAAATATCTCTTTGAATTTGAAACGTTTACAAATATTCAATCTTATTTTTAAAACTAAAATTTTCTTTTTCCAAAACTTCAATACGTTTTGCAAACTTTAAATTCAAACGATGTAAATCGTCAAATCTTAGAGAATCCATTGAGAGAAAACTAAAACAAGAGAGATAAACAAACACACGGGATCACAAAACAAATAAATAATGTTTTCTCGCTCTGATACCAATTTGAAAGTGTGAGTGGCCCGATATGTGTGTTTTAAACAAAACTAATTTTTTCTCCGAAAAAGATCCAACTTTTAATTATGCACCAAACCAAGTTGTGAAAACCCAATTCTTACTTTAAACCAATTTTATCTTGATTAATCCTAAACGTGCATCTAGTGATTAAAGCAAGTAAAGTAAAGTAAAGAATACTCACAACGCCGGATGTACGAGGAAAAAACCCAAAACGGAAAAACAACCTCGGACGGCCCAAGCCAGACAATCACTATGAATAATGCTTTTAGAAAGATAGATTAGCCTTACACTAAGACTCGATCCCGACGGGTCTTGACGCTCCTTCTGATCTTCAACCGTTCTTCAATAGTGTCCACGCAGAAATTCTATCTTCTACGATCTTTGTCCACAACACACGCGTCCACGTATGTCTCGGTGTCCACCAATATGGCTTTGATTCATCTACGATGTCGAACACGATGTCCGTCGCTTCTTCACCGCAAAAACCTTTGATGTTCAATGAGTAGAACAAACAACTTTGGTGCCGCAAGATCACGTAAAAATAAACTAATGATAACTCGGATCTTTGCAAACTCTAAGGATGTGTTTATAACTTTTAAACCTTAGAAAACATGTGCAAACAATGTTCTGGTTCATAAAACTCTTTTCTAGAAAGCAGACCTACGAAATTATGATGCAAACACTATTTAAATAGGATTTAAATGCCACCTCGAAAAACGTGTCGTTTGAACGACTTAAGCATGTCGTTCGCGCGACATTGTATCTCGTTCGAATGAGATCCAATGCCATTCGAGGGACCTTGCGAAAGTTTGACTTTCTTTGACTTTCTGATAAAAACGTCTCTTAACAAAGAGATTCAAATTAGTCAAACTATATTTCAAGCTTATCATCATAAAACGAAGTTTAAACCATTAAAACACTTTTAAAACATTTAAAAACATTTTTCTTTATAAAAAATTCAACCTAATCTTTTTATAAAATAATTCCGAGTACCATTAATTATACGCTTTCATACCTGAGCGATCTCGGAATGAAATTAACTTTGAAGACGAGTAAAATTGCACCAATTCAACATCGGCATGATTATTTCTTTGAATCTTTGCTGCAACGTCTTCAATTTCTTCAATACGTCATAGACCAAGTGGGATCGTGACAAAATAAATTCTCCCTATGACATATTAGAAACACAGTTTTGATCACATAATTAAGTCAAAACAATACAGGGACTCAATTGGAAATTTATGCCCTTACACTAAATGCTTTTCTTTTAACTTACAAAATTTAATTTGACATCTGTTTTCTAAAATATTTTGTGGTTATCTCATATTACTATTTTCACGACAGTGATGCTAAGAATGGACCATCTATGATTCCTGTATTTATTGGGATATTGGGCTGGCCACCTCTTATTTTAATAGGCGGGTTGTCCCAGATGGTATCAGAGCATCAGGTTCTAGTGTCCTTAGGAATCTGTGCGGATGTATCACGCTTTCAAAGTTACTCTTAATTTGATAAAGAGCCTTAGGTTTAGGATTGTTGATTCCTCTTGTGATTTCATTCTCCTTCTTTAATGTAAGAATTTAGAAAATCCTTTGTGCATTCGTTTAAGACTCGTAGGTTGATTGTTGAAGGGCGTCAGGGAAGGCCGTTATGAAGGCGTCATGAGACTAGATTATTAAGAACTGTAAGTTGTAGTCAGGGATGAGGGCCGCTTTGGAGGTCGCTCCCTTCGTAGCATTCTCTTATATTTCTACCGCGACTACCAAGTACAGTAGATATAGTTTTCCAAGTACTGCTACAAGTAGAGAGTGGAACTATTCTTGGGATTTCAAACGACGTTAATTTGAAGTTGAAACGTCCTTGATAAGGGCCATATGATGAAATAAGTCAATTGGAGGAAGTGTAGCTTCATTCGATAGAAGTATAAGGCCCAGGAGCTTTGGCCTAGAGAGGGGTATAGAAATGCCCAGATGTGAAAAATTTAGGAAAATTTTCACCCGTTGGAGTAATCTTGAAATGGCGGGAACGATAGTCACCATATTTTTGGTGGAGCAGGAAGTTTTCCTCATAGAGAAACCTGGTAGATTTTTCAATAGCGAGTTTTTCTGGGATATCATAAATGATGAGAGGGTAGATTATCAAGTATTAACATGAGGTTCATTCACAGGCCTACCGTAAATAAAGAGTTATGAGGTTAGGGAAACCGTGCACCGAAATAAGGTAGGTACAAGGAAGAAAGAGCCCTTCAGTGGAATGATAGGCTCACAAGTAAGCATTGCCCACACTTATGGATAAGTAATGTTCATGAAACCCCATTGGTGGACATCCATCTGGGGAAGTCTTATTGAAATAAGGCAGGGGAGGCCGGTAGCATGTTCTCTTTTGCTGAGGAAGTTAAGGGAACTACGCAGGAAATCCGTAGAACCATGTGTTTTGATCTTGTTGATTGGATAACAAGGGCAAGAATAGGATGCCTATTCGGGGCATTAATGGAAGTACTTTAGTTTAGATAAGACTAGAGTATTGTATCTGGGAACAATTGGTAATGTCCAGGGTAATTGGCAAGAATGTTGGCGGGAATTCCACATTGGTTGAGGGTGGTCTATTGGGTGTGGCAAGATGGAGTAGCATTTATTTAACCTTAGATTCGAGTGTGTATTTTGAGCTTGTGGTAGTACAGATGTTATTATAGAGAGTGTATCTATGTGTATCTATATGATTTCCATGGTAGGGAGGTTCTATATTTTTCTCCTTTCGCTAAAGCGAGTGTTGATATTTTAAAAGTATATGTGGTTTTTGTTACTCGTATTGTATGTGTTATACGAGTGGAAATATTTTGGTTTGGTCTGAGCGATAGCAAGCAAATAATTGCGAGGCTATCATATTTGTAGTTCTAGAGTGGAACGAGTTTCTCTATAATATCTCACCTGGATACTTATTTGATTCTTTATAGAGATGGTTTAAGGTATGCAAGAAATTTTCATTTTATATTTTTATTTTGCATGCTTGATGTATCTTTATCTCCATGACCAACAAAGTTAAGTAGTAGTGTATAGGAGGGGTTCCTTATTTTGATTTCGCTTGTGAGACGCTCCACGCATGAACCTTAACGACGTTGGGAGTGGAGAGATGTTATTTATTTATTTTTGTTGTTAGGATGTTGGTTTTGAGGTTTTAGCCGAGAATCACATGATTGAGTGATTAAAGGGCTAATAAAGAGTTAATGTGCGGTATAGAAGCACTAGACATAGTTCTCTACTCTGATAGATGTGAGTGAGACAAAGATATGGAAGTCGGATTGAGACTTATGGTTCTGCCTTGTTGAGAAGGCCATTTATGAAGATTTATATATGTATTTTGGGATAAATCATTAGTAACACTTTACAGAAAGTAAGCGCACGATTAGTTAAATTTTCAGTTATCTGAAATGGTAGGATATAGAAGTAGAAACGTATAAGTAGGGTTACGAGTTATAGTTTTAGCGGTACCGATCATGTGCCTTAGGCATTTATATCTTCATGACCGACGATGCGAGGTAGTAGTGTAACGGGAGGGTTCCTGTGACACCCCGCCTAATTAATCCGGGGTGATTAGTCCTAAATCAAATTAGAACAGGTTTCTCACTTGGTTCGTCCTTAGCATCACTGTCGTCTTTTTAATTACTAACCACCTAAGTGAGAAAATAGATTGGTGTCAATTTTTATCTTTCCATTAATTAAATGAAACTCATGCGCGACATAAAATAATACACAATCAAAGTTAACTAAAATAACCATCCACAATTAAAATGCCTAACCGAATAAACCATCGGAACAAATATCCAATACAAGTAAAGACAAGAAGAAAATTTCAACAAGTCTAATACTAATAAATGAACTGTGAGAGACATGCTCAAACAACTATGAAAGAGTCTCTACACGAATGAAAGAATGAGGCGTCTATCAAAACCCCGCAACATCCACACGTGCTGCAGCAACGGATACCTGGAATAGAGTCACGCCTGGCGTCCCTGTGGCTGGACACCTAAAAGGTTTTTTTTAATTTTTATAGCAAGGGTTAGTACCCAAAAACATTTAACAAATGATTAACTTGCAGTAATAAATAAATATGCATGCTCTTCATATTTTAGTTAGTGTCGCGCTCCCTTGAGGATATCCTCACCCCTCCTCTAATGTGCACTACCAACGTCCTAATTTAATTTTTCCTAGGTCCTATTCTCCTGACCTGATAACTTATGTAACCCTTTGCAATTAACCTACTCTAACCGAGTATGCCTTAAATCATGATTTTTAAGTTATTATAATCATCAACTTAATTTAATCATTACCATTTTTAATTTCATATAACACTCACACCTGTTATGCACATAATACATTTTTTCACTATGTATTTATTATCCCATATATAATTATTTATCTAATTATATATTTAATCATATTACAGTATTCTCAAACATACTGAAATAACATTTAATACTAATATCCCACCGAATAAGAATACTAAAAAATATAATATCTCTGAAGTGCTATCCCACTAGGTGTATTCGCATAACCTAGTTACTCAAGTTAGATTCGCTCACTAACTTAATTTAGCATATGATTGGAGGCGGTCATATTCCTTCCCTGAAAGTGAGATGCCCCTCACCCCATATAACGTACGCTATGACCTGGGAATATACTCACCCTACACCTCAAGCTAGGGAATTCATCCACTACGCGCAACCTCCCCCTATAGCACCAGAGTATATAATAATAATAATATTCAATCTCTGATATTAATGCACACACTATATATATATACTATCACACACCGTTTATATATATAAATATAAAATGCCCCGGCTTCACCATGTACTAAATCCGTAACACAAGCCTATTTAATTTATTAAGAGTTTATGGTCCAACCCTAATTATTAATTAATTTGCACATTAATTAATTTAGTCACCTTTGGTGTGCCCCCCCCCCCCCCCCCCACCCCCCACCCCACCATAAATTTGTACTTACTCTCGTAGCCCGAAATAACCTCACCCGAGTCTAAATTCCCGACTCCCGAAATTATAATCCTGGCGTGTCACTCAAAAATTCCCTCAAAGTCTAATTAACTTTACTCACGATTAATTAGATTTAAACTCATGTATTAATCTCTCAATAATTAATTACATAAAGATTTTTATAAAATATTCCTCTTATATATATAACTGGGCGAATATGCCAGATTCTGCCGACCTTCGATCGATCGACCCCAGACCTTCGTTCGATCGATCGAGCAGATCTTCGTCTTCTTCGCGAAGACAGAATCAGCCATGGACGAAATTTCTCAAACCCTAGTTTCTTCTACCAGTAACCTCAAGCCCTCTTAACCCCAATACATGTTAGAAAACTTATTAGGAACCTTCAGAATGTCCACCAACATTATTAATTCGTCCATTAACTACAATTTCTAAATTTGGGGAAAAGTTCATCTTTAACCCTTAACCCATTTACACCCCAAGTTCCATCATCAAATCCATTTTAAATTGTCCAGATATCATCCTACCAGATAGGTGTCAACTTATAACTATCATATTTTACATGAATCCTCACTCAAATTCGTAAATCAGATTATTATTTTCAAAATCCCATGTTTATGCCATGAACACCCAAAACGAATTTTAATCAAACACATCACATGAATATGAATTGAAAAACAGATTCAATACTATTGCAAGTTATCCACTTGCCTTAGGTTTCGTAGTGTCTGATTTGGAGATGAATTCTAAGGTTGAAGATGATCCTTGTTGGCTCTCTAGTGATCCCAAAACTGCCTTTAACTGCTATTAGGGTTCCTTAATACACTTAGCCTTTTTCTAAACTCTCTTCAGCCGTTTCCTTATTTATTTTAATTTAATAATTAACCTAAATCCCGTTTTTTGCCTAATGGGCCAAGCCCAAGTGATCCAAATGCCCCCGTGTGGGCCCAGCTATGTCTAAAAACGCCCCGTGACCCATTTACTACCCCCGGGTACACTTTTCTGACTATCTCAGCCCATCTGGACTCAATCGTACACTCAGAATTTGCATCCGAATTAATTTATAAAATACTTATCCCCCCACCCCTTTAGTCTATACCGACTCCCGGTTGAGATAAGTGCATACCCTGTCATTAATACTCGAAATGAGTTAAATAATTAATTACTATTTGCTTAGTAAATAATTTTCCCTAAATATTAACCATTTACTCCCCGATTAATATTTAAATATATTTTTCCATAATTAATTCATTTTAAATTATGACACACTAGTAATTTAGAATTCCTGAATTAATTAAATATTTAATGCATCAAAAATACGGGGTGTTACATACTCCCCCCCTTAGAAATGAATTTCGCCCTCGAAATTAGGTCATACCTGTGATGAAAAGTTCTGGATGTTGTTCCCGCATATCCTCCTCCCGCTCCCAGGTAGACTCGTCAACGTTGTGATGACCCCACTGTACTCTAACTAATGGAACAACCTTGGATCGTAACTTTCGCTCGATACGGTCTAGAATAGCTACCGGTCTCTCCTCATATGAGATGTCTGGCTATAAATCAATTTCCTCAAGTGGAATGTGCCAGAAGGCCCTCTCGCTCCTACGATATTTCTTCAGCGATGCCACATGGAATACGTCGTGTATTCGCTAAAGATGCTCCGATAATCCTAGCTTGTTGGCTACAGGCCCCACCCTCTCGATAATGGGGAAAGGTTCCATGTACCTCGGTGCTAACTTACCCTTCTTGCCGAACCTCATTACCCCTTTCATAGGGGACACCCGGACCAATACCTGATCCCCAACCTCTAACTCAACATGTTTTCGTGAAGCGTCATCGTAACTTTTCTGCCTATCCTGAGCTATCCAAATCCTCCCTCGGATTAGCTCTATCTTGGTAGATGTTTCCTGAACAATCTCTGGCCCCAATAGTTTGTTATCCCCCACCTCTAACCAATAAGTGGTTGAACGACAAGGTCTCCCGTATAGTGCCTCAAATGGTGCCATGTCGATCGTGAATTGGTAAGAGTTGTTATACGCAAACTCTACCAGAGGAAGATATTTCTCCCAACCTCCCCCAAAGTCTAGTATGCACATTCTGAGCATATCTTCCAGCATCTGATTGACTCTCTCAGTCTGTCCGTCAGTCTGTGGGTGGTAGGCTATACTAAAATGTAACTCCGTGCCCATGGTCTCCTGAAAACTCTGCCAAAAGTGGGCCACAAAGATCTTGTCCCTATCCGACCCAATATTTATCGGTACCCCGTGCAGCTTAACAATCTCTTCTATGAATATCTGCGCATAACGCATCGTCTCAAAGTCTGTGAGAACCGGTAGGAAGTGGGCCACTTTGGTCAACCGATCCACAATGACCCATATGGAATCGTGATCCTTCTGCGATGTCGGTAACCCTGTAATGAAGTCCATGGAGATGCTCTCCCACTTCCACACGGGAGTTTCAAGTGGGTGTAGCATTCCTGATGGTCTCTGATGGTCAACTTTCACGAGCTGACATGTGGCATATTTCGAAACAAACTCTGTTATGTCCCGTTTAATTCCTGCCCACCAATACTGTCTCCTCATATCCTGATACATCTTATCCCCACCGGGATGTACCGTGAATCTCGACCCATGAGACTCTGTCATAACAGCGTGCCTTAACTCCTCATCCTCTGGCACAATCAACCTCCCATTAAGGCGTAAGCCTCCCTCCGAGCTGATTGTGTAACCCTATGCTCCCTCAACTAGCAACTGGCTCACCCTATCCCGGTAGGTCTGATCCTTTGCTTGAGCCCTCACAACCCGTATAATTATCTCAGGTGTGATGGATAATGCTGACATACATGCCCTGGCTACATCATCCTCATATCGAAGTTCTCTCCACTTCGCTTTCCAAACATCTGATATTTCCCCCGTTGGTCTCCGACTTAATGCATCTGCTACCACATTAGCTTTACTAGGATGATACTGAATATCAAACTGGTAGTCCTTCAGGAATTCTAGCCATCGCCTCTGTCTCATATTCAGATCCTTCTGAGTGAAGAGATACTGAAGTGATTTGTGATCCGTGAATAACGTGAACTGCTCCCCCAGAAGATAATGTCTCCATATCCTCAAAGAAAAAATGACCGCTGCTAACTCCAGGTCGTGAGTGGGGTAATTTCTCTCGTGGGGCTTTAGCTTCATGGACGCATAAGCTATATCCCTTTCCTCCTATTGAAGCACACCCCCAAGTCCCTGTAAGGATGCGTCAGTGCAAACTCGATACTCTAATCCTCCTTTCGGCAATGCAATCATGGGTGCATATGTCAACTTGTCCTTTAACTCATCGAAAGCTAATTGGTAATGATCATTCCAAGTGAATGGTACCCCTTTCCGGGTCAGATTCATCAAAGGGCCCGCAATCCTTGAGAATCCTTTTATGAATCGCCTGTAATACCCGACCAATCCTAGAAAACTGCACACTTCAGTCAGTGTCGTGGGTTGTCCCCACTCCCTTACCGCCTATACTTTACTCGGATCCACCGAAATACCCAAGCCTGACACCACGTGACCAAGGAACTGAACCTCCCGTAGCCAAAATCCACACTTACCGAATTTGGCATAGAGCTGGTGATCCCGCAATGTCGGTAACACTATACGCAGGTGCTCTGCATGCTCTTCCTCGGTGCGCGAGTAGATCAGGATGTCATCGATGAACATGATAACAAATTGATAGAGAAACTCCATGAAAACTCTGTTCATGAGGTCCATGAACACTGCTGGTGCATTGGTGAGCCCAAATGGCATCACCCTGAACTCGTAAGATCCATACCGCGACAGGAAAGCGGTCTTAGGAACATCCTCCTCTCGGATACGTAGTTGATGATACCCTGACCTCAAGTCGACCTTAGAGAAATAAGACGTCCCTCTCAACTGGTCAAATAGATCATCAATCCTAGGCAATGGATACTTATTCCGTATCGTGGCCTTTTCATCTCTCTATAGTCCACGCATAACCGTAGTGAGCCATCTCACTTCTTCACAAATAATATCGGTGCACCCCATGGCGATGTACTCCGTCGAATGAAGCCTTGACCCAGAAGCTGCTGAATCTGCTCCCTCAACTCACGTATCTCTGAAGGGGCCATACGGTATGGGGCCCAAGCAATTGGCCTCAGCCCCGGGATAAATCGATTACAAATTCGATTTCCCTGCTAGGTGCCATCTCATGTGAGGTTTCCTCCTAAATGTAATACAAGTGTGTGCATAATCCTCCCTCGGGTAGTGGCATTGCTATCAAGAACATCTCCTGCCCTGGAATGGAGAACACGATGGTCCTTTCGTAGCAATCCACCGTCGCTCGATAACCTGCCAACCAATCCATCCCCAAGATGACATTGTACCCCTCCATATCTAACACCAAGAGGTCCGCTGCTAAACTAAGTCTCCCAATCAAAATCTCGACACCCCAACAAATCGAGTGGATTGTAGCCCCGCTGCCTACTGGCAACTCTACACACATCCGGAGACTACCCGCGGTCTCTAGTAGTCCGGCCTGATTAGCAAAATTATGTTTAATGAATGAATGTGATGCTCCCGTATCAAAAATAATACTACCCTCATAACCATGAATGAGAAACATACCCTCAACTGCTGGCGGTTCTTGCTGCACTGGGGGATTAGGAGCATCCCGAACGTTATACACGCATCCGTAGTGCATCTGTCCCTGCTGTGGTGGGGCGGGTGCTGCTGGCGGTCTCTGTTCCCGTTGCCCCTGTTGGGCCTCCTGCTGTTGACCTCTGCCCCTCTGTGGGCATTCCCTCTTGAAATGTCCTGGCTGGCCACAGACAAAAGAGCGTCTCTGACCATCCCCCTGTCGTTGGCCTTGTTGGCCCTGACGCGGCTGGCCTCGGCCCTGCTGGCCTCCCCCCTTGTTCCCTTGGCCCTGACGGCCCTCAGGAACCTGCTGTTGCTGATTCGGGCCCGGCTGCCCCTGCCTGAACCCCTGTCCCCCCGATCAGAACCCACCAGGCTTAAACTTCTTAGCCTGATTCCCTTGCTGACTGCTCGTCTGCTGCTGAGCACCACTTATGTCACTACTAGTAACTGCCTTGCCCTGTTGGCTCGGCTCCCCTGTTCTCTTGCTCCCCTTCGCATGGAAGTGATGATCCTGGCAGTGTATAAGTGCTGCATTAACGACGTTTGTATACGTCACTAACGTCAGATTCCCAATCAAGTGTTGCCTGATCCTCCAGGCTAAACCGTCCATAAAACTCGATTTCTTCCGCTCCTCATCGATCACCTCATTTGGCACAAAGTTTGCCAAACGGGTGAACTCTTCCTCATAGTCTGCCACTGATCGATCACCCTATACTAAATCACTGAATTTCTTCCTCATCTCAGCCTCTACTGCTGGTGGGAAGTATTTGCGGTCGAACAGCACCCATAACTCTGCTATCGGCATCAAGTCTCGCTCCTCGGTGGTGGTAACTGACTCCCACCACTGTAAGGTAGCCCCTAATAGACGAAAGGTAGCAAGCATCTGTTTCTGTACCTCGGTACACTCCAGCATGCGCAGATGGCGCTGAATGTTCTTCTTCCAGTCATAAGCCTCTACTACATCTGTGCTACCCCGAAACTCAGGTGGGTGACCCTTCTGGAAGGTCTCCCTAACTCTCTGCCAAGATGGTGGCCCCACTGGAGCCTGAATTGCTGGTGCCACTGGAGGCAGTGGCTGGGGCTGTGGAAAGTGAGTTGTCATAGCTCGCATTGCTGTCTCGGCCGCTTGGGCCACTATCACTGCCACCTGAGTAGTGGAAATCAACTCGGGTGGTGGTGGTGGTGGCGGTACCTGTGGCTCCTGGTGAGCTTCCCTGACCTCATCCCTAGCCTCAGCCCTCTCCACTCTTAGTCTCCTCGGTGGCATCTGAAATAGATTAAATCTCATAAGTATACAGTTTACACAAAAAAATACTCACAGCAGAAGTACAATATCTCATAAGCGGAAAATGAATCAACAGTCCTAATAATATGGCCCTATAACAACCGAGTGCTACGCTAAAACGTAGAAAGCCGCACAGATCCTAAGGACACTAGAACCTGATGCTCTGATACCATCTGTGACACCTCGCCTAATTAATCCCGGGTGATCATCCCTAAATCAAGTTCGAACAGGGTTTCTCAGTTGGTTCATTCTTAGCATCACTGTCGTCTTTTTAATTACTAACCACCTAAGTGAGAAAATAGACTGGTGTCAATTTTTATCTTTCCATTAATTAAATGAAACTCATGCGGAACATAAAATAATACACAATCACAGTTAACTAAAATAACCATCCACAATTAAAATGCCTAACCGAATAAACCATCGGTCCAAATATCCAATACAAGTAAAGACAGGAAGAAAATCTCAACTAGTCTAATACTAATAAATGAACTGTGAGCGACATGCTCAAACAACTACGAAAGAGTCTCTACAGGAATGAAAGAATGAGGCGTCTATCAAAACCCCGCAACATCCACACGTGCTGCAGCAATGGATACCTGGAATAGAGTCAAGCCTGGCGTCCCTGTGGCTGGACACCTAAAAGCTTTTTTTTTAATTTTTATATCAAGGATTAGTACCCAAAAACATTTGAAAACATTTAACAAATGATTAACTTGCAGTAATAAATAAATATGCATGCTCTTCATATTTTAGTTAGTGTCGCGCTCCCTTGAGGATATCCTCACCCCTCCTCTAATGTGCACTACTAACGTCCTAATTTAATTTTTCCTAGGTCCTATTCTCCTGACCTGATAACTTATGTAACCCTTTGCAATTAACCTACTCTAACCGAGTATGCATTAAATCATGATTTTTAAGTTATTATAATCATCAACTTAATTTAATCATTACCCTTTTTAATTTCATATAACACTCACACCTGTTATGCACATAATACATTTTTTTTCACTATGTATTAATTATCCCATATATAATTATTTACCTAATTATATATTTAATCATATTACAGTATTCTCAAACATACTGAAATAACATTTAATACTAATATCCCACCGAATAACAATACTCAAAAATATAATATCTCTAAAGTGCTATCCCACTAGGTGTATTCGCATAACCTAGTTACTCAAGTTAGATTCGCTCACTAACTTAATTTAGCATACGATTGGCGGCAGTCATATTCCTTCCCTGAAAGTGAGATGCCCCTCACCCCATATAACGGACGCTATGACCTGGGAATATACTCGCCCTACTCCTCAAGCTAGGGGATTCATCCACTACGCGCAACCTCCCCCTATAGCACCAGAGTATATAATAATAATATTCAATCTCTGATATTATTGCACACACTATATATATATACTATCACACACCGTTTATATATATATATATATATAAATATAAAATGCCCCGGCTACACCATGTACTAAATCCGTTACACAAGCCTATTTAATTTATTAAGAGTTTATGGTCCAACCCTAATTATTAATTAATTTGCACATTAATTAATTTAGTCTCCTTTGGTGTCGCCCCCCACCATAAATTTGGACTTACTCTCGTAGCCCGAAATAACCTCACCCGAGTCTAAATTTCCGACTCCCGAATTTATAATCCTGGCGTGTCACTCGAAAATTCCCTCAAAGTCTAATTAACTTTACTCACGATTAATTAGATTTAAACTCATGTATTAATCTCTCAATAATTAATTACATAAAGATTTTTATAAAATATTCCTCTTATATATATAACTAGGCAAATCTGCCAGATTCTGCCGACCTTCAATCGATCGACCCCGGACCTTCGATCGATCGATCGAGCAGGTCTTCGTCTTCTTCGCGAAGACAGAATCAGCCATGGACGAAATTTCTCAAACCCTAATTTCTTCTACCAGTAACCTCAAGGCCTCTTAACCCCAATACATGTTAGTAAACTTGTTAGGAACCTTCAGAATATCCACCAACATTATTAATTCGTCCATTAACTACAATTTCTAAATTTGGGGAACAATTCATCTTTAACCCCTAACCCATTTACACCCCAAGTTCCATCATCAAATCCGTTTTAAATTGTCCAAATATCATCCTACCAGATAGGTGTCAACTTATAACTATCAGATTTTACATGAATCCTCACTCAAATTTGTAAATCAGATTATTATTTTCAAAATCCCATGTTTATGCCATGAACACCCAAAACGAATTTTAATCAAACACATCACATGAATATGAATTGAAAAATATATTCAATACTATTGCAAGTTATCCACTTGCCTTAGGTTTCGTAGTGTCTGATTTGGAGATGAATTCCAAGGTTGAAGATGATGCTTGTTGGCTCTCTAGTGATCCCAAAACTGCATTTAACTACTATTAGGGTTCCTTAATACACTTAGACTTTTTCTAAACTCTCTTTAGCCGTTTCCTTATTTCTTCTAATTTAATAATTAACCTAAATCCCGTTTTTTGCCTAATGGGCCAAGCCCAAGTGACCCAAATGCCCCCGAGTGGGCCCGGCTATGTCTAAATATGTCCCGTGACCCGTTTACTACCCTCGGGTACACTTTTTCAACTATCTCGGCCCATCCGGACTCAACTGTACACTCAGAATTGGCATCTGAATTAATTTATAAAAATACTTATCCCCCCACCCCTTTAGTCTATACCGACTCCCGGTTGAGATAAGTGCATACCCTGTCATTAATACTCGAAATGACTTATATAATTAATTACTATTCGCTTAGTAAATAATTTCCCCTAAATATTAACCATTTACTCCCCGATTAATATTTAAATATATTTTTCCATA
Organism: Sambucus nigra; assembly: GCA_949130495.1. Taxonomy (NCBI): domain Eukaryota; kingdom Viridiplantae; phylum Streptophyta; class Magnoliopsida; order Dipsacales; family Adoxaceae; genus Sambucus; species Sambucus nigra. The sequence goes on along the minus strand of OX422213.1, from coordinate 423,864,837 downwards.
ATTAATTCATTTTAAATTACGACACACTAGTAATTTAGAATTCCCGAATTAATTAAATATTTAGTGCACCAAAAATACGGGGTGTTAGAGTTCCTTGTTTGGATTTCGCTTTGCGAGACATCCCACGCATGAAGCCGAGCAAATGTTAAAAATTGAAAAGGGTCTTGGGCACTAGGGATATAATTAGTATAACACTTATACGACTTGAATAGGAAATATATCGACCTTAGGATTATTAGGACGTAAGTCCCTTGGGGCATGTGACCCTATTTTAGGAAGGTTGTATGGAGTTAACCACGAGTAGTTTTGTGGGTTAATTGTAAGAAGGATTAGGTCCCCAGAAACAAGAAATATGGGATATCGAGTAACTCGGGACACTAGGCCAAAAACAAGATGAGGCCCCTCTTAGAAAGAGCGTTACGTCGGTAACCTATCTTACGGGGAGTTAAAGGATGAGCTGACTTTTACTCCTGCACTCGTGTCGTCAAGATTGAGAATGGGTTTCTCGATATTAACGAACGAGTCTCTACCAGGTTTGGGGAAGAATTAATACAAGAGCATAGAGCCAATGTTTATGCGTATCACAAACTTAATCCCCGTGAGAAATATTATCCCATGCTTGACTTAGAGTTTGCTGTGGTAGTATTCGCCTTAAAGAAATAGAGGCACTACATCCTGGGGCAGGAAATTTAGTCTTTTCATGGACCACGAGTTGTTGAAATAGGTTGTTGGGGCGACAGAGTTGGTGGTTGGAGTTCGTAAAAGATTATCGATTAGATATTCATCATCACCAAGGGAACGCGAATAGGGTAGCAGATCCACCGAGCAGAAAACCCGTGAGGGAGACTAGCGAAGGCATGGAAAGCCGAGTAGAACGAGCTAACTATGAGGACATTGTAGCAAGAGAATTTATGTCAGTGTTGAAGTGCGAGGAAAGGGACATTTTTTAGTTTTCTCCCCAATCCGCCATTTGTTAATTGGTGAATGTGGATCACGAACAATCAACGGGGTCGTTGTAAGCGTTATAGTACCGATGTAGATACGAAAGGGTATATCCATGGATATTCTCACTAAATTACCGGCATCGCCATGATCATGGTCGTATTTGAGTAATTGTTGATCATTTGATCATATCGTCGCTTTTCCAGCCAATATGGGCGGACTATTTACGAAGGAGTGAGCCCAGCTCTTTATGGAGGAGTTATGGAACTGTATGAGGTGCCTATCGAAATAGTGTTGGACCGAGACATGGTTTTTATGGCCCATTTATAAAGAAGTTTCCAGGAAATAATAGGGACCGGTTAAAGTTGAGTACCTTCTACCACCCGAAAATAATTAGTTGAAATGGGGAGAAACAACATATGTAGGAGGACATACTTTCGATGCGCATACTTAATTTTTGGTGAATGGGAGCAAAACATTCTTCAGGTCGAATTTGTATACCATAATTCGTACCAATCCATAATGGGTATTGCACCATAGGTGGCATTGTATAATAAGCCGTATAGATCACCTTCTTGTGGGTTGATAGTAGGAGACAATAAGCTTCTTGGACCTAGAATGACCCAAAACATCTTTTCGAAGACTAAGTTCATTAGGAACCACATACTAATTGCCTAATATAGTTAGAAGGGCTATGCCGATGCGAATAGAAGTCTTGTAAAGTTTGAGGTAGAGAATCAAATTTATGTGGGCATCTTTAAGAAAGGTATAACACAATTTGTGATGAAGGTTAAGTTTGTGTCGGGTTAGGTAGATTTTTCTCTTTGTTGTATAAGTAGGCCCGACAGTTCATGTGGGGAATGACCGGTTATTAAATTTAGATCGTGGAAAGCATAGACTAAGATCGAAAGTGGCGTTCTTAGTCCAAGTCTCGCGGGGATACAATGCCAAGGAATTTACGTGGGAAACGATAGAACGATAATTGAGAAATGTACCCCTAGTCTTTGTATGAGTTACGCCTAAATTTTGAGGGAAAAATTCCCTTATAAGGGGGGAGAGTGTAACAACCCTTACTTTTGGGTAATTGATTTTATAAAAAAATTCCATGTGAGATAATTATATAGAATAATGGAAGTTAGAGTAAACATTGTTTTAAGTGATTTAAGAGATAAGATTTAATGAGTTTTACATATTTACCGTTGAGAGAAGGTAAATAGCATCATGTTATGCTTTTATTTCGTCGTTGTGCTTTAAGTGACGGTTATCGCATATATTTCAATTGGATTATGATTAATGAATTAATATAATGTCAGAACATAAAATAATAGTACAATATTACGGATGCAAATTTTAAGAGTGCGGTTAAACCTGAAACTGTCGAGTTAGTCAAAATAAGTGCCATATAGTATGTTTGAGTTCCGGGAACTTTTGACAGGTTACGACTCAATTATATAGTTACGAGTCATTTTAATAGTGTATCAACAATTAAAGATGGGAACAAATGTTAACGAATCGTTTAAGTCTTCCAACCCCTTTTATTTCTCATTCTTAAGTTTTAAAAGCTTAGAGAGAGAGAGAAGATAGAGGTGGGAGAAATGGGAGAAAAAAGAGAGATATTGAAGATTGGAGCTGGAAATCGTTGCTACTGGAAGAGAATCCGAGACTACAAACTTGAGGCAAGTTTCTTACTTACTAGATTTTGATTTAATGTGGATAAATTTCATTATAGTTATATTTTTGAAGTTTTAGCCATTTAGGGGCTTTGGGTATTTTTGGTGTTTAAACCCTTAATCTTGTAGTTTAATTTGATTTGAGGAAAATATAATAGTTAGTATTTGTGTAGAAATGATTTGGTAGAGTTCTTCGTTTTTTATGTTGGAGGAAATTGAAGATTTGGGATTTAGGAAATTTTAGGGTTCATAACCCGTAGCCCAAATTGGGCATTTCTGCCAGGCCGAATCGATTCGCCCCCTAAGCGAATCGATTCCCCTATAAGGGAGGCAATAGTTCTGGGAAACCCTAACCCGAATCGATTAGGTCCGAATCAATTCGGGATGAGACAATAGGTCTGTTTCCTTTATCGAATTGATACATTTTTGCGCGAATCTATTGACTGTCAAGGGAGAATCGATTCGGCCCTAGGCGAATTGATTCGGAAACCCAGTTTTTGAGGGATTTTTCTAGTTTTGTTTTGAGTCCTTTTCTTGTAGGTTCAAGGCTTAGGAACCTTCTCTTGAGAAGTAATAAAGAGTATTAGAGGTTTATTTTAGGGAGACAAATATCCTAGGTTAGCATGGGGTTAATTAGACTTATCCCAAGGGTTAGTTCATAGGGGTTAAGTTTTCTTTTGATATAAGGAGTTAGCCAAGAACTAACGAAAAGTAGAATGATAATGTTTGGGACTTTTGGGAGACTACAATTGTGGGAAATTACCTTTGATGACTTGTGGTATTCCTTTGGACTCTTGGAGAGTAGTGTGAGGATAATTGCACTTCGGGTCCTAGGTCATTAATAAAATGTGAACATTGATAATAAGAAATGCATATTTCAAAATTGGTACTAAATCATTGAGTATAAATGGTTTTGGAAATGTAAAAAGTGAATGTTTTTAAATGGGAAAATAATTTTGTAAATGATAATTTTCATATACACACCTCTCTAAATCTCTATCACATGGGAAGTTACACCCATGAGGTGAAGTCCCCTGGCTAGTGAATGCAGGGCGAATATAGTCCTCGGCCATAGGACCGATTATTATATTGTGTGATTATTATGCGAAGTGAGGTAATTCTAGGTGTGGTTATGACTCACTGTAGAAGGTATATGTCCGCTTCCCGACGTTGCGTTATAGGATGCCCAGGTTGTCTTGTGTGATAGGCCCTGGAAGATGATAGTCATTTAGGGGCGCGTCCAGTGGGGAAACTCGGAAAGACGGCCTTAGAATCATTATATATATGTGATTATAACTATTCTTAATAAAGTGGATATGGTAATGTTGGTAAAGCATTTTGTGTAATAAACTTCTTTCAATATGTCTCCCAAAGAGAAAGGGAACTATAAAGTTAAATGGTATGAAACTGTAATGGTGAAGCATTTTGAGAAATAAATTGCTTTAAATATATTTCCTAAAGAGAAAAGGAACCATGCATTTAAGTTGTGAATAAAATGAAATGAAATATCATGGAGTGAAAGTATATGAGTTCTCCCATGCCTATTTGAACATTGAGCATTATCATTGACATTGCGCTAGGTTATGCTTTTAAAATGAGAGGTGAGAAATTTTATAATTAATTGTGAGAGAAAGTTAAGTTCATGATGATGATTCATTATTCATAACTGTCATGCATTTTATTCACATGGTGATCATATCAAACTGGGCCCTGACCCATCTATATCTCTTTGTTTTGCATGAATTCATTATTCGTCCAGGTGCTCCTCCGTAAGGACACCCATATTGACCTCTCCATCCTGAAATTGTACGATATTCCGAATGCCGATTTTAAGAGCGCGGTTAGTCCTGAAATTGTCGAGTTAGTCAAAATAGGTGTCATATTGTATGTTTGAGTTCCGATCACTTTTAACAGGTTACGACTCAATTATGTAGTTACGAGTCATTTTAATGGTGTATCAACAATTAAAGATGGGAACAAATGTTAACTTCCCGTTTAAGTCTTCCAACGCCTTTTATTTCTCATTCTTATGTTTTAAAAGCTTAGAGAGAGAGAGAGAGAAGAGAGAGTTGGGAGAAATGGGAGAAAAGAGAGAGAAATTGAAGATTAGTGCTGGAAATCATTGCTACGGGAAGGGAATCCGAGACTACAAACTTGAGGAAAGTTTCTTACTTGCTAGATTATGATTTAATGCGGATAAATTTCATTTTTAGTTATACTTTTTATGTTTTAGCCATTTATGGGTTTGGGGGATTTTTGGTGTTTAAACCCTTAATCTTATAGTTTAATTTGATTTGAGAAAAATATATTAGTTAGTAGTTGACTAGAAATGATTTGGTAGAGTTCTTTCTTGTTGATGTTGGAGGAAATTGAAGATTTGGGATTTAGTAAATTTTAGGGTTCATAACCCATATCCCAAATTGGGCATTTCTGCCAGGCCGAATCGATTCGCCCCCTAAGTGAATCGATTCCCCTATAAGGGAGGCTACAGGTCTAGGAAACTGAATCGATTCGGTTTAGGTCCAAATCGATTCGGGCTGAGACAGTAGGTCTGTTTCCTTTACGAATCGATTCGCTGTCAAGGGTGAATCGATTCGCTGTCAAGGGTGAATCGATTCGGCCCTAGGCAAATCGATTCGGAAACCCTATTTTTGAGGGATTTTTCTAGTTTTGTTTTTACTCCTTTTTTTTTAGGTTCAAGGCTTAGGAACCATCTCTAGAGAAGTAATAAAGACTATTAGAGGTTTATTTTAGGGAGACAAATATCCTAGGTTAGCATAGGGTTAATTGGACTTATCCCAAGGGTTAGTTCATAGGGGTTAAGGTTTCTTTTGATATAGGGAGTTAGCCTAGAACTAACGAAAAGTATAAAGATAATGTTTGGGACTTTTTGGAGACTACTATTGTGGGAAATTACCTTTGATGACTTGTGGTATACCATTGGACTCTTGGAGACTAGTGTGAGGATAATTTCACTTCGGGTCCTAGGTCATTAATAAAATGTGAACATTCAGAATAAGAAATGCATATTTCAAAATTGGTACTAAATCATTGAGTATAAATGGTTTTGGAAATGTAAAAAGTGAATGTTTTTAAATGGGAAAATAATTTTGTAAATGATAATTTGTATATACACCCCTCTCTAAATCGTAATCACATGGAAAGTTACGCGCATGAGGTGAAGTCCCCTGGCTAGTGAATGCAGGGCGAATATAGTCCTTAGCCATAGGACCGGTTATTATATTGTGTGATTATTGTGCGAAGTGAGGTAATTCTGGGTGTGGTTATAACTCATTGTCGCAGGTATATGGCCTCTTACCGACGTTACATTATAGGATGCTCCGGTTGTCTTGTGTGATTGGCCCTGGAAGATGATATCCATTTAGGGGCGCGTCCAGTGGGGAAACTCGGAAGGACGGTCTTAGAATCGTTATATATATGTGATTATAACTATTCTTGATAAAGTGGATATGGTAATGTTGGTAAAGCATTTTGTGTGATAAACTTCTTTCAATATGTCTCCCAGAGAGAAAGGGAACTATAAAGTTAAATGGTATGAAACTGTAATGGTGAAGCATTTTGAGAAATAAATTGCTTTAAATATATTTCCTAAAGAGAAAAGGAACCATGCATTTAAGTTGTCAATAAACTGAAATGAAATATCATAGTGTGAAAGTATATGAGTTCTCCAATGCTTATTTTAACATTGAGCATTATCATTGACATTGCGCTAGGTTGTGCTTTTAGAATGAGAGGTGGGAAATTTTATGATTAATAGTGAGAGAAAGTTAAGTTCATGATGATGATTCATTATTCGTAACTGTCATGCATTTTATTCGCATGGTGATCATATCAAACCGAGCCTTGACCAGTCTATATCTCTTTGTTTTCCATGAATTCATTGTTCGTCCAGGTGCTCCTCCGTAAGCACGCCCATATTGACCTCTCCATCCTAGTTGTCCTATAGCTATAACATTTTGCGGATGTTGTAGGATATTCATTATAGACGCTTCTCTCTTTTGTACTCTAGTTATGATCAGTTCACTTATTCGGGCGTGTTGCCCATGCTTTGTACTCATTTATTATAATGTGATATTTAATTTGTAATACTTGGTGTAACCTGATTGTATTTGACTGTTAACCAACAGCTTATTCGCTTATTACTTATTTCATTATTGTTACACTATTACTCGTTGACTTTTATATCCACCTTCTTTGCAAATTGGATTGTCTAAATGCTTTACTTTTAACTTGAAAATTTTAATTTGACATCTGTTTTCTAAAATATTTGGTGGTTATCTCATATTATTATTTTCACGACAGTGATGCTAAGAATGGACCATCTATGATTCCTATATTTATTGGGATATTGGGCTAGCCACCTCTTATTTTAATAGGGGGTTGTCACAGATGGTATCAGAGCATCAGGTTCTAGTGTCCTTAGGAATCTTTGCGAAAGTATTACACTTTCAGCATTACTCTTGATTTGATATAGAGCCCTAGGTTTAGGATTTCTGATTCCTCTTGTGAGATTTCATTCTCCTACTGTAATGTAAGAATTTAGAAATCCTATGTGCATTCGTTTAAGATTCGTAGGTTGATTGTTAAAGGGCATCAGGGAAGGCCGTTATGAAGGCGTTATGAGACTCGATTACTATGAACTGTAAATTGTAGTCGGGATGAGTCCTGCTTTGGAGGTCGCTCCCATCATAGCATTCTTTTATATTGCTACCGCTACTACCAAGTACAGTAGATATAGTTTTCCAAGTACCGCTACAAGTAGAGAGTGGCACTAAGCTTTGGATTTCGAGCGAAGTTAATTTGAAGTTCAAAAGTCCTTGATAAGGGCCATATGTTGAAGCAAGTCAGTTTGAGGAAGTGTAGCTTCATTCGGTAGAAGTAAAGGCCCAGTATCTTTGGCCTAGAGAGGGGTATAGAAATACCAAGATGTGAAACATTGAGGAAAATTTTCACCCGTTGGAGTAATGTTGAAATGGCGGGAACGATAGTCGCCATATTTTTTATGGAGCGAGAAGTTTTGCTTGGAGAGAAACCCGGTAGATGTTTTCAATAGAGAGTTTTTTTGGGATATCAGAAATGATGAGATGGTAGATTCTCAAGTATTCCCATGAGGTTCGGTCAGAGGTCGATCGTGAATAAAGAGTTATATGGTTAGGGAAACCGTGCACCGAAATAAGGTAGGTACAAGGAAGAAAGAGCCCTTTAGTGGAATGATAGGCTCACAACTAAGCATTGCCCACACTTATGGATAAGTAGTGTTCATGAAACCCCATTGGTGGACATCCATCCGAGGAAGTCTCATTGAAACAAGACAGAGGAGGCCGGTAGTATGTTCTCTTTTGTTGAGGAAGTTAAGGGAACTACGCGAGAAATCGTTAGGGTGGCTAGAGATGGAGAAACAATTATGACGTGGAACGTAGAACCACGCATTTTGATCGTACTGATTGGAGAACAAAGGCTAGAATAGGATGCCTAGTCGGGGAATTAATGGAAGTAGTTTAGTTCAGATAAGACTAGAGTACTGTATCTGGGAACCATTGGTAGAGGCCAGGGTAATTGGCAAGAATGTTAGCGGGAATTCCACCTTGGTTGAGGGTGGTCAATTCGGTGTGGCAAGATGGAGTAGCATTTATTTAACATTAGATTCGTGTGTGTATTTTGAGCTTGTGGTAGTATTGATGTTATTATAGAGAGTGTATCTATATGATTTCCGTGGTAGGGAGGTTCTATATTTTTCCTCCTTTCGCTAAAGCGAGTGTTGATATTTTAAAAGTATATGTGGTTTTTGTTACTCATATTGTATATGTTATACGAGTGGAAATATTTTGGTTTGGTCGGAGCGATAGCAAGCAAATAATTGCGAGGCTATCGTATTTCTAGTTCCAGAGTGGAACTAGTTTCTCTATAATATCTCACCTGGATACAGGATTGAGACTTTATAGAGATGGTTTAAGGTATGAAAGAAATTTTTATTTTATATTTTTATATTGCATGCTTGATGTTGCTTTATCTCCATGACCAACAAACTTAAGTAGTAGTGTATAGGAGGGGTTCCTTGTTTGGATTTTGCTTGCGAGACGCTCCACGCATGAACCTTAACGACGTTGGGAGTGGAGAGATGTTATTTATTTATTTTTGTTGTTAGGATGTTGGTTTTGTGGGTTTAGCCGAGAATCACGTGATTGAGTGATTAAAGGGCTAATAAAGAGTTAATGTATGGTATAGAAGCACTAGAAATAGTTCTCTACTCTGATAGATGTGAGTGAGACAAAGATAAGGAAGTCGAATCGAGACTTATGGTTATGCCTTATTGAGAAGGCCATTTAAGAAGATGTATATATTTATTTTGGGATAAAGCATTAGTAACACTTTACAGAAAGTAAGTACCCGATTAGTTAAATTTTCAGTTATCTGAAATGGTAGGACATAGAAGTAGAAACGTATAAGTCGGGTTACGAGTTATAGTTTTAGCGGTCCCGATCATGTGCCTTAGGCAGTTATATCCTCATGACCGACGATGCAAGGTAGTAGTGTAACGGGAGGGTTCCTTGTTTGGATTTCACTTTGCGAGACGCCCCACGCATGAAACCGAGCGAATGTCAGAAATTGAGAAGGGTCTTGGGCACTAGGGATATAATTAGTATAACACTTATACGACTTGAATAGGAAATATATCGACCTTAGGATTATTAGGATGTAAGTCCCTTGGGGCATGTGACGCTATTTTAGGAAGGTTGTAGGGAGTTAACCACGAGTAGGTTTATGGGTTAACTCTAAGAAGGATTAGATCCCTATAAATAAGAAGTATGGGATCTCTAGTAACTCGGGATACTAGGCCAAAAAAAAGATGAGGCCCATCTTAGAAAGAGCGTTACGTCGGTAACCTAGCTTTTGGGGAGATAAAGGATGAGCTGACTTTTACTCCTGCACTCGTGTCGTCAAGATCGAGAGTGGATTTCTCGATATTAACGAACGAGTCTCTACCAGGTTTGGGGAAGTGTTAATACAGGAGCATGGAGCCAATGTTCATGCGTCTCACAAACTTAATCCCCGTGAGAAACATTATCCCACGCTTGACTTAGAGTTCGCAGTGGTAATATTCTCCTTAAACAAATAGAGGCACTACCTCCTGGGGCAGGAAATTTAGTCCTTTTCTTGACCATGAGTTATTGAAATAGGTTGTTGGGGCGAAAGAGTTGGTGGTTGGAGTTCGTAAAATACAATCGATTAGATATTCATTATCACCAAGGGAACACGAATAGGGTAGCGGATCCACCGAGCAGAAAACCCTTGGGGGAGACTAGCAAAGGCATGGAAAGCTGAGTAGAATGAGCTAACTAAGAGGACATTGTAGCAAGAGCATTTATGTCAGTGTTGAAGTGCGAGGAAAGGGACATTTTTGAGTTTTCTCCCCCATCCGCCATTTGTTAATTGGTGAATGTGGATCACTAACAATCAACGGGGTCGTTGTAAGCGTTATAGTACCGATGTAGATACGGAAGGGTATATCGATGGATATTCTCACTGAATTGTTGACATCGCCGTGGTCATGATCCTATTTGAGTAATTGTTGATAATTTCACCAGATCGCCGCTTTTCCAGCCAATATGGGTGGACTATTTATGGAGGAGTGTGCCCAGCTCTTTATGGCGGAGTTATGGAACTGTATGAGGTGCCTATCGTTATAGTGTTGGGCAAAGACAAGGTTTTTTTGTGCCTTTTCTGAAGAAGTTTCCAGGAAACAATAGGGACCGATTAAAGTTGAGTACCTTCTACCACACAAAAATAATTGGTTGAAATGGGGAGAAATAACGTATGTACGAGGACATACTTTCGATGTGCATACTTAATTTTTAGTGAATGGGTGAAAAACATTCTTCAGGTCGAATTTGTATACCATAATTCATACCAATCCATAATGGGCATGGCACCGTACGTGGCGTTGTATAGTAAGCCGTATAGATCACCTTCTTGTGGGTTGATAGTAGGAGACAATAAGCTTCTTGGACCTAGAATGACCCAAAACATCTTTTCGAAGACTAAGTTCATTAGGAACCGCATACGAATTGCCTAAAATGGTTAGAAGGGCTATGCCTATGTGAATAGAAGTCTTGTAAAGTTTGAGGTAGAGAATCAAATTTATGCGGGCATCTTTACGAAAGGTATAACACGATTTGTGATGAAGGTTAAGTTTGTGCCGGGTTAGGTAGATTTTTCTCTTTGTTGTATAAGTAGGTCCGACAGTTCATGTGGGAAATGATCGGTTATTAAATTTAGATCGTGGAAAGTATAGAATAAGATCGAAAGAGGTGCTCTTGGTCCAAGTACCGCGGGGATACAATACCAAGGAAATTACGTGGGAAATGAGAGAACGATAATTGAGAAATGTACCCCTAATCTTTGTATGAGTTACGCCTAAATTAACAACCCTTACGTATGGGTAATTAATTTTATAAAATTTTGCCATGTGAGATAATTATATAGAATAATGGAAGTTAGAGTAAACATTATTTTAAGTGATTTAAGAGATAAGATTTAATGAGTTTTACATATTTACCGTTGAGAGAAGGTAAATAGCATCATGTTATGTTTTTATTTCGTCATTGTGCTTTAAGCGACGGTTATGGCATATCTTTCAATTGGATTATGATTAATGAATTAATATAACGTCAGAACAAAAAATAATTGTATAATATTCCGGATGCCAATTTTGAGAGTGCGGTTAGTCCTGAAATAGTCGAGTTAGTCAAAGTAAGTGTCATATTGTATTTTTGAGTTCTGGGCACTTTTGACAGGTTACGACTCAATTATGTAGTTACGAGTCATTTTAATGGTGTATCAAGAATTAAAGATGGGAACAAATGTTAACTGCCCATTTAAGTCTTCCAACCCCTTTTATTTCTCATTATTATATTTTAAAAGCTTAGAGAGAGAGAGAGAGGAGAGAGTTGGGAGAAATGGGAGAAAAGAGAGAGAAATAGAAGATTGGAGTTGGAAATCATTGCTACAGGAAGAGAATCCAAGACTACAAACTTGAGGCAAGTTTCATACTTGATAGATTATGATTTAATGTGAATAAATTGCATTTATAGTTATGTTTTTGAAGTTTTAGCCATTTATGGGTTTTAGAGATTTTTGGTGTTTAAACTTTTAATCTTGTAGTTTAATTTTATTTGAGAAAAATATATTAGTTAGTAGTTGTGTAGAAATGATTTGGTAGAGTTCTTTGTTTTTTATGTTGGACGAAATTGAAGATTTGGGAATTAGGAAATTTTAGTGTTTATAACCCGTATCCCAAATTGGGCATTTCTGACAGGCCGAATCGATTCGCCCCGTAAACGAATCGATTCGCCTATAAGGGAGTCTACAGGTCTGGGAAATCGAATCGATTTGGGTTAGGTCCGAATCGATTTGGGCTGAGACAATATGTCTGTCTCCTTTGCCAAATCGATTCATTTTTGGGAGAATCGATTCGCTGTCAAGGGAGAATCGATTCGGCTCTAGGCGAATCAATTCGAAAACCCTGTTTTTGAGGGATTTTTCTAGTTTTGTTTTTATTCCTTTTCTTTTAGGTTCAAGGCTTAGGAACCTTATCTTGAGAAGTAATAAAGATTATTCGAGGTTTATTTTAAGGAGACAAATATCCTAGGTTAGCATGGGGCTAATTGGACTTATCCTAAGGGTTAGTTCATAGGGCTAATTGATTCGGGCTGAGACAGTATGTCTGTTTCCTTTGTCGAATCGATTCGTTTTTAGGCGAATCGATTCGCTGTCAAGGGCGAATCGATTCGGCCCTAGGAGAATCGATTCGGAAAACCTGTTTTTTTGGGATTTTTCTAGTTTTGTTTTGAGTCCTTTTCTTATAGTTTCAAGGCTTAGGAACCTTCTCTTGAGAAGTAATAAAGATTATTTGAGGTTTATTTTAGGGAGACAAATATCCTAGGTTAGCATGGGGTTAATTGGACTTATCCCAAGGGTTAGTTCATAAGGGTTAAGGTTTCTTTTGATATAGGGATTTAGCCTAGAACTAACGGAAAGTAGAATGATAATGTTTGGGACTTTTGGGAGACTATTATTGTGGGAAATTACCTTTGATGACTTGTGGTATTACTTTGGACTCTTGGAGACTAGTGTGAGAATAATTGCACTTCGGGTCCTAGGTCATTATTAAAATGTGAACATTTAGAATAAGAAATGCATATTTTAAAATTGTACTAAATCATTAAGTATAAATTGTTTTGGAAATGTAAAAAATGAATGTTTTTAAATGGGAAAATAATTTTGTAAATGATAATTTTCATATACACACCTCTCTAAATCGCTATCATATGGGAAGTTACGCGCATGAGGTGAGGTCCCCTGGCAAGTGAATGCAGGGCGAATATAGTCCTTGGCCATAGGACCGGTTATTATATTGTGTGATTATTATGCGAAGTGAAGTAATTTCGGGTGTGGTTATGACTCACTGTCGCAGGTATATGTCCGCTTCCCGATGTTGCGTCATAGGATGCCCAGGTTGTCTTGTGTGATAGGCCCTGGAAGATGATAGCCATTTAGGGGCGCTTTCAGTGGGGAAACTCGAAAGGACGGTCTTAGAATCGTTATATATATGTGATTATAATTATTCTTTATAAAGTGGGTATGGTAATCTTGGTAAAGCATTTTGTGTGATAAACTGCTTTCAATATGTCTCCCAGAGAGAAAGGGAACTATAAAGTTAAATGGTATGAAACTATAATGGTGAAGCATTTTGAGAAATAAATTACTTTAAATATATTTCCTAAAGAGAAAAGGAACCATGCATTTAAGTTGTGAATAAACTGAAATGAAATATCATAGAGTGAAAGTATATGAGTTCTCCCGTGCTTATTTGAACATTGAGCATTATCATTGACATTGCGCTAGGTTGTGCTTTTTGAATGAGAGGTGAGAACTTTTATGATTAATTGTGAGAGAAAGTTAAGTTCATGATGACGGTTCATTATTCATAATTGTCATGCATTCTATTCACATGGTGATCATATCAAACCGGGTCCTGAACCGTCTATATCTCTTTGTTTTGCATGAATTCATTGTTCGTCCAGGTGCTCCTCTGCAAGGACGCCAGTATTGACCTCTCCATCCCAGTTGTCTTGGAGCTATAACATTTGCGGATGTTGTAGGATATTCGTTATAGACGCTTTTATCTTTTGTACTCTAGTTATGATCAGTTCACGTATTCGGGCGTGTTGCCCTTGCTTTGTACTCATTTATTATAGTGTGATATTTAATTTGTAATACTCAGTGTAACGTGATTGTATTTGACTGTTAACGGACTGCTTATTCGGTTATTACTTATTGCATTATTGTTATACTATTACTCGTTGACTTTTATATCCACCTTCTTTGCAAATTGGATTGTCTAAATGCTTTTCTTTTAACTTACAAAATTAAATTTAACATCCGTTTTCTAAAATATTTGGTGGTTATCTCATATTATTATTTTCACGACAGTGATGCTAAGAATAGACCATCTATGATTCTTGTATTTATTGGGATATTGGGCTGGCCACCTCATATTTTAATAGGCGGGTTGTCACATTATCGCGCTAAACATATTACGTGGAATAATCGGGATGATATTATTATGCATATGAGCCTAATGATATAGGGCAGAGTATACCTATATTGATATGATGACAACTTAGGTTGTGTGAATTACCTAGTATATAGATTATTATGTGTATGACATACCTACTATAATTGTTATAACGAGAGGATATAGGAAGAGGACAATCTTTCCTTGTGTGCCTTCAGGGGGGGTTTAGAATTGGTACCTGAAGAACATAGGACTATGAAGGTTTAATTATGAGTTGATAAGTCAGGTGACCGTGGGAGCGTAGGTATATGCGTGACCCATGGGTATATGGACTATGTTCGCCTCCAATATGTGTGATTTGTACTGATATGATTCCTGAGTGATTCAAAACTCGTGATCCTTACGTACGTGACATACCGGGATTTGATAGCAGAGTGTGCGAGCACCGCAGCTTAGCCTCGGGGTGCCATATATATATACACGCTTGTGATTGTTCATTATTGCTTAGTGGATGAGAATGGCTAAGACGTTTAATCACTTAAAGATGTGGGAACTTAAATAATTTAGGAGATAATTGATCTAAATGATGATTGTTTGAAGTATAATTATTTCTTAATTGGGTAATACGAGTAGGCATCATAAGGAAGTCCGTATAGACATATTTGGTACAGGCTAGTTAGGTGGTCGCATAACTAGAATGGGTTAAAAGAATGCGTTTGGCCAGCACAATAGTTGAGGGGTGAGAATCTCAAGTGAGATCACATGACTAACATGTTTATAATATTTACTATTTATTGCAATTAAGCTCTTGCTATTTTTAAAATATTTTCACCTCGGGCTCTGACCCGTTTGCTTCCAAATCTATTTTGTCTTTTTATAAAAATATTTTAGGTGCCCAACCACAGGGACACCAATCATAGGAGTTCCATTATGTTGATGTGTTGTAGCTATTGTGGAGGTTACAGGACCTCAGTATTAGAAGCCTCCAAATATACCTTTGCTTCCTTCAGAGTTATTCATATCATTTAGGGCATGTTGCACACTCTTATTCAGAGACAATAGTTTTTAGACTTCCATTTTATTTCAGTAGTTGGATTATTTATTCAGACTTATGTTTTGGGATTATTTTTCCCTTTAGACTATTATTGGAGTGTTTACTCCAATTTTTTTTCATTACATTAGTTGTTCCTATGAGATTGTTTATGTGAATGATTTAATGATTGGTTATTCATTACTTGGTTGTAAGTTAATTTAATTAATAAAATATGGCATCCCACTTTTTAAATATTAGGTGGCTAGTAACTAATTAAATGTTTTTGACATTGATGCTAAGACTGAACCAACTTAATAGTCTATTTTAATTTAATAAAGGAGTAGATACCCGGTATGTAATTAGACGGGGTGTCACGGGTGGTATCAGAGCATCAAGTTCAAGAGTCTTTAGGATCTGTACGGCTTCTTATGCTTTCCGTGTAGAGTTTTTTGATATAGATCCCTAGGATTTAGGACTGTTGTATTCTTTTATTGCACATTTTACGTCTTCGTCCATTTGTGATAATAACTATTGACTTATAGAGCTTCCCTCTCATTTTAGATGCCTCCTCACCATGCACAGCGATTTCCCAGGGGTGCCCAACTCGAGCCTCAACCAGCACCAATTCAGGGTACTATGAACGCTACTGAAGTTGCCGCTATAGTAGCAGTGTCGATAAATGCAGCTTTGGCAGTAGTGAAGCAGGTGCCACCTCAGGCACCGGTGGTGGCCCCATTTCAGGCTCACACATTCCTGTCTGCTTGGGAATGTGTCAGAGATGCCTTTCAGAAGCCACATCCTCCGGAGTTTGTAGAGAGCTCTAATGTTGTAGTGGCAAGCCAATGGAAGAAAGACATCTGTTGATGTAAAAAATTAGATCGCTCTAATTATTCAATCACAGATAAATAAATAAGACAAAGATTTTTAAAGTGGTTCGGCTAGGAATAAAGCCTACGTCCACTGTTATGTTATTGCTGAGTGTTTTTGGAATTCTTGATTACAAGTTCTCTCAAGAAATTCCGGTCCCTTTGAATGGGATTGATACAAGGTATTTATAGCCTCAAGGCTGTACATGAAAGGTCCAATACATTAAATGATATACATATGAATGGGTAATACATTTAATGCAGCGTGTGCGTCAAGAATCTAATGAATAGTTGAACAGTTGTCCGTCTGATAATTGATGACATGGCCGAGGTGCAGTTCGGACCGCCTTAGTTGCTCGTTGATCAAGAGTTCCTCGGAGGGCTTAGAGTATCTCGGGATGATGGAGTTCCTCGGATGGAGTTCCTCGGCATGATAGAGCTCCTCGGTGTATTCTCGTTGCTCGGTACCAACCATGGTTGTTCAGTAAATGATCTTCATCGCTGTTATTGTGCCACGTAGATCGACACGTGTCTTCATACTATTCGTCCACATCAGCATATTAATTTTGGTATCAACAGAAGCCCCCAATGTTTCATATTTCAAACTTTGAGGAGTATGGGACATTCTTTCTCGGTATATGGTAATATTAAATGACCTTCCTGGTTTTTAGGAGCATTGTATTCAAATTTCCTTCTCATTTCGCAGTTTTCCGTCTTTTTTATAAGCGCTTCGATCTTCGTGCAACTTTTGTCTTTTTAGCCGCCGGAAGTTCAGTAGTTTCTTTTTAGTAATCATTTCTTTCGCCGCTTCCCAATGCAAAGTATTTAAACTCCTTTGGTAACCATACCGTCGTCTACACTTTCCATTTTTCTGCATTCAAGTTTTCTATTCTCTTCCTCTCTCTTGTGTGTTCATCATTGTTTCCGTTCGTTGTCAACATATCTCCTTTCTTTCTGTAAGATCTTCTTCCTTTCTTCTGCATCTCTTTTATTCAATATGGTTTATATTGTTGAATCTGCTGAGAAATTTCGTTCTAACTTTTCCATTCCTTCTTGGGTAACTCTAGAGGTTCTTTCTGAGCCTTTAGATTACTTTCGATTGGCTGAGGGACATTGGTTCCCCAGTCTTTTCATTGCTGAATGTGGTTTTTCTTTTCCCCCAAACCCATTATGTCTTGAGTTTTGTCAATATTTTGATCTTGTTCCTGCAAAAATAGCCCCCAATTCATGGAGAATAATTAACGGGGTGCACAAGTTAAATCTAACTCATGGGACTCGTATAGGGATCCCAGAAATCATGTACTGCTATAAATGGGCCACTTTAGATAATGTTTATTATTTAAAAACTAGGTTTTTAAATAGAGCCCTTGTAGTTAACCTCCCTGATTCAAATAGAGATTATTTTGAGCATGGGTTGGTCATAAAAAATTGGCAACACGCGCCTTTATCTGGGAATGAAGTATACAACGGTCCCAGATGCCCCCCATACGGCAATGGGATAGGTTTATTTTTCATTTTACTTTACTTATGAAATTGCGTTTTCATCATGTTTGACAAAATGTATAACTGAAATTTATGTATTTATTTGCAGTTGATAGTAAAAGAAAAACTCCAAAAGAGTCGGAAGTGAATATCAAGCATTTAAAACTTATCTGGAATTTGCATAAGATGATTGCAGACGAGCATATTAGGTCTGCATCATATTTGCTGCAGTATAAGAGCTACACAACCTCTTATACTGCTCGCCCTGTTGAACCAGCCTCAACACCAGAAAGTTCATCTTCAGATTCTCATATTCCCCTATCTCAGAGAATGGGCAAGAAAAGAGCTCCTCCTGCTCTATTTGGTGAAATTTCTTCTGCTGTTGGAGCAAAGAAAGGCAAAATTGATGTCCCAGAGGGGACTAAAAAAGTAGATGTTAGTTCCTCCAAAGTTGCCGAGAAGCCCCCAGTGGCCCCGAGCAAGAAAAGTGCTAGTGCTGATGTAATTACAATATCTCCGACCAAGACTTCTTCCTTGGTTGATGCTGCTGACCCTCCTTTGAAGAGATTGAGGAAATCATCTTCGGTTAATCTTGCTGGAACTGCATCTTCTCTACCCGCTGGTGGTAGTAGTGTTTCAAAAATCCTTCTTCCGAGTTCTTCAACGAGCTCAGTTATACCTGAGGTTCTCGGGGTTGATGAAAAGATTCCTAGGGATACACTGACATCCTTAGCTGCTCGCCATCTTTCTTCAGTAAATTTCTCATACCTTTGGTCTTTCTTTCTTTTTCTTGATTTCTTGCATTTGTATTGACTTTATTGTTTTTCTTATCTTTCAGCTGGTGAACTGTTTCAATACCATCGTGAAGAAAGATCAATCTATTAAAGCTTCTAGTTCCTCGTCCGATGTTGACGATGCCCTCTTGGGTTTAGCCCAATCTGTGAAAGAATCTCGCCAGCAGTACGTCGAGGAGAAAGCTGCCTGGGAGAAAAAATTGGCTGCAGCTGAGGCTGATAAGATGAAGATGGCTGAAACCTCCAAGAATTTGGAGGAGAAGGTGAAAAGCTTAGAGGTCAATCAGCAAAAATGCGATGACCAACTGAAGAATGCAGAAAAAGAACTATCTATCTTGCGAGACATCAAAATCCAGAAAGAACAATTGGATGTCAAACTCTCCTCGGAGAAGTTGAAAAGAAAAGCTGCAGTTAGGAAACATTTCAGTGCTGGTTGGGAAAAAGGATGGGATAAAGGGATTGCTGCTATGACATCCCAAGTCCAATATGGGGAGTTGAAATACTTCCATGACGGTTGGGTAGCTGCTCTACAAGAGCTAAAAATCCAAGACAATTCTGAGCTATTCCAACGGCATCTCCCTGGTCCTCCTCCACCAATTGTGGAAGAAGAAGAAGATGAACCTGCTTCAGATGAATCTTCCATGGCTGTGGATGTCCCAATCTCTGCTTCTCAACCCTCTGTCATTGAGGATATTTCTTCTATGCCTCCTCCTGCCGAGAAGATTTCTGCCGATCAAGCTGTTGTTATCACCGAGCAACCGAGCTCCTCGTTCCAGCCTCCCGAGAAAGTCTTGGGAGACAAGGAAAAGGTGTGAAGTTGTTCGGTATCATTTCTATCTTTTATCATTTGTAATCGAACAATGTAATCCTTTTATGATCTAATAAAATACTTCTTTACTCATCGCTGTTATTGATGATTCTTTGTTGATTGTTGTCTTTTTCTTGTCTTTAGTTTGTTGCTAGAATGGAACTAATCTCTTCTCATGATACCGAGCTGATGCAGCAATGTCACCAATACTATAGGGCTGGTCATACAGACCTTAGTTCTTCTGAAATTGCTGACATTCTTGGTCATGATGCTTCAGAACAGGCAATTGAGGCTTATCGATACTTGAAAGATTTACTCGACCGAGCTGTAGCTAACAATGTCGCTTATTATGACTTGATTGAAGAGCTGCATTGTTCCTTAGAGGATCTCCAAGGCCAGCACAATGAATCGATGGCTTCATTACACGAGGAATATGAAAATAGATATCAACAACTTTCCTCTGATACAGGTCATAAAAAGATCATTGCTGCATATGACATTAGGGAAAGGACCCTAAAAGGTGAAGTTGAAGCCTGCTGACAAATTGCCGAGATCCTGGAACAAGAAAATAATAGTCTGCAGAAAAGATTGGCTCAATATGAATCCGTTGCCTCCTCTTCCACTGCATTAGTACCAGTTACTGATGAAGGTTTGTCGTTTCTAGAGGTTGAAAACGCCAAACTAAGGCAAGAGTTGGATGACTTGAAAAAGTCTATTATTCCTGTGACTGCTCGGGGACGAGGAAGGAGTTCTCGGGGACGAGGAAGAATCGTCGAGGAGCAAAATTTTCCAGTTGCTTCTCGGAGCCGATCAAGAGTTCTTAGCCATAGTGTTGAAGAATCTCGCACCCAATCTACTCTGGAAACTCAAGCATTCCAACTGAATGTTAAGGATCGTGCTCTGTCTGATTTGTCTAAGAAAAATTTATCTTTAGAGGATCAATTGGCTGCGATGAAGTCTGCTCTGAATAATAAAGATGCTCTTATCAAGAACTTTCTCGAGCAAGTAGATAGATTAACTTTCCAATTCCATAAACAGCCTCGGGAGTTCTGGAATGCAGGCTATAATGAAGCTCTTTATCATTTGGATGATCGCATTGAAAATGCTAACAACGAAGGTTATAAGCAGGGATGGTTGAACGCCTTGGGTGTATTAAAATTGGAACGAGGTCATTATTTATGGGATTATCATGCTCCTGGATTGCTAGACTTGCCTGTTCCTCCTTATAAATTGGATATGGCATGGATTCCTGCTCGTTCCATTCCTCGGAGTTTGATCTCTAAATATCTTGGTGATTATAACCTTCATTCTCAAGTTGAAGTCTCTCGTCCTGAGCATCTGTTGGACACTCCTACAATAATGAATGTCAGAATGCTGAAGGACATGAACTTTATTAATTCTCCTCTTTGTCTAGAGGATCCTCCTGCTGGCGAGGAACCTGTCTCAAAAGATAAAGGAAAGAAACCAATAGAGTAGGAATCTTTAATGTAATAGTTAGCACATACATGTAACATGTAATACATTTTTATCTTAATGAAAGAATTTCATTTTCTGTTTTGCCAATAGCTATTTTTCTGTTTGCAAATTATATGGTTCATCAATCAACTTAGAATTCATAATAAGCATAAATTGTTCAAAATTGTTTCCAACCAACTAAGGTGGATAAATAATGTTTGTCGACCAACCACAGTTGATGGGTTTCTATCCCCGACCAGCCATACTTGGTTCAATTTCAAATATAAACATGCGTCCGACCAACTAAGGTCAACACTTTTGTTCTCGTCGACCAACTACAGTTAGTGGGTTTTTATCCCCGACCAACCATACTTGGTACAGTTTGGAATATTTTGTTCTTTAAAGAACTTTTTGTAATAATGTTACCTCCCGACCAACATAAGCTGTAATGCGAGAGTATATAAAATCTTACCAACCGTAGTTGATCATGCTGGTATACACCTCCTAATCAAAGGAGTAGTAGGGTTCTTTCGAACTTTTTGGCTCCTTGGAGCATGTCCTCCTAACCAAAGGAGGTTGGCTACTTATAGCACTTTTGCTCCGTAGAGCGCTCCGTAGAGCTTGTCCTCCTAACCAAAGGAGGTTGGCTACTTATAGCACTTTTGCTCCGTAGAGCGCTCCGTAGAGCTTGTCCTCCTAACCAAAGGAGGTTGGCTACTTATAGCACTTTTGCTCCGTAGAGCTTGGCTCCGTAGAGCATGGCTCCGTAGAGCATTCTTCTTCTTGTTATCAAGCAGTGTAGTGTTCAACACTAGTATTCCCCGAAAAACTTTCAACAGAAAGAAAATGGTGAACCATCCTCATTTTATTCATCATTTTATTCATAATGAAAGAAATACTTTACATTTTACATCACTGATAATACTTGCGCAGGTGTTCAGCATTCCATGCATTCTTGAATTCCTCTCCTTCTAGAGTTGCTATTCTGTAAGTTCCAGGTCGAACAATCTCTGTAACGCGGTAAGGTCCATGCCAGTTTGCTTCCAGTTTATTCTGTTTCTGAATGACTTTCTTCAGCACATAATCACCCTCCTTCAAATCGCATTTCTTCACCCTTTTGTTGTAGAACAGAGCTGTTCGTTGTTGATAAGCAGCATTCCTAATGGCTGCCTCTTCTCTTACTTCTTCGAGCATATCCAAATCCATTCTTCTCATCAAGTCACTGATCGGAGAGTTGAAATTCAGCACTCTATGCGTTGGGAGACCCAACTCGGCCGGTATCACAGCCTCACTTCCAAATGCTAACATATATGCTGATTCTCCAGTTGCTGCTCGGGGAGTTGTTCGGTAGGCCCATAATACTGATTGGAGCTCATTAATCCAATTTGCTTTAGCTTCACTTAGCCTCTTTTTCAACCCATTTAGTAATGTTCTGTTCGTCACTTCAGTCTGTCCATTGCTTTGGGGATGGCCTGGTGCTGAATGAAACTTCAAAACGTTCGACTGATGACAATAGGCAGCAAATTCTTCATTATCAAATTGTGTTCCATGATCTGTGATGAAAGCATGAGGGAGATCATATCGACAAATGATATTCTTCCATACAAACTGGTATACCTTCTCGTACGTCATATTGATAAGAGGCTCAGCTTCCACCCACTTAGTAAAATAGTCCACTGCAACTACGAGATACTTGAATCTTCCTCGGGTGGTCGGCAGTGGTCCAACCAAATCAATTCCCCACATGGCAAATGGCCAAGGGGAAGTTATTGGTGTTAGCAATGCTTGTGGAGTTCGTCGGATGGAGGAAAAACGTTGGCACTTGTCACATTTCTTGGCATAGGCTATACAATCAGCCCTCATTGTCGGCCAGTAATATCCCTGTGTCATCACTCTTTGTAAAAGTGTTCGACCTGCTACATGAGCTCCACAAGATCCTTCATGGATTTCTTCAATCAATTCTTTCACCTCGGTGGGATGTACACATCTCTGCAAACCTGCCATAATTCCTCGTCTATACAAAATACCATTAGTTAATACATACCGAGCAGCTTTATACTTCAGTTTCTTGGCAGCGAGTTTGTCATCCGGCAATTCGCCCTCTTCAACATATTTCCTGATTGGATCCATCCAAGATGGTCCTAAATCAAGGGTAATCACATTCGTTGTCAGATCTTCATCTATGCTCCGACCTTCTAATACTTCAATCGGTATGGTTCTTCGCATCTCGGTACAAGTAGCTGATGCTAGTCGGGCCAGTGCGTCTGCTTGTACATTCTCCATCCTCGGTATTCTCACCAATTGAATGGCATCAAATTCTGTCAACAATTTCATCACCTTTGCATGATATTTGATCATTAAGTCTCCTTTAACTGCATATATTCCCATCATCTGATTCACAATTAATTGAGAATCACTGAATACCATCACTTGTTGTGCTTCCATAGTTTTTGCTAGGCTAAGACCTGCTATCATGGCCTCATACTCCGCTTCATTATTAGAGGCTTTGAATTGGAATCGCAAAGCATATTCCATATCAATCTCGTCTGGAGTGATCAAAACAATTCCTGCTCCACAACCAGCTGTGCAGGATGATCCGTCTACATATAATCTCCATGTAGGTATTTCGTCTTCAAATTTCTTATCTGTCAGAGTTCCTCGATAAAATATCTGCTGTTTTCTTCCATCATCCCCCGGTATCTTTCGCTCCTCGTCAGTCATCTGCTCGTACCCTTTTACCAACCGTGGTTGGTCTGAGTTTGAATATAATGATTTCTCTACATCCACAAGTCCTTTTACTAACCTTGGCTGGTTTGGACCTATTTCTGCTGATCCTGTATCGTCCACAGGTAGGTCAGCAAATGTTTCTGCTGATCCTGTATCGTCCACAGGTAGATCAGCAGATGTTTCTGTTGATCCTGTATCGTCCACAGGTAGATCAGCAGGCACCTTTTGCTCCTCGGGGGTATCAGGGTATGTGAACTCTGCTATAAAATCTGCTACAGCTTGCCCCTTGAATGATGATCTGGGCTCATACACAATATCATATTCACCAAGTTCTACTGCCCAGTACATCAGTCTCCCTGATTTTTCTGGCTTATGGAGGGCTTGTCTCAATGGCATATCAGTATAAACGATGATGGTATGGGCTTGGAAATATGGCCTCATTCTTCTACTTGCTTCAATTAGTGCCAATGCCAATTTTTCTAGCTTTGGGTACCTGATTTCTGCACCTCGGAAAGCCTTACTTGTGTAATAAATTGGCTTCTGGACTCCATTCTCCAATCTGATCAACGCTGAACTGACTGCGTTCTCTGATACTGCCAAATACAAATACAACTTTTCTCCTGTTATTGGTCTGGACAACAGTGGAGGTGCTCCCAAGTATTTCTTCAAGTCTTGAAAGGCTTTTTCACATTCCTCATTCCACTCAAAGGTTTTTCGAAGTGTTTTGAAGAATGGTATGCATTTATCAGTTGCACGAGATACAAATCTGTTGAGCGCTGCAACTCGTCCGGTAAGACTCTGCACTTCTTTCTTCGTCGTCGGGGAGCGCAGCCCTAGAAGAGCTTTGATCTTATCTGGATTTGCCTCAATACCTCGTTGATTGACGATGTATCCGAGGAACATTCCTTCTCGTACTCCAAAGATGCACTTCGTCGGGTTAAGCTTCATTTGGTATTTATCCAATTGATCAAAAGTTTGACTCAAGTCAACCAAATGATCAGCGGCTTTCCTGCTTTTAGTGAGCATGTCATCGACATAGACCTCCATGTTGCGGCTGATTTGTTCGGTAAAAACCTTATTCATCAACCGCTGATATGTTGCACCTGCATTTTTTAAACCAAAAGGCATAACATTATAACAATAAGTTCCCCTAGGGGTAATAAAAGAAGTACTTTCCCTGTCTTCAGGTTTCATTTTGATCTGGTTGTAGCCAGAGTAAGCATCCATGAAGCTGAGTAGCTCGTGTCCCGAGGTAGCATCCACCAGTTGATCAATTCTGGGCAATGGAAAATGATCCTTGGGGCATGCCTTATTGAGATCGGTGAAATCGACACACATTCTCCATTTGTTGTTTTTCTTCTTTACCATTACCACATTTGCCAACCAATCTGGATATTTTACATCTTCAATGAATTGGGCTTTCTGGAGTTTCTCGACTTCCTCTTGTATGGCTTGATTCTTCTCGGGACTAAACACCCTTCTTCTCTGCTTTACAGGTTTAATCTCCTTATTCACATTGAGCTCATGACATAAGAAGTTTGGATCTATTCCTGGCATGTCTTCATGACTCCAAGCAAAAGTATTTTTCCTATTCTTCAAGAAAGTTATCAACTCCTCTTTTATTGACATATCCAACGACGAACCTATCTGGGTTATTCGTTCAGGATGTTCGTCGTCCAGAATAACATTTTCTGTAGATTCTACCACTTGCCCTTTCACAAGTTGGGACTCATCTCTAGGATCAAGAGTTTCAATTTCTGTACATTCATCCACTTGATAAGTAGTAGTCTTTTTCATCGATCCTTCTAGTTCTTCTTGCTCGGCCGACGAATAATAGCATTCCCGAGCTACTTTTTGATCACCTTTCACCACTCCAACTCCAAAATTTGTTGGGAATTTCAAACATTGATGTACTGTAGAAGGAACGGCTTCGAACTTCTTCAATCCAACTCTTCCCATGATGATGTTGTAGGCCGATTGCACATTCTTATCCATCACAAAGAATCGTATTCTTTCTGTTCGACAAACAGGCCAGGTTCCAATGAATATATCCAACTTGATCGTCCCAAGTGGAAAAACTTTCTCGCCAGCAAAACCCAGAAGGGGTCTGTGATAAGGTTCCAATTGAGATAATTTCAAATTCAGGCTATCAAAGCATGAATAGTACATGATGTCTGCCGAACTACCATTGTCTACCAACACCCTTGAAATGATCACGTCCTTCATTCTCATTTTGATCATCAAAGGATCATCATGAGGGTAAAGAACACCTGCCAGGTCGTTTTTTGAAAAACCAATTACTAGCTTCTCTTTGTTTACCTTCCTCGGACGATCATCCTCGGCCAGGTTTATTCGCTGAATATATGAGCAAGCTTGAGCCTCTCCGAGATAAGCTTTTCTTTCTGCAGTAAGGTCTCCTCCTCCTGCATCTCCCCCTGTAATAACGTTACAATGAAATGATCCAAAACGTATGGAAAATACCTCTCGTTCAGGTTTTCTTGGCTTCTTGGGAAGATCGGGGTCATCATCTGGATCCTCTTCATGGTCCCTCCTCTTTTTCTCCTCTGCACGACGAGGAGATCTAGATCTCTCTCTAGTTCTATCATCATTCTTCCTCTCACCTCTGCGATCTACATACTTTGATAATTTTCCTCTTCGAATGAGTGTTTCAATCTCGTTCTGAAGGGCTATACAATTTTTGGTCATATGGCCGTGATCTTTGTGAAACTCGCAATATTTGGCCTTATTCCTCATGTCAGGATCTGTTTTCAGTTTCTCTGGCCATTTGATTTCTTCGTTATTCCTGATCTCTTCTAAAACATGATTAATACCCATTTTCAACGGAGTATAATTATCATACTTTTTTAGGGCTTCCAACTTTATCCTGTTATTCCTGGGATGTTTGTCACCACCATTACCTTTCTTTTTAGAGTTATCGACCTCCACTTTAACTTCTTTATCCATATTCTTCTTTGCAGTCATAGCTTCCTCGGCATTCATGATTTTGGCCGCCTTTGCCATCAATTCCGACATATTTTTAGGCGGATCTTTAGCCAGAGTATAGTACAGCTTGTTAGGCAGCAAACCACTCATCAAAGCAGTGATTGCTGTCTTTTCTTCATAATCTATGACTTCCAACTTCTCGTTATTGAAACGAGTTATGTAATCTCTAGTACTTTCTCCTGATTTTTGTCTAACACTTAGCAAATGTGCTACTCGCTTTACCGGCTTTGCTCCAAAACAAAAATTGCCAATAAACAGCTCGGCTAACTGAACAAAAGTTGAAATCTTACCCCGAGGAAGATTATTGTACCATATCTGTGCAGATCCGGTAAGAGTTCCCGAGAATGCTCTACTCCTCATCTCGTCGGGGACAGCGTAGATATCTGCAGCAGCTTGGTATTGTTCTATATGAAGTACGGGATCCGTCTTTCCATCGTACTTGGGGGTCACTACAGGTGCTTTGAATTTCGACGGTGTAGGGAAATCCACAATGGCTTGCACAAAAGGTGTCCCTTGAACAAAAGTTCTCTGTAAGGGGTTCCTCGCCTAAGCCATTTCTCCCAGTCTATCCTCCAATCGTTGAATGGAACCTTTCCATGCTTCATTTCCTTCCTCGGGCCGCTTAGTCCGAGCAACTGATTGCTCTGACGTAGCTTCCTGAGATTTATCTCGACGAGTAATTGGTCGTGATTGTGCAGATCCTTCTCTCAAACCTGGTGGTGGTCAAAAACTTCCTGATGGAGCCCTAGGTGGACTCATGTTCCTTCTTGGTCCTAACCGACTGAAAGGAGACACCCTGCTTAATCTTTCTAAAGCGCTAGTTCTCTCCGGAGAAAGAGAGATATGTTGATCTGTATCCGTAGCCCGTATTGATGAAGTTCGCCCAGGTTGATAAGAAGAATCATTGGATTCCCCATTGCGATATGACCCAATACGTATGGATCGTGATTGCCCATGATCAGTCCTTTGCCCTGAATGAGTAGGTACACCACCTTGAAGAGTTTGAAGGAGTTGCCTCATAGATTCTTGCATGGCGGTTTGTCCCTGAGCCAGATTCGTCATAATTCCGGCTAGATCTGGAGATGCAGATGGATTTGGAAGATTTCCAGTATTTCCAGCATTTCGATTACTGGATTCTGGATTATCTGCCATTGGTGATAAATGATTTTTATGAAAAACGATAACAACAGTCGTTTCCCACAGACGGCGCCAATCTGTTGATGTAAAAAATTAGATCGCTCTAATTATTCAATCACAGATAAATAAATAAGACAAAGATTTTTAAAGTGGTTCGGCTAGGAATAAAGCCTACGTCCACTGTTATGTTATTGCTGAGTGTTTTTGGAATTCTTGATTACAAGTTCTCTCAAGAAATTCCGGTCCCTTTGAATGGGATTGATACAAGGTATTTATAGCCTCAAGGCTTTACATGAAAGGTCCAATACATTAAATGATATACATATGAATGGGTAATACATTTAATGCAGCGTGTGCGTCAAGAATCTAATGAATAGTTGAACAGTTGTCCGTCTGATAATTGATGACATGGCCGAGGTGCAGTTCGGACCGCCTTAGTTGCTCGTTGATCAAGAGTTCCTCGGAGGGCTTAGAGTATCTCGGGATGATGGAGTTCCTCGGATGGAGTTCCTCGGCATGATAGAGCTCCTCGGTGTATTCTCGTTGCTCGGTACCAACCATGGTTGTTCAGTAAATGATCTTCCTCGCTGTTATTGTGCCACGTAGATCGACACGTGTCTTCATACTATTCGTCCACATCAGCATATTAATTTTGGTATCAACAACATCCAAAGGAACTTGAGGATGTAGGAGTACACAGATGTACAGAGGAAAATACTGGCTACGTTTAATCTAGTTGGAGAAGCACTGCAGTGGTGGGAGTCTATTACCATTACTGAGGAGAGAGATGTCTTTACTATTAAGGACTTCTGGGTGCAGTTCGATCGCAAATACTTCCCTTCCTCCATTCAGACTGAGATGAGGCGAAAACTACAAAACCACACCCGTGAGGGGAAGACCGTAGCTGAGTACGAGGAAGAGTTCACGAGGCTAGTTAATTTGGTACCATCAGAGGGACTTACTGAGGAGAAAAAAATACAAATGTTCATGGATGGCCTTACCTGGAAGATTTAACAGCATCTTCTGGGTAACCTCTCATTGCATACCTATACCTATGTGCTTAATGTAGCACTGCTTCACTATCAGGACCACCGCTTCCATCTGTCAGGGAGCAAGCAAGTAGGGGAGTCGAGGTAGCAGGGCAGGATAGGAGGTAATGGTACCAGTGGGGTCCAGTCAACACAGGGCCAGCCGAGGCATGGTGATCAGAATTCCTAACAGGGGGTGCCTAAGCGCTTTAAATCGGGAGGTTTTTGACATGGTCAAGGAGGTTATAGGCATGACCAGCAGGGTCAACAGGGTCATCAGGGCTAGAAGCAGCATCAGCAGGGCCAGCAAGGCCACGGGAGAGGTGGTAACGGCTAGTAGGGCCAAGGACAGCAAGGACAAAGAGTGGAGAATTTTAGTGGGAAGTGTTTCATATGTATCAGGATTGGACACAAGCATCATGATTATCCTAAGAAGGGTAGGGTTTCATAGCCGCAGGGTTCTCGATAAGAGCCTTAGAGATCGATATTCCCCGTCGCCCTCCCAACACCACCTCATATGCCAGCTTTGCCAGCTATACCAACAGTCCCAGTTTAGTAGGAGAAGTTACAGTATGGGCATGTTTACAACATCTAGTAGGCCACAGTACCACAGGCCCCACCTGTGATTGAGGGTATCTTTTCTATCCAGGGGACTTTGAGGTGTATTTTGTTTGACACGGGAGCATCACATACTTTCATTGCCACTAGCTTTGCACACTCCACAGGGTTATTAGACACGATAGATAGCACAGTTACTAGTGTAGATTCACCGTTAGGCTATAGGTCACTACTTTTCTTTATATGTCGAGGAGTAGGCATAGATATTGGGAGATTTTTATTACTGGCAGACATGCTTGTTTTAGATATGCATAAGTATGATGTGATTATCGGTATGGATTGCATCGTTGCGTATAGGTCCATGATCGATTGCTTTAGTAGGAGTATTATATTTTTTATACCGGGTCAGGAGATGTTCCTGGTGGC
Source organism: Sambucus nigra (assembly GCA_949130495.1). NCBI lineage: Eukaryota > Viridiplantae > Streptophyta > Magnoliopsida > Dipsacales > Adoxaceae > Sambucus > Sambucus nigra. Next base: position 423,835,309 of record OX422213.1, on the reverse strand, counting down.
GATGCCTCGTCCTGAGGGAGGATTGGCCACTCACTTGTATTATAAAGAGGAGGAGACTTCTAAGGAGGTATTAATACCACTTGATTCGATTCCTGTTGTACGTGAGTTCGCGGATGTATTTAAGGAGATACCAGGACTGCCGCCTAGTACAGAGATATACTTTGTTGTAGTTTTGTCATCGGGCACTAGGTCGATAGCCCGCGTGCCTTACCGTATGGCTCCAACAGAGATGAGGGAGTTTCGAGATCAGATTAAGCAGCTGTTGGGATAGGGGTTCATCCGGAGGAGTACCTCGCCTTGGGGTGCTCTTGTGTTGTTTGTGAAGAAAAACGATGGATCTTTACGGTTATGTGTTGATTACCAAGAGCTAAATAAGGTCACAATACGGAATAAGTATCCGTTGCCCCGAATCAATGAGTTATTCGATCAATTGCGAGGAGTTGTCTTCTTATCAAAGATAGACTTACGATCCGGATACCATCAGTTACGTATCAGGGAGCAGGACATGTCTAAGACTGCATTCTTGATGAGATATGGATCCAATGAGTTCAGGGTTATGCTATTTGGGCTAACCAATGCTCTAGTCGTATTTATGGACTTAATGAAAGGGTGTTCAGAGAATTCCTTGATTAGTTTGTCATTGTCTTCATAGATGACATTCTAATATATTCTCATACTAAGGAGGAGCATTTCGAGCATTTGTGTCAGGTGTTACAAACACTGCTCCCGTACAAGTTGTATACCAAATATGAGAAGTGTGGATTTTGACTAAAGTAGGTCCAATTTTTGGAGCACATAGTATCAGATAGGGGTATATTCGTAGATTCTAGGAAAGTATCAACGGTGAGGGAGTGGGGGCAACCCACGACACCGACATAGATACGTAGTTTCCTGGGCCTCACAGGATATTACAGGAGGTTTATTTGGGGGTTCTCGAAGATAGTGCGTCCGTTGACACACCTGACTCACAAAGGGGTGCCATTCATCTGGGATGATGCCTGTCAGTTAGCCTTTGATGAGCTAAAGGACAAGTTGACTTTGACACCCGTCTTAGCACTGCCCAGGCCAGGAGTGGAGTATTTAGTCTACACTGATGCGTCTTTACAGGGACTCGGGGGTGTGCTTCAGTAGGAGGAATAGGCTATAGCTTATGCTTCATGAAATCTTAAACCTCATGAGAGGAATTACCCCACCCAAAACTTGGAGTTAGCTGTTGTCGTGTTTGCACTTTGAATTTGGAGACATTATCTCTTGGGGGAAAATTTTCACTTATTCACGGATCACAAGTCACTACAGTACCTCTTCACTCACAAGGAGTTAAATATGCGTCAACGCAGGTGGATTGAATTTTTGAAGGATTATCAATTCGATATCCAATACCACCCGGGGAAGGCTAACGTGGTAGCAGACGCGTTTGGCTGTGATTTACAAAGTTATACCTTCTTGGTTGTGTTTACTATAGATTAGTCAGGGGAATGAGAAATTTAGAAGGAAATATAAAGATACATAATATTTGATTTTGATTCAACCAATATTAGTCTAGATTGATTGGAATAAGTTCCACCAAAAATATACAGAATATATTTTTTTCTTTCTTTTAAGAATTGGCATTTTTTTTCTGAAAAAGATCTATTGATGCAAAGGGATATATCATGATAAGCTTAATGAAATTAATCTGTATTTTCTACATAGGACGTCTCTATCACACAAAAGCATTCATTATTTTTCCAAAGAAAGTCACTGTTTTCTTCTACAAACTATTAAAATGCTGGCTGCCTATGAATGAGACCCTTAAAACTATTGGAATGAGGATGTGTTTTAGATGCTACTGTTGTAAGTAGGATGAGAACAAATTCAATCATTTTTTTCTATTGGTCATATACCAAATGGAGTGTGGCAGATCTTTCTTAACAAACTGGATGTTCAGTCGGAAATATATTGTTTAAGCTCCATTATGTACTCTTGGTGGTTCAAATGTCCCTACCTTAAATTATGCAAACTCAAATTATTATACATGATTTGTGCAAGCAGTGTGACTGACATGATTGAACAGAGTATTGACATTATCGAATATATGGTTTAAAACAGGGGCAATTTTTAATAATATCAAAAAATTAGTTTCCAAAATTAAGTCTCTATACTATAACCTTCTTCATCTTTTCTTGAATCCAAAAATAAATAAAATTATGCTTTAGTAAGAAATTATAGGGATGCACAATATGCCATATCATTATTAGTGTATTTTTTTAGTGGGCTATAAGAATCAACGAGTAAAAACATCAAACACCTGCTATGAAAAAACCAATGACATATTTTATCATGATGTGATGGGAGTGGTAAGCAACTTACTTTCGATGAATATTGATTGATAACCACAGCTCTGCCCCAATCCAATACACTGTAGAAATTACATTCGTTTATTTTTTCTTATAATCAAAGAAATGACAAAATGTATAACCACATTTGTTAAAAAAATTGACACGGAAGAGACTATGATATAGTATCAGAATACCTGAAGATGCTTATACACTATTGAGGTTGAAACATCCATATATAAATGTACGTATTCACTGTGTAGAGGGAAGAGGAAATGTGAAGGGACAAAGGAGTGGAAGAGCCAGGAGTCTTGAAATTTATATTTCTCATTGGACGTGCAAGTTTTAAATATAACGGCAGTTGTAGAGTCCGGTAATTACTCGTTGAAAGTGATATAGTTAACTTTGTAGGGCCGAAATTCAATCAAAGAAATGCCATGGGAAAACTTAGCATCATTAATGGAAATTTATACCTCTAATACTATTGTATTTGAGGTATAATATCGATTTATTTTGTGTTAATGTCATCCTAATCTACTGCCATAATACCATGTTTTGTGTGTATTGCTTTGATAGTCAAAGAAAAGGATATTGGACTCGCTTTAGTATTTATCTTTTATAAAGGAATTTCTGAACTTGGATCCATATGCTTAAGATGAATTATAGGATATTCCCTTGCACATTTCCTTGGTCTTTTGTTGTATTAAAATTTAGGTAGGTAGTAATGTTAGTCCCTATTTTGTTAAAATGTATTATTTGTAGATAAGAAATTATTGTTCATTAAGATGCAATACTATTGGTTTTTCTTTTATCTTCAAAATACTACTACCACAACCAAAAGTGTGAATGGTTTAATGATAATTTAAAATTCATTTCCACTAGGAGTTCAAATATGCATCCCTGATTGAGAAACTAAATGTAGTAAAATGGTTACAAACTAATGTATGAAGTACGCGTGGGGGTATTTTTTGCCCTGTATTTGATTAGTGTAACTTATTTTGTTTGCAGATCATATAGTTCAATTTATGTACTCATTTTTTAAGGATGAATTCATTATTTATTATTGCAATAAATATGACAGTTTTTAAAATATGTTTTTGGATAATACAAAAATCTTCTGTAATTTTTTATAACTTATCGCTAAACAATGCAAGAGGGTGATATTTAGTTGTGATTTTACTTCTAAATATCAATAGGAACTTATAATTTGACAATGGGGTTTATTATAGACATGATTTAATTAATGTACCATATCTATAATATGTAGAGAGATAAAGTTTAAATGATGCCATCAGCACGAGCATAGGCTAGTGTGTGTGTGTACACACACACACACACACACACACACACACACACACACACACACATATATATATATATATATATATATATATATATATATATATATATATATATAGAGAGAGAGAGAGAGAGAGAAGAAGGCTCACCTACATCATGCACCGTACATCACACCTAATTCTAGGCCCTAGATAACTTTTTTTTCAAATTTTATATTTTTCCCTTGAAATTAACCTTCCAATCAACCCATATGCAAAACATTAGGTCAAAATACATTTTGTAGCTATTTTTTAAAAATCCACAAAAAACTGTTGGCGCAAACCCTTATAAATAAGGTATTTTTAGCAGTTTTTGTGGATTTTTTAAAAATAGCTACAAAATGTATTTTGTCCTAATTTTTTGTATATGAGTTGATTGGAAGGTTAATTTCAAGGAAAAAATATAAAATTTGAAAAAAAAAGTTTTTTAAGGCCTATAATTAGGCGTGATGCATCGGTGATGTATAGAGCATGATGTATTATCGCCTAGCTCATATATATATATATATATATGTGTGTGTGTGTGTGTGTGTGTGTGTGTGTGTGTAATTAAAACTCAATATGAAGAGTCCATTATTAAAATGAATAAATATAAGGTTTTCATGTAAGACCACAAGTCGATGCTTCATTGGCTAGATTAAAAGTCACGTGGATACTAATATAAAAAAAACTTGTGGAATTTTTTTCCTCTTTTCATAGTTTCTTGAATTAAGACTTCTGATCATAATACTTTTAATAATAATCTCAACTGAGAACACACTACATGGTTGACTTTCTTGACGTCATACCATATAAGAGTTCCAACTAGTTTGGATATGGTGACAAAATAGGTTAGATTTTTTTAGCAATCTTCTTCATTATGTACAAAGCTTCAACAACATTCATCCTGTCCTAGACATCCTCTCAACCTAAAAGGGAAGTAAAATATTGCACTAAACATACTATAGGACACAAATTATGCATAATTGAGTGAGTGTATGACATGTGTTTAAATATTTTTAGGAATTTTATAAACATTTTTAAATATTTTTAAAAACATTAAAAATGATTTTTTTCAACTTTTAAAATAATGTTTTTAAAATGTTGTGGGCTAAAATGAAAATAGTTTTATTCCTTAAAAACTTTTCAGGGTAGAATCTAAAACCGGAAGAGACTTATGGGGTAGAAAGTTGAATTCTTTAAAAATGAAAAACACGCATTTTGAATCGTCCTCATTGCCCCACGTGTTGTATCCCTATTGGTCCATTGTGTGTTTCTTCCTTCTCACAGTTTAGCGTTCCATTTGTATATATTAGATCAAACATTATCAACAATCTTCATGTTATCTTAGATGATCCTTGTGATGCTATAACTAAATAATGGGAGAGTGAGGTTATGCGGTCCTTTTATGGCCCTTAGATCAGAATTCAAATAGTCAAAACAATCTCAGCCATTCAAACTCAGCGATCGTCCACAACCTTCGTTGAGTTGTATAAAAAAGACCCATAGGGTTAGTATTATAATTTTTTTTAGAGTTCATCACTTTTATAGATAAAAGAGAGAGAGAATGGAGGGTAGAGAGAGAGAGAGAGAGAGAGAGAGAGAGAGAGAATCAAAGCCTGAGAGATCAAAATCATACGTTTCCTCCTAAAACACCAAACCAAACACCTACCCTATTATATCAAAACCAAAAAACCTTTGATTGAGCATTAGATCTTTAGATTTTTCTGAAATTTTCGATGTTTTGCAAGTTTGAAGAAACTCTTCATATTTAGTCTCTTTTAGGAACCCTATCTCACTGTAAATCTCACTTTTCTTCATAGAAATTGTGAGAGTTACTCAGAGATACATTTCACGAATACTTTGAGGATTTATTTTACCTTTTCTTATTGGATTTAGTTATCTTGTTGTATATCATTTTAGATCCCTTTCTCGTTTTCAATTTTCTTAAAAAAGAGACTTTTAAAAAAGTCATTATTTCAGATCAGAAGTTCTGTTCCGAAACACTCAGTTTCAGAGTTTGTGAAATTAGTTTGTGTATAAAATAAGTGTTTGAAACATTTGATCTAATTTTAGAAAGATTATTTTTTATCTGAAATATTTATTTTGTTCAGAAGTCTAATATTGAAATAAAAATGAAATTTATGCATTTCATATAGACGTTTGTAATTCACTAGGATTTTTTTGTATAAATCTATTCAGAGAACTTGAGTAGCATTTTATCATGAGTTTTTTGCACTTCACATTCACTACACTCTCACATGACACCTAGATAAAGTGTGGCTCATTTGAGAGATTTTGTGTTGATTAAGTCCATCAAAGGAAGGAGCAAGGATTAATGCGAAGGAATTGCCAGGGAGATCAAAGACAGAACATAATTATCGTCGAGGAGATTTTATGCCCGTGTAGGTATATTTCTATTCTTTGAGCTTAGGATATTGTGTTCTTGTTTATGTTCTTGTAATCTTGTATATCTTGTTTATAGTGGAATCTTTTTATTTTACTCTGTAGAGGAAGTCGTGGATGTTTTCCTTAATTTGGGATTTTACAACATTAAAATATACCATTTAAAACTTAGTATTCTTGTTCTTACTACTTATATGGTGTGGTTTCTAATAAAAGAATTAGTATAGGGTTTTATCTTTAAAACTTAAGGTAATCTATCTACCAAATCTAGCATCCAAGTCAAATCAGTATGTTTACACATCTTGTGTTGTGATTTAAAATGAGTTTCATCAAACGAGTTTATTTTGAAGTTTACTTAATATTTAACTTTTACTTAAAGACCTAGTAAACATTTTCCAAGTGGTATCAGAGCCGGTTTATCAAAATATTTTTTATCCTGAAACTCCAGAAACTTCTTTTGAAATATATTTCTGAAAATGGATGAAATATTTAAGAAGTTAGGTAACCTATTCCAACCACCCCTCTTTGATGGTAACAACTTCCCTTACTAGAAAATAAGGATGGTTGCATTCATCCAAGGAACACTGGGTGATGACGTATGAGATATGATTGAAAATGGTTATGTACACCCAACTAAGCCTTTGTCTGAAACCAACCCTATAAGAACTAAGAAAAACCTTATTGAGTTTACTAAAGAAAAAAAGAAGATGTATCTATACAACAAAAAGGGAAAATATTGTACTTTTATGTCCATTATTGAGAATAAATTTAAATGCATATTTATCTGCTCTACTTCCAAGGAAGCCTGGGACACACAAGTTACCGCCTATGAGGGTGATGAACGTGTTATGGCTGGGAAAACCCAAATGTTAGTCTAGAAATACAATACCCTTATTATGGATCATAATGAGTCATTTGATGACTTTTATATAAAGTTAATAGACAATGTCACAAAATTACATGTAAATGGAATAACCTATAATAGGAAAGAAATTGTTCTTAAAATTCTTAGACCTTTGCCTGCTAAATTTGACAATAAACGTATGCCATAGAAGAGATGGGTGACCCAAACCTAACTCCTGAATTACAAAGTAGTAAACTAAGAACTGTAGATATGGAGTTAGAGTATAAAAGAAAATGACTACTCAAAACAGAAGATCCCCTGGATCTAACCTTGACCTTAGTGAGGACTATGACTTGGATAACTTGGATAACCAGATAGCTCTTATGAGCAAACATTTTAAGAAAATCATCAAGTTTAGAAACTATATGACCTCTAAGAAAGGCACACTTGCTTATCAAAGTCATCAAAATTAGGGACCTCATGAAAGAAACAATGAAAAATAGACTAATGACAATAATAGACACAAGACTGATATTCAAAATGTCAAATTTCATCGATGTAGTAAAATGGGACATTATGCTAATAAGTGCAGAGTTAAACTTAACAATAACAATGATAGGGATAATATATGTAAGACTTGGGACGACTCAAGTGTTTCTAATGAAGATGAAACTAAGTGAACCCAGTTTGATAAGCCATGTATGTATTTTTATGCCAACATTATATATTTTGATGATAATGCATGCATACTTATTGATGAGTGTATTATGCCTGTTGATTTGATGTCATAGCTACTAGTGATATTGTTGTACCTAGTGTTGTTAATAATGAAGCAGATAATCCTAGCTTATGGGTGAGTCAAAGTGCAAATATTATTGATGAACTGAACATGTGTGTGAGTTCCACTGCACAAAATAAATCGACAGGGGACACTACACACAATGCACTTAGCGAGTCCGATGATGACCTCCCTAATATTTAGGAGCTATAGACCAAAACTTTTAAAAAGAGTGCCAAATTTGATAAGATTGTTAAGAAATTGACTGAACCTGTTGAACAAGTTAGTAAAACTATTAGGAAGAACGTAGAAGACTACATTACACAGTGCGTTGCTCATGAGATAGAGACAAAAGAGTTTTCATTAAATTGAAAGACCTACTTGAGAAAAATGTTATTTTAGAGCAAAGATATAAGTCTACCTTAGTTGAATTGGAAGAATCCAAACAGAAGGTTTCAAATGTTTTTAAAAAATGCCTATATTTTGAAACTCAAGCCAAAACCTATGAAGAGATAGTTGTAGGAAGTGAGACAGATTCTGAAGATAAATCTGACTTAGGTTTTGGAAAAAAAAAAGTTGTGACTAACAAAACAACCGTGTCTCATGAAAATGTCATTTTTGTAAAAGAAGGCCAGAATTTTCAAAAATTTCATAAAGGAATTTATAATTTCAATGTCTTTAAGGCAATGCAAAATTAGTGTAATCAACAACCAAAACCTAATGGAAAAGATAATTATGTATGTCCGTCAGTAAGAGACCTTGAACAAAACACTAAGACTTGTGGTAATTGGACTACTGTGTCTTATAAGACCAAACCTATTTTTAAGGACTTTAGTGACAAAGTCAAGGCTACGTCACATCAGCATTGCTCTTATTGCGATGTTTATGGGCACACCGTTATCGATTTTTTACTAAGGATACTGTATATACCTACTTATCAAAACTTTAACTATTCGAGAAAGAGTATGAATACGTATGTTCTCCTAAAGAAGACCACACATAACTCTAACTATAAAAAGAAGAAAGGGGAGATATAATACTAAGAAGAAAGAATTTAGAAAGACCCATCAGTCCCTTTTTAAATCCATGGACAATAAAAATTTAAAACTAGGCCCATTTGGATGAGAAAAGATAACTTGTTACCCCGACTCAAGTGTAATGTGGTGATAAAAACTTTTAAGTCCCAACGCAACTCAGGTCATTGGTACTTGGATTCCGTGTGTTCCAAACATATGAACAAAGATGAAACAAAATTGAAGAACAAGACAGACTTCCTTGGAGGTAGTGTCTTATTTGGAGATGGCGTTGGTAAAGGAACACTTTACGAAGAAGGGCTCCCTGCTTTAGATGAAGTCTTATTAGTTAAAGGTCTTGAGGCTAACTTATTAAGTATATCTCAATTTTTTTATTCCAATCATACCGTTACCTTCTCAAAAAACAATTGTCAAATTTTGAATCAAGAGGGTAATTGTAACCTTTCAGGAAACAGGATTGCGGATAACTGTAAAATAGTGATTCCAAAGACTAAATATTATAAGATTGCCATATTAGAGGATTATGATTTATGGCATAATAGATTAGGACACACAAATTTTGATGATCTTTGTAGGTTAAGTTCACAAGAAATAGTTAGATGATTACCCAAAATCAAAAATAATTATAACTTTGTTTGTGATCCCTGCTAAGTGGGGAAGATAATAAGTGTGCTCATAAGAAAGTTAAAGACATTTTAACCTCGAAACCTCTAGAACTTCTCCACATGGAGCTTATGGGTACCTATAGAACTGTCAGCCTATGTGGTAACAATTATATTTTAGTTATGGTGGATGACTACACACGATTTACCAGGGTCGCTTTTATGAAAAATAAGTCTGGCACCTTTCGTGAGTTCTTAAAAATTCTTTTAAAAATTGAGAACAAGAAAGATAATCAAGTATGTCGTATTACAAGTGATAGAGGTGGAGAGATCAAAGATTAAGGCATTACAAACTATTGTGTAGGTAACAGGTACAAACACGAGTTTAGTGCACCTAAGACACCTCAGCAGAGTGGCATTACTGAACGTAAAAATAGGACCATACAAGAGATGGCTAGGATGATGTTACACGCGCCAAAATACTTTTGGGTTGAGGTTGTATAGACTGCATGTCACATTATTAACCACCTATACCTCAGGAAAATACCAAAGAGACGTCATATGAATTATGGTACAATCGAAAGTCTAACTTAAAATGTTTTGAACCTTCGGGAGTGTTTGATACGTCTGCAAATACAGAGAACATCTTTTCAAATTTGATATCCGGGGTGATAAAGCTATTTCTAGTTTATTCCCAAACAAGTCAGGTTTATCGTGTTTATAACCTTAGGATCAAGGTCATTGTGGAGTCTATTAATGTAATTGTAAATGACACCAGCGTAGAGAGTCGTGACACTCAAACAGTGGTCCTAGATGAGTCTAAAAATGTTTTTACCATTAACACTGATGAGATTGCTGATTCACTACCTCCTGAGGTCCCTGTGGTACTGACTTGGGTTTCTAAAGACCAACCTCTGGAAAAGGTTATCAGTAACCCGTCTGACCAGTGAGAATGAAATCCCAACTTCAACATGAGGATACTTTTGCATATTTTGTTTCTCTTGTAGAGCCCAAAACTGTAAATGATGCATATGTGACTAATTATGGATCAATGTTATGCAAGAAGAGCTTGTTCAGTTTCAAAGTCATGGCGTTTGGTATCTCGTCCCAAGACCTCAAAACATAAAGGTTATAGGCACTTGTTGGATTTTAAAAAATAAAACTGATGAGAAATGGGAGGTAATTAGAAATAGAGCTAGTAGTAAGGATATTCTCAATTAGAGGGAATATACTTTGATGAGATTTATTCCCCTGTCACAAGACTCAAGTTTGTTCGTCTCCTCCTTGCCATATCTTGTCATTTACAATTCAAACGTTTTTAAATGGATGTTAAATCCACTTTTTTGAATTGTATTTGGATAGAGGAAGTATATGTAGAACATCTTAAGGGCTTTGTAGATCCCTCATTCCCTAACCATGTATTTAGATGTAAATCATTTTATATGGCTTAAAGTAAGCTTCTAAAGCCTGATATGAGCGCCTATCGACCTTTTTAGTAAATAAAGGGTTTGACACAATGTCTTAATTGCACAAATTTATGTTTACGATATTATATTCGGTTCGAATTCCATTAATCAAGCCAACGAATTTTCAAATATTATGCACGCTAAATTCTAGATGTCCCTAATGGGGGGATTACAGTATTTCTTAGGACTACAAGTCAAACAGTTTAGTGATGGCCTATTTATCACACAATCCAAATATTCTAAATATCTTGTTAAAAAGTTTGGTCTTGAACATTCAAAAACAACACGTGTACCCATGAGAACGTCCACGAAATTATCTAAGGAAGAAAATGGGAAAGACGTTGACCCGACTTTATATAGAAGTATGATAGGGAGTCTGTTATACCTTACTGCCTCTATAACAGAAATATCCTTTGTTGTGTCTATATGTGCACCTAAAGAAGCTCATATGCTATGTGTTAAACGAATATTTAAATATGTTAAAGGCATTTTAAATTTCGATATTTGGTAAACAAAGGACACCACTAGTTCCATAGTTAGCTACTGATGCCGATTGGGCAGGAGGTTCAGACGATAGTAAAATCATGTCCAGCTCCTATTATTATGTAGAAAATAAATTAGTAGGCTGGAGTAGTAAAAAACAGAACTGCATATCCCTTTTAACGGTTGAAGTTGATTACATAGTTGTTGTGCCCAGCTTTTATGGATCAAGCAAATTCTTAGTGATTATGGTATCATTGAAGAGAAATTGACTTTGTATTGTGATAACTAGAGTGCGATAAGTATATCAAAAAATCTGGTAAAACACTCACCAACTAAGCACAATAAAATTAGACATCATTTTATTTGTGAGATTGTAGAGTATAAAGAACTTGATATTGAATATTTGAACACTTAAAATCAATTAGCTAACCTATTCACAAAAACTTTGGACAATACTATGTTTAAATCCCTTAGAAAAGCTATAGGGATGATAGTGCTCACTTAATCAGTTCTGCATAATTGTCATAACCTCGGTATTTACACGCGAATAACTAGTTTTTGAGGATTTAGGGCACGGATATTTCACAAATGAGCAAAAACGCCTCCTTAATCTTTTTAGTGTAGGAGACCCTTGAATATTCCCTTGTTTGTGAGTTAATTTATATAGAATAAAATCTTTATATATCCCTATTTTATATATCTCTTTTACCCCATTGTATATCGGAGAAAAAATTGGGGAGAAGTACTTGAGTATCCGGCTTTATCTTTTCATTTGTTGACTCAACTAATATGCCAATTAATGGTTTATATTTCAGGCATTTCAGATCACATTTTAAAACTCTCCGTATTTAGGGTAATGGTATGTATGATAGTCAAGTTATGTATTTTTTTTTCTTATTTTCGATTTTAGTATGGGAAAGAGTAGATAGCTCTTTTGTATAGTAAATTTAGGATTTTTATTTTTATTACCCACGATTACTGGTTACTCAAGGGAATTTTGTCTCCAATATCCAAAGGGGGAGATTGAGAACACACTATATGGTTGACTTACTTGAGTTTTTACCATATAGGAGTTTCAACTAGTTTGGATATGGTGACAAAATAGATTAGATTTCTTTTGAGAAATATTCTCCATGGTTTGTAAAGCTTCAACAACATTGATCATGTCCAAGACATCCTCTCTACCTAAAAGAGAAGTAAAATATTGCACTGAACACACTATAGGATAAAAACCATGCATAATTGAGTGTGAGTGTGTGTACATGTGTTTAAATATTTTTTTATATATTTTGTTAACATTTTAAAACATTTAAAATGTTTTTTAAACATTTAAAATAATAGTTTTAAAATGTTGTGGGCTAAAATGAAAATAGTTTTATTCCTTGAAAACTTCTCAGGGTAGAATCTCAAACCGACAGAGACTTATGGGGTAGAAAGTTGAATTCCTTAAAAACCAAAAACACGCATTTTTTAACCGTCCTCATTGCCCCCAAGTGTTGTCTCCATGTTGGTCCATTGTGCATTTCTTCCCTCTCACAGTTTAGCATTCCATTTTTAACCGTTAGATCAAACATTATCAACGATTTGCATGTTATCTTAGATGATCCTTGTGATGCTAGAACTATACAATAGGAGAGTGAGGTTGTGCGGTCCTTTTATGAATCTTGGATTAAAATTCAAATAGTCAAAGCAATCTCAGCCGTTCAAACTCAGCAATTGTCCCGAACCTTCCTTCGATAGTATAAAAAAGACCCATAGGTTTAGCATTACATAAATTTTGAGAGTTTGCCATTTTTTAGATAAAAAAGAGAGAGAAGAAAAAATATAGAGGAAAAAAAAAAAGAAAGGTGAGAGAGAGAGAGAGAGAGAGAACCAAAGTGTGAGAGTTCAAAATCATACATTTTCTCCCAAAGAACAAAACCAAAACCCTTCCCTATTATATCAAAACCAGAAAACCTTCGATTGACCGTAGAGCTTTAGGTTTTTCTTGAGATTTTGGGTGTTTTGAAAGTCTGAAGAAACTCTTCATACTTAATCTCTCTTAGGATCCCTGTCTCATTGTAGCACTTTTTCCATAGAAATTGGGAGACTTACTCGGAGATACATTTCATGAATACATTTAGGGATTCTTTTACCTTTTCTTATTGGATTTGGTTCTCTTCTTGTATATCATTTTATATCCGTTTCTCGATTTCAATTTTCTTGAAAAAGAGACTTCCTAAACAATTATTATTTTATATATGAAGTTATGTTTTGAAAAACTCAGTTTCACAGTTTGTAAAATTAGATTGTGTATAAAATAAGTGTTTGAAACATTTGATTTAATTTTAGATAGATTATTTTCAGATTTTAAAATTTTCTTTTGTTCAGAAGTCTGATTTTCAAAGGAAACTGAAATCTCTTCATTTCATATAGACTTTTGTAATTCACTGGGATTTATCAGTATAAATCTATTGAGAGAATATGAGTAGAATTTTTGCACATGTTTTTTCACTTCACAGTCACAACACTCTCACACAAACACCTAGATAAAGTGTCGTTCATTTGAGAGATTTTTTGTTGACTGAGTCCATCAAAGAAAGTAGCAAGTATTATCTCAAATGAAGCATTAGGGAGATCAAAGCCAGAATAGAATTACCATGGAGAAGATTTTACGCTCGTGTAGGTATATTTCTATTGTTTTAGCTTAGGATCTTATGTGCTTGTTTAAGCTCTTGTAATCTTGTATATATTGTTTATAGTGGATTTTTTGTTTTACTCCATAGAGGGAGTCGTGATTGTTTTCCCTAATTTGGGATTTTACCACGTTAAAAAATATCGTGTCAAACTTACTATTCTTGTTCTTACTTCTTATATGGTGTGGTTTCTAATCAAAGAATTCGTATAGGTTTTTATCTTAAAAACATAGGGTAATCTATCTACCAAATCTAACATCCAAGTCAAATCAGTTAGTTTACATATCTTCTGTTGTGATTTAAATAGGAGTTTCATCAAATGAGTTTATTTAAGAGTTTACCTAATATTTAACTTTTGGTTAAAGACCTAGGAACGTTTTTCATCAAATACTAAATAGCTTTTCACAAATCCTTATGTTTTAAAATGCATGCGAAAGAAATAATGGTAGTAAATACTATATAATAATGTGATAATAATGTGACTTCCTTGTGGGTTAAGGGTGATAATGTTGATCATGTTGGATGAAAAGATAGAAGTTATCTTTAAGTCTTTCGAAATTCAACAGAACTATAATTTCTCTTCTTTATCCAAGATAAATTATGCTTTTAATTTTGTTCGTTTCCCAATTTTCTCATTCTACCTTATCCACTATTTCATATGTATGAACAATTATCACATATCCTTCTCAGCCTTTATAGAACCTTCCTTTTTCATTTTATCCATATCCTGATTTGAAAAAATCTTCTTAATGTGCATCACATTGAGAACATGTGAATTTTATGAGAGCCCAAATATTTCGAATCAAATAAATTTCTCTTTATACCATACCTCGTGAAGTTAAATATTATATTTCTCATTTAAATAACCCATATTTCTCTACTAACTAGAAAATTTTACATTCTTTCAAAGTTTAAACTTTACGCAACATAGCATTTTCAAAAGTGAGTCCCCATTCAACCAATATGTACGAGATTTACATTGTGTTGATCGAAACCCCATAAACTATGTTATTATTACGTGTTAGTCAAACAGAAGAAGTATCATCTTCATAGATAGGGTAATCTTTGTACATACCTAGATAAATTCCCATATGTAGGTAAATAGTGAATCATTTACATTAGCAGAGCTTTCAATGTAAAAGGTTGCATATGTCATAATACAAAACTCTTTCTTCCATAATCTTTTCAACTCATCAGCTAGTGACTAAAGAAAAATGTTGATGTATTACCTTAATGGATTTGGATCGGGAATCAACAAAAACAACATTTGAAATGTTCTCTTTATGAAAAATATTGGTGGAATATTATTAGGAGCTGTGATAACAATTCAATAATTATAACTACTAAATTGAACAAAACTGGGATTAAACTCACAAGTTGATATTAAGAGCCAAACATTACACCCTTCTTTAGGAAATTTAGGGCATTTAGATATGAAAATACACCATTGGGATGAATCACATGGATGTCATTGGTAATCCCATGAAGGGATTTCCATATAGTGTTATATCATTTCTCGTTTTATCCATGGGCTAGTAGGAATCTTACCAACCTTGGAATCAAAGGGGAATATCGCAATACCATTTTAGGATCTTTTGAAATGCTTCCCCTTTTCTCATAGTAATTGAATACCTTGACTCTTTACATAGGGTAATCTATAGATTCACTCTCCTTCTAGGATAAGACATAGTTATTTGTGCATTCATGAATGCAATTGGCCTTTACCCCCCAAGTCTTTCATCATACTCGTTATATTTGGATATTTTCTAACAGTGTAATACATTATGGTGTCCACATTTTTAAAAGATACAATAGTGTCATGAAAATATTTCCTTACCAACCAAATTTCTTTTTTATGTAATAAAGTTCCCTGATTGAATAAATAATATTTTCAGGATCGTCATATGAAGGCTATAATTTTTAAATTGGTGATCTCTTATATATCAATATAGTTAATATTGTTGGCATGATATTCTTAAGAAACCCCCATGTGATCACCTTTGACATTACATGTGGTTCTCTAGAAGTCTATTAAAAGAACCAATAAGATAACCCATTTGAATACCTTGTTCCATTATGTTTTCTTCCTCAGCTTCTTCGACTGGTGGGGGCTAAATAGTGTTCATGGATGGATTTCCTCATAAAAGCATACATGATGCATATTTTCCTCCACAATGTCCTTTTACTTCCTTCGATGTTTGTTACAACTTATTTTGATACTTTGCACATGGGCAAGGTACCATTGTCAACCCCTATTTTTTCATAAATTTAATGAACACTTTAATTCTCTTTAAATAAAACAGTCTACCTTTGTTCTCATTATCCATCTAGTCTTTGTTAATCATCCATGACATTATATATATATAAGAAAAATAATAAAATTAACCAATGTAAAGCAACACCATGATGTGTACTCTATAGATATAAGGTATAAATATACATATGACACTACTCCACTTATTTGTTAAATAAATTACTTTTGAGATTGACACTAAGTTGTTAAAATGGTGAAACTACCATTATGAGATAATCGTAAACTTGTGCTCTTATTATAACACAAGTTTGGCCATATTGCCTACAATGCTACAAAAAAAATAACACGTGTTACTTGCACTATGATCATAATTTTTGGGTCGTTATATTAAGTTCATTTTGCGATATTGACTCATTAACATTACCACTTACGCATTTATACATATGTGTGACAAAACTTAATCAATTTCTCTTTTGTGGATAAACACATTTTTGACATAATTTTTAGAGCATTGGACTAAAATCATGCTTTATATAATTATTTTAGTTGTGGAATTATTATTTAATGAAAATTTATTTTTCGTGTTTTAATGAGAATCGTGTATGGGCATAATATTTTCATTATATTATATATGTCGATGTCTTTAATTCTACTTAGTATGTGATATGTTCTATAGAGTATGGCTTACACAAAGGATCAGATCACCAATTCTTATCGATTATAACTGTATCGTTCACCGTCTTAGATAGAGGTGAACACACTATTAGTCGGGTTGTAGCACCAAGTTTTAATAGGTTTATTTTGATTAAGGGAAATGGTATAGTTTCAACTTATTGTACTAGTGCACTTTTTGTGCATTGAAAGGAACCACACTGAGGTCATTATCTTTTTACTAATTTTACAAGACAACATACACATCATGATTATTAGATTTACTTAAATATCTTAATTTCGATATGTTTGATGGACATGTTCACTAGTTATTTATTGCTTTGGCCTACCGGGTGAGATTCATTATTGGATCAATAAGCCTAATAGATCAGTTAATAGTGACTAATTTATGGTGAAAATATTTTTAGGATGGAATCCATGTCTCGGTGTAGAGATTGGCGATACCCTCTTGAGATACTTATAAGTTTTGTATGTGTCAAACCTTAGAGGTGGATTATGTTAATTTCATAATAAAAATAAGTTAAGATGGACATCTCAAGGATGCGAAGAAGTTAATTAAATAAATTATTAGTAATTTACTTTATTAACGAGTACCTTTAACCTTAACATGGGAGAAGGAGATCAAAATATAATATAGGGTTAAGGAGTGAAGTTTGAATTATAATTATTTAGCGGTATTATTTATAATTATGTACTGGAATTAAAATTCGAGTAAGATTAAGTTTTCCTAGGCCCATTCATATCCACGTCCTTATCTCTCCTTAGGGTCCCTGAGGTAGCCTATATATATACAACTATGAATCTTTTGTTCTCACAAGTTTGTCACTCTTAAAACTTTAAAAATCCTAATTTGTATTTGAAAGGGAGAGGGACATAGGGGGGAGAGAGAGAGAGAGAGAGAGAGAGAGAGAGAGAGAGAGAGAGAGAGAGAGAGAAAGGTGAAATCATAAGGGAGTATAAGGTGATCATGAAGGAAGAGTCGACACTCTATTCGTGATAATTCATATTGCAAGTACGGTAAAAGATCATGAGGTACATCGAGCCCATTTTCTCGATTAATCTTCATAAAATATTGTTCCTACTAAGACAAGATCAAATCATAGATATCTTGAAGGTAAACCCTAATTCGAACTTGTAATGTTTTACGTTTGGGTAATAAGTTTTTTTCAGTTCGATAAATACGTGTGATCAACAAATCATGGGGTAGCCACTCCAACAACTGGTGTCAGAGCCTTGTTAGTACCATTTATAGGTTGAACACAACCCTATTATTCGATTAAAATAATCAAATATGTCCATGTATGTTGGGTTAAATATATATTTATACTAACTTCTATTTTGCAACAATCTGATCCTGCTATTATGGTCACATATTTTTATTTATGTTTTATGTGATTAGATCACATGATGATTTATTAATGGTTTTTTGGTATTACATTGGGTGGATGTAATATGAAAATGTATGCATTTTGTATATAGTAGAGTTGGTTTTCTCCCATTTCAAACCATTTGAGTAATGCACTCATTCGAGCCCAAAATCTTGATGCACTTAGATGTTTGTGACAGAGTCATTGCCTATAATCTATAGGCATTAGAGTTTCAAAGACTTGTACTTATACACTTTGAAGACTTCTATTGCAGAGAAAAATGAACAATATCCTTTTGTGGATGATTCAAACATTTGTTTATTGCACACACTCATGGCTGGAGAGATACATGAGGAACGATAGGGCTTTTTCGGCACGTTCCACTCGAGGAGAATGACTTGCAATAATACACCTCATATGAGGAGAGACTAGTAGCTATGTGAGCGCAAGCTGCGATCTAAGGTAGTACTACCAGTTAGAGGGTAGTGGAGTGGGGTCATCACAGTATTGATGAGTATACGTGGGAGCGGGAGTAGGATATGTGAGAGCAGTATCCAGAGTTATTCTCCGCAGTTATGACAAAATTCCAGGGACAAAATTCCTTTGTAAGGGGGGAGTATGTAATACCTCGTATTTCTGTGCATTTGATATTTAATTAATTCAGAAAAATTTTAAATTACTTGTGTGTCGTAATTTAATTGAATTAGTTATGTTAATATTTATTTAAATATTAATCGGAGAGAAGATGATTAATATTTACGAAAATTAAATTACTAAGTGAATAGTAATAATTTATTTATGTCATAACGTGTATAAGTGACGTGGCATTTATTTATATCAGCCAGAAGTTGGATATAAACTAAGTTGGGTGTGAGATAGGGACTTTTTATAAATTAATTCGGATGTCAATTCTGAGTGCAAGGTTGAGTCCGGATGGGCCGATATATTCGAAAAAGTGTACTCGGGGGTGGTAAATGGGTCACGGGATATTTTTGGGCATAACCGAGCCCATTCGGGGGTATTTGAGCCATTTTAATTAGGCCCATATGATTAAAACGGAATTTGGAGATAAAAACCTAAGTTTTGGAGTTGTGGGCAGCCATAACTCATTTGGGAGAAATTTGAGAACATAAGGGCCAAAGAAGGAGGACTCTTGAGAGCCAAAGAGGAAGAACAAGGAAGGTGTTCTGCATCACACAACGATCTCTACACCAAAGGATAATCAGACACTACGAATTTATAAGGCAATTGGTTAAATTGCTTCAATGTGTATTGGTGATATTCAATTCATATCATAGTAGGTGTTATACAAATAATTTTTGGATTGGGTTAATACAAATTGGGTTTTGATTTGGGAAAGTTACGAATCAAGTTATTGGGACTGGTTTTGATTCGTAAGGATTTTAGTGGATAATTCTGGGTAAAAAGCTTCACAGAAGCTGTTATTGACGATTATGTCCGTGCATCCCTCTAGAAAATGGCATTTTCTAACTTTCTTTCTCTAATACGCTTTCTCCAAAATGCCCCAAAACGGCATTTTAAAAATCTGGGCAGATTGAGTAAATTGAAAACCTCAGATTTGGGGATACTGTATTATGGACCGAGGGGGTGTCCGGATATTTTGGTTGAGTGATGCCATGATAATAGATTAATTAATGGGGGATTAATTAATAAAGATTATAGCTGGAATAATTTATTATAGGATGATATAATAAATTGTTAAATATTATTTAATTATGAGCGTTCTCTTTATAATGAAATTTTGAGGAGTACGTTCTAAGAGATGGAAATTCGATCCAGGTAAGCAAGTCCGGGTACATTGGTTGTGTGACACCAGGGAGATATTAAATTAATTAATGAGTATATTAATTAAATTAGAGTCGGACCATAGACTCGGGGAGATAGTAAGTTAAATAATGGGTATATTAATTAAATTAGAGTCGAACCATAGACTCAGGGAGATATGAACTTAATTAATGAGTAAATTAATTAAATTAGAGACGGACCATAGACTCGAAAATATGTTGACGAGTGTTACGAACTTTGTACACGGTAAAGTCGGGATTAAATTATATATATATATATATATATATATATATACAGAGAGAGAGAGAGAGAGAGAGAGAGAGAGAGAGGGAGGCTCACCTACATCATGCGCTATACATCACACCTAATTCTAGGCCCTAGAAAACTATTTTTTCAAATTTTATATTTTTCCATTGAAACAACCTACCAATCAACCCATATGCAAAAAAATATGTCAAAATGCATTTTGTAGCTATTTTTAAAAAATCCACAAAAAACTGTTGGCGCAGACCCTTATAAATAAGGTATTTTTAGCAGTTTTTTGTGGATTTTTTAAAAATGGCTACAAAATGTATTTTGACCTGATTGTTTTGCATATGGGTTGATTGGAAGGTTAATTTCAAGGGAAAAATATAAAATTTGAAAAAACAAGTTTTTTAGGGACTAGAATTAGGCGTGATGCATGGGTGATGTATAGAGCATGATGTAGGTGAGCCTGACTCTCTCTCTCTCTCTCTCTCTCTCTCTCTCTCTCTCTCTCTATATATATATATATATATATATATATATATATATATATATATACTGTAGTGTGATAGTATATATATATATTGTGTACTGACAAATACCGGTGGCTAGGTATTTATTTAGAATTATATGCTCTAGTGCTATCAGGGGAGGTTGCGTGATGTGGATGAATGCCCTAGCTTGAGGAGTAGGGCAAGTATATCCCTAGGTCATAGCGTCCAAAAAGAGGTGGGCATTTAGATGATTTTATATATATATATATATATATATATATATATATATATATATACTGTAGTGTGATAGTATATATATATATTGTGTACTGACAAATACCGGTGGCTAGGTATTTATTTAGAATTATATGCTCTAGTGCTATCGGGGGAGGTTGCGTGATGTGGATGAATGCCCTAGCTTGAGGAGTAGGGCGAGTATATCCCCAGGTCATAGCGTCTAAAAAGAGGTGGGCATTTAGATGATTTTCTTCACACTCGGGGGAATATGACAACCTCCAATACGTTTATATTTCTATGTTCTGATTCGGTGGTGGCTAGCTGTCTCAGAAATCTAGGTGGGACTGAGTAGACCTGGAAAGATAGAACTTTAGAGAATGCATGCGATGAGGTATTACTCGGAAGGATGGTTTTAATTATATTCAACATATGTGTGATTGTGGAATATAGTTCTACGTATATAATGGAGTAGATAATTATATACGGGTAATTAAATACATGAAGAGAATTTGTATTACTTATATAACTAGTGAATGTTATATGGCTTTTAAGAGCGGTTTTATTTATATTTAACATATGAATAATTGTGGAATATAGTTCTACGTATATAATGGAGTAGATAATTATATATGGGTAATTAAATACATGAAGAGAATTTGTATTACTTATATAACTAGTGAATGTTATATGCCTTTTAAGAAATCATTAATTAAGTTAATTTGATAAATAACTTACGAAGTAACTTAAATATGAAGAGCATTCATACATTTTAATTGTTGCATTTTAATTCACATGAAAAATATTTTGAAAAGGACTTTGGCCTCTAACCCATACTTGCAACATATTTTCAAAACCTTTTAGGTATCCAGCCACAGGGATGCCAAACTTAAAGATCTGTTCCAGGGATGTGTAGCTGCAACAGGTGTGGATGTTGCAGGATTTGGACATAGACGCTTCAATCATTTCATTCCTAGAGTAGGATGCAACTTGGTATTTCTTTCGGGCATGTTTCCCCAGCTATTTTCATGTCAGTCGAACTTTGTACTGGTTACTATTCACTGTTGGATTATATTAGCGGATGTTAGTTTTCTACCGATGGTTTATTCGGCCAGTCATTTATTGATTTATTCAGTATTGCTTTTGATTCATGGTTTGTGTGAATGGTTCGTATTGATATTTTTATAATTGTTGTTGTTAAATAAAAAGATTAAAATATTGACATCAGCTTTTGAATACTAGGTGGTTAGTAAGTTTTAAAAAGTTTTCGACAGTGATGCTAAGAATGAACCAGATGAGATTCCTGTTTTAATTTGATATATGATTGATCACCCGGTATTTCATTGAGCGAGGTGTCACCGTTACTTCAAGCATAATGTGTTTATCAATATTACTAACCTATAACAATAAGATTTAGGTGATTAAAACTAACGTTCATGCTTAAATTTTAGATTTTATATTTTGGAACCCAAAGTTGATAATTCTACCAAATTCAACTCAGATTCAATTACATAATTAACATGAGGGTATTGTAATCATCATTACTATGGTTTAGAATCAGCCAATTTTAGCCTAAGAAAGCGTCGTTCGAATGGAAAGTCCGTATATTAGGTTCCTCACACAAAATTTAATTCTAATCAATTTTTATCTTGATTATGAATTACGTTCTCATATGATGAAACAGTCCAATTTTCAATTCTGATCAATCATACAGTAAAAAAATTCACAAGCAAAGAAGTAAGGAAAAAAGTCCTTAAAATGAAAAAACCTTTTTTCGGCACTGCAGAGTAATTGACAGACACAGTCAACTTATAAACTACTTAGACCGACTAAGTATAATACGCAGTGTCTTTAATTTCTTCTACAGAATACGTCCCAGACCAGTGTCATCCATAGGAAACGATCTTCCCTCTGTATCCATCTATCAACCTTTCTTCTTTTTCAGTAGTGAAACCTCAGTTCCACAAGTCAATCGTAGAGATAGACTCTATAAGGATTTATGCAAGGTGTTTGAAAACTAGGGTTTTATAAATCTCACAAATCACATATGGGGATGAATGATTTGTAAAGTAAAAGTGGTTTTGAAAAACCAAAATAGAAAAACTTCAGAACAAGTATTGGAAAATCATTTCCGCTAAATTTCTTAACAATTTTTGTAACAAAATAGCTTTTTATAACAAAAATATGAATTTCGAGACGACGGCGTTGTTCGAACAAAATCAGACCTCATTCAAATAAAAATAATGATTTCATCAAATGATATTATATCTCGTTCTAACGACAGGAAAAAATCATTTTAATGTCCTTCTAACGAGCTTCGAATGTCCAATCTCTTTCACGGCAAAGATATCTCGTTTGAAGTTCTTTTGATGGTGTATCTAACGATATCCCATCTCGTTCGAACAAGACCTAATCTCGTGTGAACGAGACTTTTAAAAAACATTTTTTATTTTAAATACAATATATATATATATATATATATATATAAACCCTCTATTTTTAAAAAGTTAACATCCCAGTATAGGTTCATATGAATTCATAAAAGCCACATGTTTATACCTCTATAAAGTGTCAGTGTGTCTTCTAATCATCTTAGAGATGTAATGTTCGGTTTGAGATGCTGGTTTGTAATGTGATACACAAAAATTATAAAATAAACCTAAGCTATGAGCAATTATAAAATCTTGCTCTAAAAATCTCTCCCTTTGGCTATTCCGGTTCAAAACAAAATCAAAAACAAAATTACAATAAAACCCTCTAAGACAATGAATCATAATGTCCTCCCAAACCAAAAAACGGAATGACCTCAATTGAAACTTGTTCTCCCTTTTGTTAAGTTTGTATTCATCTTGTGTAGTCCATAAAATCATCATCAAAGAGAGGAAACTTACATACATGAAATAAAGATATATTGTGATGCATACGAGTTTTAAATAAAAATAAATCTCCCCCTTAATTTTTTCTCCCCCTTTTTATCCGTAATAGACAAAGGAATAGAAACTAATCATGAATAATAAGCATCACATTTAGAAGCAAAGATATCATCACAAAATTAATAAATGCAGCACATGTAATGATAATCTCAAAATGCAAAAATTCTCCACCGACTATTTTTCAATTTTTTTCATTTTTTAAGTATAAAGTATAAAATGTACAAATACAACACACCATGGAATAACACTAAAATATCCGAATCGTGAAAACGGAATGAAATTGTGTGAACATTCTATATAGGAAAATCAACATAAATGTTCATGACATTGGTGCACGAAGTCATGAGACACTTCTAAAGAAAAAACTCAAAGTCTACCTTAGGTGTAAAAATAGTGAACTTATATGAAATTGACTCAACTTAATCAATATGACTTGAACTTAAATGACTCACACCAATAACGCCAAAATATTTAATGTTTTTTAAGAAAGTATGTTGTTGCAAACCCATTGATCTTCTACTTTATAATTCCCTAACAATCTCACATATATAAGAGTGTACTCTAAGATATTGTGAACAAATCATAATGCTTATACGTAGCGAAGCATCAATGAATATAAACTAATGGCCTTGGCACTTCTATTTTTGTGTGTCTTTCATCTTTATAGGCTCTATTATTCAAATGGTGGCTTTTAGCGCAAAGAATATTTTGATCTTTCGTAGTCCCTTTTCATTTCTTAACATATAACAATATTTTTCAAAAAAAATAAATTCGGGCAATGGTTCTTTCATGCACAACTTATCTCTTTTCACATTTGGTTCGCTATTAAGCAGAATTGAGATGAGAACATTGTATTTGACACATGACAAGTAAGTACAATGTTCATAAATCTCGTACACATGTTCAATAATGGTGACAAGGAGTCAAACATGTAGAAAGTAATCATCCATGATCAACATAATAATATTCATGCATTATTAAGCGCACTATTGAAACAAAATCATGTCTCAAAACACTACGAAAAAGCCACTTTAATGTATGGAATATAGGGGTGATCCGAATATCTTAAATGATCATCCATATATGGTGAAAAATATAAATACAAAACTCTTTTTGTCTTCTTCAAAAAATTTATCAACGTAAAATCTATTTGCCCTTTTTAACTTTTTCTTAAAAAATAAAAATCTTTTTATAATATTTCAAAAAAAAAATCAAAAAAATAAAACTCTTTTTTGATTTTTCAAAATATATAAATATAATGATAATAAAATCTAGAAATATGATATAAGATACGAACAAGATAATCACCCTATTCTTAGAAAGAATTCTCAACCTCAATCATTAGGCCCGGAGGAGTTCTCAAAAGGAGAAGACGTCTTATGAAATTCCTTCACCAAATATTGTGATGTCTTGACTAAATACTATGTTTTCTCTCAAAAACTCTCAAAATCTCTACGATGATGTGCTGGAGCATGTGGAATAATGCATGTGGGAATGCGTGCGGGAACATGTATAGGAACTCGTGTGGGAGCATACCGGGGAATACGCATATGAGAAAATCTTTCTAGCTTAAAACGAAACTCTCTAAGGTGACCTCTTCATTTGCAATGGGAATAAACATAAATAGTCTTAGGTCCACTTTGCTCAAAGCGTCTAGGACGAGCTCTCATTGGCAGGTTAGGTCACCATGGTTTGTTAGGTTGAGGTCCATTAGGATCCATCATAAACTCGAGAATCATCTCGGGTGAGGATTTGGAAGTTGATGCACCGTCATAACCTATTCCTTGCCTCTCAATGTTACCTAACGCGAGATCGAGGAGCATCTTTCCAACCTTCCTAGATGTGTCCTCTAAAGTGAACTTGACCTCCTGGGAATTTTCGAGATCACTCTCGAGTTGGGATACACGTGCTTTAAGTTTCTCACAAGTCTTTAATGAAGATTGAATATCTCTCGTATGACTAGCCACGGTGTTGGTCAAATCGGTCTTATCCTTACCAATAACAATCAACTGATCACACAAAGAAATTTTAAACTTCTCAAGTTGACTCATCGATGCCTCACATTCTTTAAAAAAATTCACCTCCTTCTCTAAATCTAACACCCTAAGAGACAAATCTTTATTAAGCTTTTTCATTTTTAAATTCTCAGTGTAAAGATCACTAAATTCCCTTTGGATTCCACCTTCTCCCTCACTTACATTCTCTTCCTTACTCTCAATCTCTCCAAAATGACTCGAGACATCGTCGAGGCTCTCATGTTTGAATGTCCTCTTTGATGTGGGAAAAACTAGAAGTGATAATGTGACCTACCATGAACGCATATAAATTCCGCTCATGTGGTTATTCATCTCTTGAACTACCGACTCAACGTCATTATCACTAAGAGGGCCTTATGTGCAGCTTTCTTGCCCTGTCTCTTAAGCCTAGTGGTACACTCTTGGGCATTATTTACCTTACCCTCACACTTGTAGCATCTTATCTTATCTTTAACACTAACATTCCTTCCCTCAATCTCCTTTTTATTTTTCTCAAAAATCTTTTCTTTAGAGGAATTCTTTTTGTTAAATTTGAGAATTTTTTTGAATTTTTTCACAAAATGGGCTAAATCATCCAACTCAAAATCAAATTCAAACTTAGAATCATGAACTTTTTCTTTCGTCTTTTTGGACTGAGCCTTCAAAGCTATACCTATTTACTTTTTCATAACAGTTTTGGGAAAGATGTCAATCTCATAAGTCTGAATGTCTCATATGATTTCTTCTAACCTAAGAGTATCTAATATTCCCAATGAATTCAGGACAGTGACTTTAGGGCTAAAACGGGTTGGCAGTGATCTTAAAATCTTTTTAATAACTCTCATCTCAGGAATTTTCTCATCCAAATTAAAGTGGAGTTTACTATGTCCAACAAACATGCATAAAACTCATCAAAAGTGTCAGACTCGTTCATGGTGATGGTCTCAAATTGGGTGGTGAAGTTCTGAAGCTTAGAATCTTTTACAGCATTGGTACCGTCATGAGTGAGTTGCAGGATATCCCAAGCTTCTTTAGATTTAGTTCACGTCATAATGAGGTGGAACTCGTCAGGGGTGACAGCTCCAGATATGGAACTTAATCCATGAGAGTTAAAGTTACTCCATTTAAAGTCATCCTCTGTCTAGGCAGTTACAGGTTTTGGGCCTATGACATCGCCATTGGTCACTGTGGGTGGTGTCCACCCTCTTTACAGACAATCCATACACATTCATCAATACATTTTAAAACTGGCCTCATCCTAGCTTTCCAATATGCATAATTCGACCTATAAAAAATAGGCACCGTATTATACGAAGTATCTATTTAAACCAAAATTTTAAGAATCACAAAAAACTTAATGCAACTAGCTCTGATACTTATTTGAGAAAGTGGGTTCAAATGGACAGTCCGTATAATAGGTTCCTCACACATATATTCCCTTTTTAATAAATTTTTGTCTTGATTAGCAACTAAGTGTTCATGTGATGAAACATACCAATTTTTAATTCTAATCAATCGTAGAGTAAAAAAATACCCAAGCAATAGGGAAAAAATCCCTAAAAGTACAGAACCTGTATTCAGCACTATAGAGTAATTGACATACACATTCGACTTACAGACTATTAGACCGACTAACAATAACATGCAGATTCTTCAATTTCTTCTACAGAATATGGCCCAGTCTAGTGCCATCCATAGGAAGCGATCTTCCTTTAGTATGCACCAATTAAGCTTTCTTCTTCTTTATAGTGAAACCTTGGTTCCACAAGTCATCCGTAGAGATACACTCTACAAGGGTTTATGCAAGGTGTTTGGAAATTAGGGTTTCATAAATCTCACAAATTACATATGTGGATGAATGATTTGTAAAGTAAATGTGGTTTTGAAAAACCAAAAGGGAAAAACTTTTGAACATGTATTGAAAAATTGTTTTTGCCAAAGTTCTTAAGAATTTCTAAACAAAATAGGGTTTTATGACAAAAACGCGAATTTTGAGGCGGCGGGATTGTTCAAACGATATCACATCTTGTTCTAACGAAAACCAAATCTCATTTTAACGGCCTTCGAATGAGCTTCAAATGACTAATATCTGTCAAGGCAGAGATATCTCATTTGATGTTCGTTTGATCGTGGTTCTAACGAAATCCCCATCTCATTCAAACGAGACCTAATCTTGAGGCTTTTAAAAAAAATATTCTAAATACATTTTATATAAAAGCATCAATTTTTAAAAGTTAACATCCCAGTATGTGATTCATATAAATTCATGAAAGCCACAAGTTTATACCTCTATAAAGTATCGGTGTGTCTTCGAATGACCTTGGAGATGTAATGTTAGGTTTGAGATGCCAATTTGTTACGGGATACACCAAAACTTTAAAATAAGCATAATATATGAGCAATTATAAAATCTTGCTCTTACATAGTCTGATTTGCTGATTAATTTATGGGATTCATCATCAAATTATTCTAGTTCAATGACATTTGATTAATGATTTATTCAACATATTATCAAATTACAAAAAGTAGATTTTTAGATGATTAAAATCATATTCTAAGGGTGTTAATTCAGATTCCAATGAACTATCAATATTCTAATACTAATTCAATTATATTCTAAATCAATGTATAATTGACTTGGACCGATTGATGAATCATAGTCCCAAAATCTTCAATTCTCCTCAATGCTTAGTGTGCCTCATCTCTTTAACCACTAGGATTATCTCTAATGTTATGTATGTGTTTTAATTACTCTGAATTAATATAATAAAAGTGATAACCACGAAATTAAGTTTAGGCCCAATATAGCCTTATCCCACTGAGCCCAAAACATATTTCAAATGGCCCGAAACTTGGTCCAAACCATATACTAACCCAGTGGACTTAAATTTCACTATTTTAAGTCAAAAATGGACTTTCTAAGAGTCCTTAAAGTGAACTTGAAAGAGAACATTTTTAAATAAATTAATTATCTCCTTTCGTTAATTTATAAGCAGGTACGAATCAATTAAGTTAAAACTTAATTATTAATTAGTTTTGTGTGACTCAACATCATAAGAAACTATTTCACGATCAGTTGGATCCAATACCGAGGGAATAATCCAAATAAGGAACCACTAACACCTGACCATTGTATAGTCATCCATAATACCATATCATTTCATAATTTTAATAAATGAATTACGGTGTATTATGTCAATTTCCAAAAGGAGTTAATTCTCATAGCACAAATGTGAGTTATATAACAACATACAAGAATATAATAAGTGACATATCAAATGTTACGACAGGTAACTAAATAATATTTTTCACAATTTAAATAAATGCACATAAAATACGGGGTATTATAAATAGGATTTATATATGCTTCACACGAGTTATTATTTTTTCGACCACGCTGGAGAATGGAAGTGTCTAGTTTTATGTGATTAAATTTATTTGTGTGTACCGCATGTTTTTGAGATGGTCGGGGAGAAGGGAGCATGGAGGTTACAGTTTAATTAATTAAGAGACTAATTATTTATTGAAATTAATAATTGAATTAATGCAAATTGTGAGGTTCATTTTATATAAGTGGTTATTGTTGTAGGTTATATAACCCATGGATTTGTTATTTATTTATGTTGTTGTTGTTCTCTCTCTCTCTCTCTCTCTCTCTCTCTCTCTCTCTCTCTCTCTCTCTCCCTCTCTCTCTCTCTCTCTCTCTCTCTCTCTCTCTCTATATATATATATATATATATATATATATATATATATATATATAACTGTTTTTGAGTTGCATAGCTTTAGTAACTTATTGGGCTCTAACCTATTTATTATTTTGGAAACATTTTAGTAACTAGGGATGGACCTAGTGAGTCTCTTTCCTACTAGCTAGCATGGACCATTCATTCTTACCATTCTACTCATCACTATTAGGAGATAAAGTGTAGGTTTTCTCCTCAGTGGGCTAATTTTACTTTCAGTTATGTGAGCTAGATAAATTAGGTTGTAATCGGCATGCATTTGGAATATATGAGTATGGTCGTGTATATTTACTTTTTATTGATGTTATTACTTTGAATTGAGGCGTAGTAGTTGTTGGTTTTAGTTAGAGACTTGTTCATATGTTTATTTAGATTTCCTCTTAATGTTTAGATGATGACACTATGATATCAGATTTGAGATTTACTGTATCTTATCTATATTTTTCCATTTTGTTTATTTTGTTTCAGTACATGCTAAGGATAATATTTTAATTGTTTGACGAGTTGTATATTTTAATATTAGGATGTGATCAACCCTAGGGTTAAAATATATGGGTTATTACAATATGTTATGAATATTGCCCAAAATTTATTCCTAATGGAAAAAATCTTATTAATGGATAGAAATCATAAGTAATACATTGATTTGGTGTAATTATACCTACAAATATGGAGTTAAATAAAATTGACAAAGAAAATCATATAGGAAGCCAACAACTTTTTATAAGGATAGTGCCCATTGTAACCAACAAAAAAAATCCTCGTGGTAGAAAACTTGAGATTAGCGGTGGAGAAAATGGAACAAATGATGAAATCTGACAATAAAGACGTTATTAGGAATCCTAATTTAAGGGTTCACAAGTTATCATGTCACAAAGAAGTGTGCAAGTACAATGATATAGTTTGTGTGGGGTAACTAAGACATGACATATTGAGTGAGGGTTTCTTTATGGTACAGTTTGAATTCCTAGAGAATTTCCATAGATTGATTGTGGGTACCTTTAGATTATGTTAATTCATTATCTGAACAACATGGGATTTGGAGTTCCTTTTAGAAGGAAAAAAGGTTAACTCAATGGTTGGTGCCAATTACAGGGACTAGCGGTTACCTTTGGATCATTTTGAATAATTCCTCAGAGGGGTTTTTAGTCTTGGTCTGATTATTTCTTTTTGATAACTACTTGGATAAGTATGATGATAAAACCATTAATATTGGCATGTGGCAATGTCAAAGGATATGTGTTAAAATCTAATAAGGTTTGCATAAGGTGTTGAGGGCAATGTGGATAAACCCATAGATATGTGGGAAAATGATTGAAAAGTATAAGAATTGTAAACATGTAGCATTATGCAATTAAATCGCACGCAAAGCTTGGTAACATTATCCAAGAAAAGGGGTGTAGAATTATCCATTTTCTTAAAGGAAAATGATTGAGAAGAATATAACTTGCAAACGTGTAGCATTATCCAAGAAAATTGGTGTTTTAATAAGGATTTTACTCAGATAAAATCAATATAGTATAAGAATTTGGGAGCATGTCGATAGTTTCTTGAAGTAAAATCTTTTCAAATAAGTGGATTCTAGACTCGGTGTGATATTACTACATGTGAATGGATAGAGACTTATTCCATAAGGAAGTCGATAAGGGGAAAGTCTTTATGGGTAATGACCATATTTGTTGGTCGAAGAGTATTGGAACGATCAAATTCAATATGCATCACGAAGTGATTCATACTCTCATGAATATTTTTTATGTGTTGAAACTAAAAAAGAATTTGATTTCTTTATGTGATTTAGATTCCAACGGGTGAAAAACTATACTCGAAGGAGAAGTCCATGATGATTATATATAAGAAAGGGTTTCTAAAGGATGTGAATATTTACAAGTTGGGATTTTATGAGCATTTCATGCTTGGGAACAAAACTAAGGTCAAATTTTCATAACGCTTACGAAAGGAATACTTCATCACCTTTACACATATGTTCCTTCAAGACATAATGTTTTTTTTTTTTTGGGGGGGGGGGGGGGGTAGTCAACATTTTGTGATGTTTATTGATGATTTCTCTCGATGTATCTGGGTTTATACCATGAAACATATAGACAAGGTCTATGGGTGGTTCTTAAATTAAGGAAGATGGCGGATAATCATACTAGAATGAATATCAAGGTGCTTAGGTTGGATAGATGATGTAAGTACCGATATAATGCATAATTAAAGTATTCTCAGGATAAGGGTATTGTTCATCATTTAACAATCCAAAAAATGCTACAACAAAATGGAGTATTAGGGATGATGAACCAAATCTTAAATGGAAATGTGAGTTGTATGTTGTCTAATGCGGACTTGCAAAAGTAATTTTGGGTGGAGGATTTATCATATACTTACTCTATTTTCAACTATTTTTAATCTACCGCAATTGATTAGAAAACTCTCATGGAATATTAATCGGTTCACATCATACTTGTGAGATAGTTCATGTATTTTGGTGCCCAGCTTATTTTCATTTCAATGAGAGAAAACTTGATCCTACATCTCAAAAATAAATTGAAAAGTAGTGAGGTCAAGGGATACAAATTATGGTTATCGAAAGACAAGAAGATGGTAGTGAGTAGGGGTGTGACTTTAGATGAGGGATCTATGCTCAAGAGGCTAAAGGTAGGTTAAGAATATACTCTTATGGAGAATGAGAGTTAAGAGGTTCAATTGAAAGTGACTATTATAATCGATTCTTCAAGTGAAGAGGTGTAAGTTCCAGAAGGGGGACCTAGTCAACAACTAAAAGAATAACTATATTTGAATAGAGGAAGATGGCCGAGGGTATAAAAACCTACCAGGGGATATAGCTTAGATGCTGACATGATTACGTATGCATTTTTAGTCTTTGGTTTAGAGACATCCAAGTACCATGAGACAATGAGTGATACTCACTTTGATGAGTGGAAGGTAGCTATGGGTTAGGAGGTTGATTCTCTTTATAAAAAGAAAATTTTGGAGCTTGTAAAGTTACACAAGGGAAAGAAGTTTATCGGGTGCAAATGGGTTTAAGCAAAGAAATTAGGTGCTCCTCATTCCAATGTTCCTTACAAGGTAAGGTTAGAGAAAAAAAAATTCACATAGGGAAGGTTTAGATTACAATAAATGTTTCTCTCCGATGGTGAAACATGCATCTATTAGGGTGATATTGGCTAGGGTAGCGTATTGTGACTTTGAACAACTCGATGTAAACATGGCACTCTTACATCAGGATTTATAGGAGGATAGATTCAAAAATTTTGTCAAAGAGGATCGTATGTGCAAATTTCAGAAGTCTTTATATGGGTTAAATAAATTCCCTCAATAGTGGCACATGTGCCTTTACATGTTCATGGTGGTGCCCATATTCATACGAAGTAATTTTAATCATTGTGTCGATTTCAAGTGGCTCAAATATGGTACTTTCATTTACTTACTCTTGTACTTTGATCCTATGGTCATAACTTGTTTAAGCATAGTGTAGATCTACAAGGTGAAGGCTCAATTGAGCTAAGAGTTTTAAATGAAACAATTGCA
Source organism: Sambucus nigra (assembly GCA_949130495.1). NCBI lineage: Eukaryota > Viridiplantae > Streptophyta > Magnoliopsida > Dipsacales > Adoxaceae > Sambucus > Sambucus nigra. Next base: position 423,802,071 of record OX422213.1, on the reverse strand, counting down.
AAAAGACAACAAGATTCTTGACATGGAGATTAGTAGAAATAGGAAAAACGGATGAGCCTCACACAAAGGCAATACGTAAAGAAGGTGGTGGCACATTTTAGTATGCAGGACTCAGATCCTATGGAAACTCCATTGGTTACATACATCAGACTTTCGACTATGATGGATCCAAGCACCGAACATAAGTTGCAGTATATGGCTCCATATGTAAGTGCGATGGGTAGCTTAATGTATTCCATGGTTTAAACTCGAACCGATATAGCTCAAGCAATGAGCATTGTGAGTAGGTATATGGAAAATTTGGGAAAAGAGTATTGAAATGAGAAGTAGATTTTATGTTATTTAGATGGATCACTTGATGTGGGACTTGTGTACCAAAAGGTTGAGAAATCACATGTATATGATGCGTTAAAAGTCCCAAGATGTGGCTCATTAAGCTGGGGGTCGATGTTGCAAGTCACGGTTGCTTTTTTTAATTACAAAAGTAAGATATATGGAGTCAGAAGCCAGTAAAGAGGCCTTATGGATTCAGAGTCTTACTAGTGATTTGGGGATTACAGAAGATTGTGTGGATGTGCATTGTGATAGACTAAGTATTATCCTCTTAGCCAAAAACCAAGCATATTGAATTCCAATTTCATTTAATGCGGGAGACTATCGATGGGGTGTTGCTTTGAAGAAAATTGGCACCAAAGATAATCAAACCGAGATATTGACGAATGTGGTACATGTTGGGGTTTTATGCTTAAAACCATGTATAGCAATTATTTTTTAGTAAAGGTGTGTCAGTTCATTCTAAATTAAGAAATATATTTGTGAAAATGCCCTATATTTATGGTTAAATATATTACATGCTATGTGAGTCAATTGCACTTAATGGAATTCTAGTGAGTTAGGTTCGACTTGATCAGAGGAGATCGGAATTCCGATTCTAATACAATTGAATATTTCACAACCTAAATAGGGAGTTGACATCCTATCGATATTGTTGCATGTATAATCCTGGTAGTTTATCTCAAACTACGAGAATTTATTTGATGGTTCGAGAACATGTTTGATAGATTAAATGAGGCTTATGACTAAAACATTCAGGAATGTATTGAACACGACCACCCATGAGATTCAAATCTAAAGACTATCTTGATTAGACTTGGGCAATCTCACGCCATTTGCAAAGGATGCATGGATACTTAATCCTCGGGGTTATGAGGATTAGAATGCTTGCATGATTTTTTTTTTAGCATGATGGGTGCGATTCAATTTTAGATTTGATCAATATGTCCCTTCAAGTTGGGCAATGATTGTGTGAGTAGGTCCGAGATCATAATTCATAGGAATCCGCATCCAAAAAAGATCTTGGATTGTAATGTAATACCCTCTTGATAGAGTTATAAAATTTGTTTCCACCAACAAACCTGAATAGTGGATTATTTTATCATTCGGCTAAGTAGCATAATAAGATAAGTTTGAGAATCAAGGAATTGATTTAATGTTGTTAAAATTAATTAGCGACAAATTGATTTGACCAAGCGGGCATTGAAAACCTAATACATGGATTTATATTATGCATCATATCAACTTTACAAATAAGAGCTCTTAACTCTGAGTGATTTTGAGATAATTAAACTCGAGTGCGGTCATAATAATTTACTGGAATTTATTATGATTAAATAAAGAATGAAAATAAATTACATGGTTATAATTTAGTATTTTCGAGTATTTATTTGAAAGCCAATTTAATTATTTGGTCTTGAGTCCCTAGTATAGTCCATATGTCCAAGTAGCAGGTCGAGGCTATTGGGACCCCAGTTTAGCCTAAGACCACAACTTATACTTATATATATTGGTGTAGGTTAGGGTTTGAAGTTGCATAATCATTATTAAGGATTAGAGAGGGAAAAAGAAAATGATATTCACGTTTCTATGAAGAATCTTAGAGAGAGATGTCCATATCTCACTCAAGGCCAAAGGTTCTCATCTCCAAATGTCCCACTGACCTACCGTGATTTGGGAGGATCATATTCTATAAGATTTGAGACTTACGGAGGATTCTAGCAAACTTTTGGAGGATCAAAACAAGGTATCTCTTTCATCTTCTCCAAACACCTTTTCTCACCAACAAGGTGCACTAAATTATTATATTTGAAACCCTGGGTTTAAGCTTTAAACCTATTTTTTTTTTTGTTCACTTTCTATTGCACGATTAATTAAAATTTTAGGGCTGAAATTTTTCCCATATATCTATCCCCAACAGTACCATCCAGTTTGAATATTGTTCAAATTTGATCAATGTTCTAAATTATTGAGGTCCTTTAGGGTTGATTAATGGTGGTATTCCTTGATGATTGAGTTGATGTATGGAATTGTAGATTTCTTTCAAAAAGGTGGAGATTTGTGGAGTTTTGGCTCTCAGCCCAATGTGTATTCTTGTTGGCGCAAATAACGAAGTGGTAATGACCAAGTGGCGATCACATTGAAAAGTTCGAGGTTTTTTTGGTTGGTAGCCGAGAGTGAAGGGCTGAGCTTGCTGTAGTGAGAGGGCCCAATTTGGCAAATGGGTTTTAGTGAGGGTTTATTGATCATTTCATCCCTTGGGGATCCCTTATATAAATAGGAACTTTTAATGTCATTAAAGCTAAGTTAGAGACCCACCATTGTTCATCATGTATTGCTTTTGTATACACATTGAGAGTAATATTGAGGCTCTTGATTTAATCAAAGAAAGGAAGCCATCATCCTACGTGGACATAGCCAAATTGATTAACGGCATAAATCTTTTCTTACACTTTGTTGGTATGATTTCTTTTTTACTTTCTCATACTTTGCATTTAGATTGTATTTTCCTTGATTATCTCTTGAATTTCTTCAGTCTTAGATCTTGGGCTTGCATGAATCACTCTATTGAGTGAGTATCCATACTACAAATACTCCTTCCGTCTCAAATTAAGAATCCCTGTCATTTTCTCCTTCCGTCTCAAATTAAGAATCCCTGTCATTTTCTTTAATTTCTTCAATCTTAGATCTTGAGCGTGCATGAATCACTCAATAGAGTGATTATCCACACTACAAATACTCCCTCCATCCCAAATTAAGGATACAATCAATCGATGACCAAGATCAACACTTGTTCACTATCATAGAAAATTTGTTTGTTGATTATGCTCAAAAAAAGAAAGTGGACTATTAATTTGAGATATTCCCAGAACCTTTGATTCAGAAGGGAGTAACAACATTTTATGTTCAATCTGTAGTTAAAGCTACTGAATGAAACTGAACTAATAAGATTTCTACTGCCTTCAACAAGAACCATGCCAAGAGGGTAACAAATTTAACTCTTGTTTTATTACATGTCAGTAACTGAACAGGAAAAAGGTTGAAAACATAACTATCCCATGGCAATAATCAAATAAAACTATCCTCTTACTAAACTTCTCTCACAAAGTACTAAGTTAACAGTTAGGCAGATGTGGCTATTAGCTAATACTGTCATGTGATGGTCAAAAATGTTCTCTCACAGCATCATACCTTTCTCAAATTTATCATACATGTCTATGATAATACATTTCAGCAAAATGTATGTTAATTGCTACAACAAGGTCTTCTGTTGAGATTGCTCCCATAATCCGCAACATTAATAGTTGTGCCTTGACCAGGGATAGCAGCAGCTGCCTCCTCAGCAGCCAAAGCCTTCCTGCTTATGATCTGATATATGTCCAGCAAAATGGTCTGGAAAGCCTTCTCCACATTGAATGCTTCTAAAGCAGACGTCTCGAGGAACGAGAGATTTTCCTTCTCGGCCAATAGCTGAGCATCTTCCTCCGAGACGGCTCTTAAATGGTTGAGGTCAGACTTGTTCCCAACCAGCATGATGACGATGTTTGAGTCGGCATGGTCCCTAAGCTCACGGAGCCACCTCTGCACATTCTCGAATGTTTGCCTCTTTGTTATGTCGTACACCAAGAGTGCCCCAACAGCTCCTCTGTAATAAGCACTGGTGATGGCTCGGTACCTCTCTTGGCCGGCTGTGTCCCATATTTGTGCCTTCACTGTCTTTCCCTCTACCTGAACCATATTAATTCTCAAGCATATGTTCTTAATAAATATGAGCATCGAAATAGGGATATGTTTACTGTGTGTGTAGTATCCTATGGAATCAGTATATGGAAGGCACTAACACTAGTACATATTTTTCATTAATATCGTAGTATAATGATATTTCCATTTATGTAATCTCTAACCGTGGGTTCGATTAGCATTACATTGTATTTAATGGAATATATATGAACTTCTGTGGTGTTTGATTGCAAATATATTCCATGAGAACCAGCCACCCTAAGAGCACTGAAACAATAATTTTAATAGAAAGCCTTCAACCACTCTAACCCCCAAATTGACTTTTGTGTAGGAGAAAAATGACGAAGCCATGTGATAAGGCCTTTGTTTTTCTTCTTCTTTTGTCATTCTTGGTTTAACATTCATGTAGTCTTGTGATAGCCTACTTATGCAATGGGCTCTTTCAGGGGCTTTCACCGTTTCCAAGCCTCCATCTTTGACAAATCCATATGAGACATACGTGAGATGTGCGTACACAATGAAATTCAAATGAGAATGAGCTGGCTTTGCACTTTTTTTTCGAATCCCTTTTACTTAGGATCAAGTTTTATAGGGATCAGCCACACAAGCAACTGTTCTACGGAACAAATCAAGTGGTACCACATAATCATATAACTTAAAATTAGAAGATCTATATGATTTTATTTCACATTCTCACGACCACATATTTTATTTCACATTCTACAAGTGCCATCCAATTCAATGTTTTACACATGCCATCTAATGAAAACTTGAAGAGCTGAAATGTGTAGTCCTACTATATAAGAGCCACAAAACTAAAGTAACCAATATTATAAATGTTAGTGACTAATAAATTTAGTAAGAAGATGCCCAAAGCATGGCACCCAAGAGGTACTAAGTGAATTAAAAGTATTATTCCATTGTGGTCCCACCAAAATGATATAACACTCTAATAATTTGACACCCATGCTTCAGTGCATGTAGTACCACTCAGAGATAACATTAAGACACTTGGGCCATTCACACTTGAATGGTGGAAGTTAGGCAGTATTCAAACCTTCAACTCTTCCACTTCGCGGGGTGAAAAACTTTACCCTCCCAAGACAGGAGACCCACTTGCCCAAAGAGTAAACTCAGGCTATCTTCAAGGCTCGCTAAGGCACACTCAAATAATTTTTAGACATAAGGACACACACAAACTCATTTACCCATTTCTCCCCAACCACCTACACCCCAATGTCGGAGCTCTGGCGGTGAGGGGAGGATGGGTGGGGGTGGGTGATAGGTGCCACTAGAATGGGTGGTGGGGGTGGGTGAAGTGGAAGAATTAAGTCCAAAAATTGTTTACCAAGGACTAAACTACAAAAATAACTATTATTATTGAGTCTCTAAGCTTATGCATTGTAGGCTAGAACTACCCCCTGCCATGCCATTCTATTGTGGCTGACAGGGTAAGTGTAATGACCCCCGGATAATAGAAAGTATTAGTTAAACAAATATTAGTTATTAGTTTAAGATGGATTAGAATTTATCCTTTCAATTCCTTGTTATTTTTATATATTTTAGTCTTAATTGTCTGTTGTGTTCCAATAAAATAGGACATGACAGTAATTTTAATTGCAATGATGGAAAAAGGTTTAAATAGTTATTCTTGGAAAAAAGTGGGAGAAATTGACGAACAGGTAGTTGAAATTATCTCTCACTACTTGTGTTTTTTCATGTAATTCAATGCTTACCAACACTCAAAGAATGAATTGGATTCCAGATATAACCAAAAAATTAAAATACCATTTCCCTTATCCCCTGCAATCAAAAGCAAACTTCAATTAAAGTCTCATTGATGTTCTTGTGTTTCTGCATCTGCATTTCCAATTTATAACTTTAGCACATCTAATTTTATTTCTTTAAATTAAATCTGAAGAACCAATAAGTAAAAAAGAGCGATTACATAATGTGAGCAATGCCAAAATTGTAAAAGAGGGAGACTAAAACCAACCCGAAGAGTCCTTGTGGCAAATTCAACACCAATGGTGGATTTCGACTCCAAACAAAACTCATTCCTCGTAAACCGAGAAAGTATGTTGGATTTTCCGACGCCTGAATCCCCAATCAACACTATCTTGAACAGATAGTCATACTCGTGATCCACCTTGTATGCCATTTATTTTTTCTCTCCCAAGCCTACGCATATCCAAACCAACATTCACAAAAGAAAGGCAAATAAATAAAAAATAATAATAAAAAGCCAATCTTTATAACCAAACAATGCCAGAAAAGAGGGGAAAAAAATAAATAAAACGTAGGCAAATGACTTTCTTTTTTCCGTGAAAAAAAAAAGCAAAAACACTAACCAGAAAATGTTGATATAATTGAAGGGGAGAACTTGGATGGCGATTTTTAATTGTGGGAATTGCAAAGGATTTGGGGGGTGAGAGAGAATGGAGAGAAATAGTAATTGCATTCAAAGTTCAATTAAAAGAAACAGAATAACCGTCTAAACAGGACTTTGACGGCCATTCAAAACTAAGAAATTCAAACGCGTATCTACACATTTTTAAATATAAAAAAATATCCGTTTATACCGTGCCACATCATGAATATTCTTCGCTACGTGGCAAGTACTAAAAAAACCAATGTGGTTTGGTTTTACCAGGAGCCGTAGTATACTGCCCATAATAATACGGTAGTTGTAAATACAGGGCTCTTTTCTAGAATATAACAAGTTCGGAGAAAATAGAAAAAATAGAACAAGTTCATATGTTCATTTTTTTAAGGATTTTAAGTTTTTAGTCTTTTTTTTAATATTTATTTATAGTCACTCATATATTTTCATTTATCAATTGTTTGTCCTATTTTAACTATCATGTGTTATTTTATGTACAAAATAACAGGCGCTATTACTGAGCAATTATGGATAGTTTTGAATGATTATAAAACTTGATATAATTTTAAAAACATATGGGTTGGGAATCTAATAAATTTCAGAAGATGGGACTAAAGCCAAAAAAATTATTTTTTAAGGGGCACATACCAAGTACTCCCTTTAACTTTTTTTAATACACGTTTAGTCCAAGCCTTTTTATTTTGCACCAAAAAGTCATTCACCGTGTCAAAAAGGTTTTACCATGTCGCTGGCGCGGAGCTTTAAAGATAAAAGAATAAGGGACTTTTTGGTACAAAATAAAAGGTTTTGACTAAATGTGTATTAAAAATGTTTGAGGGACTTTTTGGTATTTGATTCTTTTTTTAATTTAGAAAAATATTTTTTATTTTTAAATTTTTTTCCATTTTCTACAAATTTTGGAAAATAAAATTATAATATTTTCAAAAAAAATCCTTTGAATTGAAACTCACTACCACAACCTCCACCATCACCACCATCATTGCCGCCACAACCACCCCATCTTACCCCAACCCACCGTCGTCGTGACAACCATGGTGAGGTTGCAATAAGGTGATTTTTATGAAAAAAGAGATAAAATGGACTTTAGTTTCAATACTTGAATGAGTATCCTAATATTCTAAAATCCTCTATTGAAAATAAAAACTAGAAATGGAGATGAAAATTGAAAAATGAAAAATATTTTCCACAATTAAACAATCCCTAAATATTTGTGTTCTAATTCAAACTAGTTTATCTTTACAAAAAATGAAAAAATAACAAGCATTGTTTTAAAACTACCTTGAAAAAATATTATTTGAATTTAGACAATTGTTATTTTTGTTCGTTTGATGATTAGTCCATAATTAATATTACGAAATTGACCCCAATTTAGATGGATTCCATTTGTTCTCATTCATTAATTTTTACAGTTATTTGTTTATTAAGTTATTATGATAGACTTAATATGTTCAAAGAAAAATTAAAAAATCCTATCAGCATCGAACCCCTCTCTCTCTCTCTTCATACCTTATATTAAACTCGGTAAATTAGGTGATGACATTACGTATATATTTTTCTCTCTCATAATGGCATTGTTGTAAATAAACTCGGAAGGAAACTCATTTTTTTCCATCCGCAGATTGATTTTGAAACGGGCCAAAATCGATTTTATTTTATTCTGCAACCATTAAAATCAAGTTTACTCATTGCAAAATTAATTTTCCTCATGCCAAATAAAAAGATTTGAAATCCCACTTTATTATCCTTCTCACTCATTATGGCACTGTTGTAAATCATTTGGGGACGAAAAGTTGATTTTAATAGGGCAAAATCAATTTTGACAAGTTTGCAACCATTAAAATCAATTTTAATCATGCCAAAATTGATTTTTCCTTATCCCAAATGATTATCCAAGCTCTACCATCTTCCGAAACCTTTACACTTAACATTTAGGATGCTTCCTAGACCCACAAAATCACATGTTTAACGTTAAACAATATACACCTATAAAAATCAATGCATGCACATAATATAGCTCAAATGATAGGAATTAATGGATTAAGAAAACTATTTTGCACATATACTATATATGACTGTATGTGTGCAATATTTGGCTCTAATCACATGACACCACCTCGAAAAATCCTTTAAAATCACACTCACCATATGAGTAAAGGTATAATAGTCCAATAAGAGCACTGTTCTAAAAAAACGTCTAGGCTTGAGGGTTGGGAGAAACGCCTCGCCTTAACCTTTCGACGTCTTATGCTTGGTAAAACCCTTAAGGCGAACTTTTCCTCTAAAAGCAATAATGCTTTAGTGAAACGATATCGCCTTTTAAAGATTTTTTTACAAACTGGACAATTATCTCATCCAAAATAATCAAATAGTATTTTAATTTGCAAATATTCAGACATATTTTTATGATATGTACAATTTTAGTATTTTAATAGCCTTGTTATGGTTAAAAAATATTAAAATATATTAAAAAGGTCTAAACGCCTTTTATGCCTAATGCCAGCCTGGGCTTCTAAGGCTTAAGGCTTGACCTCTACGCCTCGATCACGCCCCGCATTTTTTAGAACCTTGAATAAGAGTAACATGTGAATATAGATGATCTACTCTGGCATGTTGATAAATGCATCATGATTACCTTTACACATAGGCTCGAAACGCCCTTGCTAACAACTCGAGCGAGGAGGGCTGACTTCTGCACCCGTTTTATATAAACAACATGATTTGAAAATTCTAAATCAAGTGATACCAAGTAATTAAAGTATTTTTTAAAGAGTATTATGCGCTAGTGAGTTGAGAGTACTCTGAGAGCTTGGGAGAGACTTTTAATAATTGTGTAGTCCGATTAATATTGATAGTCATATCACCATGTATAGGGGTTGAACCACGTACATTCATTTGTCTCATCTCTCTTATCTTTGAATTGTGATTTCTGTTAAAACATCATTAGTTCATCCATTCGGTTACATCTTCAATTCATTGTTTAATAGTTGATTGTATCGATTAATTACTAAGATATCACAATTTAATTTTTGAACAATAACATTTATTATAAAAAAAATATGCTTGATTGTCATCTCTCATCCTTTTTCCCACTTTTTGTCGATAAGAGTATATTTTTATGTGTGCAAATTGTAAAACTTAAAGTATATCGCATATACATTCAATTTAATTAAAAACTTGGACACGACTTCAAAACATGTTACATGTTAAATAAACCTCAGTAACATGGAATTTATGGACACGCCGTTAAGAGAATAATTATTCAAAGGTTGTTTGATAATTGGCTAAAAATGAAAACATACTTGTTTTTAAAATAGTAAACTGGAAAATTTATTTGTTTAAGAAAACAAATTAATTTATTTGATAATAAACTACACGGGAAAAATTTAGCGCGAAATAATTCTGGATTTCAAGATCTAGTTTAATTTTAATCAACTCCCCAATTTAATTTTACCCAATTTAATTTGTTAAATCCAATTTTAGATGGTGATTGCAATTGAAGCAAATGTGAAAAATAAATAACAATCGCACAACACCATAATATAATGTGGAAACTATTGCGAGAACTACCATGATGCCCAACTCCAAAGTCAATCCACTAGTTCAAAATCAGGAGTTGCAAAAGTCTTGACACGACCTAGAATACAGACTTGGTACATGCATCAATCTCCACTAAAAGTTTTCACTTGAAACCTTTATAGATTTTCCACTAGCCTTGATTCTCTTCTTCGCAACACTTTATAACACTCCTTGCCTCGATGTCCACCGATATGCTTTAAGGTAAAATACTCGACCTAAAACACATGGGTGTTCGTATCGGTCGATAAATCAGATCAATCTAAATGGATTATTTCCAATTTTAATCTCGATTAATCATTTATATTGGGTCAAAACTATTAATTCAATATGAATTAATTAAAGCAAAATAAATATGGTGAACATTAAAAAGACCGATATAATTTTATTCCAATTAAATTGATTAAGTTAATTTTACAATGTATAAATTAATTAATTAGATCCAAATTACATATCAGGTGATAACATTTCACTAAATTTAAAAATAAAATTAATCACATAAATATGGAATCTGTCATTTAACATGAAAACCTTTCGATAAAAAACACACGCACCCACCCACCACAAGTCCACTAGTACAAAACGTTTTAGGAATTGCAAAAGAGACACACTCGATGACATGATGGTTATGCCCGAGCTACGAAAAAGTGGAAAAGAAGCATGGGTGTCCACCTACTCAGACCGAATTATGGTCGGTGACTCATCACCTCAATGACGGGACTTTCACGCCTCACGACCAAGAATATGCGGTGAGCTAATCTTTAAATGTTATATTTTCCCTCTTTTTTTTAATGAAAATATAATGTAATTGATATTTTTAGTGCATTTATCACGGGATAAGATTAAAATGCTTAGGGAAGTGTTTAAAGAGAATGGTTATGAGAAAACCTTGGATTGTGATCTCATTTATGAAACATTTGGCAAAGAGAGGGGAGGGCGTTTTCATTGTATTGGAAACACCATTTCGAGAATATATGTGCTAGCTTCCACATTTCACTAGAAATGTTGGAAACAGTGAACCAAGAACACGATGACTGGAAGAAAAATGTGGATATCCTTCAAAAGTAGGTGGAGGGGGTGAAGTCTACTATCACGAAATTCATTTATGAGTCCAAGTCTAGCATATATAAGAATTCTCCATCTCCATCAACCGCCAAAAACTTCACAAGTCTCCCGAACGCTCCCCTAAGGCCCCTATTTTCAAGTGTGTTGATGCCATGCAAAATAATGTCTCATCACGGTCAAATTGTTGGTTATGGGAGGAAAACACATATTGGTGCTATTATTTAGATTTATGACCATGTGATGGGAGCGAGGCGGGTGAAAATTCTAATCAACAATATAAAGGCGCTTGATTATGAAGTTTGGGGTAGAAAACAAGGCACCGGTAACACGTTGGGAGATGTTGATGTACGTGGTTATATGTATTGGCACGATGATTTCCTTCCTCCCACATTTGATGTTGAGGAATAATGAAGTTATTATGGATTTTTTTCTTATGTAATTCTTATTTGGATGTACTTAAGTTAAACAACCTTTTAAGTTACCTTTGTTGAACTAAATTATTATGAGTTATGTGTTATTTTAGTTTGGTAATGTGGAGGAACTTATTTACAACAAATGTAGTTTTAGTTTGCCACAATGATTTACTCACTTAAAGTTAACTTGTTCATTTTTTGTACTTTTCTCTCCACTTATCTTTGAAAATTTAAGGACAAAACTCTAAAACTATATTCAAGTTGTAAATGAATTGAGAAATATTTAATAGAGGTTAGTAAAATTATGTTAGCTATAGTGGTGTGTATATGTACATTATTATTGTTGATGGTTTAGACATATAAAAGTGTTGAATATTGTAGGTTTGGGAGTGGTAGTTCGAATATGGTTAGAGTAACTTAATTTGTTAATGTATATTAAGTTTTTTATGCTACTTTGGCAAAATAATTAATTGGAGTTGTTATTTTCAGGTTGAGACAATTGCACACTTAGTTTGTAGGACTTCGAAATTCAAGAAAAGTGTAGTCTTCGGACACTTGTATACTTGGTTATTTTCAAGTTTGTACAATCATACACTCTAATGTCTTTAATGTTTTACTGTCTAAAATATACGTGAATTACTTTGAAAATTCTAAGCTTTTTGCATGAAAATTGGACATTGATGGTTGAAAATGTAAAATAATAAGCAAACGGTTCGAAAAAAGGCCTGATCACCTAACGCGAGACTAGTGTAACTTTTATAAACAACCCATACAACAGGGTTGTGACTTCGATCTAAATTTAAAAATTCTAAGCGTTTAGTTTGAAAATTGGTCGTTTGGGGGGGGGGGGGGGGGGTTAATACATAAAACAACAAACAAATGGCCTGAAAAGAGGTCCGATCACCTCAAGTTGAACCAATTTAATTTTTAGAAATAATTTGTGTAGTCATGTTACTCACAAGTTGATAATTTGATCTACATTTGAAAATTCTAAGCATTTATCTTGAAAAATAGGTGTTGGGGGGTGAAAATGTAAAATAACAAGCAAGCGGCATGAAAAAAGGCACGAGCACCTCATACGGGACTAATGTAACTTGTAAAAATAACTCATGTAGTCATGAGATTCACAGGTTGACACTTCGATCTAAATTTGAAAATCTAAGCGTTTAGCTTGAAAATTATATGTTGGGAGTTAAAAACGTAAAGTAACAAGCAAATAGCTCAGAAAGAGATCACACGGGACTAATGTAACTTACAGAAATAACCTATGAAATTATAAGAATTGCATTTTATTATTGATTTCTTCTTTAGTTTACATATATGACATTTGGTTACTCATATCTTTTTTATTTTACATGTATAACATTTGAATGTTTGTAGTTATATGCTAATGCTTATCCTTGTATGAAGTATTTAAAGGCCTAAATCGTGATGTATATATGTTTTGGCATGCAACATATAGACAAGTTAATGGATACGAATGAGCCATATATATAGCTACATGGATACATGTTTAAGTTTATGCCATAATATTCCATATTTACTTTGACTCCTGGGGTGGGATTATTTAATGATGTGTATGTAAACGCTCTAGTTGGTCCAAAATTAAGACAGGTATATTTTTATACTTGAATGATGTTTATACACGAGCGGGCTTCTTTATATTATTATGAGATGTTTAATGTAAGTTTAAATATGTTTTAAAGTAGAAGGTTTTCTTTAGAATGTTAAAAAATAAAGGAAACTTTGCCAATTTTTTAAATATTAAGACTTACAAAATTGCGATATGCACATTAGACTTTTAGTTTATTCTTAGCAATATAGTTGCGGTGGTGTGTGTTACAAGAGGGGGCATTTAGGGGGTAGAGTGGTTCTCTTGTGTTCCTACAATTTGAGTTAGTTGGGGTAAATATTGCATTATATATTTTTTATAATATAAATTATAATTTGGCGATGTTCAAAACCGTTCCAATAGTGTCCTGAATATTTTATTCGAGATAAATAATGATGGACATGTGGAAAAATATTATTTGGACACATGTCAACTTTGTAAGGATGCGTGGACACTGTAGAGATTAACATGTGGATGGAAAAGATTGCGACATGTGGCACAACTTGGCATATTTTAAAGATGTGCTAAAAGTGTGCCAAATTAGCTAAGAGGGCGGACCAGAGCCTCACTTTTGGCACGATTTGGCTTTAATTTGGGCACGGTTCTAAATCGTGCCAATATTTTGGTACACACTAAACTGGAATTTTTTTGCCGTGCTAAATCAATATAGGCACGATTTAAAATCATGCATGTTGAGTTGTTTTAGTGTAATGAATGTAAATAACTCTCAGAAGGCATTAACTTAAGCCTGTTCTAAAACATATATACAGTTTTGAGACTTATCAATTAGATCAAAAGTTACTATACTATGCGTTTGATGATGTGTGAAATGATTCCATATCTAGTTCTAAGATTTGTTTGTGATTCGTGTGTGTAGAAGAGATAGGGAAACAAGGTGTTTTTATGTTAACCGTTAATGTCAGATATAGAAAAATTATTTTAGCATTTACCTCTCTTCACACACACACAACATAAAAATTAAAGAAAAAATACTTATTCAAAGCATTACATAACAAAACTATCTGAGGTTGCATTTATCGAGGATACACGATATAAGTGCTTCCATTTTTCATAGGATAGAAAATAGAAATTTTATCTTTCTAGAAATTGAGCACGACCCATATTGACCCATACCCTGTATCATTAAAAAAACTTAATGAGAAAAAGATTCATATAGTCTTTCGTTTTACAGTTTTATCAAGGTATATTAGTGGACATATTATATGAATCCCTTAAGGGGCTTTTGCGTTTAAGTCCCGTACAAAATAATTTCATTACATGAGTCTCATTGACTTTTCAAAATTCAAATAAATCATATTCCTTATTTTAGGGTTTTTATTGACTTAAAATACACTTTGATGGGTGTTAAAATCATAAGTGACTTTAGACCCACTTATGCTCCCCTCTAGACCTCAGACAGATAAGAAGAGAGAAGTGTCCAAGAAGAGACAATAATTTAAACTCATTCGGACCTTGGGAGATGGTCCCATATTCAATGTACAAATGTGTTATGCATGTTTATTAGAATGCAGATGAGTATTATAGTGTAAGAGACCCCTTGATCTTTGATCAAAGGAGTCTGAGGTCTTGCATCCTTCCTCAGTAGTCCAAGGGACTTTAGGAAGTAACTGAATGACTTTTCTAAGGGTTCATGAATAATAATTTAGGGATCAATAATATATATAAAGGATATAAGCGATGTAATTGGTCCAAGTTACAAATATAAGCTCTCGATAATGAGTCGTGAGTATGGAATGGTGTATAAACACTTGTGAAATACTAGAACTCTTGTGAGTCTGATTGTTTAAATGCTTTAATCTCTTTAAATTCTAGAGATATATCCCACTCACCTTATACCAGCCTTCTATTTATAGGAGAAATCTTGGATAGAGAATAAGTGGACTGTCACAGCATGACTGACGTCTCCCTAATGTCTTCCGATGTCAACAAGGTGGTAGAGTATTAATCAAAGTAATTACAGGTGGTGTAAGAGGTTATTGGGTGCATTTGATAATAATGGGAACATTCAATGCAAGTGGAGATGGGTAGAGGAGGTAGCTGGAATACAATTCTGCTTCTTACCTATTCCGTCAGACTACTTGTAGGAGCTTTACCAAAGGTCCAAAAGGTTTGGAAGAGCCATAGAGTTTCTCAAAATTGACCCTGAAGTATAACATGACACCACACCCTAATATTGAGGTATGGGTGACCTTTTTAGGTCATTAACATTAGTTTTGAAGTTGGCTCTAAGTGCAAATTATGGCAAAACCTTGATGTAATGGTCTCTAAGCTTTTTTGTGGAGGTATATTGGAACGACTATCATTCCCAAGAGGAAGGATGTGAAGCTGAGGTCCGTCGCAGTACCATAACTTACATATCTTTACGGGCATTGGATTCTTTATAGGACAAGTAGTGGTATATTTGAGGGCTAGGGACAGTCATGGGACCTCTGTCTTACCTTGGGGGCATTTGAGGAGTTAAAAGATCTTTTAAACACCAAGTGTGGAATAGGGCATCATAGTAGCACATTGTTGCTTCTTTCAAAGGTCGTAAGGGGAAAGATTTATCCTCTGTTCGAGTTGGGGTTAGAGTCGTAACTGACCACTAAGATGTATGTCATTATAATATTACGTTAGGAATGAGATTGCACATGGCTGAGAACAGATGTGGCAACTGAGATCTTTGATATGATTAAGGCATTTTATTTTGGGTAAATGGGAGTGGATGGAACCCTAGTCCCTGGGGACTATAAAAGAGCTCCTTGGGCTGAGCTGACTTCTTTATCGCTAAACCCCATTTTCTCTCTTCTTCCTTAGAATTCCTTCAAGCAGATACCCCATTTCTCTCCAAAAGTGTCTTCCAAGAATGATACCCCTATAAGGTCTTGGACCTCAAGCCTTTATCCATTGTTGGGCCCTAGGGCTCTTCCCTAGGGCCCTCATCTCACTTTCCTAGTGGATCAATTCCACCAGGTACATTGGTGATAAATTATGAGGGATCTTATACCGTCAACTTCACTGGTGGGGCTCTCTACGCCTCACGCATCACTGAACCTTATCTGGTCGAGTTTGGAAAAACTTATCAAATTCTATATAATGTTATTCTAAGAAATGCGAAGATGAATGAAAGGGCCAGCTTTATAGTGGCCAACTAAGTGTGCTTTGATGAGTGCTTACTCTAATATGGGTTCAGATTTCCCTTGCCTCTGCTTGTGGTTAGAATATTGAAGGCTATCGACATAGCTCATTCCTAGTTGGTGGCCATTTCATGGAGGTCTTTAATCGACATGGTCTTAACATTCCTATAGCTCAATGGGGGAAAATGTGATGTTTCCCCGGCCCAGTTCTTCAAACTATATAGGGTTCAGGAGAAGACCAAGCCTACTGACAGAGGTAATAAGTACCTAAACCCTAGGCCTAACATGGTGACCTTTGAGGCAAGAATAATGTCCCCAAGAATTGGAGGGAGAAATTCTTTGTAAGGACATAATTTTATAAATGTCCATCTCATTTTTGTATATCGTATACCGATACACCGTCAAGAATGCTCATGCTCATATTTTCCTTAAAGACGGATTCAAATTTCAAGAGGACAACTTCTATTTTCAAGTGATTTTTCCAGGCCGATCCGAGCTGGGTATTCCAGGCAATCCGGACCACCAAAGGTAAAGGCTCTAGATAGTTTTTAGCAGGGATCCGGACCTTTTTATGGAAAACAATCCGGATCACATTTCTAAGGATCCCTCTATTTGAAATTGGGCACCGATCCGGATCGGGTACCGAGGGAGATCCGAACCACTGCACCAGATAAGACCGAATCTGCTAGATTTATTTTGACAGGCTCGAAAATTCTTTATAAGGGATATTTCGGAGCTGTTTATTTTAAGTCTTTGGGAAAATATTTTGGAGAGTCCAAACACACAAGACTTCAAGTTTTGATGTTCCAAGCATCCTTTTCATTCACAAATCATTCCTTTATCATTTTTGTGAATCTCTAAACCCTCAATGGATCGTTCTACTCATCTGGAGTAACTTTGTGGAAAATTCGTCTCTTTTCTATTATTAACCATCTGGAGTTCTTGCGGGAGATTCCAGTCGACGACATCGAAACCGATACACGAGAGTATTTCGTATGTCACTCTTATTTTCATTGTAATCCGTGTAAACCTTTCTTTACAAATTATAGTGAAAATAAAAGGTTTCGCCCCTTTGGGGGATTTTTCCTCATTTATATGTTTGTTTATGATGGAATGTTCTTGTATGATTATATTATCTCCAATCACACCTAGATGCATGTTTTAGGATTTAATTGAAAACTGAGTTTAATTAGATAATTTCTTTGTTTGAACAAAAGGGCACTCTCAAATTGGTATCAAAGCCTCTTACACAACTTTATCGCGTAATTTTTTATATCAATTTCTTTAAAAATTGATTTATTGAAAAGGCGTTTGTTCAAATGGAAAAATATTTTAGTAAAATTTTAGTTTTTGACGGGTCTAATTATGCGTACTGGAAAGCCCGTATGAAATCCTCTCTTAAAGCCATTGATGAACGTGTGTGATTTTTTGTTGAAAATGGGTGGTCACCTCCCACAGTCACGGTTGATAATGTGACAAATTTAAAACATGTAACCCAATGGACTGAGGATGAATAAAAATGGTCCACATTTAATTCTAAGGGTCTGAGTGCCATTTTTGGATCCATCACTCCTGATGAATTCCGTAGCATAATGACATGCACCACGTCTAAAGTGACATGGGATGTTCTTCAACTTACCTATGAAGGCACTAATGCTGTTAAAGAATCAAATTTGCAAAATCTAATTACTCAATTTGAAACAATCACCATTCTTGAATATGAATGCTTTGATGATTACTAGGCTCGTTTGTCTGATATTGTTAACAACAGTTTTAACCTTGGTGAGCATACTCCTGATTTTAGGGTGATTAAAAAGATTTTGAGAAATTTGCCTAAGCGTTTCATCCCCAAATTCACTGTGCCAAACTCTTTGAACACTTTAAGAGATATGAAATTAGAAGAGTTGGTAGGAGACCTCCAGACATATGAAATTTACATGTTCCCTCACACGATAAATTCTAAAAATAAAGGCATATCACTTCAAGCCCAAGATAGGAAGAGTGAGGGGTTGGAAAAAAAGAGAGTAGAGTCATCTAGAAAAAGGGAGAAAGAAACGTTAGATTCCGAGTGTGACCTTGATTTAGATGATCTGACCTTGTTTGCAAAAAAATCAATAAAATTCTCAATTTCAAGGAAAATAGAAATTTCAAAGATAAAAAGAATTTTGAGAAAAACAAGTTTGAAAAGAAAATTGAAAAAGATAATAAAGACCCTCCTAAGAAAGACGGTGAGAGATGTTATGAGTGTGATGGTAAGGGTCGTAGAGCTTTTGAGTGTGCTACTAGGTTGAACAGACTTGCCAAAGAAAAAGGCAAAGTTGTGCTTAACGCTACGCTTAGTGACGACAGTGAGGTCCAGTCGGTGGACTCTGGAGACGAGTCATCGCATGAATGTAAATTCACCGAATTCGTGGCTAGTCATGTGAGTACCTCTAGTGCTCCTCACGATGATGAGGATGCTACTTCACAGGGACACCTCGACAGTGATAACGAAGTGAGTGAGGGGGAGGATGCCATAAGTGAGGGTGAGAGTGATCTTCTATGCGCCTATACGGAGTTATATACTGAGTCATTTAAAATAAAAAAGCATAATAAAGCATTAGTTCTTAGGATCACTGCTTTAGAGGAAGATTTAGGAGAAGCGAGAGAAAGAGAGTCCTCCACCTGCACTGCCTTGAGAGAGAGAGTATACCTGTGTTGGTAGAGAGACTAGTTGTGTTGAGAGAGAGAGTCAGTTTAGAAAGAGAGAGAGACTATTTGGAGAGAGAGAGAGATTTGTTTAGAGAAAGAGAAAGGGGACTTAACTAAGCAACTGACTAGTCTTACGAGTGAGCTCCATTCCTCCATGGAGGCTCGGAAGAAACTTGAAGCCCTTATAGCCTAGCTTACTCATGATCTTGAGAGAGCAAGGGAAGTCAAGGTTCAAATTGAGGACAAATTTGGAAAGATGGGAAAGATTCTCCTCGGTCCCGCTTTAGGTTTTGGAAAAAGGTAGGGAATAGGTTTCGATGGTGCCTCAATGTCCCAAATCGCACCTGGACCAGTTCCTAAGTTTACAATGACTCCATATGGCCCTCGTCAAAAACCACGAAGAAAAGTTGGACCAAGAAAAGCAAACCAAGGTCGGCCTAAGACTGTGTAATTTTGTACCTAATGCAAAAGAAAGGGCCACCTCAGGGAGTTCTTCTATAGTTTGGGTCGGACACGACGTAATACTGCTCCACTACCTGCCACTAGAGATTTCTCGAGTTTTGGAGAGCAGGTTGAGTTCCTAGTCGCCACTTCTCATAATTTAATGGAAGAATTCCAACGGATTTCCCTTCCGTCAGCGAATACTTCCATAAACCTGACTAGAACCAACATTGACAAGGGCAAACAAAAGGTTACCTCATCGTTGGTGCCTAAGCACGACGTAAAAGCCCTTATTGCACATGTTGCTCTTAAAGCACAAAATACCTCACAGTGGTATTTCGATAGTGGGTGCTCCAGACATATGACCAGTGATGTCTCATTTTTTACCTACCTAGAGGATAGTAAGGAAGGTAAAGTCACCTTTGGAGATGGGAACAAGTATAGCATCATAGTACGAGGTACAGTAGAGTTAATAGGATTTCCTAAGCTAGAGAATGTTTTTTACGTCAAAGGTTTGAAAGCAAACCTTCTCAGCATTAGCCAGCTGTGCGACGCTGACTTTGCAGTAAAGTTTGACCGGGACCCATGTAATGCAATAAATCAAGCCGATAAACTTTTATTGCAAGGGGTGAGATAAAGGATAATTGTTATGGGATTGTGCCCAAGTCCTCATTTGTCTGCAACGGCGCTACGATCACTCCTGTGGATTTGTGGTACCAACGTCTAGGTCACATGAACTTTAGAGATTTGACGATATTAGCTCAAAAGGACCTAGTACATGGCTTGCCAACACTTGGAAAGACAACTTCCACGATTTGTGGACCTTGTCAGTTGGGAAAGCAAGTCCGTAGCCCCCACGGGAAGTTGAATTCCATTACCACTTCACGAGTACTTGAGTTGATACACATGGATCTCATAGGTCCTACTCGTACAGAGAATCTGGGTGGTAAGAGGTACATCCTATTTATGGTAGATGATTTCTCCAGATATTCTATCATGGGATTTCTGAGAGAGAAATCAGATTCTGTTGAGTTTTTGACGACCAAGTGCTATGTCATACAAAACCAACACGATGTCACTATCAATAGAATTCGTAGTGATAATGGCACTGAATTTATGGAGAAAAAAGTATATCTTTAATGTGATAGCCCAGGAATCAAACATGAGTTTTCTGCTGTGAAAACTCCTCAAAATGGGATTGTTGGCAGAAAGAATAGGACGATTCAGGAAATGGCTAGATCTATGCTTATAGGTCGTAAAGTTTCTAGGAAATTTTGGGCAGAGGCAGTGTCATCTGCATGACATACGGTTAATAGGGTTTACCTTCATCCACACACACTTAAGAAGCCCTATGAATTGTGGACTAGAAAGAATCCCAATCTTGCATATTTTTGCATTTTTGGGAGTAAATGCTACATCCTACGGGATAGAGAGAAATTAGGAAAGTTTGACTCC
Source organism: Sambucus nigra (assembly GCA_949130495.1). Taxonomy (NCBI): domain Eukaryota; kingdom Viridiplantae; phylum Streptophyta; class Magnoliopsida; order Dipsacales; family Adoxaceae; genus Sambucus; species Sambucus nigra. The sequence goes on along the minus strand of OX422213.1, from coordinate 423,781,206 downwards.
CAAAGAGATGAGGGAATATTGTTAGGATATTCATCGAATAGTAGAGCGTACCGGGTTTTTAACCTAAAAAGCTCTAAGGTGATGGAGTCAATAAACGTCACTGTGCAAGATGACGAACCATCGATGCCTATTGACTTCACCCATTTGAGTGATGATGGCACACTCCCTATTGATGATCTCACTGTGTCTCCTACCCTAGGGTGGACCCCACTCCTATTCTAGAGGATAAAGCTGCTTGGGTTCGCAAGATTCATAAACCTACGTCTATTCTAGGAGATCCCACCCTAGGGGTCAAGACTCGTGCTCAACTATAGAATGTTGTTATCCATGTCTCCTACACATGTAAAATCGATCCCAATAACTATAAATAAGCACTCAAGGATGAACACTGGATCTCTGCGATGCAGGACGAGTTGCTTCAATTTCAAAAGAATGATGTCTGGGAATTAGTTCCCCGACCTAGTGAGACTAATATTATAGGTACCAAATGGATCTTCAAGAATAAGATGGATGAGACAGGTACTATCATAAAAAATAAGGCTAGGTTGGTCGCTCAGGGCTACATACAGATAGAGGATGTAGACTTTGATGAGACATTTTCTCATGTTATGAGTCTTGAGTCCGTCCATTTACTGCTCGCCATCGCATGTCATCTGCGTTTCAAGCTATATCAGATGGATGTCAAGAGTGACTTTATAATTGGCATTCTATAGGAGGAGGTTTATGTGGAACAACCAAAAGGGTTTGAAGACCCTAAGCACCCTGAACACATCTACTATCTAAGAAAAGTGTTGTATGGTCTGAAGCAAGCACCCCGTGCTTGGTACGAGAGGCTTACTTCCTATCTCTTAGCTAGTGGTTTCAAGAGAGGGGGAGTTGATATGACTTTGTTCATCAGTAGAGATGACGGTGATATTGTGGTTGCCCAGGTCTATGTGGATGACATAGTCTTTGGGTCCACGTGCTCCGAGCATGCTCACCACTTTGAGGAGGAGATGAAAAATGAGCTTGAGATGAGCATGGTAGGTGAGCTTACTTTTTTCCTTGGTCTCTAGGTTCATCAGGTAAAGGATGGGATGTTCATCTCCCAATCCAAGTATGCTAGAGAACTAGTGAAGAAATTTGCCTTAGACTCCGCTAAGCACGCACGTACACCTATGAGTACATCTACAAAGCTTAGTAAGGACACTTCAGGTAAGGACATTGAGCAAACCTTATATAAGAGTATGATAGGTTGTCTTCTTTACCTGATTGCTAGTCATCCTGACATCACCTTTAATGTTGGAGTCTGTGTGTGATATCAGGCGTCCCCTAAAGATTCGCACTTACTTGCACTTAAACGTATTATCAAATACGTAAGTGGGACTCTCTCCCATGGCATTTGGTATTCCTTTGATACCACTGACCATTTGTCCGCATATTAGAATGTCGACTGGGCTGGGGAGTCAGATGGATGTAGGAGCACTTCTGGTGGGTGTTTCTTTTTTGGTTCTTCTCTTGTCTCTTGGTTGAGCAAGAAGCAAAATTCCATCTCTTTGTCCAGTGCAGAGGCTGAGTACATAGACGTCGAAAGTTGCTACACATAACTTCTGTGGATGAAGCAGATGCTGGAGGATTATGGGATACCACAGGACACCATGACCATCTCCTGTGATAACACGACCACGATATACATATCCCGTAACCCAGTCTAGCATTCACGCATAAAATACATTAGGATACGTGAGAACTTTATTCGTGAGTTAGTTGAGGAGAAGGTTATATCCCAAAGTTATGTGTCTACCGACCTCCAGTTAGCCGATATTCTGACGAAGCCTTTAGATGCCCTTAGATACAAGAGTCTTAGGAAGTCTCTAGGTATTTGCACAGTTAACTGAGGGGGTTGGTTTTGGTCTAGGATGGGATGCATTGTTATGTTCATCTCTTATGTTTCCTATTACTAATTTGTATCATTTGTATTATTTTTTTCTTTCTTTTTCATATTTTTTTTTCAAAAATCCAAAAAGATTTTTCGTTTCTTTTGGCAAAATTGAAAAAAGACAAAAAGATTTTCTTCTTATAAACTTTTGAAAAACTCAAAAAGATTTTTGTATTTTGTTTACACCTTTTATGGATGAGCATTTAAGATAGCCGAGTCACAACTTCATGTCCATACTCCACGTGACTTTTTGATAGTGATTTGAGACGCTACATCGTTTCATCCATGTGATTTACATTATTTGAAGTCTATGAGATGTGATTAGTGATATCTTTCTACATGTTTAGATCCTTATCTCATTTATTGCACACATGCACAGCTTTATTTGATTATTTAACTTGTCTATCACATGTTGGCTTGAGTGTTTTCATCTCAATTATGTCTATACAACGAACCATATGTAATAAAACTTGACAGATTGTAATGCATTTAAAACCATTTGGTGAGATTGTGTGATATTTAAAAACGGGGAAGGGATATGAAAGGTACTCAATTGGCCTTTGTGAATACTAAGCCACCGTTAAATCAAACCTAAAAAATTGAGGCATTTTACTTATCCAAGGTCTAAAGAGGTTAAAAGAGCCCGAAAAATTTCAAGGTAATAAAAAAAACAATGCCAAAAATGGACCATTAGGTTTCAACATCAATTCTCCAATGTTTGAGAATTTATATCTCCTCTAAAAGAAAATATAAATATGAGGGAGTTTGGTTGGAGCATTTAAACGGGTTTGCACTTCCTTGAAATTCTTGAAAAAGCATTAAATAGTTTTGGACGTTATTGGTGTGGAAATAACTTTGAGCTTTGATTTGCTGATTTGATTGAGTCAATTTCTTATAATTATATTTTTTTATTACACCTAAGGAAGATCTTGAGTTCATTCGTTAGGAGTATCCGATATTCATCGTGCACATATGTTATGTTTGTATGCATTGATTTTCCTATCAAATTTGTCACACCCATACATTTCCGCTATCACCGACTTGGTTGTTTTTGTGTGATTCTTTGTTGTATATTTTGTGCGAAAAAATCAAAAAGAGATAGTTTATTACCTTGTGACATTCTCCATTTTCTATTTCTTTGTGGTTCTCATATTTGTCTATTTAGGGACATCATAAAAGGGGGGGAGAACGAATTATGGTGGAGAATTATTTATTTGATTTACTAATGATTCGCTTACCCTTAATTAATGATTCTTTTGCTTATCATTATATTTCAATCTATTGCGCGTCACAGGTATTTGTTTGTTTCTTGTCACATCTGTGTAGGTATTTATAACACACCCTGATGTTGATAAAGAAAAAGAAAGTTTTGAAGAATTGAAGATGATGGAGTTTGTTTGAAGACATGTCTCTTAGTATTTCCAGTTTGAGGGTTTTCTGGGGATACTAAATTATATGTCATTTGTATTTAGTGAGATAGCATAATTCGAATGTTTTTATGTATATGCCGATATACGCATAAGGGGAGATTTGTAAGGACATAATTTTATAAATGTCCATCTCATTTTTGTATGTCGTATACCAATACACCGTCAAGAATGTTCATGCTCATATTTTCCTTAAAGAGGGATCCGAATTACAAGGGGACAGCTTCTAGTTTTTGGTGATTTTTCCAAGCCGATCCGAACCGGTTATTCCAGGCAATCTAGACCGCCAAAGGTAAAGGCTCTAGACAGTTTTTGGTAGCGATCCGAACCTTTTTATGGAAAACAATCTGGACCGCATTTCTAAGAATCCCTCTGTTTGAAATTGGGCACCGATACGGATCGGGTTCCGAGGGAGATCCGGACCACCGCACCAGATAAGACCGAATCTGCTAGATTTCTTTTGACAGGCTCGAAAATTCTTTATAAGGGCTATTTCGGAGCTGTTTATTTTAAGTCTTTGGGAAAATATTTTGGAGAGTCCAAACACAACATGACTTCAAGTTTTGATGTTCCAAACATCCTTTTGATTCACAAATCATTCCTTTATCATTTGTGTGATCTCTAAACCCTTAATGGATCGTTCTACTCATCTGGATTAACTTTGTGGAAAAGCCTTCTCTTTTCCATTGCTAACCATCTGGAGTTCTTGCGGGAGATTACAACCGATGACATCAGAACCGACACCTGAGGGTATTTTGCATGTCACTCTTATTTTCATTGTAATTCGTGTAAACCGTTCTTTACAAATTATAGTGAAAATAGAAGGTTTTGCCCCTTTAGGGGATTTTTCCTCATTTATGTGTTTGTTTGTGATGGAATGTTCTTGCATGATTATATTATCTCCAATCACACCTAGATGCATGTTTTAGGATTTAATTGAAAAACTGAGTTTAAATAAATAATTTCTTTGTTTGAATATAAGCGCACTCTCATTCTTCTTCGTTGGGGGGGGGGGGGGTTGGCCGCCTAATCCCACTGAGCCCATTAGCTACCTACTCTTTAGTATACTCCTCCATTAGTGGGATTGTTTACATTTTGTTTTCATTTCATCACTTGAGATGACGTCCGTTTTGAGATTTAAAATTTTTACTTGCGTTTGCCGTGGTTTTTTTGCCCACCATGTCAGATTTTAATAGGATTGACGAGGCTCAAAATTTATCTTCCACTTATTTTAAGGTCCTCGTCACTGCCACGTGCCTTTTTAACTGTGGACTGGAACATGAGCCCAAGCTTCTAGCACATGTGTTAATCCTTGAGTCCTATAAGCTCATTATGGGGACCACACTGGGGTTTGAGCCCTACGCCTTGATTTTCCTGTAGAGGAAGACTGCATTTCGTGTTCTGGACGAGGTTCCTAAAGCCTCTGAAGGCGAGGATTACCAAGGGTGGTGTTTATTCTTCGAAGTTCGGAGGGATTTCTGATTTGGTGTAATACCCGTACTTTTATGGATATTTAAATTTCATAAGTCGGTGTAATTTAATAATTTGAGAATTTTAAATGAAAGAGAATTTGAAGTGTGGGTTAAATATTAATTGACAAGTTTTAGATTATTGTCTATATGTGTTATATTTACTTACGGGAATAAGTAAATGAAGTTGGATTATTTTTATCATGTCGCGATTGGGAAAAGCGACGAGTAATAATATTTTATTTGAAAAATGCGTGCGGAGTTGTATTGGATTTAAAAAGGTCAAGTTTTGATAAGTGGCTCGAAGGGGGATTTCAAGTGCACGATTGGTCTCGAACAGGCTGAAATGGTCAATGTAGAGTGCGCGGGGAAGTGTTTAGGTTTCGAGGATTTTTTGGACTAGTAGGAACTCGCAATTGAGTATACGAGTCAATTTTGGGTCTAATAAGGGGAGAACCCTTATTTCTCTCTTACAAGCCATGAGAGAAAGAGAAAGAAGGAAATAAAGAAAGCAAAGAAAGGAAGAGAGAAAGGGAGAAAAGAGGAGAACTCCGGCTAAGCTCCGGCGGATTCCGGCACGAGGTCGTCGGATTTATCCAATGAGGCAAGTGTTTAACTTGCTTTAACTATTTATGTGTGTTTATAATTCATATTATATTTGGTGAAAACTATATGGATTTTGGTTTGGGATTCTTGAATCAAAATGGGTTTTTGGAAATGATTTCATATAAATTGATGTGATAATTACTCCATATGAAATCTAAGCTTGAATCCACGTTAATGGTGTAATTTTTTTATGAGAAATTTGGAAAGATGAGAATAGTGAGTTTAACTAAGCTAGGGTTTAAATCTTAGTTAAATTGAGAAGTCCTATGAATAAATTGATGTGTTGGTTGAAAATAAGTGTGTAGATGTTTATTGTGTTGGTTAGTGATGTTAGAAACCACAAATTTTGGAGTTAGAGAAGATGATAAACTCCCGATCTGAACACATATAACCGATGAAATGCGGTTCGATTTAGGTCACCGAACCGGTTCATTTTGGGGGCCATCGGTTTGCTTAGTTTATTGGTCACTATACTGGTTCATTTTTTTGGTCATCAATTCGGTTCGTTTATAACAGAAAAATTTGAGAAATTTTTCTTGGACTAAAAGGATTGGAGAAGAATTCCTTTAGCAGATAAATATTAGGGGGCCCCAAAATAGAGTGTGAGGTACTCTAAAGGATAAAATGAGTGATATATAAACCTCGGGTTAGCGGGAATAAGACCCGAGTGGTAAACTTTAGGGGTGTTTGGAATGAACGACACTCAAAAAAATTATTTCGATGGGTATATATTTATGCGTGTAGAATATATATGCTGATAGTATATGAGTGAATCCAAATGTGTGAGTAGGATGAAATTAGAATACTAGCTAGACGTGATAAGCTAATATTCGGGAGGAATAAATGTGAAATTTGAATCATAAGTGAGAGAATACTTATGGGATTAAAATAAGTGTGTGTGTATGCTTATGAATTAATACGAATTGATATTTTGGATTATAGGCTAATGCTAGTGAGATAGGCATGAATAGCCTGATTTGATGATGATGATGATATATATATATATATATATATATATATAGAGAGAGAGAGAGTATTAGCTTATCACGGGTGAGATATCTTGGGTATCATTCGTTCTCACTTTCAGGTGAGGAACTATGACCGCTTCCCCTACATTTGTATTATTTTTCCATCAGGTTGGTGTGATACCCCAACTGGTGGTACCCAGGATGATGTGTGTATTCACTAGAAGATGATATCATTTTAGAGACTACATCCATTGAGTTATAGCTCTGAGGGATGGTTATTATCCTTATATAGTGTGTGATATATAAGTATGGACATACTTGATGTGTATAGTATGTTGTGTGTGTGTATATATATATATATATATATATATATATATATATATATATATATATATATATATATATATATATATATATATATATATATATATATATACGGGCAAAATAAAGGATAGAGTGAGAAGTAAATTATTACATCCGGGAGAATAAAATTCGGAATAAAATGTAAGATTTGTATATAAAGATGAGAATATTATATACGGGACTAATAACACTAAATTGTGAATAGTGTATAATAACTAGTGAACGTTATTTATTATGAACGGATAAACTATAAGTGAGAAATTATTATGCATAAGCTCGTGCGAAATCTTAGGATATTACATACGCGGGGTATAAGATAGCATGGTGACTTAGAGGTGTTGAGACATGCTAGTTAGGCGGGGTAGCATAACTAGGGTGTTTAAAATACATGCATTAGGTGTGCACTGTTAGACAAGAGGTGAGGGGTATCTCATGTAAGAGCGACACCAGTTTAAATATGGAGAATATCATATTCTAGATATTAAAGTATTTTAAACACTTGATAAATATTTTTAAAACGTTTTGGACTCTGATCCGCTTGTAAAATTTTCAAAAACCTTTTAGGTGTCCATACATAGGGACGCCTGGATGATATTATTCTTTCGAGTCAGTCGATGCTATAGTAGTTGTGGATGCTAGCAGGGATTGTTTAGACGCTTTTATCCTTGTGATCTAGATGGGTGGTACTGTTAAAATATTCGGTCATGTTGCCCAACTGTTGTCATTTATATTATTTGCCTCATTTTCATTTACACCTATTTAATTTGGTTATAATGAATGTTTTACCGAGAGTTATCGGTTATTTTTTTATTTAATTCAATTATTGTGTATATTAATTGTGTGGATGGATTCATTATGTGTTTAAGTTAGTAAGATATAAAGGTTAAAAGTTGACACCGGGCCTAATAGGTTATTAGTAATTAATTTGGTTTTTGACAGTGGTGCTGAGAATTATCCATATGAGAATCATGTTTTATTTTGATAAAGGATTGATTAGCCGAGATTAAAATAGGCAGGGTGTCACACATGGTATCAGATTATCGGGTTCTACTGTCCTTAGGAATCTGTCCGACGTACTACGTTTTCAGAGTTGCTTTCTATTTTATATAGAGCCCTATGCTTTGGATTGTTGATTCCTATGGTGAGATTTTATTCTCCTGTAATAATGTATGATTATAGTGAATCTTATATGCATTTGGGTGTGCTTCGTATGCCGAACAATGAAGGATGACAAATGAGGGTCGTTAGAAGGATAGCATGAGGCGGGGCTCAGTTGGAGTTGTAGAATAATTTTGCGGATGATGACCGTAGTCGAGTTCACCCTTATTATTTCTCAGGAAGTTGGGGCTGTAAGGACTACTAGGGTTCAACATATATGTTTCAAGTATCTCTATAGTAGAAAGTGGTGCCAAATTAGACTCACCCAGTGTGGTTAAAATGGGAGAGAGTCAGAGGGGTCTTTGAAGAGGACCACCTGTTGGAATTTTAGTAAATTCGAAGATTGTGTATGTTAGCCAATGGATGTAAGATACCCATATGCTATAGCATATAGTAGAGTGTAATATACCCGGAAGTGAAATTTGGGGTAAAAGAAAAATTTAGCTCATAGGAGCAATGTTGTAATGGTGGGAGTTGATTACCACATTTAAAAGGTGAAATATTATTCCAATGGAAGGATCTTAGGTACAGTATGACCACAAGTTCCTTCATCTGCTGTTCAGGAGGAAATGTAAATGAAATTTTGAACTTATCGCTGAAGGGCCAGACATAGGCCCATTTGTGAAAAAGAATTTAGTCAGGAAATAAGACTGGATGAAATGGTGCTAGTGAAACACCATAGGGGAGACCCATCATGGGATCCATTTAAAGGATTCAGATAGCTGAATTTCTACTGAGTGACGGTGGATTCAGTAGGGACTGGTAAGGCCAATAGTGTGTTCCTTAGGGCCAGCAGAGCTAAAGGAATAAAGGGGGTAGCGATCAGGGTCGAGGCTACCAACGTCCAAGAGAAGGACAACCTTAATACTGCTAGAGTGGCTGGAGATAAGTGTATTATATGGAGAGATATTTTATGTGGGGAGTAGGACCAAATGCATTGATTTTTCCCAAAGCGAGTAAAGGGACAAGAGTATGGTGCCTAGCAGGGGCAAAGATTAATATAGTTTTTGGTTCAGTTCGGACAAGCGTGTCATGTACGGCAACCATTGGAGCAGCCAGGGCAATTGGCAAGGTATGAAATATGAGTTTTAACCTCGGGCGAATGGGGTATATTTTGTGTGACACGAGTGAATCACGATATTTTAATTAGCACTAGATTCGCGTGTGAGACGAGTTTAGTGGTTTTATCGATAACATTATTATGTGTATATATTTTCCATTATGTAATGGGGTTATCTTTGGTTTCATCCGCAGGGGAGCGTATGTAGACATTGTGATATATATTTTATTGGAATTACTCGTTTTAGTGATGCGTTATACGATTATGATAATATCCTCGGTATAGATTGGTTAGAACCATAATGGACTGATATTGCAAGGCTATCGTGCTTGTTGTTCCAGAGCAGGATGTGTTATTTTAGCGATGTCTCACCTGAAAGAGGTTCGAGATTGCATTCATATTATATTATGATAGATACTTCAGAGAGTATAGTTGTCTCGAGATATTTGATCCCGGTGTGTAGGGACTTTACCGATAGGGTTCGGGGTACATTAGGTTTACTATCGAGCGAAGAGATTTAACTCGTTTTTATGTTTAGCGCTCAGTACTTGGTGATAGGGAGAGTGCATTGTAATATCACTCCTTTAGAGATGTGGGAGTTAAAATTTATACTTATGTGTCTTGGGACATGATTTTGAGAGTCCTGGTTATGTGTTGGATGTTTATGGAATTTGATTACCGCTAATGCTGAGTGATAGTGCATTTGGAGAAAGTTCATTGTTTGAATGTTAATAAGCACCCAAAAGTGTTTAAATAAAACCCTAAATAGATGATTTTTAATTGCTAATTCTCGGTAAAATCGGACTTATATTATTATTTGTTTGTTCTGTAGCTCAATAAGCACGTTGCGATGTTTAAACGCGTATTCCAAGGCAATTGTGCGGATTATGGAGCTAATTACCCTTATCCCGTATCCTAGCCTACCCTAAACCGAGCCTAAACCTACCCCCAACCCCGTGTATGTTTAGGTTGTGCCCTTTTATATTTTTTTTTAGATTTTTAGTTGAGTCGTTTTATTTTTAGGTTTTATTTTAGATTTATTTAGGTTTATTTTCTATTTTTATAATTTTATTTTATTTTGATTTTTATTAGTTTTTAGTTTTATTAGGATTAGTTTTTAAGAGTTTATTTTTAGTTTATTAGATTTTACACTTTTTAGGACTTTAGTTTTCATTTAGATTTTAAGTTTTTATTTCTTTTGTTTTATTTTAGTTTTTATATAAGCTTAGGATTTTTTTTTAGTTTTAATATTTTTTTTATTGTTTTTAGTTTGTTTTATTTTTAGTTAGATTTTATTTTTTATTTTTTATTTTATTAATTTTAGTTAAGTCTTTATTATTTAAGGATCACAAACTAACAAACACACCCCAATATCATACACATCTCACACACACTAAACTAAACCCACTCACACCAAACCTCTATACACACCATTCACACACCAATTACCCTACACTCACCCTCACCTTATTCCTCCTCTTCATCTTCAACCTCCCACCACTTTCTCTCTCCACAAACCCACCTCCATAACCATTTTTACCACCACCTCCACTTCCTCTCCAAACACACACACAACACCCCATATCCCAACCACCAAAACCTCCGACCGTGTTCATTCCCTCAACCCCCTGCCTCCGACGACTTAAACCCAGCAACCCAACCCCCTTTTAAACCACCTCCATACCCGGCGGTGACCCACCTGCCTCATCCTTACCCTATAAACCGTGGCAACCCGAAATCGCCCAACAGTAGCCCAAACCCGCCAACGACGAACTCCATTCCGGTCCTAACCCGAGCCGGATCTACACCTAGCTGCCGACCCATCTCAACCAAGTTCAAATCCGTCCAGTGCTGAGCTGACCTGAGTTTGCCCATTCAAATTCAAAACCCACACAAACCCAACCTTTCCCGAGACCCATTTTCCATCCAAAATCCAAGCCACGATTCGACCCATGAACTTTGGAACCAACTGAGACCCATTTCCCATTTTCAAACCATACTCACTTTCAAACCAACAACCCAATTCATTCTTCAAAGTCAAACACATTTTGCTAGCTCCAAATTACAAACCAAAACCAAAATGCCAAATAAACTTAAAACCCATGTGCCTAATAAACCTCTTTTCCCTTATTAACCCCAACTAACACCTCTTAACCCCAAAGTCCAAAATACCCTCACCCAAATCAGATTTTTGTAACCACACACCTCTCAAACCTCATGTGCACTCACCCCATGCTCCTCTCACAATTTTCATGCACGCTAAAATATAAACTCTCCAATTTACCCTCTAGCCTCCATGTGCACCATATAAATTGAAGACTTGGGCCATTTTCAAAAAGATCTCAAATTTAATTTTAAAACTCTTGTGTGATAAATTTGTCTACACTCCTCTTTAGAGACTATTTGCATTTTTAGCAAATATCTCAATAAAGAGGTGTGTAGTGGAATTTATCTCCAGGATGAATTTCACCCCACCCATCTATAATGAATTTTTGCATTTTTAGCAATTAATTCAAAATAGATTGATGTAGTTGAATTCATCCCTTATGGGAGATAAATTCTAATCCATTCCTTTATGTTGAGATTTTGCATTTTTAGCAATTATCTCAACATAAAGTTATGATTTAGAATTTATTTCTTTGGATGAGCTCTAATGTACAATTTTATAATATTAGGATTTTCATTTTTAGCAAATCTTTTTTATTATTTAATTGTCCATTATGAATTCATCCATTACCCTTTTTTTTATTATTTCTTTTTGTAATTTTCATTTGAAGATCAATTTGTAGAGAAAAAGCAATAAACCCCATCTAGGGTTTTAGAGAGAGAAATATTATTTTAGTGTAGTTTTTTAGATTAGAATTTTTATTTAAATTTTTTTAGATAGTGAGGGAAAAAAAATTATTGTGAGGATTAATTTGAGTAGAAGTTTTTGATGTAATTTTGTTTGGATCATTCAAATTGAGGGATGTTAATTTCAACTCATGGATTGAAGTTAAATTAAGTATTAAGAGATTGGGTTTGATTGTTCTCTTTTCTTCTCATTTATTTTATGCCTTTGATTATTAATTTGTCAAATTCCATACCAACTTGTCATTTATATTATTTGTCGCATTTTCATTTACGCCTATTCGATTTGGTTGTAATGAATGTTTTACCGAGAGTTATCAGTATTATTTTATTTAATTAAATTAATGTGTATATTAATTGTGTGGATGGATTCATCATCTGTTTAAGTTAGCAAGATATAAAAGTTAAAATTTAATATCACACCTAATAGGTTATTAGTAATTAATTTGGTTTTTGACAGTGATGCTGAGAATGATCCATATGAGAATCCTGTTTTATTTTGATAAAGGATTTATCATCCGAGATTAAAATAGGCGAGGTGTCATATTTGGCTGATGAGAAAACTCTTATTTCTAATTTTTCCTTTTGTAAGTATTTTTCCCCTTTCCTTTTTACCATATTTATTAGTTATTTGATAGCTGACTCTAACCTTTGTTTGATTCATCAGATGAAAGGAAAGAAATGAAGATCATTGCCGATGTCATGATCCACAAAAAGATGAGGTCCAAGATCACCAATTGCCTGGAGTTTTGGTAAATATTCCAACTCCCGGGGTCAAAATGGTAGAGGAGGCCAACCAGGGATCTAGCCTAGTCGAAGGCTCGCGTTTAGAGATAGATGAAACAATACCCTTGCTGCAAGAATAATCAGGGGTAGGGAGGACATTCGGGTTAACCTAGAAAGATCATTTTATTCCAAGGGACTTTCATCCCCTGGTCTCAAAGATTAAAGCTATATGGTAGGTGGTGCCCCCTTATGGGGAGGGGAGTTTGCAAGGGGCGACTGAGGTTTCAATTTACTAGGGGGATAAACCTTTATACCTCGGTAGCGGATGCCCTTCACGTGCTTGCAAAGAAAAATAACTCCGACACGGTGACTACTCTGAGGGGAAGAGGTACCCCTAATGATGAGGAGTTGGTCTGGTGCACTTGATTGGTAAGGTACTTGGTATATTTTAATTATTTTTTCCCTAAAGTGTTTTACATTCTATACCCTGCTCATATATCTCTTTCTCTTGTAGGCTCAACATATGATGGAAGTTATATTGGCTGACGCTATTAATCGAAGTACAGCGTGAAAAAAGGCTATTGATATGGATAACAGTTAGGAACTCACTCGATAGCACTTGGACCGAATAATCAATAGTCAGAAGCTTCAGGTGGAGGCTCTTGAGAGGGAGAGAGATACCTTGAAGGCTCATGTGACTTATTCGGAACAACAGAAGCTTACAAACCGAAAGACCTTCAAGGACAATGTATCTTTATTGGTTGCTGCTCTGGAGTCTCTATCCAAGGTTGAGGAGATATATATCGTTGATCAGGTTGAGCTCATGGTAATAGCAGAGGTTGTTCACAACCAGAAGACTGAGCTTCAGATTTTTAAAGGTAGACATCTTCGACTTGATGATGAGGTGGGTAACTTGAGGCAAACAGTTAAATATTTATCCACCTAAAAGGAAAATATAACTTATCAAGTTCAGTAGCTTCAAAAGAGTTATACTGATTTCTTGGTTCATCATGGATCACTTTAAGGATAGGTTCGTATTGTGGTTTAGAGCCAGCTAGATACTTATCAATATTCTAAGTTCTTTAAGAGTCACCTCTTTAAGAATTTTGGCACTGTATTTGAAGATTTCAAGTCCAAGGTTTAGACATTGTTTCCTGAGGTAGATGTCTATGGTCTATTTCCTAAAACCCCTCAGTCAAAAGAGGAGAGTTCTGATGATGAAGGAAGCGGTGATGATGATGTTTATGATGCCTCTTCTCCTAAGTCCCAAGAGGGATAAACCATGAAAGCGACCCCTTCCCTCAACTAATGAAGACATTGTGAAATACTCAAGCCTTGATAGGTTTTTATGTAATCTTTTTTTTATAAAGCTGTTGGTTGGCCATGTGCCATTCTATTGTAATTTCCATATCCATCTTTAATGAAGAGATATTTATGAATGTAATTTTTTCCTTTTCTCTTTACTTCATACTTGATTTGCTTTTTTCTTTGCCAAGGAATTTTGGTGTTGTCTTTATGTTCCTGAGGTTTTTCTTGCATGTAATACACCCTTAGCCCCTAGGGGTGGAAATTTTATAAATGACACGAAAAAATGACACGGAACGACCCGAAATTTACACGACCTGTCATGTTCAGGTCGGGTTTCTTTTACACGAAGTCGTGTCTTGCCGTGTTCGTGTCTCAATTATGAGTCGTATCGTGTCGTGTTATCCTGTTTTTTAGGAGTGAAATTTAAGAAATTCTGGTATTTGTGTAGTGTCGTGTCGTGTCGTCCCGTGTTGTTTTTTATTCGGGTCGTGTTTGAGTCAACTAAAAAAAATACGAATTTATGTCTTGTCATATTCGTGTCCCGAAAAAACCTTGTCGTGTCGTGTCGGCCCGAAACACAACCCGTTGACCCGAATTGCCACCCCTATTAGCCCATAATAGTAGCTTGGTGAATCAAAGCTGTTGGGGATGCAAATTGTTGGAGCAACCTTGAGTTTCCTAAGACCTGAAGCCACACATTTTTTAAAGTTTTCGAAGTTAAGACTGAGATTCTGTTGTGGGTCCTTAGACCATAAAACTTTAGAACATGTGATATTTGAACTTTTTAAGACTAAAAGCCTATAATTTTTGTACAAGTTCTTAGCCCCCATTAGATTTTGGGAATTAATGTTCAAAAAATGAAACCTATAATGGGTCTTGAGACCTTAGGCTTAAAATTTTAATGTTTGAAATATAAAGTCCTTAAAAGGTTCCTCAGACCTCCAGACTTTGTAAGATTCTAACCCGAAGTCCCCTAATGGGTCATAAGACCTTTGAACTTAGGTAAGTTTTAATTAATTAATCCTTATAAGGTCCCTAAGACCTCTAAACTTTTGTACGTTCGAGTTCTGAAATCCTCATAAGGGTCCTAAGACTTTCGAACTTAGATTTTTTTAACCTGAAGTTCCATAAAAGGGAACAAGACCTCTAAACTTAAGTAAAGTTGAATCCAAAGTCCCATAAAGGGTCTTAAGACCTCTAACATTTAGGAGTTTGGATACTTTTAAAGTCCTTATAAGGGTTTGAGACCTCCAGGCTTAGGGCCTTTCACCTTCGCCCTGTTATAAAATGAGTTTTGGAAAAAAAAATTGTATTGGAACACTTAAGTCCCCAATAGATTTTAAAGACAAAAGTTATTTTTAACCATTTTCAATAGAGTTTGGCGATGTAAGGTTTGTACAATTTTGTGATAAAGAAAGGGTTTTGATGTAAGGAAATGGGTTGTTTATAGGTCTTTTATACCTTAGCCTCATGGATTTATAGATAAAAATCTCAATAATCCCTTTAGTCTTTTATGGGTTCGGGGAACTTTGACTATGCTTTTTGGGTTGTTTAAACGTGAGGACTATAGTCTTTTTTGGGTCATAAGACCTTTAACTATTAGTTTTAAGCTAAGGTTAAAACCCTTATGACTTGAATATTAGGTCCTAAGACCTTAACTTAAGCCTAGATCCAAGGCTAAAGTCCTTGTTACTCTCTTTTGGGACATTAGACATTGGTTTAAGTTTTGAGCTAAGGCTGAAGTCCTTGCAACTCGATTTGTGGTTCATATGCCTTATTTTTATAGCTAAGTCTAAAATCCTTATGGATGTTAAAGAATACTAATATTGATTACATCGAGAGTACCAAAAGGTTTCCTTTCCATTTAAAGTAATAGATTACATGGTATACAATTATTCTCATGGGATGGCATGCATCTCTTGAGGCTTCCGTTGCTTCTAAATTTCAACCTCCAATTGGAATTTTAGTTATGGAGGAAAGTTCCCTTGTCTTGTGTATGGGAGATATCGAGATGCATCATCCCTTTGCTCGGGCTTCTTAGAGGGAGACCATACAGTGGGAGTGGTGGAGGTAAGTTCTCTCATAAGACCTCAAAGATCATATGGATCTTTGTTGGATCTTCTTTCAAGCCAAGTGGAGAACCGAGTGGCTTCTTTTTATCCTTCATAGAAGTGATATAGAACTATCGAGAATTTTTTCTGGTCTTAAAGGTCCTCTCCCACTCCCTTGGAGGTTGGGAACTTCATCACCAGTTTGTGGGTGGAGATTATAACATCCAGGTAATTAAGAGACGGTATGTTCGTTATGACATCATAGGCCGAGGAGAGTTCCCCCACTATAAACTTGTTCCAAATGGTTGTGCAATAATCCTTAGAACAAGGAGTGAGGGGAATAGTGACATACCCTAGGCAATAAGTCTACTCTCCATTGAACCCAATGAGAGGGGGTAATGGCTGCCTGTATGTTCTTCACGCCAATGCCCGTGTCTTTAAAAGCATTTAAGAATAGGTTGTCTTCAGATATCCTCATATTAATACGGATTCTCCTCATTTTGGCATTTCCAAAGATGGTTTTGATCACGATAGGATCATTATGAGGTAGTCGGATCGTCTTGAGGTCATCTTTTCAAAAAATCATCATTACAACCTCCTTAGGGTCTTGATGTGGAAGAGAGAGACAATTGACCTGAATTCCTTCATAATGTAGGCTCCTGAAGTGGTCCTTTCTAGACATCACATAAAGACCACCTATAGAAAACCCTTTAAAAATGCATTGGACGTGAATCATAGGGAGATCATCATCGTTCTTCTTCTTATTATTATTATTGTTGTTGCGTTGGCCTCACCCTGCATCTTTGGCCACAAACTCTTTGAGGTATTACCTCTTTATCACCCCTTAATGGCCTCCTTTATCCTGAAACAATCGTTTATATTGTGTCCATGATCTGTATCAAACCGATAGTACTTTGACTGATCCATTTTTTTATCCCCATTCCTCATAGGCTTTGGCTGAGGCAAGATGTTCTTGAGTTTCTACAGTATTAAAGACCTCTTCCACTATGGTTGTGAGGAGTGTGAAGTGTTTTCCTTTGGAGGACCACTTTTCATAATTTTATTTTTCTTCTTCTTAGCCTCAGATTCCCCTGCGATCTCCCCAGGGGGGTAAAAGATGTATTTCCTCTTTCTTTACTAGGGGGAGGGTATGACATGCCTTGTTGAGATAGCATCCTTAACATTCATGTAATTTTAAGCTATTTCGACCAGCTCGGGCATGGACTTAGGAGGCTTTTTACTGAAGGATCTGAGAAAATCCTCTAAAGTTGAGGCCTGAGATGAAGACAACCATACAAATGGTACAAATGGTGTTATTCAAATCATTGACTTAGAAGGCCTCTTGGTTGAACAGCTTCGCATAATCCCTGAGGGATTCTCTAGTCTTTTGCCTGAAGTGGAGGAGGGATAGGTGATTAGGCATAAATATTCCATATTTATCACCTTAATTTTGGTATTTTTATGGTCCCGACCATTGCATATAGACCAGATTTATCTCATATTTATACTACCAACTTTTTTTGGAGAGTATTTCGTGTTTTGTATATTTCTCATATATATTATAAGTAAATCGTGCAAGTGAATACAAGAGAAAAGTAAAAACAGTGAAAGAAGCACGAGAAAGAAAATTTAATGGAATTTTAGTAATTTTATAGCCAGAACCTAGGGGAGGAGCCAACTAAAAAGTTGAAGAGCTTGAAGTCATGAAAATATTGGTAGAAACAGAACCCCAATCCGATATATGGTTATAAAGTTATAAGCATTTAAAGTTGAGAAGAAAGTCCGATAGCAAAACTGTAAATAAGTGGAAAATGCAAATGAAGGCAAAGATAAGCAGAGATCTTGACCGAACCGGCTCGGTCAAGCGAACCGGTTCACTTCATGGGTTCGATGATGCATTCGATCGACTAAAGTGTTTGGTACAAGATAGGATTTTATTACTTTTCCAATATTTTAAGTGGAGTATTTTGAGTTTATCCCGACCACTTTACACAAAATTTTGCACTTGTATTAAGATATTAGGAGTCATTGAACCTACTAGGCATCATTAGAAGGTAACCCAAGATTGGGAACATCTTGGACAATAATTTTCGTACTTTTTATCAATAATTCAATACAACATTATAGCTTTTTCCATTTTTTCTTCAAGTGTTGATTTCTCTCGCATGCTTTTATGTTCTTCAATTTTGGTAACATTTATCCATCTCATCTTTCTTATTATTTCATCATGTTTGTTTGAACATAAATGAATTTTTGCGTGGAGATTAATACTATGTCCGGCTAAACTAATCGCGAGTTGGGTACCATGAACCCAACCTAGGTTTTTGATGTGAGATATAAAATTCGACATAATTGCAAGGTTAAATATTAGGGTTTGATATTTTTATTAAGACTAATATATTAGATCTCTTAAATATGTTTGTGGAATGCAATCAGAGTGTTTGAGAATGCGATATATGTTTCAATAATCCTATCATTCACGTTAATTGATTTGTTGACTAAATATTGTGCGGATTAACACCCACACATAATTAATGCCTCAAATTAGTTAATGTTTTTCTTCTAATTAATTATATAGTTCTCAAGAATTTATATTTAGCGAAAATTCCTTCGGTTTAGAGGATTAGATCCCGACTCCACTTTTCATAAATTGTTTTCAAGATAAAAATTCTAGTTTGCATTTTCTTAGTTTAAATTGCACTTACTAGCTTAATTTTCTTAGTTATATTGAAATGTTTCCAAAATAAATCATCTCTTTTTTCTTTTATGAGTCGATACCTAGATCTTAGAAGTCGACCCTACTGTCGTCAAAACATTTTACATCCTATCCCTGAGGATTCGACCCCGATTTACCGGGTATTACTTGAGCGACCGACTTGCACTTAAACCATTAGTACACACGTAGCACACACATTTTGTGCCAATAGTCAAACTTAGCCCAATACTTAGCCCAATCCAAATCCTGGGCCAATTGTTAAATTTACTCCTTCTAGAGATAACACTCCAAATTTATGAGTACCACCTCCTACACCTAGTAGTCACACCACGACTCGAACGTCTAGAAACTCCGATGAGGAAAGTGATTCTGTAAGTATGAGTGCGATGTCAAATAATGCTAGTTTTGGAATGTGAGAGGGTGTGTTGTTGTACCTCCCTATAAGAGACCTCATACACTAAGATCAAATCGTCACTCTAAGATGCATTATATTCCTGTATAATGTGGGGAAATTCAACTTTAGTAACGTGATGATTCAAATTCTTCCTACTTTTCATGGTATGGAGTTGGAAAAGCCTTAAATACACATTAGAGAGTTCGGGGAGGTGTGCGAGACGTTTAACGATCAAGATTGCATTCAAGACATTGTACGTCTCAAGCTTTTACCTTTCTCACTTAAGGAAAAGGCCAAGACTTGGCTTTGGACTTTAGCACCGAACTCTATCTGTATGTGAAGAGACATTCAAGCTAAATTTCTCCAAAAGTTCTTTCCCACTCATAGGACCAACGCTATTTGGGATCAAATCCAGACTTTTAAATGAGCCCTCTTATAAGTGTTGGGAGAGGTTCAATGAATTAGTTAGCATGTACCCACATCATGGTTTTGAGAAGTGGAGACTCATCTCCTACTTCCCTCATGCCCTTAGTCTAAGATGAAAGTGACTTGTTGAAACAATGTGTATGAGAGAGTTTTTCGGATTAGATGTGGAAGATGCGGAGGCCCACTTTATGTATGTCAACGAGACTAGTCAATCTTAGGAAAAATTGGATCCGAACACCAAACCCAATGCTAGAATCATGTCCACAGCTCCTTACGTGCCTGAGCTCTACCACTTTAACAAGAAAGCTGAGATGAAAATATAAATTAATCAATTATCCAAGTGTCTAGAGGATGTGGAAGAAGCTAGTGGAGAGATATATCCGACCCATCTCGATCTTCATAGGAGGAGATTTGTGCGATTTGTGAGGCATGAAATTTAACGAAGGAATGTCCAACTATATTAGCCTATAAATTTATGCTCCAAGAGAAAGTTCAGGCGGTGGGAGATTATAAAGGGAATTTCAATGCTCCTCACAGTAATTCTTTTAATTCCTCATGGTGGAACTATCCTAGTTTTAATTGTGTACAACCGAATGCGACGATGCACCCAAATTGACATGTTGCCTCCTCTTGTGCTTTATGTCATGCCACAAATAAAGAGTCTCAAGGATACTCTTTCCCAATTCGTGAAAACTCAGTCAACAATAAATGCCTAAAATGCTCAAACTTTTTTCCACTTAAAGGCATTGCTTTCTCAGTTGCACTCCTATTTAAGTGTCCAAGATAAAGGGAAATTTCTTGCCCAAGGCCAACGACCTCCCCAAGATCAAAACTGTGTGAGCTCTGCTCCCAAAGAAAATCAAGAGCAATTTCAAGCGGTAACCACTCTACATAGTGGAAGAGTTGTTGAATTATCACCTACTCCATATAACGTGCAAAAAGATAAGGAGGTTTTGCCTACATGTAAGAGGACGAATATTCCCATTGTAAGATAGTGAAAAAGAAGACATGGTTAGGCCCAGTATGGTAGTGAAACCCCCTATAGCCACACGATACCCTCACCGATTGGTCCCTCCCCCTAAAGGGGCCTCATGTGATGACATTTTAGAGGTTTTAAAGCAAGTGAACCTAAACCTATATTTTCTTGAGGGTATAAAGCAAATTATCGCGTACACTAAATTCTTAAAGGACTTAATCACAGTGAAACGAAAGATAAAGGTAAAGAAGAAGGTTTTCTTAGCACAAAATGTGAGTACGGTACTTTGAGCGACCTCCCACCCAAGTATAAAGATCCATGTGCCCCCACCATTTCATGCATTATTGGAGAGAATAAAATCGAGAAAGATTTCTAAGATTTAGGGGAGAGTGTCAACATTCTACCGTATTCCATCAATAGGAAGCTTGGTTTGGGAGATCTAAAGCCCACCAAAATAACTCTTCAACTTGAGGATCATTCTGTGAAGGTACCTCGTGGGGTAGTCGAGGACGTGATCATCCAAGTCAACCCTTTTAACTTCTTGATAGATTTTTTCATTTGGAACACAAATCCCTCCTCCCCATCGAGTCGTCATGTTCCCGTTATTCTTAGTCGCTCTTTGTTAGACACGGGTAACCCATTGATTAATATCAGTAATGGGAAACTGCAACTCACGTTTCAGAATATGAAACTTAAAACATATATCTTTAAGATCACCAAGTAAGCGGATGATGAGGAAAATTTACGATACGAATCTTATCGAGGAAGTAGTATACGAACAATTTGAGGGTAATAATTTTAAGGATCCACGTGGGGTGTGTTTAGTGACGATTATAGAGAACGAGAGAGAGTATTCGGAGTTTAATTGAGAGATGCGTATGATGAGGGAGATGCTAGGTGTGAATGAAGTTAGTGACACAATAGATCTACATGATTGGCAACCTAATTTGTCTTTAGATATGAGTCTTAAAAATTTTGAGAAAGAATTTGGCCTGGTGGATGAGAACCTCACTGTTAAAGTCTAATCGTTATTGGACTCATATTGTCACTTAGATGAGAGAAACTGGAAACATAGGATAGATCAATTCTTTCTTTGTGAACTTGCACACATGCCATTTGATTTCTCGAATGAGATTGAGGAAATGACTAGATTATCATCCAATTTAGAGCCCAATCCATGCATTCTCAAGTTTGAGGAAAATCTAGGCTTAACATGTCATTTGAAATTTCAGTATGATATTCTCTTTAAGTTTGACCATTTATGTTATAATGTGATTGGGCACCTCGATGATTTCACTCACCTCATTCATTATATGCCTTCAGGTGTACATTTTTTCTATTGAGTTGATTCCCAATTATTTAGACTTTTGATTTATGATTTGAGGGAGGTGGAGACAATTTTAATGGACCCTGTATAATGGGATGAGTAGGTTTTTAGAGAGATTTCGTCACACCGCTGATGCATATGGGGTGAATTCGAGTTATATTTTTTAGTCGTGTTCATGTGTCGCGTGTTTAGGAGTGAGTTGAGTCCGTTTTAGCAAGAGAGGAGAGCTTTTGGTTTTGTCGAAACTCGTCGTGAGAGTGATGAAAATGATAACACGGTGAAATTTGAGTGTCTTCGGTCATATTTAGTTTATTTAGGTTCAACCTAGAGAGACTTGTAGGACCTAATACCCCCATGCCTAAGAGAAGGGAAAAATTAGGTCTTGATAGCACTTTGAACTAAATTGGTCTGGTCCTATGTTCAAACCTGAAGAGTGCTCAGTGTGTGTGTTTTAAATAAAACCAATTTTTCTCCAAAAATTATCCAAGTTTTAATTAGGTACCAAACCAAGTTGTGAAAATCCAATTCTTACTTTAAACCAATTTTATCTTGATTAATCCTAAAGACGCATCTAGTGATTAAATCAAGTAAAATAAAGTAAAGAATACTCACAACGCCGGATGTACGAGGAAAAAACCCAAAACGGGAAAACAACCTCGGACAACCCAAGCCAAACAATCACTATGAATAATGGTTTTACAAAGACAGATTAGCCTTACACTAAGACTCGATCCCCACGGGTCCTGACGCTCCTTCTGATCTTCAACCGTTCTTCAATAGTGGCCACACAGAAATTCCGTCTTCCACGATACCTGTCCACAACACACGCATTCATATATGTCTCGGTGTCCACCGAATGGCTTTGATTCATCTACGATGTCGAACAAGAAGTCCTTCTATTTTCTTCACAACAAAACCCTTTTTGTTCAACGTGTATAAAAAACTTCTTTGGTGCCGCAAGATCACTTAAGCATATAAGAATGATAACTCGGATCTTTGCAAACTTTAAGGATGTTTTTATACTTTGTAAACCTTAGAAAACATGTGCAAACAAGCTTCTGGTTCGTAAAATTGTTTTCCAGAATGCACACCTCCAAAACTCTGATAGAAACAAGTTTTAAATAAGAATAAAATGCTGCCTCGAAAAATGTGTCGTTCGAACGACTTAAGGATCTCGTTCGAGCGACTTAGACATCTCGTTCGAGCGAGATCTAATGTCGTTCGAGCGAGATTTTTGACTTTTTTACTCTTAGTTCAAAACGTCTCTTCAAAGAGATCCAGTAAAGTCAAACTCCTTTTTCGAGCTTATGAGAATTAAAACGTAGTGTAAACCTTTAAAACACTTTTAAAAAATATTTTAAAATATTTTTCTTTATTAAAATACATCCTTATCTTTTATAAAAATAATTTCGAGCACCATTAATTATACGCATTCATACCTGAGTGATCTCGGAATGAAATTTACTTTGAAGACGATTAAACTTGCACCAATTAAACATCAGCATGATTAAATCTTTGAAGCTTAGCCGCAACGTCTTCAATTTTCTTCAATACGACATAGACCAAGTAGGATCGTGACAAAATAAAAATCTCCCTATGACATATTACAAACACAGTTTTGTTCGCGGAATTAAGTAAAAACAATACATGGACTCAATTGGAAATTTATTGTCACACCCCGCCTAATTCTGGCATCGGCCGCCACCAAAACTAAGTCGGGCGTGAACTAAATAAATATTATTCTTAGCATGAGACAGATATAAGACATAAATAAACCAGTCCATAAAAATTGTGTCAATCTCAAATGATCATAAACAACTAAGCGATAAAAGATCCATCACATGCTAACTCCAAAAAATCCATACTCCAATAATTATTAAATAAAATCTGAATAATCCCAACAGAAATCCTCTAAACAAATTTGGAACCGAATGGCCCAATAAAACTCCAATGAAGTCTCATAATACGACTGGAAAAGAAAGTCTAACTAAACTATGCCATAAAGTAAATAACTCCAGTTGCACCTCCAAAGATAACTCCGATTAACTTATGCAGCTTCTCCAAATTAAATCCTGAAAAATATTAGTCAACGCATGGGTCAGAGCCAAAGCCCCGATCAAGAATACACACTACTCCCCTCAAATAGTATCCTTGAATCCAGACAGTAGCATTATACGCAATAAATATCACAATAGAGTATTTTAAATTAAACGGGATAATTAAACGCGATAAATATAAATCACTAACTACCCGCAGAAATCCCCATTTATAAAGGCACGCAAATACGATTTTAAATTCCCAAGTCCCACGAAGTTAATATTTTATTAATTAACCCAAATTATCAAATTTCTCAATTATTTATGTTCTTACTTCAATAATTATTAGGTATGGCGGTCCTCCCGCCTCGGGTGATAATTCACCAAAAATCATTATGGAGGTCCTCCCACCTCGGGTGATTTCTCCACCAAAATACACATCCCCTTGTCAAAACGCCGGCTGGCCCGTTTAAACTGTCGACCCTTATTGATTGACAAGGTTCCACACACGACACCACATAAAACGTCGGCTGGCCCGTTTAAACTGTCGGCCCTCGCTGATTATGTCGCCAATATATTTTAATACCCATCTTATTATCTTAGATATTAGTTCTCAATTTCGCAATTCATAATTTATAAACACCCCACCCTTTAATCGATGTGAGATCCTCAAAATACCCCTTAGTCCCATACCTAAGGGTCCCCAAGTTATCAATATGTCCTAACCTATGTATAGGAGGATTTTCTAACATAAATCATAACCTAGTCTCATACCTAGACTAGCGTAACGACGATAAAGTAATAAAAATCATCCAACCCCCAACACAAAAAAAACCGTGATAATTTTCCCTCACTAGTCCCATTCCTAGAAGGCATTCTAAAATATAGGGAGAGCAATAATACTCAACAACCCATCGTCACAATGATATTTAATAATACCAATAAGTCATACCAACAAGAATAATTAGTCAACGTATAAAACTACGATTGATAGTTCAATTCAATTAAATCTTTAATTTAATTATCACAACGTCAACAATACCCAAATAATCTTATTTAATTATTTTAAATTAAATATACCAAGTTTTCATCATATATACATCAAAACCCAATTTCGTTATCTCTACATGTATTACATGAGTTATACGCACCCAAAAGTTGTTTATTGTAAAACTAGGATTTTTCTACATGCAACTTACACCAATAAAATCCAAAATCACTCATGAATCATACATACCCAAAGGGTTATGAATACTATTCAGATTAAAAGATTTTATAAAAATAGCCCCATAATTAGTATCCACTTTTTCTAATTAAGTTACTAATTATTTTTAAGAAAACATGTAATTAAGTGTTTAGGCGACACTCACAACGCATAATACTAAAGGAAAAGAATAGAGTATTCATGCCTGTGAAGATTGTGTTGAAAATCTGATTAGAAATCTGAAATCCTCTCGAAAAATTAGCAAAGAAGTGTTCTTGGACCAATCTTGATTAAACCCCAAATAAACCTTCAATTCTAGTGGCAAAACCTTGATTATGTTGGAGGTTGATGATTATGGTTGAGAGAAAATATTTTTAGAAATGTTCTCTGGTGTGAGAAAAAGTGATTATGAGAAATCCCCCCACGAATTAGAGTCATTATATAGTCATTAAGAAACCTAATCCTAATAGAACTCTAATAACATACAAACACTAAAAAATTTATTTCGGACGATCGGACCGTTGGAATTAGATGAAATTTTACAGAGAATTAACTGAAGACGAGAGGAAGCTATAAAAAAAATTTAGCTCGATCGGACCGTTCAATATTTTTAAATATTTTTTTAGAGATTTTTATGCACCAATGACTCTTAGAGAGTTTTATGTTTTGAGGACTCTTCTATATAATAAAAATGCAATTAAAACTCCATTTTAATTCCGATTCCAATTCCGTTTGAAAATTTATTTTTCAAATATAAAAACCAACATTTTTAATTATAAAATTGATAAAATTCAAAATTTCATTTTTTCTCCGATTATTACAATTAATTAATTAAATTAATTATAAAAAATACGGGGTGTTACATTTATGTCCTTACAAACCTCCCCCTTTGACTATTCCAGGACAAAACTAAAAGAGTGAAATGCCTAAAGCCTAAATCCCATCCTATAAACCCAAAATCAAAGATACAGGACACGGACTAGTATATGTAGCATCGGCAAGCATGAACTGTTTGAATGTGATGTAGTCTTGAAATCTCGAATCACTGAAGCATACATACACACCTGAAACAGACAAACACATACCTAGTGAAGTATGGAGGAACAAATGAAACCAATATATATTTCTAATAAAAAAAATCATTTGAAACATATGAGCAATTTTTATACCAATTATGAAGAATTACATCAAACAATAAGTACATCCAGACATCAATAGAAACTCTCAACAAATCTCCCCCTACATCACATACATCTCTGCCCCTTTTGTCTCGAATAGACAATCCGATGAAAATATAAACCAAAACAAGTATCTAGCATGAGAATAAACCAATTTAAATCAATTGGATACCAATTTGAGAATTGAAAGCGCTAGATAATCATGAAATAACCAGCTAAATATGATCATGTAATGGCAAATCAGTAGCTAGTAAACCAATGAATCACACAGAGAATATAGCAATCTAAACAGGTGTGATAAACGGACTTATATGCAAACTACCAATTTGAAATAAAAGAACCAATAAATCCTGCATATAAACCAGTCAGTCCAGACAATTTCATTAGACTTGTCACGGTCATTGACCTTGACAATATTTGTCACGATCAAAAATCGTGACAAACTCGGGGCATTTTAAAAAAATTATCATGGTAATGACTGTGACAATTCTGGGTAGAATTAAAAAATAATCTGCTGGGCAGTATGGCCACTGCCACTGCCCAGCAGTATATTTTTACCTGTTATAGCAATGTTGTACCTGTTCAAACATCATATATCCAAATAAAATAGAGATAATGCAAATATACATTCAAAACAATATGCATCACGATATAATCCAAATATAATTCAAATGTAAGAACTTAAAACAATTCAATTCAAATAATGCCAGTACATATCTGGGGTAGGTTAGAGGAGGTGGATAGGCCACAGAATATATGAATTGATACACCCTTGAATATGCATTGTGCCGCATTGTTCGCGCAACCACAATAGGGAGTTCTCCTTCCTAGGTATCACATGTGTGACGAGCACCTTGGCCTCAATGTATTGAAGCACACATCCATGAACTAGCATATCCTGAACGGTATTTGGGTCCATCAACCCCCTCCCTATCCGCTAGCCATCAAATATGTCATGTATAAACACGCTCCGCCAACCAAGTGTCCTCATTGGTTGGTCGAAGGGAGCCAAATAGGGGATTGGATCATCAGAGTCCGCACGTGTTGGAAATAAAGCAGCGAGGTCCACTTCCTTGTCCTCCTTCACCACCTTCTCCTTCCCTTTCCCCTTATGCTTTCCGCCCAATGAACGCTTCATGAATGAGAATTTATCTTGGATCGTCGCCTCCAAACGGGACAGCTTTGCATCATGCGAGTCTAATATTCAAGCCAACCCGGTGTTGCTCGTCTCCAATCCGATGATCATAGATTTGTCCACCCACGAGCTCATCCCCCTTGTCCTCCCCTTGCGATCAGCACCAAGCACTTAGCTGAGTGAGTCAGTGGATAAAGATGCCTTTATCGTGATATCTTCACGAGCACCTAAACCTTGTACATCATTAGTAACCTCATTCTCCTCCGCTTAATAAACTCCGTACGCATCATTAACTAGATCCTCTAACATATTATGATCTACTTCGTCCCCTTCTACATCTATCCTACTTATTGAAGGTTGTTCGAGGAAAAAAGGAACTTTCAATTCACCGTGAAAACTCCAAAACCGATAAACATCCCCCATCTTAACAAATGTAGTTCAACTGTTTTCCACTCAAACACCTTACCATTCTTACACCTAGCACACGAACATGAAAACTCTTCATCATTATGACATCTCTTTAAGTATTTCACAAATTCATTAGTACCTCTGCGAAAAACATCCCCTATTCTATTTGTCTCACCCATCCACTCTTTGTATTTAGGATATCCCATCACATCTACTACAACTAATCACCTATTAAAGGTAAGAAGTGTATACTCCTGGATTAGTATAAACAATACTTAGATTTATAGTATGTTTCATTTAATTATGTCTTATTTATATTCAATTCTTAAATTTCAAATTCAAATTCAATTTATAATAGAAACTCCTATTTCCTCCAACTCCTCTAAAGGGTGAGTGATCCTATCCCATTCAAGATCGCATATTTCTGTAATATACTTAATAGCTCATGCATATTGTTACGATTTGAGAAAAATTAGGCAGCATATCCACATAGTTCTTCAAGTACACGACGTATATTGGCAAGTGTGAGTGTTATTTCAATTGATCAATTGAAATAACACTCACACTTGTCAATATTGTATGTACCTAGAGAACATTAGGATACGACTGTAGAACTTCCTCCAAAAGTAAAAACTTTAAGCAACTAAGAATATTATTATACAGAAATTATGCAGTCCCAAGCTGTCCAAACGGGACAATTCGAGAGATCTCATTACAGGGGTAATGACTCTCGAACGAGTCTAAGGGCTATTGAATGCGTACGCATATGAACTAGAAGGCTAGTATCTATGCTCACTATATGTAATTTCAAGTATATTTCATTTAATTATCATACTATATATATATATATATATCGTTCGTGATACAAAGTAATTTTAAAAAAAGTTAAAAAATCCCACCCCCATATGGACAATAATCCAGTGGTCATGCCACTTCTAAAATTAACCAACCGAAAATCGATCCACTATAATCCAACCGCAATAGCAATAAAAAATGTGTATCCCGTACTCCTTCTAATTCATCTACTCAATTAATTCATTTCATCAATTAAACTAACAATTAAAGTATACAATTATTAATTTACTAATTTACAATGAGGGGCAATCCTACTTTCATATAAAAGGGGCATTAATTATTCATTTACTAAAAAAATTAATAAACAATCAATATTTAATCAATCAATTATTTTACAAGGGGCAGTACTTGCATATGCGGGGCAATATCTAATAAACCAATCAAAATTTAATTAAAAAAATTAACAAACCCCACCCCCGCCCCATTTCCCCTTCCCCCCCCCTCCCCCCCCCCCCCCCCCCCCCCGTTCCCCCCACCACACACACAAGCACATATACACAAACACGCACATTTACACACACACGCGCGTACAAACAGCCCCTGCCCCCTCCCCCCCACTGTGACTGCCCACCACACACATGTACACACACACACACACACACATATATATATATATACACACGCACATATACCCCCTCCCCCACCCAACCCTGCCCATTCCCCCCACCACACACACACACACACACACACGCACATTTACACACACATATATACACACACGCTCATATACACGCACATATATACAAATGGAAGAGAAATAGAGAGAGAAAATGTACCAAAATCGTAGAGAGAGGGGGGGGGGGGAGTGCAGTCGCTTAGAGAGAGAGAGACAAATGGAGGGAATAGAAAACGGTGGTAAAAAAGAAGAGGGAGGGTTTTTTTACTGGCAAAGTTGTCACGGACATGTCACGATCATTGACCGTGACAAGTTTATAAGGTTTGTCACGGTCTAAGACCGTGACAAGGATGGCCGATTGAAGGGTTCAAATTTGACCATTTTGGTGTAGTGTATCCTTCCTAAGGTGAAAGACGTGTGACTGAGGTCCGCTACAGTACCGGAGCTTACCCTTAAGGGCAATGGAGGCTATATAGGACAAGTAGTGGTTTATCTAAGGTTTGCGGCTAGACCTGGGAACTCTGCCCTGCCTTGGGGAATTTAGGGAGTTGGAAGATCTTTCAAACACCAAGTGTGGAATAGGGTATCATCAACTTTTATAACCAACTGAATCATAATTAATAAGACCCAAAATTACCTGGCAGTTATAACTTTTTTCCTACTTTTCAAACTTTAAAAGGTCATAAATTTTGATTAAGGAATACGTGTTTCACAAAATTGTTATATTTGAAGCCTGCACAATGAGATCTACCAAACAAGATCCATAATGACTATAAAATTTTGAAGAAAAAAACATCACTACACCAAAAAGGCTAAAATGGCACCCTTCACCCGGCCACCCTTGTCATGGTCAGACTGTGACAAAAAAATACGCATTTTTTTATCACGGTCTTTGACCGTGACAACATTAAAAACTAAATGACTTAGCTGCTTCAGTTTTCTTTCCTTCGTTTTATTTTCCTCTTTTATTTCTCTCTCTCTCCCTTCTAAACTGTTACGATTATTTTTCTCTCTCATCTCAACTGGTATATTTCTCTATATCTCTCTCTCCCCTTTGTGTATGTGTGTGTAGTGTGGTCTGTGTGTGTATAGTGTGGTCAGTGTGTGTTTTAGGGTCAATGTGTGTGTGTTTTGGGGTATGTGTTTATGTGTGTGTATGTGTGGATCTGTTTATGTGGGGGGGGGGAAGATTTGTGTAAGAGTGGGGGTCAGTGTGTATGTTGGAATTAGTGTGTGTGTGTGTGTGTGTGTGATTTGGGGTCACTGTGTGGGGGTGGCCTAAGATTTAAATGTGTGTGTGGGTCAGTGTGTGTGTGTGTGTGTGTTTGAAATTGAAATTGGTATTGAAATTAAAATTGTTATTTGAAATTAAAATTCAATTTTAATTTTAAATTGAAATTGAAATTGGAATTTAAAATTAAAATTGAAATTGAAATTAATATTGTTATTATAAATTGAAATTGAAAATGAAATTGTTAATATAAATTGAAATTGGTATTGTAAATTGAAATTGAAATTGAAATTGGTATTTGGTATTTGGTATTTGATATTTGGTTTCTCTCTCTAACTGCAACAGAGGTGACCCCATTTACTCTTCCTCTCATATTCCAATGACCCCCTTTCGGTACATCTCTCTCTCTTTCTCTCTCTCTCTCTCTCTCTCACTCAAGAGAGAGAGAGAGAGAGAGAGAGAGAGGGAGATTGTTGAAATGTTTGGGATTCTTTAATTGTTGTTTATTGGTAGATTTGAACATTTAGATGACCATTGAGTTGGTTGACCCTTAGACCATACTATAAATTTTAAAAGTTTGCTGTCAAACAATTAATAATAGTGCGCATAGATACTAACCTTCTAGTTCTTATGCGTACACATTCAATAGCCCTTAGACCTGTTCAAGGGTCTTTACCCCCTGTAATGAGATCTCTCGAATTGTCCCGTTTGGACAGCTTATGACTGTATAGTTTCTGTATAATAATATTCTTAGTGGCTTAAACTTGTTACGTTTGGGGGAAGTTCAGTTGGATTGATGCGGTGTTAAGTGTTATTTCAATTGACAAATTGAAATAACACTTACATTTGCGAATTTATGTCGTGTACTTGGAGAACTATGGGGATATGCTGCCAAATGTTCCTAGAATTTAAGTAATGTACATGAGATGCCAAGTATATTACAAAAATATGTGGTCTTGAATGGATAGGACCACTCACCCAATAAAGGAGATGGAGGAAATATGCAGGCTTTAGTGTGTGTACTCTGAAATTAATATTTGTATATTGAAATTGCTATTATGGAATTAAAATTTGTATACTGAAATTGGTAATTGGTATAAATTGATATAAATTGGTAATTGGCATAAATTGATTTATAGTGGGTTTGCCCTTACAACTCTCTCTCTCTCTCTCTCTCTCTCTCTCTCTTTAATTGCAGCACCGACGACCCCCTTTCTCTTCCTCACATATTTCAATGACTATCTCTCTCTTTACACATTTTGGTACACTTCTCTCTCTCTCTCTTATATATATATATATATATATATATATATATATATATATGTTTGTGCTCATAAATTGTTATAGAATACATACATGCATGCACCCCAAAGCAAGTGTTATATAACAAGTAACGAGGGTGAAAAGGTAATAAGTAATCATACAAAAGTTGATTTAGTGTAAATTTACATCCTCGTTACTTGCTTGTTTTGGGGGGTGCATGCATGCATGCTTATATTCTCATGTGAATGCATGACATATCAGTACTCTAACATGATATAATGCTTTTTATATTCTCAAGTTCACTTCATAAGTTGTTGATTGGTGGATTTGAATATTTAGATGGCCATTGAGTTGGTTAGCCCTAGGCATTTCTAATATTTCGCATTATTATTTGAATTGTTGTTTCGAGCTCTTGGATTGTTGTTGACTAGTGGATTTGAACATTTAGATGGCCATTGAGTTGGTTGGACCTAGACATTTATAATATTTCACATTATTATTTGAATTGTTGTTTGGGATTCTTGAATTGTTGTTGACTGGTGGATTTGAACATTTAGATGGCCAATGAGTTGGTTGGCCTCTAACATTTAGGGTTCTGATTCTACCGAATATAAATAAGGCATAAATGAAACATACTATAAATTTTAAAAGATTGCGATTAAATAATTAATAATACGGAATGAAACATAACTATATATAATCATCATTATAAACACTACTACCAAATAAATGAATATACGCTTGTGTTTATACTAATCCATGAATATATGCTTCTTACCCATAATGTAGTAGCTGTGATGGAATATTCTAAATACAAATAGTGGATGGGTGAGACAAATAGATTAGGGGATTTATTTCACGAGGTACTAATGAATGTTTGAAATACGCAACGAGATGTCACAATGATAAATGTAATACCCCGTACTTTTATCGATATTTATTTATGGGATTAATTAAATTATATGTGAATTAATTGAGAATTAATCCGGATATAATACTAACGAGATGTGAGTTGGTATTTGATTATAATGTGTATATATGGAAATTTATGAATATTGAAAATATCGAAATTGTCGCGAGACTGAAATACGGCAATTTGGAAATTTAGTTGGGACGCACGTGTCAGTCGCGTCGGGAACGTAATTATTTGAATTAAAGAGTGAATTTTATTTTTATCAATCGAATGGTCATTTTAAGTGCGCCAATGAGTCCAGAAGGGTCGAAATAGTCAGAAAACACTAGCCGGGGGTTTAGTTTGGGTCCCGGGGCATTTTTAGGCTAAACCGGCAACTTAAAAGGGCATTTTAGTAATTTTGAAATTTTGGGAATATTAACCAACGAATTTTGGGAGTTAATTATAGGTTATTTAGTAGCCCACTTAACCCATTACCAGCACTTTACAACTTAGAGGGCTACGGGAGTTATAGGAAAAGTTAGAAGAGGTTCCCAAAGAGAAAACCCATAACCACCATCTTCAACCTTCAACCTTGAGAGAAATTCTGCAGAAAGGAAGAAGAAAGGCAACCTTCAATCCTTCAACATCGGGTCAAATCATAAGGCAAGTGATTTAGTATTTTTATACATTTAATATGTCTTCCATGCTTAGTGTAAGAACTTTCTTTCTTGATTTTGAAGAAAAACCATGAAACTTTGTTGGAGAAACTTGAATTTGGGTTAGGATTTGCATGTAGTATGTTAAAGGACTGAGTTAATATGTAAATAGTTGTATGTGATGAATTAAAAACGGATTTTTGGAGTTCATGTTCATAGAGTTTTGGGATAAATTTGAAGATTCACATTGATTCCATGATAATTTGTAAGAATTGACCCCTTATATATGTTAAAGAATGATCTAGTGCGATTAGGAATAGTTTATACATGTTAAAACATAATTTGGATGTACTTGGTGTGGATTTGGAGGAGTGAAAAATTGAGGAAAAACGAATTTAGGAATTTCTGGGCGAAACTACCATCTCGTTAGAAGACCTGCCCAGGTCGTTCGAATGACCTCGTTCGAACGAGCTTCTGACAAGATGACAATATGACTTCTAACGAGTTGGGATCTCGTTAGAAGGCATTCGTTCGAACGAACTCGTTCGAACAACCTCGTTCGAACGAGACTTCTAACGAGTTGACAGAATGGCTTTTTGGCCTGATTTGATTTCTAACATCCTGTAGTCTTATTTAAATGGTGAGATGACTTTCCTTTATCAACTAGAAGGTGTAGTTGGGAGATTTGGGATACATTGAGTAAAAATTTAGGATAGTGCCTTGAACTGGATAACATTTGTGGTTTAGAACGTGAGTGACTAATAACGAAGTGCGGATAACTGATGACTTAAATGCATATAAACCGGTGGCATGTGAATTGTATAATATTAAGAGTGGGTATAAGAACAAGAGGGATACCACTAATAAACTTTGTAATATCTAAGATGTTTGAATGCTTAGTATATGTAGTTATCTGTGTATGACATACCTACCGTACTTGCTATCTAGGGAGGTTGACGTTCGTTTAGGGCCATCTAATCTTTGTGTGCCTACGGGGGGATTTAGATTGGTACCTCGAGGACATAGGTCAGAGAAGGACTTATTGAAAAGTTAATAAGTTTGCTGATCATGGGAGCGTAGGTATGTGCGTGACCCATGTGATGTGAACTATGTTCGCCTCCATTTCTTGTGACTGTTATTAATTAAACGATTCCTGAGAGATTCGGAATGCGTGATCCCTATGTACGTGATGTACCAGGATTTGATAGCAGAGTACGTGAGCACCGCAGCTTAGTCTCGGGGTGATAGTATTGTATATTTATGATGAGAATAAAATACTGTAAATTGAAATGAATTATCGTGATCAATTATGAGGATAAACAATAGCAATCGTTCGTAAAATGAAAGGTAAGATTTCATATAATTATAGTGTTAAAGTGGGAAACTATGGAATAACGTGCAATACTCTATTAAATGGAAAATGTTGGGACTTGAATTGGATACCTTATAAAATAATGTTAGATTTAGCATTGGACTAGATAGATTTGGGGGTAACTATAAATGGGTATGGGTACGATAGGAGTTCACGATTAGTTGAGAGGTGAATAATTCATGTGAGTGCACACACTATCATGTACTTTATATTTACTGTTTAAAGATATTAAACACTTGCATATTTTATAAATTACTTCACATTCGGTCTCTGGTCCGTTTGCTTCCAAATCTATTTCTTTTTGTAAAAACCTTTTAGGTGCCCAGCCACAAGGACACCATGCATAGACATTTCATTCAGGTGACGAGCTGTAGCTGTTGTGGAAGCTACAGGGCTTTGACAGTAGACGCCTCCATCTTCGATCTTGATTCCTTTAGCAGAGTTTACTATTTTGTTGGGCATGTCGCCCCATTTCCTTTAGAGACATTTTATATTTCAGTTA
Organism: Sambucus nigra; assembly: GCA_949130495.1. Classification (NCBI taxonomy): domain Eukaryota; kingdom Viridiplantae; phylum Streptophyta; class Magnoliopsida; order Dipsacales; family Adoxaceae; genus Sambucus; species Sambucus nigra. The sequence continues at coordinate 423,746,112 of OX422213.1, read as the reverse complement.
TTCAGACTTTGGGTTGTAATTAAATTAGGATGCAGACTTGTTTATTTATTTCAGTATTGGGATTGTTGTGAGGAGTATTTCCTCCAGACTCATTATTATCTGATGGTTACTCTGTTGGGACTTTATTGTGAATGGTTATGTTAACTTTTCGTAATTCATTTATTGCATGTTAACCGGATTTAAATTAAAATGGACATCTCACTTTTCAAATACTAGGTGGTTAGTAATTATTAAAATGTTTTCGACAGTGATGCTATTAACTGAACCAACTTGGCATTTTGTATTAATTTAATAAAGGAGTATCTACCCGATATTTAATTAGTCGGGGTGTCACAATAAAGAGTTCCCGTGTCTGTGTGCTAAGTGTAAGAATGGTAAGGTGTTTGAGTGGAAAACATTTTAACTACATTTTTTAAGATGGGTTATGCAAGATAGTTATTAATTTTGGATTTTTCACAGGGAATCGAAAGTTCCTTTTGTCCCCGAGCAACCTTCACAACAACCCTCAACAAGTAGGATAAATGTACAAGGTAAGAGGGACAATGTATATCATAATATTCTAGAGGATTTAGTTGATGACACATATGAAGTTCATAAAGTGGAAGAAAATGAGGTCACTGACGATGCATAAGGTTCAGGTGCTCATGAAGATATCTGGATAAACTATGATGACGACTACCAAGTTTAAAATTTAAGACGACCCAACCAGTATACTCTTATTGTGACAAAGATCAAATAACTTTACATGCCATGGTTGGTTTGCATAGTTTGAAGACCCAATATGGTTTGTCTAGAAATAGAGTGAAGGGAATTTTGAATTGGGTGAAAGGCTTATTATCCAAGCAGAATACGCTTTCAAATAGCTATCCTACTATGAAGAACAGTATGAATAGGTTTGGGAATGAAGTATAAATCAATTCATGCTTGTGTGTATGACTGCATACAATACCAAAAGGAGTATTAAAATCTCTATCGGTGTTCGGTATGCGATGAACCTAGATATGTGCAATATACTGGCAAGGAAGGAACAAGCAATTTTTTAAAGCTCTATGGATGGTAGAGGCAATGACTTGGCATGATAGGGCAAAGGTAGGGGATAATCTCATGCGTCATCTTATTAATTTTACATCTTGGGACATGATGAATTATGAGTATCTCAATTTTGCTCGAGAATAGCGTAACATTAGTTTTGCAATATCAATAGATGGTTTCAATCCATTTGGAAATCTAAGCACTGATCAGATGTGTATAACCAGTGATCCTAGCACCACTCAACCTCCTTTATTTACAATTTATATGACATAAATTTTTGATACTGTCTTTGTTGATTCCTAGGCCAAAGGTACTAAGTGAGAACATTGATGTCTACTTGTGTCCTTTGGTATAATAATTAAATGAGTTGTGGGAAGAGGGTCTGCAATAATTTGACTCTTTAAAAAAAGAAAAGTTTACGCAGAAAGCTATGTTGATGTGGGCAATTCATGATTTTCCATCTTATGGGACATTATCCAATTGTGTAGTACATGGTTATTTGGGGTATCCCATTTATGGAGATGGGACTGAATCTCTGCATCTCATTGATAGCGAAAAAAATATATAACATTGCCATAGGAGGTTTTTACCCCCCGGTCATAGTTTTAGATTTGAGAAAGGTTCCAATTTTTTACTGAGCGGGGTTGAACATAGGCTACCTCCGAGAAAACTTTTCGGTTTAGAAATTAAAAGTAAATATTCTAATTGTGGCCCTAATATGCCAGGTAAGAATCCTAAATTCAATAAGTCAAGCATAAAAAGACCCAACTAGGAATGAAACTGAGATAAGAAAGGCATGGTCTAGGAGGTCAATTTTATTTGACTTGCCTAATTGAAAGAATAACCGGATGCGCAGTGTATTGGATGTGATGCATGCGGTGAAAAACATCACTGAAGATATTATGGGCACATGCCTTAGGGATAGTCATTCGAAGAATGGAGAAAATGAACGAAAAACCTTAAATTGTTGAAACTTAAGCCACAACTATGGTCGAAAGAAGATGGTAGAGGAACGACAATAATTTTTCCTGGTGAGTTTACTTTGACGAGTGAGGAAAGGAAGGTGATTTTAGACACAATATATAATTTGAAGGTTCCATCTAATTTTTCATCCAACTTGCAAAGGATTGTGAATTATGATACCCGTGATTTACATAAGTGTAAGTCACACGATTGGCATGTGATAATGCCATTGGTTCCTATGTTGCTTAAGCATTGTTTCTGCAAGCATAAGGATTTGCGAAGGGCTATTATGCAAATTAGCATCTACTTCTCACTTCTATGTGAGAAGGTAGTCAATCGATATCACATAGTGGTCGCAAAAGCAGCGGTGACCGAAGCAATTTACGTGTTGGAGAAGTACTTTCCCATATATTTGTTTTTACATAAGTGTTCACTTGTTGGTAAACCTATGCAACGAGACAGTTCTTTACAGACCAGTTAGATATCGGTGGATGTATCCGTTTGAAAGATTAATGAAAGTTTTCAAAGATTATGTCAAGAATACACGATACATTAAAGGATTAATTGTAAAGGTATACATCATCGTGGAGTCATCAATCTACACTCAGGAATATATGATTGACCCAAGAAGCATGGATAACAGTGACGAGTTAGTCGATGAGAATGGTCAGATGATGGTCAAGCAAGTGAAAGTAACGAGTTTACAACATGAACTAATAGCTTGTTATCTATTTGAAACACATGAAGACGTCGAAGAATGGAAAAAGTGGGTTTATATTATTTTTACTTTTACATTATTTTAATTTTTATACATGATCAATTTTGTAACACGTTCATCACGATCAATGCATAAAATATGACGGGTGTGGGAACAATAAAAGACGAAGACCGATGGCATAACCAGACAATGAATTTAGACGATGGGTGTCACACGAGGTAATTATAATGAAAATGTCTTCTAATAGATTTCACATTACAAGAAAGTATTAAAACTAACCTATTTAATTTATCTATAATCTCAACTCTTAAAGACGGGTGATGCGGCATCAAGACTTGCTCGTCTACCCACTGGACCCTTGTTCATGGCACACGAGTACAAAAATAATAGATTAAACGGTTACATATTTGGTGAAAGTGTGTACGAGGAAAATATAAATGTACATAAATCGGTCATTTCATACAAGGCTCTTATTTATTTTTGAGCGAGTGCGAAAGATCAAAACCTCGTTGAAGATGAAATGACTTACTATGGTGTCATTCGAAATATATTTCAATTGGACTATATATGCTTCAAAGAGGTGGTGTATTACTGTGATTGGGTAAGAGTTGAAGAAAAAAATGCTTTAGCACTAATTTGATCATAGTTGACTTGTCCAAGTTAAAGATCAACGAGCACGTGAGCGATGAGTAGTTTGTTTGTGATTTTCAAAATATTAAGCAAGTGTTTTACTCAGATTATATCAACAACGAACCGTGGTTAATCATCCCATACGTGCCAAGGCGTCTAACTAATAGCGTGTATAACTTGGCTGCTCCTACAAAATATTAATCGATTTTAGATGATAACCTGAATTTGAAACAGTTTTTAGATTTGCAATGAGTATTCCATTTATTTGAAACAATGGTTAGTTTGGTTTATGATATGGATTTGTATTCTTATAATGTCGTTAATTTTTATTCTTCTAGTTCTTTATTAATATCAGACGATAGTGTAATGTTTTTATTCTTATGATGTCATTAAATTGGTGGGTTAGTTATTGAATATGTTAATTTGGATCCTACTCAGCTTAACCATTAATTCTTAGTCCATGACATGACCTAAATTTGAAACAATTTTTAGATTTCTAATAACTATTCTATTTATTTGAAACAATGCTTAGTTTGGTTGATGATATGGATTAGTATTCTTATGATGTTGTTAACTTGTATTCGTCTAGTGCCTTAATTCATTTGGATTTAGTTAATTTAATGATTTTATTCATTTGGATTTGATCATTTTCTCATATACATCTTTGTGGCTTCATCAGGGCATCACGGTAGTGAAGGCGAGGAAGGCTCGTTTGCCAATAGTCCCCCCAAATGGGGAAAACTGGGGTCCATCATCAAGAATAGGATGACCTTATTAGATGGAGGTCTGGAGTTGCTCAAGTTGATCATCGGCCTGGGTTACACGGATTGGAGGAAGGTGCCACGGGATCTCAAGATGGCCATCTAAGGGGCAATGCAGGTGGATACTCATTTTATTTTTATTTTGTATTTATATTTACATTTTATTATATTTTATAACTTAAATACAACTTACACTTACTTTCTTTTTTGTTTGTATTTGTTTGACAGGAATAATTAGTCCTATCCCCACATGTTCGCGACTCCAAGTTAGAACCATTGAGAGATCAATACAAGACTTGGAAGAAAAATATGGTGGCATAGTACTTGGGCAGGAGCGGGAGTCCATATTGAGAATCCATGACACAGTACCATCAAAGGAGCCGATCTCATTGGCATAGTGGCAGCAGTTTGATGATAATATCAGGAAGGGACAACCGGGCAAAAAAGGTGGACATACTACTCTGGGCAGACGTCTTACGCTGAGGTGGACTACAAGATGGTTAGTTTTTGTTTTTCTTTAATTTTAGTTTTATGTTATTCTAATTTAGCATTACTTTGCGTTACTTACTAATTCTGCATTATTTTATTTCAAGAGTCAAGGAGTGGCCCTAGGGGTAGGCACATAGGCTCGATGCCTATATGAAAATTAGGACAAAGAAGGGCAAGAATAAAGAGGTGTCCCCAAGCGTGACAACCATGATTGTAAGTTATAAAAATATCTTACAATTGTTTTATTTTTTTAATTATGTTATAATCTTTTTATTAACTTAACTAATCGTGTACTTTTTGTCATTTCAGGTAAAGCTTAAGGAAGTTCATGACAAGCAGTCTGATGCTGACAAGGCATCTTTGGCTATGAACACACTAAGCCAAGTGATCAGGGAGGATCACAAGGGGAGGGCTAGGGGCAAGCTCTCGGGTGGGGAAGTCGAAGCTCATCAGGATTGAGACAAGCAACACCAGATTCGCTTGTAAGGTGGACACCTATGGCGATAAGTTAGAAAGGTTGGAGTCTACGGTCCTAGATATGTTCGAGTTCATGAAGAGTCAGATGGGGTCCACCTCGTGCAAGGGTAAGGGTAAGGGGAAGAAGATAGATGATGATGTCACTGCTCCATCTCTCTCACCCTCATCACCGATACGCACCCAGTTGCCACTTGTATATGATCCATTTTCCATCATAACCCCCATCGAACGGGCCTATGTATACAATTAGTTGTTCGAGATTGTATTTGATAGATATCTTTGGTGGTACGGTGATAGCTAGGGGGTTGAGGGACCTGAAGAAATACCCGGGTAGTGTGGTTCGTGGACGTGCCATGCAAGATATAGAGGCAAACGTTCTTATCACCCATATTGTCCCTGAAAAAGAGAATACACGTTTGTGGCTGGAACAACAATGCGATGTTCGACAAATTGATGGATGTGTCAATTCATATGTAGTGTGTCCTACCTTCCTCCTTCGAGCTGCTCAAGACCCTAGTCCGTGACATTATTGGTATTGATTTGTTTTGGATATTAAATATTGGATATTATTTGTATTTTTTAATTTGGTTATGGATATTTGTATTTCTTTGATTTGGTTATTGAATATTGAATGTTGCTTGGTATATATGTTGTTTGGACAGGTTTAATGTGTTGTAATAAGTACAAATATACCGTTGGGCAGTGGGAGTGGCCATATAGCCCAACATATTTTTTTAATTCTACCCAGATTTGTCAGGACTTTGACCATGATAAGTCTGTGATAAATAACACTTTCCACAGACTTGTCACAATCAAAGCTCGTGAACTTTTTTTATTTGTCACAGACTTTGACCGTAACAGGTTCAATTATTGTCATGGACTTTGACCGTGACAATTCCATGACAAATACCTTTGTCATCCCCAAACTTGTCACGGTCTTTGACCGTGACAACTTGGCATTTTTGGTGTAGTGCATTAACATAGTACATATTTAATATGTTGAGTAAAAAATGAAACTATTTTATATCTGAGATGTTTTCACAGATAGTAAACATTTAATGTGATAAAATTACATAGATAATAACTATTTTATATTTGTTTCCATCCCGATGGGAGTTCGAGGAGGGCTTCCCCCTTTTTCAGCGTGCGTAGAGAATTGCGCCCTTTCTCGGAGTGCTCGGTCGTCATCGATCTGGGGTAATATGTAGAGATAAAGTTTTCAGACTATTTTACACAAAACGGGTAAAAGAAATGTTGTCACCCCGAGAGAACAACATCAAGGACAATACTTGTTCTTGTGAAACTAAGTGGTTTAACGGTTCGGAGACTAAGTTACGAAATGGGAAAGTGTTATCCATCTCGCCCTTTCGGTGGCATGTGTTAGTCTTCTCCTGTTAAACTCCGTGAAGTGTGTGCTTATGTGCATAACATAGATGGAGAATGGAATTACTGAACTCGTGTTATGGAAAAGGACGGAGTGAGTTCATTCTTAGGAGTGTTCCCACAATAATAATTCAAAATATATTGTAAGTGTTTACCTAGTCACAATTCGTTATGGAATAATGAATGTATATATCAAAAAAGACACAAAAATGAAAGAATATGAAATATATTAAAGAATATATATATGGGTATTATATATACATATGAAGTTACTGCACCTTATACACCACAAAAAAATGGAGTGACAGAAAGAAAAAATAGGACACTAACTGAAATGGTTAGCGCTATTCTTTCTTATTCTGGTTTAAGTAAAGGGTTTTAGGGAGAAGCACTTTTAACTGCGTGTCATATTCTGAAGAGGATACCTGTTAAAGATAATAAGAAAATTCCTTATGAATTATGGAAGAATAGAAAACCTAATTTAGGTTATCAAAAAGTTTGGGGCTGTAGAGCTATTGTAAGACCACCTGAAACTAAGAGAAAAAAATTAGGAAGCAAAGACGTTAAGTGTATTTTCATAGGTATGCACAACATAGTAAAGCCTATAGATTTTTGGTTAGTGAACCTAATGATTCTGTTGAGGCAAATACAATAATTGAATCGAGAGATGCAATTTTTTATGAACAAAGGTTTTCTTCTATTCCTAGAATAATAATGAAAAAGAAGTAAACACTCCTTCGCAATTACCTAAAACTCCACCAGTAGAACAAGAAGAGATTAGAAAAAGTAAAATACCTAGAAAAGAAAAGAGCTTTGTTCTTGACTTTGTAGTCTATCTTATTGAAAGAACTAGAGACACGCCTTATAATCAATTTGCTTTGACTCTTAGTATTGAGACAAACCCACCAACTTATAATGAGGCAATTAAGTCTGTAGATTCAGTATTTTGGAAAGAAGCTATTAATGATGAAATGGATTCAATTATGGGAAATAAAACTTGGAAGTTAGTAGATTTACCTCCAGGGTCTAAACCTATCAAGTGTAGATGGATTTTTAAAAAGAAAATAAAAATAGATGGAACAATTGATAAATTCAATGCTAGATTGGTTGCTAAAGGTTTTACACAAAAAGAAGGAATTGATTATTTTGACACCTATGCACCAGTTTCTAGAACATATACTATTGGATTTTTGATTGCATTAACATCTATATATAATTTTGAAATTCATCAAATAGATGTGAAAACTACCTTTTTAAATGGTAACTTAGAAGAAGAAATTTACATGGAACAACCTGAAGGGTTTGTTATGCCTGGACAAGAACATAAAGTATGTAAACTTATTAAGTCCTTATATCGACTAAAATAAGCACCTAAAAAATGGCATGAAAATTTTTATAAAGCCATTATTTCTTATGGTTTTAAAATTCATGAATCCGATAAATGTGTTTATAGTAAATTTGCTATTGGTAAAGGTGTGATCATTTGTTTATATGCAGATGATATGTTAATTCTTGGTACTAATTTAGAAAGCATTAATAATACAAAGAATTTTCTATCTTCTAAATTTTATATGAAAGATATGGGTGTAGCTGATGTCATATTAGCAATGAGAATAATAAGGAAAGATAAAAATATAATTCTCACTCAATCTCATTATGTTGAGAAAGTTTTGAAGAAATTTAATCGTTTTGATTGCACACCTGTTAGTACACCTTTTGAACCACAGTAAAAAATGATCCCTAATACTAGTAGAGCTATTTCACAATTCGAATATGCATGAGTAATTGGTAGTTTGATGTATGCCATGACATGTACTCTACCTGATCTTGCATATGTTATTAATAAATTAAGTAGATATACTAGTAATCCTAGTTTATTGCATTGGCATGTTGTTAATAGAATATTAAAATATTTAAAAGGAACTAGTGACAATGGTATATACTGTAGGAGATATCCTTCAGTATTATCGGATTTTTCTGATGCCAGTTGGATAACTGACCAGGAGGATTATTCCTCAACAAGTGGATGGATTTTCACTCTTAGTGGATGAACTGTTTGATCAAAGAAACAAACTTGTATAGCTGATTCTATAATGGAAGCTAAGTTTGTAGCATTATCTGCAACTAGTAAACAGGCAAAATGGTTAAGGAATTTGTTAATTGAAATTCTAGTTTGTCTGTACAATGGAAAATCTTGACATATTGGACTGAGACATAGTTATGTTAGACAAATGACTACAGATAGTGTAATCACAGTGGATTACATAAAATCAAGTTAAAATTTAGCTGATCCATTTACGAAAGGTCTTGCAAGAGGACTAGTGTGTAAGACATCATTGGGGATGGGACTAAAGCCCATTAACTATAATCACTCTTGATGGAAACTCAACTTGATACTTGGCATATTTAAGTCTTAAGTTCAATGATTAAAGTACCTCATACGATGTGATTGAAGTCACTACAAAATCAAACATCCTAAGGATAAGTGCTTAGAACATGTAATGAATAATGAAAGAGGATGATTTTAATCTTAATAGATTTATGGTGTTTTAGCTACATGGAAACCTATGATAATCTACCTCTATGAGTGTGGAAGTGGTGCCGCTTCCTATGAGAACTGGTCTTAACTCTAAAGCACTCATGAAATCAAGGTACTGACACAAGGCCTAATACATGTGTCGACTTATATGAATAATCAGTGACTAAAGATTTATGTGTGTAGACAAATTTGGCTAATTAATATGGATTGATAGCTCAATGAACAAGTCTACAATACTTTCATGGTTAGTCTTGACGAATCTTCACGGGGTATTGGTTCAAGTCGTGAGACACCAGTGCTTATACACAGTCTTACAGACAATCAAAGATTTACAAAAATTATTTTGAAAATGGTGGAGGAATGTTGGAGATTTTTAAAATAAGTGAGTAAAATATTTGGGAGCAAAATCTTATCCCACATTGGAAGTGTGTGAAGAAAAGTAGGAAACAAACCCAATATAAACGGGAGAGTGTCCCACATAAGAAAATGAGTAAAGCTAAGTAATACCCACTAAGCTATAAAAGAAGTGGGCAACCTTTTGTCCCACATTGGAAAAATATAAAGAAAGTGTGCAATTAATAAGTAAAATGGAAGATGAAGAGTTACTTCATCTAGCATTTAATAGGGCTATTTAAGAGAGCTCTAATACGTTGCGAAGAACCGTACGCACGTGTATGCACACGCGCGTGCGGGTCAATGGGTTGTAGAGTCACTAGTGGTGCAATTTGTACTTTACATGCAGTGTGTTCGCGGTGGTTGCGAGTTGCCAGGATTCGTTCGGGTGGGATCTTGGGCGCGGTCACTTTTTGGGTGATCCGTGTAAAACTGGTTCGGTTTAATTGTACTTGTTTGTAAATGTCTTAAGAGTGTTGGTAATTTACAGTCATACCCTTTCAAAATTAATTAAGACTGTTAATTCAGCAGTCATGACTCTTGAAGACAAAGCCTTTCACTATCTATAAATAAAGGCTACCTAATTCAAAATTGCACATTATTCAGATTAACCCAGTTCCAAATTTTCCAAAACCCCGAAAATTATTTACTTACATTTTCAGGAGATACAAAAACTATCTTATTATGTTTTATGCATAGAAACAGAATAAGAACTTGATTGACTGTTCTTCGCTGCTACATCCAAGGGCTGTCTTCAAAAATACAATTTATAGGCAGTGCAATTGCTTCATTGTATCTTGAGTATCGATTTGCGAATTCCCGTTTGTATATAGAATTATCTTGGTGGGGAAAATATTGTATTTAGGAAAGTGGCATCATGCCTTGAAGTTTCCAGAATTTATTTGAAGTCCAACAAAATTGTATTCAAGAAGTTTTATTGTATTGAAGGTGACAGAATTATTATAAGTAGAAGATTTTCATTTCTGCATTTTCATACATATTATCCAACAGTTTGTGCCTTAAGGTTGTCTTAATTTAGAGATAGAACTAATGTACATAGGTAAACCCAATGGCATGGAGATGGAACTACTCTATTTATTCCCAAAGTATGAACTATTAAATATAGTTTGTTATAAATATAGTAATAAAAGAAGTATTATACTAATATTTTGACTATTAGGGTCCGTTAATATCGGTTGTTTATACTTGGTGGTTCTCTGTGGGTTAAGATCATTATGAGTATGTAATTATGCTCTGGTTTCCATTGTATTTTTTTCTTTACTCGATTTTATGCGTTGTTGGCAAAGCATCAAATGGAAACTTATTGATGTTTTAATTTATTGTTCTTATCTCCCGTATCTCTTTTTATGATTATATTTTTATCTTAAATTTCATTCCCTATATCCCTCTATTGTTGTCCTTTTTTAGTTTGGATTTTAATCTTCATTTGTGAAAAAATTTCATTCAGGTTTTAATTTTAGTTTACTCGATTACTATTTATTATTCGTATTACTTCATTTCTTTTGTTGTCCATAGTATTGTAGGCTATGTTTGATATTTTTCTAAATTATTTATTTATAATTTATCTGAATCACTAATTTAAAAATTTAGGTTTCTATTTATTTTTATGTTTGGCCAATGTACTGTTCCAAATGTAACCAGTTTCTTTGGGTTGGTTGGATAGATATTGAGGAACATTTTAAATTCATATCTTTGACAAGCATTTTTTTATTATTATTAAACAAGTATTGGATCCAATTACTAAAACTCTTTTTAAGAGAACAAAGGGTAACACCATTTATTTTTCTTTTGTTTTTCTCTTATTTGATAAGTAGTTTAGTTTTGACGCTTTTACAATAAAATATAATTTTAGATTTTTAGTAAATCTCTTTCTAATGTCGATGAATATTGGGATAACTAAATTTACTTATGTTATTAACTAGATTTTCTTTGTCATTTCATTTGATAAAAATGTTTCTTTTTAATTACTTTCTTTAATATCATGAATGATAAAAATCACTTACTCCAGTTCTATTGGTAAATGAAGTGGATTGGAACAAAGCTTACTTAAAACTAGGTTTCAAAATTGGGGTAAGAAATCTTGATTTCAAAGGTTTTACTATGTATCGATTTTGATTTTATCAGTTGTGCCCTATTGAGATTTATGATTTATTCAGTTGTGCCTATTAAAAATCAACATCAACTAATCTAATGGAGTGTTAAGTAATTCCTTCCGAAGGGAGACTCCTAAATTGGGTGAAGTGGAGAAATTAGTGTAAGTTAGGTTGCATAATGGGCAACTTGGATGGATGGAAATTAATTTTAGTTTTTAATATTTGTGTGATTTTTATCAAATGTGTGTTTGTTCATTTAACCACAGTGTGCGGTGTTAATTGTATTTCCTTTTCTACCCCCCTTCATTAATGTTTGTTATCATCCAAAAACAAGCCATGTAATAAACACTTAAGGCTTTATTTAAGTACTCTTTTTAGTGTTTCTCTTTTTATTGTGTATTTCTCTTCTGAGTAAGTTTCTTATTGTGTAAATCAGAGTTTGTGTACTCTAATTTTCAACAATTGGTATCAGAGCATGATGATCAGGTACTGATATTTTTAGAGTGTTTTTTCTTGAGTCATGAGAATTTCGTATACTACAAGTTTGTATCTTAAAATGAAGCTTGTTTGGTATTAATGAAATTTTACCGACACAATGGGTGATCTTCAAGTAGTTGTAGGAATCAATAAGCTCAAAAACCAAAATTACAACACGTGGGTGACGTGTATGACGTCTTATATGCAAGGCCAAGACATTTGGGAGGTCGTTGGCGGTGGTGAAGTTACACAGTCGAAGGCAGAAGACGCTAATGGAACATTGTGAAAATGGAAGATTAAAGTCGTCAAAGCGATGTTTGCCTTAAAGACTACAATTGAAGAAGAAATGTTGGAGCACATCTGGAATGACAAAACATCAAAAGAAGCATGGGACACTTTTACTATACTCTTTTCAAAGAAGAATGACACGAGACTACAATTTCTAGAGAACGAGCTGCTATCGATGGCGCAACAAGTTGTGACTATCACCAAGTACTTTCACAAAGATGAATATGATATGCCAAGAAATTTGAGATTTACATCTAATAGTTACTATTAGTGAAACCAGGATAAAAAGAATAAGTACCCATCGTCTGAGGTACATATACCGAAGTTTTGTTACTATTATACAAGGATGGTTAAGTTTGAAAATTTTCTTTTCGGTCAAGAAGATATGGCTAAGCAAATGGGAGGAGTCTCGTTAAAGGGTTAGGAGGAAGCGATATACACTAACAAAAATAAAGGTAACTTTAAGCAGTACGCTAGAGGTAGATCTAAAAAGTATGGTGATGAGGAAAAAGGCCGTGAAGAAGAGGGAGGATCTTACACAGTGGGAGCTTCAATGAATAATGGAAATAATAGTCAATTCAATAAAAATTAAAAAAAATTGGGAAAATGTTACAACTTCACCAAGAAGGCCACATGGAGAAAGATTATTGGTCCAACAAAAGGCCCGTTGAGAGAAATGTTGCTACTTATAATCCAAAGGAGAAAATTGAAGATGTTTGGGACGCCGATGAATCCCTCGTTATGGAGGAAGAGGAGTTATGATCATAATAATAATGCATGATTGAATTGAATATGAGAATGATTGGATCGTCGACTCTGACACCGATATTTATTTTCCTGATGGGCATTTATTTTCCATCTCTACACTTCCATGGGATGCGGACATTTATTCAATGAAATTTATCTTGTTACGGGAGTGGTACCCTCTCATTGGTCCTCATAAGATAGAAAGAAATTCTAGAGCAAGGTATGGTCATTTTTATTTATTGACCCATACTTTGTTCAAATATTGTGTCGATCAAGTCATTAATAATTTTGTGGTAAATGATGAGATTAATAATGTCCTTTCCTTTTGCCATGATCAAGTGTGTGGAGGCCATTTTTCCTTAAAAAAGACCACCGCAAAAATTCTTCAATGTGGTCTTTATTATCTAATACTTTTCGAGGACACCCATGCCTATTTCAAGGCATATAAGAGGTGTCAAATGCTTGGAAGCCTCACTCGACGAAACATGATGCCTATAGCCCCTATTCTTGTAATTGAGGTCTTTGATTTTTGGAAAATATACTTCACGGGGCCATTTCCAACTTCTTTTGAATATCTCTACATTCTTGTAGCAGTTAATTATGTGTCTAAATGGGTAGAAGCAATTTATTTGAAGAACAACGGTCATAAAACGGTCATTATCTTCTTAAAGGAGAACGTTTTTTTTTCTCAATTTAGCACATAAAAGGCAATGATTAGCAACCAAGGGTTGCATTTTTACAACCTTCCATTTTCCTCTTTCATGAGAAAATATGAAGTGACCCATAAAGTCACCACCACCCACAAACTAATGGATAAGTCGAATTGGATAATAAGGACACAAAGGGAATTTTAGAGAAAGCAGTCAATGTCAACCAGAAGCATTAGTCAACTAGACTAGCTGATGCGTTTTGGCCATACTGGACGGCACACAAAACTCATTTGGACATGTTTCCCTATAGGCCAGTGTATGGCAGAGCTTGTCATTTGCCCGTTGAGTTGGAATATCGAGCTTATTGTGCCACTCGAGCACTTAATTTTGATGTAGTCAAGGGTAAGGCATTGAGGAAGCTCTAATTGAATGAACTTAAAGAAGCGTGTGACAATGCTAAAATTTTCAAAGCATGAACAAAAGCTTCTCATCATAAAAATATTTTGAGAAACACTTTGAACCCAATCAAAAAGTGCTTTTGTGCAATTCTAGATTGCAATTGTTTCTCAAAAAATTACGATCTCGTTGGTCTGGGCCGTTTATTGTGAAGCACATCTTTCCCCATGGAGTGATTGAGGCAAAATCTCAAGAATGGTAATGTATATAAAGTCAATGGTCAACAGTTGAAACCATTATTAGAGGTATTTATCCCGAAAATGGAATACATCCACCTTGAGGATGGAATACATCCCCCTTGAGGACCTTGTCTACCTGGAAGTTCAGTGAGAATAACATTGCGTCATCTTCTTATATTAGTGTATCATTATTTATGTGCATTATGCATTCTTCATCACATGAGTTGGAGTGAGTGTGGTAATTTTTTACTCATTATGGTCAGTTTGGGAAGTGGGGGTCATTTTGGTAACATTTTTGCATGTTGGATGGGGTATTGGGGTGTTCATAATCAAGTTGAGGAGACTTTTGTCTTTGAAGAGATTTTTGTCTTTTAGGACTCAATTTCATATTTGGGTGGTGCAATTCGATTTTTTAATGCTAAATATTCTTTTTGGGGTGATTAAATTCAGTTTTTGAAAACTTTTGACTTTTGGAAGTTTTGGGGATATTTGAGTGTTAAGGGTCATTTTAGTCTTTTAGATATTTCAAATGTCATTTCACTTACAGGTTTTTTTGGTGATATTCTTGATTTTGTCGAATTATAAATCATATTTGGGAGATCAATTGTAATGTTGGAAAGATGTAATATATGTTTAGTTGGAAATAGATTTTGAAGGAAGTTGTAAAATGTTGTGTGTTGACACTTTTTAAGTGCCCAAAACAGTGAGCGCCAAATTTATTTTGTCTAGGAAAAATAGATTTTGGGTCGTGAGTTTTGTGCTATACTAAACCTCCCCACATTTTACATTAGGGTAATAATTACCAAGTTTAATTCACATGGTCAATGAGACGAGAGATCCTTTGACTAAGTCAATGGTGTCAAATGTCCTATTTTGCCAACTCAACACATTAAAATGACATAAACACCCGCAAACTATCTTTGACAGTTGTTACCTCATTTTTTTGCCAAAAAAACTCATTAAATCTTTAAAAGTCGATGACTTCAAATTTACAAATCCAAAATTCACAAAACTTATATATTTGGACTATACTCGTCAATATCTATCAAATAGCACACATATTCGATATTTTTTACAAACAAATCAAAACAGATAAATTTACTGTTTCTGTAAAAACCTTCATTTTTTCGGTGAAAACTCTTCTTCTCCAGCTTGGGGATGGTGTTATTGGCGCGAACCAGAAAAAAATAAAGAAATAGACGAAAAGAGAGAGACTCTGATAAGAATTTCGATAGCCTTCGATGAAATTTTTCGATGGGTTGTTTCTGGCTAGTCTCCAATGAGTTTGGATGGGGGTGGGCTGGAGGTGGGACTGCTAGAGAAAGAAAGAGTGTGAGATTATGTGTTTAACTTTAGAGAGAGAGTAGGTGAATTTAAAATGAATATATGTAATGGTATATTTATCTAAATATATATAATATAGAATAGAAAAAATTATGAACTAAAAAAATCAATAAAATTTTATGTATCTTTGACGTCAGAAATAAAATTAGACTTTAATTATCCCTTTTACATTCTTACTAGCCTAAACCACTCCCCCAGCCACTCACAAATACTTGTAGTTAACTCCCGTAATCCATAACACTCCAAACTCCCTCCCTCTCACCCCCATATACCCCTGTGCGAATACAACCCACGCACACACCAGCTAATCACTCCCCGTTGCCTACCCGACACACACATCAGCTTCCGACCCTCTGCTACACCAACCCGACTCCCAAGCCGACCAAGCCTCTAATCCCACCACCCCAAAACCGCGCACGCACTCCCTATTTCCCACCTCCTACCAACCTTCTTGCTGATTGGAAAAGCTTTAATTGATAACTGGGGATATTTTTTGATTGTTCTATATTGATTTCTGCTGCTGTTGATAAAATTTTGGACTTTCTACGAATTAAATCAGTCAACATAGTCATATTTTAATTATGCACAGCAAGTGTTTGCAAAAATGTCCCAACCAACTTTTTAAGCAAACTTTCCTTCCAATTCACTTTGTCACTTATATTACCTACTCACCTCATCTTACCTTACTAACCTTATCACCAACACCTATTCTTCATCTCTTTTGCCCATTGCTTGACACAATTCATTTGTCTTTGTCTTGTGTATACGTGTGCTGAGCATCTCACAACATTGTTTGGTGTATATGCGGGGGCGGAGGCAGGTGGGGCTTGAGCTTCCAGGTTTTTTTTTTTTTTTTTTTTTAAATAATTTGTTAAATAAAAATTGATTTTTTTTTCATAAAAAGCAGGATAAAAACATAAATACCTAAAACTCTTACTTAAAACCCTATTTGAAATAGGACACCAACTTCGATCAAACCCACGCACGCCGTTTCAGCCTTCTCCATTCTTTCTTCTCCTCTCAATAGCTTCTCCATCCATTCCATTCTTCTTCCATTAAATTAGTAGGCATTTCTAATTGCTAAGTGAGTGTTGAAGCATCGTTTGTAAGTTGAAGTAGCAGTAGGGAGGGACAAAGACAACATTTCTATAATTTCTATCCATTTTGGTAGGTAAGTGTCTACCTTAATTATTTAATTTCTATTAATTGTTGAAATTTATTCTATGATTGTTGAAATTTTATGGTAAAATTACTGAAATTTTATGATTGAATTTTAGGACTGAAATTTTATGGTTGAATTTTGTGTGGTAAGAGTTAACTTGGTGTGTAGGTTTTATTAGAACAAACAAATTACGTTGTTTGTTTGGAAATACTAAAAAATAACCTAAAAAAAATTCGGTTCGAGGGCTTCCGCCCCCAATCCCCCGGAAATGGTCGTTAAATTAGCCCCCACTATCGAAAGTTCCTAGCTCCGCCCCTGTGTATACGTGTGGTGGGCAATTAAATTGTGGTTTATAACATGGATCCAATTCAAACATAAGCAATATAACCACCATACTCAATGATTGCACTGGTGCCTTATTTTGACGCATCCCATATATTTTAATGTTGTGATCTTGATATGTGGCTCTTGTCATATTTATTCTTGTATATAATTGATTTTTTTTTTTTTTTTTTTTTTTTTTAATGCTTTCTCCATGCAAGTCTTAATTGTGCCTTGTTTAAATTCATTTTTTGTCGAAAGTGAGGTGATGTCGTTTCTCACTCAATCTCTTATTTATGCTTTCATGTGTATTTTATGTCCCATTTGGTGACCTTGAGGACAATATCAGGATTAGTTAAGGGGAGTGAAAAGCATTTTCTTTACTTGCATTTTGAAAGGAAAATTAAAAAAAATGAAAATCCAAAAACAGTAGAAAAATCTTTAAAAATAAAAAAACATTTTCTATCTAAATTAAATTTATTTTTCTATTTCTTATTTCTTCTCTTTTCTTTTAGTTTTTTTACTCTCACAATATATTTTTATCCCGATTTTTCATTACATTCTCAAGACACATGCCCATAAAAATTTGAATTTGCTAGTATGATATGTTGTTGAGCATCCTAGTTCACCTATCACCCTCATCATGAGTTTTTATATTTTTGAAATCTTGGAAAATTATGAGCACATGACATGAGTTAGTTGTTGAATTGAGGTTACTTAGCTAAACTAACCCATAAATATTAAAAATAAAAAGTGGAGACTTAAACCCTTGCAAGTTTTAGAGACATTCTCATTGTGAGCGTTTATTTACATCTACTCTACTCATCTTTTGAAAAGTGTACCTTTTTACATAATCGTATTACCATTTTTTTGTTTGGTAACTAGATTAGCTTATCACCGAGGTGATAACACAAGGAAAATCCTCAATATTTTAACACCGAAGAGTCATACGAAATCTAAAAGATTATCATAGGTCATTGTTAACTTAGCCCTTAGCCTTGGTCTGCCCCTATTTATACATCTACCTATCGTTAGTACTTTTGAGCCTTGAATTAACCTTTCTTTCCTACATCCCAATATCCTTACCCCTCTCCATATTAGGAGTATGATCCATGTATATTACCCATACCTTTATGTTTGGGAATGTGTAGGGATGTTTTGTATGATGGATGTGTATGATTGTAAAGGGCATGACAATAGTGTTAAAAGGAAAAAAAATAAAAGAAAATGAAAAGAAAAAGCTGAGGAAAAGAAAAACAAAGAAGAAAAAGAAAAATATATATATAAAAAAAGTAGAAGTCTAGAATTCAAGTCTCGAACTCCCTTACTTGAAATGTGACTTCATTATAGTTTTCAACACATTCCCCAAACATCTTTGAATCCCTTTACCCTTCCTTTTGTAACCCTTATCCTAGTCTAAATTATAACCAAAATGAAAAGTCCTTTATGATCCTAGGTGAAAGATGATTTGAAGGTACAAACGATTGACAAGGTAACTTGAGTGCATTTCAACTTAGCTAGTGAAAGGATTCCTATCATGAGATTATTATTTCTTCAATATAAAGTTTTTTTTCGTATTTATATGTGAGATCTCAATTTTCACTACATATACTATACTATTTCTCACATATAATGATAGTTACACCATATACGAGTGTTTCATTTATGAATGTACTCCCGGAGAGGATTGAGTCGAAGTGCGACTTTGATAGAATCTAGGTTGTTTAGCTTCAGGACCTTGTTTTGACTTATAGACCATTAAATACCCACACTCGTGGATTTCAAATTTATAAAATGACTTCGTGACTAATATAGTTTGTGAAGTTTGATTCTAAAATAAATTTGATTACTAGCTAGTTAAATGTATTTTGGAAATTTTGTTGATCGCTCATATAATGAGAATCCAGGGTAAAATATTAAGGAGTTTTGAATTTTGTGGATATATTCACTACAAACTCTCATGCGACTTCACTCATCCTTTAGGGGGCTAGGGGTTAAAAAAGTTTGTTGCATACGATAAATGCAATCGATAGACTTGCGAAAGTGGTACTTTTATTTTTATTTTTGCTTTTTCTTGCAGTTAGGAATAAAGTCCTCTCTCTCCTTGTTTTGTGACCGTTTCATATGCTAGGTACTAGTGTGATCCACTTGGGTGTGATTAGAGCCCAAAATTCCACATATATAGTGATACATGTGGGCCATATATCTTCCTTGAAGCCTTAATCTCTACCTTTTGAGTTATTTTTATGTGCATTCATTTTATTTGAATGTTATATATTATTTGACTTTAAATGTTTTCTTTTATATGGCCAAGGAAGTGTAGGCCCCTTTTTCTATGTGTGCTTTAGGTGAAAAAAAATTCAAAAACAAACTTTTTTCAATTTTAATTCGCACCAATTTTGTGAACCAATTTTATTTAACCCAATTTTATCTTGTTAATCCTAAACATGCACATAGGTGATTAAGCAAGTAAAATAAAGTAAAGTCCACAACGCCGATGTACGAGGAAACCACTGAGGGAAAAAAATCTCGGATGGTCCAAGCTAGACAATCACTATGATACCGTTTTACAAAGTACAGACAGTAGACTTACTCAACGACTCGATACCCCACAAGCTCTGACGCTCTTCTATGCTTCAATTGCTCCTCCACAGTGCAACGCATAAATCCTTCCACACCAGGTCCAAAACACACGAGTCCACATATACCTCGGTATCCACTGATGCAGCTTTGGCAACCGTCTACGATTCGAAACACGGAGTCCACCGCTTCTTCACCGCAAAACTCGACGAGACAATGTTCAAAGAGATGGACAAACTTCAGATGGTGTTAAACACAAGATCTCTGTAGCATATGTATATGAAAGATGGGATCTTGAAACATAAAGGATGTTTTTAGACTTGAAAAACCTTTGTAAACAAATGCAGAAAACGAAACTGTTCAGTTATGTAATTTTGGTTCTGCACCCTTCGAAATTTTGAGAAGAAACTACCTTAAATGAAAAATATTAAGTCGATAAGTCGTTAGAATGAGATGTGTATGTCGTTTGAACGACAGTCACATATCATTTGAACGACTGTTAAAGTCGTTTGATCCATCTAAACTCAAAGTAAAGATCTACACAACTCTAAAATGAGTTTATCTCGGAATAAAATAAGTTAAAACCTTTTAAAAATATTTTTAACATTTTTAAACAAAATAACATCCTTAAAACATTTTTCGAGTCTCATAAACATTACGCGTTCATACCTGAGAGTATCTCGGAATGCAATATGATCTAAAGATGTAAAATGTGCACCAATAAACACAGCATGATCTATCTTGAAGCTTATCCGCTACGTCTTCAAACAACACATCATAGACTATGTGTGAATCGTGACAAGTAAAAATCTATCTATGACTCAAATTGGATATTGTGTGGAATAATGCCAATACATACAAATTCACACTATTTGAAAATTTGTCCTTACAAATCTCCCCCTTTGGTTATTCTGTGACAAAACCAAAATAGTGAAATGCCTAAGCAGGATCGTCAAGCCGAATGACCAATCCAATCCCATAAACCCAAAAAGAAAATACAGGACACGAGCTTGTAAATAAATGTCAGACCGGCAACATAAACTTGTCTTCATGTGATGTAGTCGCAAAGTCTTCAATCTCTGAATAATCACTATACAAACGAAACAACAAATACCATGTGAAGTATGGAGGTACAAACAATATAAAATATTATAATACCAATTTATAAAAGAATCCATTTGATAAGCATGTGAGCAAAACATATGATACCAAAAAATATATATAAATAATATAGCTCAAATCAATGATATCAATATGTAAACAATATGATCAAAATAGGATAAACAAAAGTGTTCATCAAACAAACACTCCCCTTACATCATATACCATTTCTCCCAATTTTTATCTCGAATAGACAACCAGAGAAAGAATACATAACTGAATATCTAGCATGAGAAAAATCAGATGAAGCATATCTAATTAAACATATGTAGCCAGCTAATAATAATCAGAAGATACCAAATTGAAGCTAGCAAATAGTCACACAAATAAAACCATCAATATCAGTAATGATGTGACTAAACGAATCAATGCAGTATAAGAATCGAGCATGAATAATCAGTATAGACTGCATGTAAATTGACCAAATGTACCAAAACAGTGTAATATCATCGCATATACAAAGTAGGTACAAAAACAAAATAAATAGTCAAAAAGTCAACTTTGGTCAACACAGGTCGTTCGAACGGCATTGCACTGTCAATCAAACGAAATAAGATCTCGTTTGATCTATGCAAGAAACAACCCAAAACAATGTGTGGTCGAGCAAGCATCTATCTAACGACCCCAAAAACGACCTAAGAAACGACCATACCTGACACTTTTAAAATCTCGTTTCTAGTATCGAGCGAATCAGTCTTCGAACGACATGGATAAGTCATTTGAACGACGTCCAGAAGTCGTTTGAATGACTTCAAAATTTTTTGTTTTCCAACTCTAAAAATATGCAGGATTTGCCCAGTGAATTTTTTTTCTTCAAGAAAACAGCAATTGGAAATACGAAACAGTAGTAAAACAGACTCAAAATGGAAAAATAAAACAAGTATAAGTTTCATGCTAATATAGTGTCAATGTGCTCAAACATGGATATGGAATGAATGGGCGTGAACTACAACAAGTGAATCACAATTTGGATACATCGAAACGATTAAGAAGCTCTAATTGAAAGATAAATTTCATCAAACTAAGTGTTAGCCATGTATGACAATTAATGTATTGAGCTTAATCAACTAAACAAACAATATGCACACAAATCCAGAATATTGACGATTCAACAAACAATAACGTCATGACACGATTTTTCAACATTAGGATTCGTGGTGCAAACCTGTTGTTATTTTTCATCCAAACACCCTCATATATTCATATTTTCTTTTTCAGGCTCTTTTGAGGTTTCTATTTTTCTCACCTTAGAGAAATTCTATTGGCCCCATTTTTGGCATATATTTCTTTTTATTGCCTTAATTTTTTCTTGGGCTCTTTTAAACGGTGGCTTTCACAACGAGATTATTATTCTCTCCCAACCCTTTCTCGTGAACACTCAACGTTTTTTCAATATAAGAAATATCGATCCTCACAGTAAACGATTCTTACACGAACACCTCCTCCTAAGTCTAATTACGCATAGATGACAAAAAAGAGAGGAAAACATCTCACCAAACTCAAATACGCATGAGAAGTCAAACATTCATATAAACTCGTGCATGTGAGTGCTATGGCATATATACAAAGTAGAATCCAAATGCAAATCAACTTCGAAACACCCCCATTAGTCAATGGTTAAGATCATTCTAAGCATCTATAATTGTGACCAAATGTCCTAACCACATGGATAATGAAATGATGGGGGTCCAAGCACACCAATTTGCCACATCAAACATGAAAACTCATGGCACAAAAATACACCGAAAATCTTTTTGTGTTTTTCAAAAAAAATATTTTTAACCCAATGATAAAGTCTTTTTTTATTTTCTAAAAAATATATAAAACCTAAAATCTTTTTTTATTTTCAAAAATTTTATCAAAATAAAATCTTTTTATATTTTTCAAATAAGACTCAAATAAATAAATAAAAAATAATATAAAGAGATACACATGTCATAACACTAGCAAGATATATATCATGAAGCAAAGACTAGCGTATGACAAACATGGCTAACACAATCATTCTTTAGATTTAGCATGAGAAGTGTCATGTGAAAGAAAACGAGAGTCATGAAGTTTAATTCCTAAATCCATTAATTCTGATTTTCTAACCCCAAGTAGGTGTGAAACGATGCATGGGGGGTTTGGGAACCGAAACTACTTTATTCTTAAACTTCCTATGAGCATTTTTAAGGTCATAGAAATAACGTCTAGGGTGACCCTTCCTAACACAATGAATGCAAGTGAGAACACGACGAGGAATGTGACCTAAATGTGGACCTCTCCTAACGTTCCTAGTTGGCTCTCTCACAAGATTGGTATTGGATTTTGGATTGGGTGAAATACGATCATCGAAGCCTATACCACACTAATCATCCATGATTTGAACGGTGCCTAAAATCCTATCCAACTTTTTCGACCTTGGCTCCAAATTAAACTTCATTTTGCTCGACTCTCTCAATCTCTACTCAAGCTCACTAATCCTAGACTCAAGCAAACGCCAAAATTCCTCAAACTCTAGAATCTCTTTTTTCAAAGCCTCCATCAAACCACAAAGATTGTCTCTATCACCCTTAATGTATTCTAGTTTCTCCCGAAGAGTCTTCTCCCATGCCCTAAGATCCTCAATCAAAGCATCATTATTTTCTACGGCACGCTCTTTCAACTTAGCTTGCAACTTCAAGTTTTCCTTTTTCACGTTTATCGCTTCCTCATACAAATCATTAAAGGCATCTGTCAACTCTCTCACATATATCTCCTCATCCTCACTAGTTTCACCCTCAGTCATTTGGGATTCACACAAAACGACCTCGAAAGTGTCATTCACATGCGTGTCTTCATGAGGAGATTTATCGCCATCGCTCACATAACATTTCATAAACTCTACAAAGTTGCACTCAATGGGGGAATTCTCTACCTCTTTCAGTTCACTATCACTTAAGGTATCATTATATGCTATCGGTTTCTTGCCCTCATTCTTAAGTCTAGTAGGGCACTCCTCTACCTTATGGCCATAACCCTCACAACCAAAACACCTATCTGAATCATCCCTCGTATTATTCTCACTTCGATTCTTGGGGACGTGATCAGCTTTGTTGTTCTTGAATTCATCAAGTCTTTTGGCATCTTTCGATTGCTTTTGGAACTTAAGAAACTTTTTGAACTTCTTTGCCAACAGAGCTACATCCTTTAAATCGGTGTCAGAATCATTATTCGAAACTTTAGTCTCATCCTTTCGGGCTTTCGAATCAATGCCCTTTTCTTTCTTTGTCACTTTCTTAGAGGTAAACATGTCAAGTTCATAGGTTTGTAAGTCACCTACAATCTCTTCTAGCTTCGTTGATTCAAGCGTACTCAAGGAGTTTAAAATGATCATTTTTTTTTATCAAATCTACTAGGAAACGGACTTAAGATTTTCTTAATGACACGATTGTCGGGTATTTTCTCTCCCAAGTTAAATGACGAGTTGACATAATGGGAAAATCTAGTGTAAAACTCATCAAACTCACTCTCTAACATTTTAATCGTCTCAATTTGGGTAGTGTGGTTTTGAAGTTTAGACGCCCTAACCGTGTTAGTTCCCCCGTGAGTGAGTGCAAGAACATTCAAGCCTCTTTCGACGTCTCACACATCATAATGCGATTATACTTTTTCGGGGTGATAGACGAGGAAATAACATTTAAACCTTTTGAGTTATAAAGTGCAAGTCTATGTTCGGCATCGGTCCATGACTCAACAGGTTTTAAACTAGTGGCCTCTTCATTTCTCGTGACCGGTGGTGACCACCCTTTTTCTATCGCTAACCAAACATGCTCATCAATAGCTTTAAGTGCACTTTTCATTCGCATTTGTTAATAAGCATAATTAGTACCATAAAAAATAGGAGTTTTAAACGCTTCAAAAAATTTTAAATTCGTACCGACAAGCACGCAGGATCACTCAAACAAAAAAAATGTTTTCTAGCTCTAATACCCATTTATAGACCCCTTTTTCTATGTATGCTTTAGGTGAAAATAATTTTTTCAAAAATAAACTTTTTCCAATTTTAATTCGCACCAATTTTGTGAACTTGTAAGGACATGATTTTACTTTGTCCGTTACCTTTTGAGTAAGCCATATACCGCTACAACCGTCGAAGAATAATTCAAGATCATTCTAGCATCAAGATGGTTCCGAATATCAGAGTTCTTCAACATTCAATCCTCCGCAAGATAAATTTGGTAAAGGTTCTGTTTTAATTCCTTAGCATTTCACTTAGAGTGTTGGGCTATTTTTTATCAAATATTTTCTAAGTGTTTGAGTGGACTTTTTAAGTTTTTCATCAAAAATAGTGTTGAGGCGGATTTTTGAAATAAAAAAAGAAAAGATTTATTTTTTATCAAGTAGTTTAAGCGACCAGCATTGTTGTTCAAGCGACAGGGTGCTTTCGTGCAATGTCGCGAGATCTCGTTCGACCGGCACTCCATTCCATTTGAACGAGTTGTCGCCTTAAATTTTCTATAAATTGGTTTGTCCAACTTTGCTTTAGATCAGAAGACCTGCGAATTTTCAATAGACGAAACTGTTTTGGCAGAATACTTTGTCTTCTCACTTTTAGGGATTTAATCCCTTTGTTTTCAATTCACAAGATCCCAATTACTTTGTGTGAATTATTTTGGAACCCAAGAACACATCTTTCTTGAAGTTTCACTTATAGAGAAGATCTCTACTGCTGATCTAGGTGCCAATTGATTGAGGTACTGGGTTGAAGACGACTGCGTGTCGATAGGGAGTACTCGTGAGTGTTCCTGGGTTGATTCGGACTGTGAGTTCGTGCGGATCTTCTGCGGTTGATTCATTGCAGACTCTAGACTGTGATCTATGTGGGTTTTCTGCGGTTAACTCATTGCGAATTTCATTGTAATCATTGTAAGTATTATAGTGAAATAAAAGTTTTACTTAAAAGGTTTTTTTCCTGAAATTTGTGAGTTAACAATTTTATTTATGATGGTTTGACACACACACATGTAGTTGCATGTTTAGGGGCTGATTTTATTTGTTTTAAAAATTGACTCCAATTAAATAATTTTGTAGTTGGAATTTGCGATTTTATTTGAATTGGTATCACGCACGGCATTCTCAAATTGGTATCAGAGCAGGTTTCACTAATTGATTGTGAATTTCTATTTTCCACAAAATTTGTGTGATATTATTTTTTTTTGAAAATCTGATTTTGAAAAATTATCGCAATGTTTCCGAATGAAAACTTACATAATCGATTGTCAATTTTTTACGGGTTTAATTATGCTTACTGGAAAGCCCGCATAAAATCATATTTAAAAGCAATCGATGAGCGAGTTTGGGTAATTTGTGAAAGAGGATGGACTCCTGCTGTTGTCATCGCAAATAATGTCACGAATTAAAAATCTGTGTCAGACTGGACTGAGGATGAGTTTAGGTGGAGCACTTTTAATTCACGTGGATTGAAAAACGTCGCTAATGCCGTTTAATACAAGATTAAACTGTATAAGCAACTCCGAAATGTTTGTTGGAGAAACCCTTTTCTTTTGAAAAATAAAAATTATAAACAAGATGTGTTTACAAAGAACCTTATGTACGAGAGTAATTAAGACTGTGTAATCAGTTTTTAAAACTAAGGCAGTTTCAAAAATTCAGCACACTTAAAGAATGAGATGAGTAGATGAAGATAATCAACACACAGTTTTTAACGTGGTAAAACCTCTCCCAACAGAGGAAACATCCACGGTGACTTCTAAGTCACAAAAAACAAAAATCCACTAATAACAAATAATAGTTACAAACAATACAACATGCAAGCACACAAATCAACCTATTCTAAGTTTAGGAATATACCCCACTTGGTGTCCTTCTAACTTCTCATAGATCTGATTTGTTGATGATGTTCTTCCAGTTTGCTAACTTCCTTTGCTTTAGCTTCTTTACGACGACTCAATGATCTTTGATCTTATACACAACACTTCCAGTGTAGTAGTGTGTTAAGTGTTTGTGAAGTGATCCCTATTCACATGCATGAACTCACACACACTTAGATTTACAGACAGTCCTATAAAAATTACATATAAAGTCTATATGCAGTGATTTTGATTTCTTTCTTTCTTACAAAACTAAAAACCTTTTTGACCTTTAATATAACCCAGATTCCACGGATATCTCGCTTTAAAATCGGTCAAGATCTTAATCAATCTCTTTTTGAAAACGTTTGTGAGATTGAAAATCTCCAAGTGTGAATCCAACTAGGTCAAGGTTAAGTTTTGTAAAAACAGAAACTATAAAACATTTTCAAAACCAAATCAGTAAAGATTTTATTTAAATCAAGTAGTAAAAATGCAGATCTAGTGAAAATGTAACATGCAGAGTGTAGATCTAAAGTTTCTATGGAAAAGAAACAAGATCTTCACACGAATGTTTAAGTTGTGAACAAGATCAAGGACAAAGAGGTTACTTCTTCAAAATAACAAACCACTCTCTCTCTCAAACACTCAAGGTTGTGTTTGGGATTGAATATACGAAGGTTTGTTTCAGAAAAATGAAGTGTTCCCTTTCTCTCTCTCTTCTCTCTTTTCTTTTCTCTCTTCTCTCTCACTTCTCTCTTCTCTCACTTCTCTCTTATTTTTTTCTCTCAGAAAGACGAATGCCCAAAAGTCTTCTAAGGCTGAGAAATGAAGGGTATATATAGGGCTGAGGGAAGGTTCTGGATGTTCGAGGGAAATCAAGGGCTGAGATCAAGTCTTGCAGGCTTTGACTTGATCCAAAGGTTATAAAACAGCGGTGATTAAGGATGATTGTGATTGGTTCATATGGATAGCACCGGGATTAACTAAGAACACATGCAGACCCTCGATTAGGAATGATCCAACGATCATCGATCAACCATCCAACCTTCTCACAAAAGAAACACAAATGGGTACACCCGGAGGATGACAAGTGTTGGCTTGTGAGTGGCTCTCACACGCGCGTCCAAAGTAATTACAGAAGGTACCCTGAAGTCTCTAGCGCTTTGAGATCCTACCCAACCAAACATTCGAGTGAGAAATGAAGTTTCCAAAATAGAATATTAACCCCACAAATTTTATAATCCCATTTTATTAATAAAAACAATTATTTAAAAAAATGTTTAAAAATGTTTAAAAAATATTTAAAAAATCCCAAAAAATTATTAAAGCTCCAATTCAAGGGGAATTAAACACACACTCAATTTTAAGCAATATGAACACATGTATGCACTTCTAATTGTGTGTAGTGTGATTCAATTTATACCATCATGGATCATTGAAGAGGTTTAGAGAGATAAGATCTGAGGCTTTTTGGATTCTAGGATGGACTACCAATTTTGTCACTATTTCCAAACTGGATAAACACTTATACAGTATAGACTTAAGCAAGTCAAAGGTATAAGGTGCTTCAATCTCCCCCTTTGGAAATATGAGACAAAATCTCCTTTGAGTTAGCTTAAAACTCGTAGGGAACCAAAAACATAAAACCTAGTCCTATACAAAAGATACTATCTACCCATTTCCTAGAAAGTCAAAAATTACATAACTCAATTATTTACAAATTTGTACACTAGAAAAGGTAGACAATCAGTAGAAAAGATTCCTGCAAATATGCACACTAAGATCAAGCAGTTTAGATGAAATGTGAACAAAATATTGAACTCATAAAACTCAAATTTCTCCCCCCATTTTGTCTCAAATGGACAAAGGGTAAAACTTAAAGTCTTAAGAGTTTAATCAGCGCATACCATACCTATAGAATTTTGCTAATACAGAAATTTGTTATAGTCTAAAGGTTTAGTGAACATGTCTGCAAGTTGCAGATCAGTAGGCAGGTAATGAATTTCTAATTCCTTAGTTTCAACAAGTTCGCGAATAAAATGATGCCTTATTTTAATATGCTTAGTTCGCGAGTGTTGAACCGGATTTTTAGATATGTTAATGGCGCTTTGATTGTCACAATACAATTGTAATTGATCTTCTTTGATCCCATAATCGCTTAACATTTGTTTTATCCATAACAATTGAGCACATCAACTTCCTGCTGCTATATATTCGGACTCAGCCGTAGATAAAGATGTGCAATTCTGTTTTTTACTACTCCAACCAAGTAAATTATTGCACGTTTGTCTGACATTATCAACACTAGTTTCAATCTTGATGAGCCTATACCTGATGCACGAGTGGTTAAAAAGATTTTAAGATCACTGCCAAAATGTTTTATCCCTAAAGCGACTGTTTTGAATACCATAGGTAATTTGAGCCATCTGAAATTAGAAGAGCTGGTAGGAGACCTCCAGACATATGAGATTGACATGTTTCATGACACTGTCAAGCCTAAGGATAAAGGGATAGCATTTAAAGCCCAGTCTAAGAAGAAAAAGAAAGTAAGTTTTTGTGGGGGTCCGAGTCTGAGGACGAGTCTGATTTTGATATGTCCATACTTGCAAAGAATTTTAAAAAAATCTCAAGTTTTCAAAACAAAATTCTTCCAATAAAAGATTTTTTGAGAAAAATAAAAATGAGGCCAAAGAGAGCGGTGAGAAAGAAATTGAGAAAGAGGAAGAGGAGAAGTGTTTTGAGTGTGAGGGGAGAGTCCATAGAGCATTTGAGTGTCCCCGTAGAGCATTTGAGTGTCCCACTAGGCTAAAGCGAAAGGGCAAAAAGATTGTCATGCCAGCTACTCTTAGAGATAGTGAGGAAGGGGTGAAAGATTTCAGGGATGAGTCATCACATTGGAAGTTTGTTGCTTTTTCTGCTAGTCACGTGAGAACACCTAATTTATCCCACGATGATGAGGATACTTGTGCACGTAAGACCCCAGAGGATGATTTGAGTGTTTCCAGCAAGTCTGAGAGTGAGTGCACTAGTGAGAGTGATATTGAGCTCCAGCTTGCCTTTAGTGATTTGTACGTCGAGACCTTAAAGACTAAGAAATTGAATAAGGATTTAGGTCTTAGGGTAAGAGATTTAGGGAGAGTTAGAGATCTTGAGGGTGTTTGAAGCGAAAGCAAGTCAACTCGAGAAAGTGAAGATTTCTTTCAGTGAACAGTTGATTGCTTTAGATCGGGAAAAGAGTAATTTGACCAACATGGTGTCGATTCTGACAATACGTGTATCCCAACTCGAGAGTGGTATCGAACGTGGCCAGAAGATCAAAATCCATTTAGATAACACATCTAAGAAGGTTGGAAAGATGGTTCTCAATCCCGTTTTGGGTGATGTTGAGAGACGAGGAATAAGTCATGACAGTGCATCCACTTCTCACGTTGCACCCGAGCCGGTTCCCGAATTAGTGATAGATCTATATGGCTCTCAACCCAACCCACCTAGGATTTCTGCACCTGATAGGAGAGCACGTAGGAGACGTTTTGAGAGACATGTACCTAGGCCTATTTATGTTGCACACACTGCAAGAAGAGAGGACACCTTAGAGAGTTTTATTTCAAGTTGGGTCATGTGTCACGTTTTGCTACTACACGTGTTCACACTCATGCACCCACACATGATGCTCCGAATGATTACACGTGAGAGTTTGCACATCTTAGGGAGCAGGTAACATTTTTAGTCAAGACTTCACATGACTTGATGGATGTTTTTCATATGATGTCACCACCTTTGGAAAACTTCACCGCACCTAACGGTTGAGGTTTAGACTTGTTTGCTAGCATAGGTTGATTTGCATAATGATTTTTTGTGCCTATTGCTAGTATGTATGTTTTCGTATTTGATTTTTGTTTTTAGAAAAATTTTGAAAAATTCAAAAAGATTTTATTTTTTAAAAAATTTGAAAAAGCCAAAAAGATTTTATTTTGATAAAATTTTTGTAAAAAGTCAAAAAGAGTTTTTGTATTCTATTTTACACCATAAATTAATGGACATTTAGGATCACCGAGTCACAATTTCATTCCATATCCTTGTGATGATTTGATAGTGTTTTGACATGCGTCATCATTTCATTTTTGTGTTTTACAATGTTTGGAGTCATTGAGATGTGATTTGTTGTTACTACTTACATGTTTGACTCATGAGTTCCTTTAATGCACACTTTCACGGATTTGTTTGATTATTGAGCTTGTTTATCTCATATTGGTCGAAGTGTTGTCATCTCAATTCTGTCTTTAAAACGAACCATATGCGATAAAATTTGACAATGGAAGTAGTGCATGTAAAAATTGTTTACTGTGAGGAATTTAATTGCAACAAAATATGATGAGTGAATCACTGGAAAGGGCAATGAGAGTACAAAATTAACTCTTTGTGAAAGTCACCGTTTAAAAGAGCCCAAAAAAATTAAAAGGCAATAAAAAGATAAATATCCCGAAAAGGGGCCACCGAAAAAGAAAAATATAATGCTTAATTACTTATGAGGGATTTTGGATGGAAATAAATGAAAAACGGGTTTGCACGTCCCGAGAGCATCATGAAAAAGAATTTACATAATTTTAGATGTTATTGGTGTGGGAATCATTCTTCACTTTGATGTGTTGATGGATTGAGTCGATGTCATTTAAATTCAACACTTTCAACACCTAAAGACAATTTTGAGATTCATTCGCTAGGAGTACACATATTCATCGTGCACATATGTTATGCTTGATTACTTTGATTTGCCTATCGAATATGTTCACACCCATTCATCCCATTTCCATGATTTGGTTGTCTTAGTGTAAATTCATGGTGTGTGATTTTTGTAAAATTATTTTTGCATTTTTGTATGAAAAATGAAAAAAAAATCAAAAAAAGTTTGTGGAAGTTTTTGAGTTACTCTTTTCTGAGCATAGTTTGATCCATATTTGCTATGATTTTTTTCGTGACAACTCCACGTTTGTTTTGGTTTATTCGTTTCCGTGTCTATTTCGGACAAATAAAAATGGGGAGAAAGAATTATGGGGGAGATTTGATTATAGATTGAGTTATTCTTACATCATTTCAAACTCGATGCGTCACGAAGGTATTTACTTTATCTCACGTGTGTAGGTATAAAGATTGATGATCATTATGTTGCACACCCTGATGAGAAAAGCTTTAAAGATTTCAAGATTTGATGTTAAAGATTTTTGAAGAAAAGTTTGATACATGCATATTTGATACCTTTTCAGTTTGGGGTTCATGGAAGGGTATTAGATTTGTATAGGCATTTTGATTTGATAATTCAGATATTTTTATTTTGCACCGGCATAGACATAGGGGAAGATTTGTAAGGTCATAATTTTACTTCGTCCGTTACCTTTAGAGTATGTCATATACCGCTACAACCGTTGAAGAATAATTTAAGATCATTCCAGCATCAAGACAGATCTGAATATCAAAGTTCTTCAATATTCAAGCCTCCGTGAGAGTGTTGGGATATTTTATATCAAATATTTTCTGAGTGTTGGAGCAGATTTTTAAAGTTTTTCATCAAAAATAGTGTTGAGGCGGATTTCTGAAATAACAAAGAAAAGATTTATTTTTTATAAGGTCATTCGAGCGACCAACACTATCGTTCAAGCGACAGGATGCTCTCGTGCGAAGTCGCGAGGTCTCGTTCGCGCGACGCTCCATTCCTTTTGAGCGAGTTGTCGCCTTAGGTTTTCTATAAATTGGTTTGTCCAACTTCATTTTAGATCAAAAGACCTGCGAATTTTCAATAGACGAAACTACTTTGGTAGAATACTTTGTCTTCTCGCTTGTAGGGCTTTAATCCTTTTGTTTTCAATTCATAAGATCCCAATTACTTTGTGTGAATTATTTTAGAACCCAAGAACACATCTTTCTTGAAGTTTCTCTTGTAGAGAAGATCTATACTAATGATCTAGGTGCCAATTGATTAAGGTATCGGGCTAAAGATGACTGCGTGTCGATAGGGAGTACTCGTGAATGTTCTTGGGATGATTCGAACTGTGTGTTCGTGTGGATCTTCTGCGGTTGATTCATTGTTGATTTTAGACTGTGATCGATGTGGGTTTTATGTGGTTAACTCATTGTGGATTTCATTTTAATCATTATAAGTATTATAGCGAAATAAATGTTTTACCTGAAAAGGGTTTTTTCCTCAAATCTGTTAGTTAGCAATTTTATTTGTGATGGTTTGACACACACACACACACACACACACACACGCGTAGTTGCATGTTTAGGGGCTGATTTTATTTAGTTTAAAAATTGACTCCAACTAAATAAGTTTGTAGTTGGAATTTGCGATTTTATTTGAATCGGTATCACGCACGGTATTCTTAGAACCAATTTTACTTAATCCAATTTTATCTTATTAATCCTAAACATGCCTCTATGTGATTAAGCAAGTAAAATAAAGTAAAGTCCATAACGCCGATGTACGAGGAAACCACTAAGGAAAAAAAACCTCAGATGGTCCAAGCCAGACAATCACTATGATATGGTTTTATAGAGAACATACAGTAGACTTACGCAATGACTCGATACCCCATAAGCCTTGACGCTCTTCTATGCTGCAACCTCTCTTCCACAGTGCAACGCAGAAATCCTTCTACGCCAGGTCCATAACACATGAGTCCACAGGTGCCTCGGTATCCACCGATGCATCTTTGGCAACCGTCTACGATTTGAAACACGGAGTCCATCATTTTTTCACCACAAAACTCGATGAAACAATGTTCAAATAGATTAACAAACTTCAGATGGTGCTAAACACAAGATCTCTATAGCATATGTATATGAAATATCGTATCTTGAAACACAAAGGATGTTTTTAGACTTGAAAAACCTTTGTAAACAAATGCAAAAAACGAAACTTTTCAGTTATGTAATTCTGGTTCTGCACCCTTCAAAATTTTGAGAAGAAATTGCCTTAAATAAAAAACCTTTAAGTCAGTAAGTTGTTAGAACGAGATGTGTATGTCATTCGAACGATATATTCATCTCGTTAGAATGAGATGTCCATGTCATTTGAACGACAGTCACATGTCTTTTGAACGATTATTAAATTCGTTTGATCCTTCGAAACTCAAGAGAAAGATCTACACAACTCTAAAATGGGTTTATCTCGGAATAAACAAAATTAAAACCTTTTAAAAATACTATAAACATTTTTAAACAAAATAAAATCCTTAAAACATTTTTTGAGTCCCATAAACATTATGCATTCATACACGAGGGTATCTCGGAATGCAATGTGATACAAAGATGTGAAATGTGCACCAATAAACACGGCATGATCTATCTTGAAGCTTGGTCGTTACGTCTTCAAATAACACGTCATAGACTATGTGGGAATCGTAACAAGTAAAAATTTATCTACGACTCAAATTTGATTTTGTCCGGAATAATGCCAATACATACAAATTGACACTATTTGAAAATTTATCCTTACAGGACGCATTCTACATGTGAATAGAAACTCATTTCCTACCAAACGGCATGTCCCGTCTTTAAAGGAAAATGTCTAACTCTTCACAGAAGGGTTAAAGAAGTTTTGGATGATTTTTGGGTATAATTGAAATTTTTTTTGTGGTAGGAAAAATTCATTTTGGACATCACATAGAAAAATGCATCTTACCCCTCTCAGGATGTATTTTTCCTGGTTATGACCTATTTTGCCCCCGCCAGGATGTACTTTGCCCTAGTAAGATGTATTTTGCTTCTCCAAAAAATTAAAATAATATTATTACGGAATTTTAGTGTTAAGATAGCATACTCTATGCTTTTGTGAGACCGTTTATATCATTCTTAGCTTAGGGATAGTTCATACTTGGTACTTATAGAGTTCTAAATAGAGAAAGAGGAAAAAACAAAGGATTTATGTCATTCTTAGCAAGTTTGAAGATAATTGATTCTTTGGTCTTACTTTCTACATTAGTGTGACTTATAACCACATTAATGGATTCCATCATGGTTTTGGTAGGAAGATTGTAAACAGGATAGGCTCTACTATTTGGAGAATATCCTAAAAAGATTGCTTTATCACCTCCGGTTTCGAATTTGGACAAATGTTCTCTGTCTTTACAGCCATAACAGGTACTACCAAAAGTTCTAAAGTATTTTAGGTTCGGTTTCTTTCCATACCAAAGCTCAAAGTATGTTTGTTTGGTATTCTTACTTAGATAGATGTGATTGATTATATGACAGGCAGTACAAATGGATTCTACCCAAAAGTATTTTGGTAGGTTTTTAGCATGAATCATCACACGAGACATTTCTTTAAGAGTGTGATTTTTACGCTGAGCTATCCCAATTTGTTGAGGTGTCTTAGGAGCACTAATTCATGTTTGTAACCATTATAGTCACAATATTCTACGATACCTGAGTCTACGAATTCTCCTCCTCTATCACTACGAATTCTATCTACTAGGGTGTCCTTTTCGTTTTCCATACGAACTAGAATTTTCAAAAACTTTTGAAAGGTTTCTGATTTATGCTTTAGGAAGGCAACCCAGGTAAATTGAGTGAAATCATCAACCATAACAAGGATGTAACTATTGCCACAGAGACTAACAGTACGAGAAGGACACATTAGGTCCATATAGATGAGTTTTAGAGGTTTAGTGGATATAACTTCTTTGACTTTCTTATGAGGAGCCTTGACAATTTTTCCTTCTTGACATGGACCATAGAGAATGTTTGAAATTGGTTTGATCTTGGGAAGACCTCTAACTATCTCTTGGGAGCATAATTTTCTAAGGTTATCATAATTAATGTGACCCAACCTATTATAACATACCTCATTATCATCCATTTTGGCAATGTTACAGACCTCTGTACTTGGATTGACTATGTAACAGTTATCTGTAGTACGGAGTCCTATAATAATGCAGTCACCTTTTTCATTTAAAATTTTACAATTGTTCTTTAAAAAAGTGACAGTATGGTTGGAGTCACGAAATTGTGATATACTTAGCAAATTTGCTTTAAGTCCTTTTATCAAGAGAACATTCTTAAGAATGGGTAATCCTTCTTCATGGAGTGTTCCTTTACCAATGATCTGGGTTGATACACTATCTCCAAATAAGGCTTTTCCTCCGAAGAAGTTAGTTTTGTTTGAGAGTTTTGAATCATCCCCGATCATATGTTTGGAACATCCTAAGTCTAAATACCGTCCAGTTATAGTATGTTCAGCTCTAAAAGCACTTATCACTATGTTGCATTTTAACTGGGGTAATAAATAATCTTTTCTAATCTAAATTGCTCCAATTTTTAATTTGCGCTTATTAGCTCAATTTTTATCAAACTTGAAAGTTTATGCCTTTTATTTAAAAGATTTTTGCATAATTTTATTGTTGTTATAAACAGTTGGAGGAATTGGTCTAGAACAGAATCTAGGATTCCTTCTTGTAGATTTTCTTTTAGTATTAGTCCTTCTCCTTCTATTACGATAGTTAGAGTTTTTGTCTGGCTGTCAAGGGAGGACATAACTGTTTCGGCTTCTCCTAGAATAGTTGAAGTTTTAGTAAACAGAAGAGGCATAGACAGGATTATATAGACGTTTGGAATAGCAACCATATAAGGAATGTCCATAGACGTCATAGTAGGAACAGTAAAGATGGCACGTTGAACTCATAACCTTGGGAAAGGTATTATTTAAGGGTTCGTCTAGGTTTTGAGCTCTAGTCTTATTCCAAGGTGGCACAGGGCGAAATATCTAATCTGCTTATCGAATAGGAGGGCAGACATATTTAGCCTTTTGATCAACATTATGCTTAGAGTAGCTTGATTCACCAATGTCTATCTTCAGTTGGTTTTTATCAAAATCATTTTTTAAACCCTGAAAATCTGGACAAGTTTCAATATGCCTTTTGCTACCAGACACTAATGTTATGGTTTCAAAGTTTTTAGTTTGTGTCTTAGAATTGGGACAAAATCCTATTCCAATTCTTTCATCAGAATTGGTTTTGCTTTCATCCACACAATCTTTAAAACACTTGGAATTATTTTTAAATTTTGCAAATTTTTTGAAGATATGGATGTTTTCTCTTTTGTTTGTTCCAATTCTAACAACGTACCTTTGTATTTCTTTTCCAAAATTTCATTAGAGTTAGGAAACTCTTTCAGTTTTTGTTCAAAACTTTTGGTTTCATTCTCATGAGTTAGACATTGGATAGAATACTCTTCCGTATTTTGTTTGATCATCAGACTTAAGGTCTCTATCTTCTGGGTAAGATCCTTGACAGTTTTTTCAAGCCTAGTGTTTTTCTTGAGAGTTTTTGTGTACAGTGTGTGAATGTCAGGACGGTCATCATTTTCGGAGTCACTAAGTGTGTAGTGTGCAGTCCCCTAGCGGTTCATTGTTAGGAATCACACACTTATTGACATCAACAATAACACGTTCCCTTTGACTCACACACACAGCAGTTGAAGCATTATAAACATTCTCAAGTAATAAAGCAGATAAACCAGTAGGCATACTATCAGTCATGGTATGATCAGATTCCTCATCATCATTATAGATTATCTTAGCAAATAATGACATGCAAGGGTCAAAAGTGTTTGATGACTCAGGTTCATCATTTTTAGAATCACTTGAGTCATCCAAAGTCTTGTTTAAATGAGCCCAATTATGTTTGTGAATTTTATCTAAGTTAACTCTATAGTCATTAGCCATGTGTCCTAGCTTTCCACATCTATAGCATTCAACATTCCTAAGGTCTTTCTCAGCACTCTTGTGATTGTCAGAATATTGCTTGTCTTCTCTTCTCTCATGAGGTCTGTTATTAGATTGATTTGGATAAGTAGGCTTGCCTTATCTTTTTTCTAGTTTATTTCGAAAACTCATGATTTTCTTAAACTGTTTAGACATTAAGGCAATCTGATTATCCAAAGTATCTAAATTACGGTCCTCATCAGAGTCTAAGTCAATGTTAGGTAAGCTAAATTCAAGTGGTCAACTTAGACAAAAAGACAAGATTGGAGGTAGACTGTCTGTTTTGGGAGTGAGTTAATTGTTTCTTAAATTCTAATTCCATTTCCACATTTCTCAATTTTCTACTAAGGAGTTCAGCTGTAAGATTTTGGTCATCCATCTCCTCAATTGCATATCTTTTGTTATCAATTTTTTGTGGAAGTGATCTTAGAATTTTAGAGACAATTTTCTTTCTTTCATAAACAATCCCATTAGCATGCAATTTGGTTACAATGTCTGTCAGTCTAATATAGAAGTCATCAAATGACTCAGTTTCAGTCATGATCAATGAGTTATATTATTGGATTAACATTTGAGTTTTAGCATCTTTAACTCTGGTATCACCCTCATGTGCAGTCACTAGGGTGTCCCAAGCTTCTTTAGAGGTAGAAAAAAATGATATTCTCTTAAATAAGTGTTCATTTATATACATGATTATAGCATTTTTGCCTTTATTGTTATTAAGTGAAACCTGTTTCTCTTCTTTAGTGAATTCACTTAGTAACTTTCTAATCCTTACAGTACTTCCTTCAGCGGTTGGTTTAGTAGGAAAAGTGTCACCATTTTCTATAACTTCCCAGACATCATTTTCTAATATCCCTTGGATGAATGCAACCATCCTTACCTTATAGTAAGGTAAGTTAGTTCCATCAAAGAGAGGGGGTCTTGACAGGTTACCTAGTCTCTCAAATTTCTCGTCCGTAATTTGTTTTGAGAAAACAATTTCAGAAACACAAGATCTTAAAAACATTTTGAGAAACCAAAGTGTAATACCCCGTATTTTTGTCTATATTTATTTTTGGGATTAATTAATTAAATGCGTATTAATTGGAAATTAATCCGTGTTATAAATACTAATGAGATGCGAATTGGTATTTGATTATGTGCATATATGATTATATATGTATTTGGTATTATAAAATTTGTCGTGAGATTTATATACGGCATTTTAGAAATTTTGTTGAGACGCGTGGGACCGCCGCGTCACGGTATAATATTTTGTTAATAAAAGTGAATTTAAAATCTATAATCTTTATGGTCGTTTTGAGTGCGCCAACGCGTCCGGAAGGGTCGAGATAGTCAGAAAACACTAGCCGGGGATATAGTTTGGGTCCCGGGGTATTTTTAGGCCATACCGGTAACTTAAAGGGTATTTTGGTAATTTTACATTTTTAGGAATCAAAAGTGACGAAAATTAGAGATGTAAATCTGATGTGGATTAAACCCATTAAGCCCATTAACCAACCCATATTAACCTAGAAGGCTACGTAGGTTGTCATTTAGGTTTTCTAAGTTTCCCCAAATCAAAACCCTAGCCACCTTGAGCCACCATTGGAGAAGGAACTTAGAGAGAGAGGAAACTCTGCAGAATCTTCACCAAACCTACACCAAATCAGAAATCAAACCAAGGCAAGTGGTTTAATTATGTTTAATTTCAGCAAATGTTCTTTCCATGTTAGAAAATTCGGATTTATGGTTTGTTCTTGATAAATATGAAAACCCATGTAGTTTAGATCATAGAACTTGAGATATTGTGAAGAGAATTGCATGTAGAATAGTTTGGAGACAATTAATCTGATGTTAATACATGATTGGGTGAAAGAAAAACGAATTAAATTCTGGAATTTGATGTTGATATATATCTAGGGTTCATGTTCTTGATGATATTGGGGAAAAGTATAAAATCTTGGGATTTAATGATGTTTAGGATGCCTTATTGCCTTAAAAGACGTTAGTTTATAACCTAAGCATGTTTTAGTATGATTAGAGGACTTAAATCATTGTTAGAACGAACTTTGGAGAAGGATTGAAGTGATAAAAATGGTGAAAAACGAGATGGGAAAAATCTGGGCCGAAACTGGTAGCTCGTTAGAAGCAGGCCCCAGGTCGTTCGAACGAACTCGTTCGAACGAGCTTCTAACGAGTTGACCAGTCGTTACTAACGAGAAGGGATCTCGTTCGATATCTCGTTCGAACGAGATATCGTTAGAAGGAACAGTTCGTTCGAACGAACTGGATCTCGTTCGAACAGCCTCGTTCGAACGAGACTTCTAACGACCTGACAGTCCAAACTCGTTCGAACAGTCTCGTTCGAACGAAACTTCTAACGAGTTGACAGTTTGGTCCTTTTAGAACTGTTTTGACTTTTGGAGTCCCGGAAACTGGTTCAAGGGTAGAGTTAGCATTCCTTTGATGATATAGTGATAGAATTGGGACTTTTGGGTCATTGAGAGGAGTAAATTATATACGAGAGTTATATTCAATGAACCATTTGGGTTGAGACGTGAGTGTCTACTACAACGTGAGATAATTATGGCGCGTATAGTTACAAACCGGAATAGTATGTATTGTAATAATTATAGTTAGTACGAGAGTGCAATATGTACTACGATTAAAATACGGTATTACTAAGATGTGTGTTTACTTAGTATTGGTATATGGATTGTGTGTATGACATACCTACCATACTTGCTATCAAGGGAGGTTGCGTTCGCTTAGGACCCTCTAATCCTTGTGTGCCTATGGGGGGGGGGGATATAGACTGGTACCTCGATGAACATAGGTCATAGAAAGACTTATTGTGATATTAATAAGTCCGCTGATCATGGGAGCGTAGGTATGTGCGTGACCCATGTGATGGTGACTGTGTTCGCCTCCACTATTTGTGATTTGTGTTATCTGAACTATTCCTGAGAGATTCGGAATGTGTGATCCTTATGTACGTGATGCACCGGGATGGATAGCAGAGTATGTGTGCACCACAGCTTAGTTCACGGGGTGCTTGTACTGTATATATGATATGAATAATATACATTATATTAATGGGAATCCTCATGTTAATGTTGTGAAAATATTACGGTATTGTTTCGAGATATATAATGAGTTAACTGATAGTTATATCAATGACATATTTAGTAACTGAGTTTACGTTAAACCTCTATTTAATTACGAGCGTTGTTATGTTAAATGGAACCGAGTAATATGGGTAGAACCTTTGGTAGTCTAGCTAGTTATGTTGTCAGTTAGATAGTAGTATGGGTCGATATAGATGGGTACTTACGTTAGGAGTGCACAGTTAGACGAGAGGTGAGAATATCATGCGAGTGTATGTCCTAACATGTACTTTGCATTTAATGTTTTAAATGTTTTTAAAGCACTTGCAGGTTTTTAAAATATAACTCCACATTCGGGCTCTGACCCGTTTGCTTTTCAAATCTCTTTTTCTTTGTAAAACCATTTTAGGTGCCCAGCCACAAGGACACCAAGCATAGGTTACTCATTCAGGTGACGAGCTGTAGCTGCTTGTGGAAGCTACAGGGATTTGCATGTAGACGCTTCTATCTTTTGGATTCCAGAGTCACCATCTATCAGTTGTAGGGCATGTTGCCCATTTCTTTAGAGACATCTTTTATATTTCAGTTTTCAGACTTTAGCATGTTTTATTTCAGTTTCGGTTATTCATTTCAGTTATGGGATTGTAGTGAGGAGTTTTCCTCTAGACTTTATTTACTCTATTGTGATGGTTATTCGTTTTACTTCAGTATGGTGAATGGTGTTATTTATTTCTTCATTACACTTGTTGCATGTTAATCAGACTTAAATTAAAATTTGGCAACTTGCTTTTTAAATACTAGGTGGTTAGAAATAATAAAATGTTTTCGACAGTGATGCTATTAACTGAGCCAACTTGGCATTTTGAATTAATTTTATAAAGGAGTAGCTACCCGGTATTTAATTAGTCGGGGTGTCACAGGTGGTATCAGAGCATCAGGTTCTAGTGTCCTTTAGGATCTGTACGGCTATTATGTTTCCGCTACGTTTTCTTTGATATAGAGCCCTATATTTTAGGACTGTTGTACTCTTATTGTGTATGATTCGTTCTTCAGCTTTATTAAGTTTATAACCGTGAACTTATAAACTTTGTTCTTATTTTAGATGCCTCCACGACGTGCACGAAGAGTTCCCAGGAATGCAATGCCCGAACCCCAGCCCGCTCCAGTTCAGGGCATGTTGAACGCCGCTGAGGTTGCAGCTATAGTAGCTCAAGCGGTAAATGTCGCGATTGCCGTGATTCAGCAGGCACCGCCTCAGGCGCCGGTTGCCGCGCCAGCACAGGTTAATGCATTCCCGTCTGCTTGGGAGCGTGTACGAGACGCTTTTCAGAAAGCGCATCCGCCAGAGTTTGCAGGTAGCTCAGACGTGGTAGTCTCGAGCCAATGGAGGAAGGACATACAGACGCATTTGAGGATGCATGAGTGCACTGATGTTCAGAAACAGGTGCTAGCTACTTTCAAGCTAGTGGGATCTGCACTACAGTGGTGGGAGTCTATTACCACCGCGGAAGAGAGGGATACCCTCACGATTCAGGAGTTCTGGGTGCGGTTCGACCGCAAGTACTTTCCGTCCGCAGTTCATACAGAGATGAGGAGGAAGCTGATGAGTTTGAAGCAAGAGGGCAAGACAGTGGCCGAGTATGAGGCCGAGTTCACTAACCTGTTGAATATCGTTCCAGACGAGATTCCAACAGAGAAGAAGAAGATTGAGAAGTTCACCGATGGGTTGAATTGGAGGATCTGTCAGCATCTGCTAGGGAACCTATCGTTGGCCACGTATTCTGATGTGGTTAACGCTGCATTATTGCACTGCCAGGACCACCGTTTTCATATGGCCGAGGGCAAGCGGTCGGGGGAGTCTAGCCATCAGGGCAGGACTGGAGGATATGGTGCCAGCGGGGCACAAACCGGTCAAGGGCAGAGACAGAATGAGCAGGGTACCCAGCAGGGGGATAATAAGAGGTTCCGATCAGGGAACTACAGGCAGGGTCAGGGAGGTTTCCGTCAGGGCCATCAGGGTCCAAACGGCCATCAGGGCCAGCAGGGACAGAATGGGCAGCAGTTTCATCAGGGCCAAGGGAGGAACGGTAACGACCACCAGGGCCGGGGACAGCAGGGGAAGAGGGGAGGGAACTTCCCAGGGAAGTGCTTTACTTGTGGCAAGACTGGCCATAAGAAGCAGGATTGTCCTGATAGGGGCAGGGCCCCACAGCAGCAGCAGCAGCAGGGTGCTCGCCAGGAGCCACAGAGACCTATGTTTCCCGCCGCTCTTCCCGCACCGCCACAGATGGCAGCATTGCCACCCATTCCAGCAGTCCCAGCTCAGCAGGGGCAGCTACAGTATGGACGTGTCTACAACGTTCACCAGGCTGCAGTTCCATAGGCACCGCCCGCGATCGAGGGTACGTTTCCTATCCATGGCACTATGGGTCGGGTGTTATTTGATACGGGTGCTACACACTGCTTTATAGCTACACACTTCGCGAAAGGTTTAGGATTGTTAGCTACGGCAGAGAGCACAGTGACGTGTGTCGACTCACCATTAGGGAGTGGGTCACTTATTTTCTTTATATGCCAGGGAGTGGAGGTAGAGGTTGGTGGTTTGGTATTACCTGCGGACATGTTAGTGTTAGACATGCATGTTCACGATGTGATCATCGGTATGGATTGGCTCGTAGCATATAGGGCCATGATTGATTGCTTCAGCGGGAGCATTGTTTTTGCCATTCCGGGGCAGGAGATGTTTATAGTGGCGATGCCTTGCCCAGAGGGAGGATCGACCGCTCATCTGTATTACATAGAGGAGGATACCTCTAAGGAGGTTGTTATTCCTTTAGATTCGATCCCGGTTGTCAGGGAGTATTCGGATGTGTTTCAGGAGATACCAGGCTTACCACCCAGTCGAGAG
The DNA here is from genome assembly GCA_949130495.1 of Sambucus nigra. NCBI lineage: Eukaryota > Viridiplantae > Streptophyta > Magnoliopsida > Dipsacales > Adoxaceae > Sambucus > Sambucus nigra. The sequence continues at coordinate 423,702,655 of OX422213.1, read as the reverse complement.
ATAGACTTCGTTATAGATTTGCTACCGGGTACGAGACCTATAGCACGTGCACCATACCGTATGGCTCCAGCTGAGATGCGAGAGTTACGGGATCAGATAGAGCAGCTGTTAGGGCAGGGATTTATTCGCAGGAGTACCTCACCTTGGGGCGCTCCAGTTTTATTTGTGAAGAAGAGGGACGGTTCACTGAGATTGTGTGTGGACTACCGAGAGTTGAATAAGGTCACGATACGGAATAAGTATCTGTTGCCTCGAATCGATGACTTATTCGACCAGTTGAGAGGAGCTTCTTTCTTCTCGAAGATTGACTTGAGATCGGGATACCATCAGTTGCGTATCAGGGAGGAGGATGTCTCGAAGACTGCATTCTTGTCGAGATATGGTTCTTACGAGTTTCGGGTTATGCCTTTCGGCTTGACCAACGCTCCAGCAGTGTTTATGGACTTGATGAACAGGGTGTTCAGGGATTTCCTAGATCAGTTTGTCATTGTCTTCATTGATGACATTCTGGTTTACTCTCAGACAGAGGAGGAGCACGCCGAGCATTTGAAGCAGGTTTTGCAGACACTTCGTCAGAACGAGCTGTATGCAAAATATGAGAAGTGCGGGTTTTGGCTGAAGGAAGTCCAGTTGTTGGGTCACATTATTTCCGACCAGGGAATATCTGTCGATCCGGGAAAGGTATCAGCGGTGAGGGAGTGGGGACAGCCCACGACACCAACGGAGATTCGTAGTTTCTTGGGCTTAGCAGGATACTACAGGAGATTTATTCGGGGTTTCTCGGAGATAGCAGGTCCTTTGACACATCTTACTCGTAAGGGTGTGCCATATATCTGGAGTGATGCCTGTCAGTTGGCATTCGATGAGTTGAAGGACAAATTGACCTCAGCACCTGTGTTAGCATTGCCGAGACCGGGAGTTGAGTATTTGGTTTACACCGATGCGTCTTTGCAAGGACTGGGAGGTGTATTGCAGCAGGAGAGACAGGCCATAGCTTACGCTTCCTGTAAGCTTAAGCCTCATGAGAAGAATTACCCCACGCATGATTTGGAGTTGGCAGCGGTAGTATTTGCCTTACGGATTTGGAGGCACTATCTTTTGGGGGAGAAGTTCCAGCTGTTCACGGACCACAAGTCACTACAGTATCTGTTCACGCAGAAGGAATTGAATATGCGGCAGCGTAGGTGGCTTGAATTTGTGAAGGACTACCAGTTAGACATCCAGTAAAACCCGAGTAAGGCTAACGTGGTAGCAGATGCGTTGAGCCGTAGGCCAGTAGATGAGGTGGCAGAGGTGTGGAAGGCTAAGTGGAAGGAATTGGGACACCAGGATGCAGTGGCCTGATCTTTCATGTCTGTGATGACCGTTACACTGCAGATTGTCACAAAGGTAGTACGGGCACAGGCTAATGACTCGTTCTGTCAGGAGCAGATAGTTCGATTGCTAGCAGAGGGAGCCGAGTCCTATACCGTTAGCTCAGACGGGGGATTGCGCTTCAATGGGAGATTGGTAGTTCCGAAAGGGGATAAGTTGCGGCATGATGTGATGGCAGAGTCGCACGGCTCACGGTTCGCAGTACATCCCGGAGGGGACAAAATGTACCAAGACATGAGACGGCAATATTGGTGGAGCGGTATGAAGAGAGATATCGCTGAGTTTGTCTCGAAATGCACCACTTATCAGCTTGTAAAAGTGGATCATCAGAGACCGGCAGGATTGCTACAGCCGTTGGAGGTTCCGGTGTGGATGTGGGAGAACATATCCATGGATTTTGTCACGGGATTGCCTACGTCGCAGAGGGGTCACGACTCCGTTTGGGTAATTGTGGACAGGTTGTCCAAGGTCGCTCACTTCTTACCCGTAAGGACTGACTACACTATGGGACAGTATGCCCAGCTCTTCATTTCAGAGATTGTGAGACTTCACGGTGTGCCCCTAAATATCGTGTCTGACAGAGATAAGATATTTGTTTCGAGGTTTTGGGAGAGTTTCCAGGAGGCCATGGGCACGGAATTGCGGTTGAGTACGGCTTATCATCTGCAGACTGATGGGCAGACAGAGCGCACCAATCAGATGTTGGAGGACATGCTACGCATGTGCATTATTGACTTCGGGGGTGGATGGGAGCAGTACCTTCCCCTGGTAGAGTTTGCTTACAACAACTCCTATCAGTTCACGATTGGCATGGCCCCGTTTGAGGCATTGTACGGTAGGCCTTGTCGTTCCCCAGCATGTTGGTTGGAGGTGGGGGACAACAAACTACTTGGGCCGGAAGTGATTCAGGATACTTCGGCAAGGATTGAGTTGATTCGGAGTCGCATTCGGGTAGCTCAAGACAGGCAGAAGAGTTATGCTGATGCGAAGAGGTTTTTCAGGGAGTTCCAAGTGGGGGACCAGGTTTTGCTTAGGGTTTCTCTGATGAAGGGGATTATGCGATTCGGGAAGAAGGGGAAGTTGGCACCGAGGTATGTGGGGCCGTTTCCTATTATTGAGCGGATCGGACCCGTTGCGTATAGACTTGGACTACCGGAGCACTTGCATCGGATTCACGATGTGTTCCATATTTCCTCGCTGAGGAAATACCTTAGAGATAATTTGGCTCATTCTCACATTGCTGTGGAGGACATCGATCTCCAGCCGGATAGCTCCTACGAGGAGGGGCCAATTGCTATTTTTGACCGAAGCGAGAGGAAACTGCGGTCAAAGATAGTTCCGTTAGTGCGTGTTCAGTGGCGACATCACAATGTCGAGGAGTCCACATGGGAGCGCGAGGAGGAGATGCGCGAGCGTTATCCAGAGCTGTTTTTAGCAGGTACTTTCTAGTTTCGAATTTCGGGACGAAATTCAGTTATTAGGGGGGAAGTATGTAATACCCCGTATTTTTGTCTATATTTATTTTTGGGATTAATTAATTAAATGCGTATTAATTGGAAATTAATCCGTGTTATAAATACTAATGAGATGCGAATTGGTATTTGATTATGTGCATATATGATTATATATGTATTTGGTATTATAAAATTTGTCGTGAGATTTATATACGGCATTTTAGAAATTTTTTTGAGACGCGTGGGACCGCCGCGTCACGGTATAATATTTTGTTAATAAAAGTGAATTTAAAATCTATAATCTGTATGGTCGTTTTGAGTGCGCCAACGCGTCCGGAAGGGTCGAGATAGTCAGAAAACACTAGCCGGGGGTATAGTTTGGGTCCCGGGGTATTTTTAGGCCATACCGGTAACTTAAAGGGTATTTTGGTAATTTTACATTTTTAGGAATCAAAAGTGACGAAAATTAGAGATGTAAATCTGATGTGGATTAAACCCATTAAGCCCATTAACCAACCCATATTAACCTAGAAGGCTACGTAGGTTGTCATTTAGGTTTTCTAAGTTTCCCCAAATCAAAACCCTAACCACCTTGAGCCACCATTGGAGAAGGAACTTAGAGAGAGAGGAAACTCTGCAGAATCTTCACCAAACCTACACCAAATCAGAAATCAAACCAAGGCAAGTGGTTTAATTATGTTTAATTTCAGCAAATGTTCTTTCCATGTTAGAAAATTCGGATTTATGGTTTGTTCTTGATAAATATGAAAACCCATGTAGTTTAGATCATAGAACTTGAGATATTGTGAAGAGAATTGCATGTAGAATAGTTTGGAGACAATTAATCTGATGTTAATACATGATTGGGTGAAAGAAAAACGAATTAAATTCTGGAATTTGATGTTGATATATATCTAGGGTTCATGTTCTTGATGATATTGGGGAAAAGTATAAAATCTTGGGATTTAATGATGTTTAGGATGCCTTATTGCCTTAAAAGACGTTAGTTTATAACCTAAGCATGTTTTAGTATGATTAGAGGACTTAAATCATTGTTAGAACAAACTTTGGAGAAGGATTGAAGTGATAAAAATGGTGAAAAACGAGATGGGAAAAATCTGGGCCGAAACTGGTAGCTCGTTAGAAGCAGGCCCCAGGTCGTTCGAACGAACTCGTTCGAATGAGCTTCTAACGAGTTGACCAGTCGTTACTAACGAGAAGGGATCTCGTTCGATATCTCGTTCGAACGAGATATCGTTAGAAGGAACAGTTCGTTCGAACGAACTGGATCTCGTTCGAACAGCCTCGTTCGAACGAGACTTCTAACGACCTGACAGTCCAAACTCGTTCGAACAGTCTCGTTCGAACGAAACTTCTAACGAGTTGACAGTTTGGTCCTTTTAGAACTGTTTTGACTTTTGGAGTCCCGAAAACTGGTTCAAGGGTAGAGTTAGCATTCCTTTGATGATATAGTGATAGAATTGGGACTTTTGGGTCATTGAGAGGAGTAAATTATATACGAGAGTTATATTCAATGAACCATTTGGGTTGAGACGTGAGTGTCTACTACGACGTGAGATAATTATGGCGCGTATAGTTACAAACCGGAATAGTATGTATTGTAATAATTATAGTTAGTACGAGAGTGCAATATGTACTACGATTAAAATACGGTATTACTAAGATGTGTGTTTACTTAGTATTGGTATATGGATTGTGTGTATGACATACCTACCATACTTGCTATCACGGGAGGTTGCATTCGCTTAGGACCCTCTAATCCTTGTGTGCCTACGGGGGGGATATAGACTGGTACCTCGATGAACATAGGTCATAGAAAGACTTATTGTGATATTAATAAGTCGGCTGATCATGGGAGCGTAGGTATGTGCGTGACCCATGTGATGGTGACTGTGTTCGCCTCCACTATTTGTGATTTGTGTTATCTGAACTATTCCTGAGAGATTCGGAATGTGTGATCCTTATGTACGTGATGTACCGGGATGGATAGCAGAGTATGTGTGCACCACAGCTTAGTTCGCGGGGTGCTTGTACTGTATATATGATATGAATAATATACATTATATTAATGGGAATCCTCATGTTAATGTTGTGAAAATATTACGGTATTGTTTCGAGATATATAATGAGTTAACTGATAGTTATATCAATGACATATTTAGTAACTGAGTTTACGTTAAACCTCTATTTAATTACGAGCGTTGTTATGTTAAATGGAACCGAGTAATATGGGTAGAACCTTTGGTAGTCTAGCTAGTTATGTTGTCAGTTAGATAGTAGTATGGGTCGATATAGATGGGTACTTACGTTAGGAGTGCACAGTTAGACGAGAGGTGAGAATATCATGCGAGTGTACGTCCTAACATGTACTTTGCATTTAATGTTTTAAATGTTTTTAAAGCACTTGCAGGTTTTTAAAATATAACTCCACATTCGGGCTCTGACCCGTTTGCTTTTCAAATCTCTTTTTCTTTGTAAAACCATTTTAGGTGCCCAGCCACAAGGACACCAAGCATAGGTTACTCATTCAGGTGACGAGCTGTAGCTGCTTGTGGAAGCTACAGGGATTTGCATGTAGACGCTTCTATCTTTTGGATTCCAGAGTCACCATCTATCAGTTGTAGGGCATGTTGCCCATTTCTTTAGAGACATCTTTTATATTTCAGTTTTCAGACTTTAGCATGTTTTATTTCAGTTTCGGTTATTCATTTCAGTTATGGGATTGTAGTGAGGAGTTTTCCTCCAGACTTTATTTACTCTATTGTGATGGTTATTCGTTTTACTTCAGTATGGTGAATGGTGTTATTTATTTCTTCATTACACTTGTTGCATGTTAATCAGACTTAAATTAAAATTTGGCAACTTGCTTTTTAAATACTAGGTGGTTAGAAATAATAAAATGTTTTCGACAGTGATGCTATTAACTGAGCCAACTTGGCATTTTGAATTAATTTTATAAAGGAGTAGCTACCCGGTATTTAATTAGTCGGGGTGTCACACAAAGCTCTTATACCAATTGAAAAACTACCACTTAAGTTGTTTAATACAAGATTAAACTATCTAAATGACTCCGAACAGTTTGTTGAAGAAACTCTTTTCTTAAAACAAATTATAAACACAAGATGTGTAAAACAGTTATGAACGAGTAATTTCAGTTATAGGTTTACTAGTTTTGAAAAACAAAACTTTAAGCAAAATAAAACAGAACCAACCTCAAGAAGGGGATGAGAGTAAAAGGAAGTGTACACAAGCGATTTTAACGTGGTAAAACCCCACCCAATTGGGGAAACATCCACAGCGAACTCTACGCCACAAAAGTAAAAAGTCCACTAAAAATGAGTAACAGATTACAAGCTATATAACAATCTAGACACACAATCAAACCTAATCTAAGTGTAGAAATGTACCAACTCCTCTGGCGTGTTCTGACTTCTCCTAAGGTTCTGATGTTGCTGATGTTCTCCCAACTTCTTATCTTTACTCCTTTTAGCTTTATGTTGACTCTAACAGTCCAGTATCTCAACACCAACATGTTTCAGTGTAGTAGTGTGAAGGTGTATTTAGTGAAGTGCTCTAAACTCATGCATGAAACACACACACACACACACACACACTAAATTACAGACAATATGAGAATCAAATTACAAACAGATCTCTCTAGATGCAAAGGTTTCTAAAATCAGCTTAGTCAAATAAGTCAAATTTTGGATCTTTTAAATAACCCGCAGATCAAGAAGGAATCTTTCTATACAAACTAGCCAATATCCTATGCACTTTCTTTGTTTTGAAAATAGTAAATGAAAGTGAAAACCCCAATCAAGATCACAAAACTAGATCCAAATCTAACAGTTTGAGTAAGTTGAAATCAGAAAGGATATTGTTGGTATAAGGTTTGAAAACAACATTTATTTTGACAATAACCAACAAAGAATGGATTTCTCGAAACAAGAAATTAGATCTAGTCACTAACTACGTGATCTGTATCACAGAGATCAAATCTCAGATTTCTATATGAAGAAATAGAGACTAAATCAACGTGATTAAGTTGGTAATGAGATATAAGACAGTAGAGGAAAAACTTCTCAAATCACTAACTATAAACACTCAAAAAAAGGTTTTCTGGTTTGGATTTGGTTTGAAGTTTGAGTTAGGGTTTGTAAAAACTGTACGAACTCTCTCTCTCTCTCTCTCTAACTCTTTTTCTCTCTACTCTCTCTTCTATCTCTTCTATCTCTACTCTCTCTTTTCTCTCAGGGGAAACAAATGACTAAAAAAATTACAAAATCGAAGTCGAGGTCTCCTTTTATACTGAGAGTAAATGGCTTTGGAAGATCGAAGTGAAATGAACGATCATGATGCATTCGAAGATGATCTAAGGGGTGCCAAGCCACCAATTTTAAAATGGATTTGATTGGTTCAAACTCAAACACAGGGATTATAAAAAAACACATGCAGATCATAGATTAAAATCATCCAATGGTGCACAGTGAGTGTTAAGTATGTGAGTGTAGGAAACCACACATCAGGCCGTTGTAACTACAACACGTGTAAGGCTGAGATCGAGTGAAAAATGCATGTTTTTGAGTTATTAGAAATAAAATTTGCACCCACAATATTCTCAAGCGCTTTCGAATTCTACCCAACCAGAATTTATGCCATAAAAATAATTTATAAATATAACCCCAAAGGTTTTTAATCCACCATTTTAATTCCCAAAAAAATCATTTTCAGTTTTTAAATTCCCAAGAATAGTAGAAAATAAATTTAAAGGGAATTAACTCACACCCAACCAAATATATCATGATATGATGTATGTATGCAATCCTGGTGTGTTGGTGAGCTACCTTTAAGAACTTATAGAGGAATTAAATGAAGAGTCTGAGGTTCTTTGGTAACTAGGGATAGGACTCAAATTTTGTCATAATTTCCAAACTAGATGAGAACCTATATAGTATAGATTTAAGTCAGTCAAGGATATAGGGTGCTTCATAGGATTGAAAATTGGAGATTATGTGGGAAAAATTTGACAGGGCTAGTGCCTTAAGGATCGTTAAACCACTCAAGATAGGTTAAGATCATTTACTAACTTTTCAGTTATCACATCATCATCCAATCCAAGGGCATGTACTCAGCAAATTCTCCACCACATGGAATCACCTTTGGAAATAAACCGTATGGGATCATATCAATCATGGTGAAAAAACTCCTTATAAAGGATAAAATCCATGACCTCGTCCCTTATTAGCTTGACAAGACACGACCTTGAGGGAATAAGCATCATCCCATTATTATTGCATGCTCAATGTTTGATTAGGCTTACTCTATGACTCTTAGATTTCTCATTATGTTTAGTTCATCTCAGAAGAAAAAAAATTAAGAACTAAATATTTAAAGGGAAACCTCATAGAAGATATCTTAGGATCGGGACACCAACAGACTGAGGACATTTCACTCTTGATGGCATGTATTAATCACCTCTATGAAGCACAAACCTCACTACATGTCGAAAATAACCTCTTCGGCCAAAGATTTCTAATGCTAAAGTTCGCGGGCTTCACGAATGTGTTATAGGCCTAGGACACTAAAATAAAAATAGAGGTCATGGCCTCTAAGAAGAAGTTTGCAGTAGAAATGGCCAAGGTGAAGAAAATGAAACATGAGGCACATCTAGAGAAATTGTACGATGAGTTCACCCCTCTCAACTGTGACCTGGAAATTATTTTGACCAACATCAAAGAAGAAAACCTCCTCAAATGGCCAAAGAAGCTCAAAACTCCCATTACTAGGAGAGACGAAGAGCAAATGGTGTGAATTCCACAATGAACATAACAATATAACCAAAAAAAACCACAACTTATAGAATGAGGTCGAAAGATTAGTCAGGTAGGGAATGCTTTTAAGGTTCACACAAACTGTGACCTCTAACTAAGCAGCAAGGAGGTCGCGGCCTAAAAGATGTTTTGAGGGCGATTTTGCTAATTTTGTATGTTTTTAGTTATTAAAAGGCCATAATTAGGACAGAAAAGCAACTTCGGTATCCCTCAAATTCATATTAATGAAAATTTAATAATTTTCCTTAATTCCTTTGCAATTTTTGTTTAGTAGGTTTAACTAAAACCCTAGTAATAATCACACCTCAAGACAACTACAAAGGCTATGGATCATCAAATCATAAGAGAAGACTGCGACTGTCGATGGCACATGCCTATTAATAGCTGTAGAGGTAGAGGTTTACATAAACCCAGAAGAAAGAAAACCACGGTTGTAGATGGCGTATGCCTATGAACGGGTGCGGAGGTAAAGGTGCCAATAAACCTAGGAGCTGAAAGGCGAAGAAAGACTCACCTTCGACAAAAAAGGTTAACTCATAAGAAACGAATACTTCGGTCAGAGTAACAAACTTAGTCCTCCCATAGATCCTTACTATCGAAGCTTTGCGTTAATAGTTCTGGCCAGATCCTCTAAATAGTGGTACCCTAATTGGAGTGACTCTATTTTACCAAATTCGAGGCAGACTTTAGAATAGCACATCATCATACGTATACCCTATAAGCTTAGAGGGATATTAAAACATACCTCATCAGCCTGGGAGCCTTCTAAACATACCTTAGAAGCCTAAGGAGGAATATAAATAATACTTCAATATATTTTAAAGATGTTAAGAACTCGAAGGCCATGGTGGCAAGAGAAGATTGCAGAAGAGAGATAGTATACAAATGTCCACTGTCAGCAAATGGCAATAAGTTATGCCTAAAGCCTTAGGGGGACTTATACACCAGATGCTACTGAGTACAATTCAAAGCCTTTAGACATAACATTTTATTAAGGTTGCAAGTACAATTGAGTTCAACAAGATCGCGACATCAAATAAGAGAATGATCACCATTGAATAAACTAAGTCCACGGATGTTACAAGGAAAGCCTTAGGGATCACTATTAACCCATAAGCCATGGAATATAACCTAAAGCCTCTAGAAAACTTCGATTGTCATGACCATAAGAAAGTCTAGCAGTAAAACTAAGTGCAGTGGCTAATAGTAAGTTGCAGCAGAAAATAATCAATCAATTCAGATAATGTTACAAAGTGAAGACAATAATTCATGCAAGACAAAGTTAAAGTGAAAATATAAGGCTTAGAAGATAAAGGAAATTTTCGTTACATCAGAATATTTTTTATTACAAAGAAATTCAAAAATTACAAGTTTAAGGAAATAAAGAGTAAACGTTGTGGAGTCTAAAACTTTACATAGCCTTCTTTATCATTGTCTTCCTCCATGCCAGTTCAAGTTTCCTCAACCTCCAAAGCAGCAGCAGTCGCTGCCTCTTCTTTCTCTCTTTGTCATCGCTCATCAACTTCTCTCATCTCAGCCTCGCACTGAATGTGCTCGACATCAGTGAAACTCAAAGAAAAAATAACCTCCTTGGCCTTTATGAAAGTTCTTAGCAACTTTATGCCTAATTTTCTTATAGTTGTGGATGTAGGCCTTATTCTGGCTGATCAAAAAATCTTTCAAAGTTTCGAAAGAGACCACAGCATCAGCAGCAACCTTTTTTCAGCACTACGACTTATTCAACAATCATCCTTTAAATAACCATAACTTTATTATCGATCACTTTTTGCATGGCCACGGAATGAATTTGAAGAAATCTTTCACCTAACACTTTTAACTTTCTCTTCACTAGTCGTGGCCTATTTTGAAACTTTCAGAAACTTGGGCTTGACACCTTTAGTGCCTCCGCGACCTGCTTAATATTCTCCTAGGCCTTAGTGTTGGCTTGAACAATAGCCGCCAATTTATCCTCGGCATCAAGTTGGGCAGATTTTAAAAAGACATCCATAGACATCTTCCCACTTCAAATAAGGAAGACTCGACCCTCTCCACTTCAGCCTAAAGTAAGTCCCCCGCAACCTTGTGTTGGATATAGATATCTTTATAATTAGCCCTATGACTCATGCAAGCCTCAACGGCCTACATAAATAATAGAACAAAGGAGTTAGTAAGAAAAATAGACAAACTTAAACTAAAAGGTCGCATACGTACATGCTTACCTTGAGAAGGAAGTGCAATTGGTAATTTTTCAAGTCCTCGACATCTTTCTCAAATAGTTGTTCGAGGTCGGAGGAGTTGGAAGCCTTCTTTATCACCAAGACCTCAGTTTCCTATATAGAATTTTTGTCGGTTGGCCTAACACGAGGTCTTGGCTGTGGATGCAAAAACCTATTAGTGGGGATGGTAACATCAACGTCGATTGGAGGACTAGACCGCAAAGGTGTATGAATGATGGATATATGGCCAGTGATTATTGGCCCTTGATTTTTCTCCTCCTCGATGGGGGAACCTAATCCTGCACTAGCTATATCTACCACGGCATCCTCAGATTGAACCATCAATCGCGAACTCATTTTAAGTCATAATGGGAACCTCATTCGCTAGAGCAGAATCCTTGCTTGCAGCCCTTTTCCTCCTTTTTCCCTTAGCATTCCTAAGAGCCTGCTTTAGGACTTGGGTGTTTTCTTTCATCTCATGAAGATGGGAAAGAAGAAACTCTCTATCGATTTCCATGATTGGCTTGTTGTTCGCAGATGTACCTTCACAGTAAGAGAATGTCAGCGCAATAATTTAACACACTTATTTGAAGACAAACTAGGCTGCATCCTAGAGATTTATTTTATCTACAGATGGCCCAATATGGGAAAAATGAGTTTTATAATAACTAGACATGTACAAGGCTTTCAGAGTGACCATGGATAATAAGTCCTTCTTGCTATAAGATATGTCTACCGTGACCTCAATTCTCACCCTTTGATGTTTCGTGGGAGTCAATCCTGCACAGACTGTAACAAAATAAAAAAAAAAGATACAAGTTAGAAAAAAACTCAAGAAATGAACACAGAGGCCGCAGCCACATTAAAATATATTTCTACCTTTTAAGGGAGGTGACCCCAAAATCGCAGAAGATTATATGTCATATCTCTCTCAGATTTCGTGGAATTTATCTCCTAGTTTTCCCTAGAGATGAAAAAATATTTGCCTTTCCAATTTTTAGTGTAAGAATTCTTTTCGGTCATAAAGTAGCCACGTAGTAGCACGAAGGGTTATTTACCTTATCCATCTTCAGTCTGTAGAAATTAAAGAAAGCTGCAGCCGTTATGCCCTTATGGAATTTCTTCTTCCAGACAACTAAGGACGCTTGGATAGCCCTCCACCAAGTTGGATTTTCCTAGGCTAGGGCTAGATGCATTACTTTAAAGATTTTTCTCATTGAGACTAGGACTGACAGCCTCAATCCGAGCAGGAAGGCATGTAAAGGAAAACAAACTCCATCATCGGGGATCACAAACACGATCTTTGGTCCGCAAAAGGAATAGTGCATTTGGTCCCCTCGAGAAATTTATAGATTTTAATTAGATAAGATAGCATATCCTCTGTCATGATGCAAGGATGGTTTCGGGCCATAAGTTCCATGGCTTACTTAGTGCCGTGACTAGAAGGCCCGACTTCAGTATTCCTTATCTCCACGGTGGTTTGAACTTGTTCACTAGTAGTCGCGACCCCATCAATGGTATTCCTATCCACTGGTGTTTGATTATTTATAGATCTAGCGTCCTCTTCATCTCTATTTATTATCCCCATAACCTCCATAGATTCCCTGCAGTTAGAATCCGTAGGGTCAGAATCAACACATGTGCAAATTGGACACTCTTTCAACTGATAACGTCCATGGATTTTTAAAGGTTTTATGTTCAACACTGTGGCTGGAGAATGTGTTTTATCCAAAAACTTTCCAAGTATTATAATGTATAAGTTTGCGACAGGTATATGTAAAACAAAAAAGAGCTCCACATTTAAAGAATTACGACCTGTATGAAAAAAACACTAATTACTTTGGTTTCAATGACCACGGACTCTAGCACAAAGGCCATGGCCATAAGAAAAAGTCGTTCCTAAAAGCTAAGGGTATAAAATTGGGCAAAAGTTGTGGATTCCTATAGGTTAATTGTACATGTCTGCAGTAGGTCTCAAAAAGCCTTAGGCCACGGACTCCTGTAAGTTAATTGTCCACATCCGCAACATATATTCATATACCTAAAGCAATTCCAAGTATTCTAGCGAAAAGTAACGATAACACTCTACGACATCTTGTGTCAAATGATTTTCATGGGTCCAAGGCCACAGCCAATTGAAAAGGCTATAGTAATTAGCCAAAGGTCGCAACCTAGAAAAACAAACACCCAGATTTATTATTCAAAAATTCAACAAGATCAAATAAGGAAAAACTAGGTTTTGGACCAAAAACACACCACGAACAATGATTCATGTTCTTGTCCTAATACCGACCACAAAATAATCTTAAAATCCAACATTCAACCCAAAAACCTTCGAAACCCAACAAACTCAGAAGAGCCATTGTTTACAGGTTAGACTCAATTCAGGTGTATATGATTACAGTTTAGGTTTGATTCAAACCAAATTGGATGTTTATGTTTTACAGGTTGAATTCTAGTCAAGGTTGAGAATCATTAAGAATGACGAACTCAAAAGAACCCTAATTTCTACATATTGAGTTATTTCAACATAAATCCAAGACCTATAATGTAAACGAAATCAAACACACATGTGAGTACAAACTAAAAAGAATTTGCAAAATAAATAGGTGTAAAACTTTCCTAAATTAAAGCAAAATCTTGTCAAAAATTCCCCTGGTGACTAAAGAAAATTGCCTAGGCACTCGTCAAATATCGCAAAATTTTTGCTCTTAAGGTTGACAAAGGTAAATGAGGTCATTACCTTAACCCATTCATATAAATGTAAGTAGAATTTAAACGTAATAGAATTTAAAGTGCCTTAGTAATAGGTTGTGGTATTAACAATACCTTATCCTCTTAACGATAAGCCTCGGCATTTACAAAGCCTCAGACCTAAAATTCTATGTATTTGATATCTCAAAAGGAAAAAAAACATCTCAAGCAAGGCCTCGGCTCCAAAGTAACGCTCCGCGGACATGAAAAAGCCCCACCACTAAATCACTTATCTCTTAGCACTAAAACTTCGGGGCTTATGTTATACCTAAAATACGTCGGCCAATGACTGAGAGACAAATGGAGTGAAAGGCGACACAAACACACCGAGATATACTCTAAGGACTAAAACAAGGCCTCGATCGATAAATAAAGCCACGAAAAGGTCTATAACCAGGCCATAAACTAAGATATATTCCCCTATTTAATACACAAGACCATGGCCTGGTACACAAATAGGCCATGGACCTATTGAAAATGCCTCATAAGGACACGGCTACGTGCCTCAAAGGTCGTAACTTCTATACTTTAACATTACTCCAGAAGTAAAGGTCGCGGACCCTTACACATCATCAATGGACTTCTAGTTGTCCACTTTCTAAAAATATTCCTTCTTACCATCCATATTCACAATGAACATGCACAGTGCACGTGAGGCTCATAACCAACTACTATGAATAGAGGTTCATACCCCATCACTTGATTGGAAAAAATCTAGGTAGTGAAGCTTTGCCCGGCTCTCTCTGTCTTCTCTCTATGATGGAGTCTCCACTCCGATCATTTGCACCGGAAGCCCAAGACAAATATAATTGTGGCCTCCTAATAGTTTGGACAATAAGGCCACGGCCTCCACTCCATAGTAGCAAGTATATCATTGTATTTAGACTACTTTTCTCTTCTTATATGCCTATAAGGCATCCTACATATACTGAATGCATACATATGATAAAAGGCACCAAAATGGACGTAGGCTTGTTTTCATGGCCGAACCACTCTAAATCTCGTGTTTATCCCCCCTTATCTGTATTTACTCTATTTCTATACTTTGACGCTTTGATGGCATGATTTACTCATGTAGCTACATTTTTACTGCAACTAACCATACTTGTTCCTCAATGGACTTAAGCGCAAATTTCATACGCGATTTCTAGTACACATAATTAGACCCATCAAACAAAGGTGGCCTAGAAAATAATGGACCCTCTATATAAAAACCTCCTGGATTCATGCCTAAATAACTTGTAGACACTCGCTCTGATACAAATTTGAAAGTCCTCCAACACTAAGGATTATTTGGATTGCCAAAAAAAACACCAATTTGAAATTTTTTTCAATTTTAATTAAATGCTAAACCCATTAATCATGAATCAATTAAACTGAATGTTGTGTAAGAAGATTACCAAATTTATCTTTCCCTAAAACATGCATTTATGTGAGTATGCCAAAATTAAAATAAATCAATCACATAACAGGCCGATGTATGAGGAAAACCCATAACGAAAAAAACTTTGGACGGCCTAGCCATGTAAATTCACTATGATCTAGGAATTATACAAGGATAAAAAATGACTTACACAATCGACTCGACTCCTTCAAGCCTTGATGTTATTTTCATTCCTTAAACCTTCTTCACATCGACACGTAGAATTCCACCCATGAACTGCCACAACGTGCGCTCCGTACATGTCTCGGTGTCTACTAATCTTTACTATCAAACCACCATACAATACAGAGTCCACCATCAAGTCACAACACACACAAAATCCACCGTATGAAACAGTATTCAACAAATATAAAGAATAAACGAACTTTGGTGCTGAAACATGATATCTCAAATAAGTATATTTTAGATGAAACTTGGATCTCAAACTATTGGATTTAAACAAGGGTTTTGAAGCTTTTTATTGCTCTTGGAAAAGTGATTTTGAAACTCTTAAAAAATTAAAATTATTTTACAACCTTGTATTTATAAAAAAAATGAAAACGAGGCGGCATAAAAATCGAGACAAGCTTATTCAAACGAAAATGCTAGGGTCATTCTAACGAGTCGTACAATCTTGTTTAAATGAAATAAATATCATTTATACGAGATAGACAAACTCGTGTAAATGAGGATCAAATGACTTTCGAGCGAAATCTTCCTGTGAAACTAAATCAACTCGTTCAAAGCTCTTCGAATAAAAATTGTATTTTTGTTTTAACGAACATTTAACTCGTTTGAACAACTTTAAAAAAAAACATTTTTCTTCTTAAAAATCCTTTTATGAATAAATGGCCTCAAAGAATATGTATATAAACTAACAAACCAATTAATATCTAGGGATCAAAATAAATGCACATTCATACCTCTTCAGATCCGTCAAACATTGGATACTAAACTCGGCACGATAACACAGAACGATGATAAAGTCACTTTCACTACACCAAAACAAGCTTTTAGTAAGAGACTACTTTTTTTATTACTGATAGTATTTTACCATTATTATTTCTTACGCTAAATTACTGGTAGTAATATAATATATCCGTTACTAATTTTAGTTCAATATTTTAAAAGTGTATATTAAAAAAGAAAAAGGGAAATTTTCCCTCCAAACAAAAAAAAAGCCCGACTCTAGCAAAAAAAAATTCCCCAACACATCACATAGGGTTTCTCCTCCTCAACACATCGCATAGGTCAACACTCCTTATTTATTCCGAATTGCCAACCTCGGCTCATCTCATTTATTCATCGGATCGGCCAACACATCACATAAGTCGGCGTTCCTAACACGGATCGTATTGTTCGTCCAGTCATCAGTGCCTTCCCTATTCGTACTGTTCAATACCAAGATAAATTTCATTTTTTTGTTTTCATGAGTTTTATCCTCTCTTTTTTCTTTTTATCAGTTTCTTAAAATCCATATTTGGCTACGCTTTTTATGATATGGTCTAGGGTTTGTACTCAAAGTTTTCGTCTTGTTTGTTGGTTTTGTGGTGACCTTCATGTATCGAAATGAGATACCATTAAAATAAGATAGTATTGATCATCCACATCTAATGTATTTCTTATTTCTCTATTTAATTATATAGTTTTTTTTATCTTTTATGGACCTTTTAGATTAACGATATTAATTCACATATTCTAAATCTAATATTTAAATATGAGTTAATGAACCTTCACATAACAAGATATAATTTCACATCTCAAAATGAGACCAACAAAAACATAATAGTTTTTTATTTATATACCTACCTAAAACTTTTAGAGAAAAATTTCCATCACTCTAGTGTTTACACCCAAATGAGTTTATTCCAAGTTCTTATATACTTATCAATTGCTTGGAGTTAGGCACCGGTTTTCTCTACACCGAATTGAAGAGAAGTTTTGGGTTTTGCTTCCACCACCCACAAAAAAAGAAGAAGTGTTCTTATGTTGATTTACCCACACGGATAAAGGCTCCATGCTCGGGTGACGGTGACCATATAAAGTCCTATCGGTGGATTCCGAGACCGCGGTGGTGTTCCAAGGTTATTCGCTAGGAAGACGTGTCTACAAGAAGAAGCGTCGAGGCTTGACAGGGATCGAGTCGAGTGTTGTAAGTCTATCTGTCTTGTAATTATAATTTCGTATCCAGTGGATTTGTGGCTAGGGCCGTCCGAGGTTGTTTCCCGTCTTGGGTTTTTCCTCGTACATCGCGGCGTAGTGTGATTGATTTATTTTATCTTGCAAAATAATGTAGAACGCATGCTTAGGATAATTCAAGATAAAATTCGGTTTAAATTATCACACTCAATTTAATTTGGACTTATATTGAATTTTGGGTAAAGTTTATTTAATTCAAGTCATTTGCCAAATTTGGTTTCGCCTAATTTGCTAATATTGACAAATATGACTTAGGCAAATTCTAGGACTTGGATTAACGAATTGGTTTAAGTGAATATGTTAATTGATTAATTTTACTTCACTTGGTGTAATTTTAATTTGTTTAAGAAAATTAAAATTTTCTGTTTGTTTTATAATTGAACCATCTTACGCTTCCGCATCGAGTTTGTTTTATACATAAAAGGAAATTAGAACGTTTTCAAATTGGAATCAGAGCCAAGGCGATAAATTATTTCGTTGACGATCTTTTAAATCATTTTTGGCTAAAATGGATTTTTCCCCATTTTCAAAATTTCCTATTTTCGATGGTTCAAACTACGCGTACTGGAAAGCGCGTATGAGATCGGCACTAAAATCTATCGACGAAAGAGTTTGGATGTCTGTTGTTAACGGGTGGTCCCCACCAACTTATTTAGTTGAAAATGAACGTGTTATCAAACCCGCCGATAAATGGACTGAAAATGAGTTTAAACTTGTTAATTTCAATTCCCGTGGGTTAAATGCCTTGTTTAGCGTTGTCACACCTGATGAATTCCGACGTATTATGACATGTGAGACCGCTAAAGAAGCTTGGAATATTTTACAATTAACTCATGAAGGAACTAGTGTCGTTAAAGCTTCAAAACTTCAAAACCTCACCACTCAATTTGAAACTATCAAAATGAATGAAAAAGAAACTTTTGATGAATTCTATGCTAGACTTTCTGATATTGTTAATTCATCTTTTAACTTGGGTTAGAAAATACCTGACAACCGTGTTGTAAAGAAAATTTTAAGGTCCCTACCCGATAGATTTATTCCAAAAGTGACCGTTTTAAATTCTTTACCCACTCTAGCCTCTACGAAATTAGAAGAGCTTGTAGGTGATTTACAAACATATGAACTGGATATGTTTCCCTCTAAAACTGAAAGGAAAATCGAAAAGGGCGTTGCTTTAAAAGCCCGAAAAGAGGTCAAACAAGTAGTAGAGAGCGATAGTGATAGTGACTCGGAAAACATGGCTTTATTTGCTCGCAAATTTAGAAAATTTCTTAAAATTAACAAAGATAAATTTAAAAATGATTTTAAGAAATTTGAATCTTCTAAGCATGACAAGAACGAGAAGATTTCTAAAGCGGAGAAGATTCCTAAAGCCGAAAAGATCCCTAAACCTAGTAATGAAAATTTAGAGAGGGACGAGTCTAATAAGTGTTTCGGTTGTGAAGGTTATGGCCATAGAGCTTATGAGTACCCCACTAAACTAAGGAACGAGGGTAAGCGACCCATTTCATATAATGCGACCCTTAGTGATAAGGAAGAGAAGCCCGATTCCCCCACTAAGAAAAATTTTGTGGCTTTTATGGCTAGTCATGTGAGTGATAGTGAGAACTCATCGATTGAATAAACTTTAACTCAAGACACTTCCAAGGTCATAGTTTATGATTCTCTTGTTTTTGATGATAGTGAGAGTGGAGAAAAAAGAGAGAGTGAAAATGAAGAAGAGGTTAATGTGAGTGAACTTCAAAATGCTTTTCAAGAACTTTATAAAGAATCTATTAAATTGAAAAGAGCAAAATTGAAGTTAGAAGCTAGTTTAAGAGAGAGTGTCAAGGTCGTTGATGACAATGATTTAATAGAAGACCTTAGGACACATGTGAAGACTCTTCAAGAGAAGCTTGAATATGTAGAAGGCGAGAGAGATAGCCTTAGAGGTTTAATGGAATCCTTGAAAAAGGAGCTTCTTGCTTTTGAAGAGCGAAATGTTTTATTAGAGTCTAACATTTTAGAATTGCAAAATAAATTAAAAGACTCTAGTAATGTCAAATTTGATTTGGAGTGTCGTTCGGAAAAATTAGATAAAATCTTAGGAATGGTCTAAATTAAAAATGACACTTGTGGTTTAGGCTTCAATACTTGTAATGAATTTACTCATAATGCCCAAACTAATGTTTTAGGAGAATCTACTAGGAATACATTTAAAGATCACTCCTTAAGTAATTCTTTTCGACATGTTCTCACTTGTACACATTGTGGTCGACAAGGTCATCTTAAGAAATTTTTTTTGATCTTAAACGAATTCCTAGAAAACCCCATAGTAAAGTAACCACAGTAGTTAAAGTTCCTACACCCCAAGATAGTCATTCTTCATTAATTTGGGTTAGGAAATCCGACTTGGTTACCTTGCAAAATAGGGTTTTTGATTCTCATTTACTTTCACATGCTTCCTCCCTTGCTAAATCTAAAGGATTAATGTGTTAGTGTTTGCATACTTTAGAGTTAGTACTTCATGCTATATTCACATGATAAATGTATGCTTGTTTAATCATTTTCTAGTCTATACACCATGCTTATCACATGCTAGAATTATGATTTTTGGTTTATCTTTTGTATTATATTTCCTTCATTTTGTTTGCATTAAATGAAAAATACAAAAAGATTTTTGTTTATCATTTGGGTTTTATCTCTCGATAATTTAAGCTTAATGAAAGATTCAAATGATTTTTGTTTATCCTTTTGAGTATATATATTTATCTTTGGTGAAAAATGTTAAAAACTCAAAAAGATGTTTTATGTGTGTATTTTAGTTTGACACACTTTATGTGGCATATATTTGTGTTTGAATCCCATCTTTTACGCTCACACGTGGCTAGAACTTTTGGTTTAGAGTTTCAATCCTTAAAATGTTTTTTACCATGTTTTATATGGAGTAGTTGGATTTTGTATTGTTTAAATGGATTCTATTTTTATATGCCTCTTTTCACACATGCACGAGCTCTTTTGAAATCTTAATGTCACATGTTATATTTGAGCTTTTTGAGGTGTTCTCCTACCAATCTAGTCATCTACATATCTATGACCTAGGAGGACTAGTGCATGTCACAATGCGTTGCACGTGAGCTTTGTGAGATAAAAAAATTATATATCTAAATGTGCACGGGGAAGGGCTCCGAAAGGATGAATTAAATCCTTTGCGATAGTAATCCACCGTTTATTGGATCTAAAAGAAATACGTGATCCAAAGGCCTAAAAATAGAATAATTGGCATTAAAAAGAAAATAATTGCCAAGGCCTATGTTTGTTTGATATATTCATTCAAAAGCAAAAGAATATATATGATTATTGAGGGAGAATTGGATGGTATATCAACGGTTTGCACAATGTCCGTTTATCCTAGTTGTCTTTAATGTCATGACTCTATTTGGTTTGTAGAATCATCATCATGCTAGGCTTGTATGCATTGTGTATGTTTGTTCATTGAGTTCAATCTTCATATTGTCACATGAGGTTATATTTAAATGTGATAAAGTTTGCAATCAAATGAGAACTCCGTGAATGTTTATTAAGTGTTTGGGTCTAAATTTAATTGTTGCTAGTTCACACCCCTACACTTCCGTTTTCATATGACACATTTTTGTCATACGAGTGTGCAAACTTATTGTATTTTTGTGTCATGTGTGTGTTTATATCTATATATATATGCAAGTACTATATTGGTATATTTCTAGGATATATATATATATATATATATATATGATATTTGTTTGTCTTTGCCTTGATTTCTAGTCCATCCATGCTTATACTTCATTATTGGTATCTATTTTGGATTAGTTATGCTTTTGTTGCTCATGTGCTTTAATGTCTCAACACTTTAAGCTTCAACGTGTTTATTAGTTCTTTATCCTTTTGCCTATTCCTGAACAAAAAGGGGGAGAAATGATAGGGGGAGAAATGGTATCTAATCCTATTATTTTCGTATCTTAGTTTGGGGGAGATTTATATTAGGGGGAGACGTCTTTCTAAGTAGGTCATGTGTTTGATAAAGGGGAGAATTAATTTAGGGGGAGTAATTTTAATACTTTGATATTCCCTATGCATTTGATAGTTTGCTAAAGTGTGCAGGAATTCTTCTAAAGCGGCATCTTTCAATGGCAAAGCGTTTGATCCTTGGGTTGAGTCAAGTTTGAGTGGGTTATGTTTTGAGTCAAGTGAGCTTGACGGCCCTTTAGGATTTTTGTTTGGTTTTTGTCCCGGAATAGCCCAAGGGGGAGATTTGTAAGGACACAAATTTCCAATTGAGTCCATATATAGTTTTGGCTCAATTCCGGACAAAAATATTTATTCATAGGATAGTATGTAATTGTAATATTCTCAAGCCTATGAAGTGTTTGTTGAAGACGTAGCGGCAAAGAGTATAAAGCTTCATAAAATATGCCGGTTTGCGTGCCTCGTTTCTACGTCATCAACCATAGTTCCATGCTCCCAAGGTATGAATGCAATATTATATATATAGGAGCTTGGAACAAGTTTATTGGGTGTTAGGTTTTATAAAATCTGCGTTTTATTTTAAGAAAGAATTAATTAAAACTTTAAATAAATGTTTATAAAGTTTTCTGGGCTAAAAATGAATTTTTCAAACTTTCTGGTGGTTCGTTAGATATGTCGTTCGAACGAGTTTTTTCGTTCGAACCAGATGTCGTTCGAACGAGTTTGCCAACGAGGTTCCAGTATAGGCCTATGAAATGTCGTTCGATATGTCGTTCGAACGAACCTTCTGTTCGAACGAGATATCCAACGAGATTCTAACGAGTTCAATCTGGAACGTCGTTAGAAGTCTCGTTCGAACGAAATGTCGTTCGAACGAAATGTCGTTCGAACGAGATGCCAGGCGGGAACAGTTTTTGGCAGTTTTTTGGCAGTTTTGTGCCCACTTCCCCACTTGGTTTTCCAACTTAACTTTTCCATCCTAGTTTATCTCTTAGAGAGAGTTTGAGAGCAAAAATTATTTAGGAAAATGTTCATGTTTTGAGTGAGATTTTTAGAGAAAAATTTCCATCACTCTAGTGTTTACACCCAAATGAGTTTATTCCAAGTTCTTATATACTTATTAATTGCTTGGAGTTAGGCACCGGTTTTCTCTACACCGAATTGAAGAGAAGTTTTGGGTTTTGCTTCCACCACCCACAAAAAAAGAAGAAGTGTTCTTATGTTGATTTACCCACACGGAGAAAGGCTCCATGCTCGGGTGACGGTGACCATATAAAGTCCTATCGGTGGATTCTGAGACCGCGATGGTGTTCCAATGTTATTATTCTGAGACCGCGGTGGTGTTCCAAGGTTATTCGCTAGGAAGACGTGTCTACAAGAAGAAGCGTCGAGGCTTGACAGGGATCGAGTCGAGTGTTGTAAGTCTATCTGTCTTGTAATTATAATTTCGTATCCAGTGGATTTGTGGCTAGGGCCGTCCGAGGTTGTTTCCCATCTTGGGTTTTTCCTCGTACATCGCGGCGTAGTGTGATTGATTTATTTTATCATGCAAAATAACGTAGAACGCATGCTTAGGATAATTCAAGATAAAATTCGATTTATATTATCACACTCAATTTAATTTGGACTTATATTGAATTTTGAGTAAAGTTTATTTAATTCAAGTCATTTGCCAAATTTGGTTTCGCCTAATTTGCTAATATTGACAAATATGACTTAGGCAAATTCTAGGACTTGGATTAACGAATTGGTTTAAGTGAATATATTAATTGATTAATTTTACTTCACTTGGTGTAATTTTAATTTGTTTAAGAAAATTAAATTTTGCTGTTTGTTTTATAATTGAACCATCTTACGCTTCCGCATCGAGTTTGTTTTATACATAAAAGGAAATTAGAACGTTTTCAAAAACCATCAATAATCGTTTTCTAAGAGTAGTACAAGTGTAAAAAATTATGTAAGGGCCCTACACGTAGATATTTTATATAAACTTACATTTATGTATAATTATAAAATTATTTTTGTATCATGATTTGCTCTCTGGCTTGTGTCTAGACTCGTGTTGTGTTTATGGTAATATTAAGACTCGTGTCGTGTTCGTAAAAAAATATTATTCTCACCCCATGTAAACTGGAGATCCTCGACCTAAAATATTGCTCTTGGTCTTGAATAGGACGATCTAAAATATCTTTTTATGAAGGACTAGAACTTAGTTTGATGTTTTTGGACTCTCTCTAATACCCCGTATTTTTATGACTTTTAAATTAGGGGATTTATTAAAATTAATTAGAGATATTAATTTAATATTAATTCAGAAACCATTTAAATATTTACTAGCGTGATGAGAGTTCGTAATTATTGGAATTTTGTTGTAAATTACTTTATGGGTAAAGTAAGATGTGTAATTAAATTTAGTCAAATTAGCATGAGAATATAATTTGATAATTTTGGAAATTTTATCGGGACGCGCCTGTATCGTGTTGGGATTAAATTCGCATTATTAAAAGTGAATAAATTATTAGTCACCCATATGGTTATTTTGAGTGCGTCAATGTGTCCAGAAGGGTCGAGATAGTCAAAATAATGTACCCGGGGGTGTAGTTTGGGTCTCGGGGCGTTTTTAGGCCTAATGAGCATCCCGGGAGGGCGTTTTAGACATTTTGTATTTTTGGGCATAGAAACCCACGAATTTTCTAAGGTTATATCAGGTGTTAGGGGTTTTCTTCAAGGGCTAGCATAACCAAAAACCAAGAACGACCATTGGAGAGGAAGAGGAGAAGCTTTCCAAGGAGTTCTAGGCCAAGAACTCCACCGTTTGCACCGCCGTCACCGCCAAATTGTAGATCGCGCGACGAGGAACACAATCACACCAATTTCTTCCACAAATCAGAAATAAATATTTACATGCAAGTATCTATATTTCTTTATTTTAGTTAATGCTTCAATTATATTAGCCTAGGGTTGATTAGAACTAGTTATCATGAAAGAAATCATATATTGGAGACTAGAATTTGCATGTTGTAGAGGTAAAAATCATATTATGGAAATCAAATTCACATGTAGGGGATAAACCAAGAATTTTCTTTGAGTTAGGATTAGAAATCTGGAAAAAGAATTGGAAGAATTAAGATAAAGAAGAAAATTAGGGTTCTTGAGGTTGATATAGTTTTTTCCCTTTTAAATTGAGATACTCGATGAAAACTCACATGTTTTACGTAGAAAATTATGTATTTGGGTATATGACACTTGTAGTATCATTTGTTGGGAGTTTGGGAGTGTAACATGATGATTTGGATGAGTTTAAACTAGGATTCCCGTAAGTGGATTTTCTGCAGTTTCGTCATAACTGCTTGATTGATCGATCGACCAAAGAGCATCGATTGATCGACCCCCTTCCATCGATCGATCGATCCCTCCTAGAAAATTCATATTCCTCCTTTAAAAAGTATTTTCGATTAAAATGAGTAGTAACCTTTGGACCTTATTAATAGAACATTTTGGGACATAAAGAGGATCAGTAGGACTTAGTAAAAAGGGGGCATTTAAAGTATGGCGAATTTAAAGTTAACGGGGAGTAATTTATTCATAGGAAATTATGGAAACGTGTAATTAAAGGAGTAAGACCCATAAGAAAGCTACGTTAGAAAATAAGAGAGTACCTACTGAATTTATACATTGGGGAATAGAATACTACGAGTGAAATGAGGAATGTATGGAATAATTTCAAATTAAGAATAAAAGAGACGAGTCGTTATATGGGATAATCTAGTAACATGTACTAAGAACGAATATCATTAGTATGGGTCGTGGGCGTACCTAATTTGGAAATGGGAATGGTAGTATACATATATATGACTGTGTTTGTGCATATACTATATACGTGTAAAAATTATGCCTGCGCTACTTGCTATCACTGAGGTTACAGTGCCGGGACAATCTTATCTCGATGGGACCTTTATGGGGGATATTGACTTGTACCCTAGAACATTGGAATCCTTGGTACAGGCTATTTGATAGATAGTTAGACGGTCCTAAGAAACGTGAGGGTATGTGCTGACCTCTTAGTGACTTGGAACTATGCTTCACCTCAATTTGTTGTAACACCCCGCTTAAAATAATAACGGGTGGCCAGCCCTATACTATATTAAATCAGGAATTCCAGATGGTCCAGTCTCAACATCAACTGTCGGTACTATATAATATAGGACTAACTACCCGAAATCATATAAGCGAGATGTTATAATAAATTAAAACTTGCAACACACAACAACCCAACACTACAAAATTTCTAATAAATAAGAGAGATGCAAGAAAGAACTATAAGAAATGAAAGGAATCACTATACATGAATATGCCATATATAAATAAACCCGAATAAGCTGTCGGGTCACAGCAAATACAATAACTAAAATGGAATAATTATAAACATGTATACAAATATCCCTATGATACAAACCCGATATACAACATGAATCCTACCTAGAATTTTAAAGAAGTAGGAAGCGGCTACATGAAACATCCCGCAACAGTCCTCACCTGTCACGGCTCCCAAGACTCTGGATAGATGGTCATCCGGCATCCATGCGGTAGGATACCTGTGGAAATATATATGTATATACAAGAAGGAGGGAGAAGTAAACGGGTCAGAGCCCCGAATGTGTAAAATATATAGCAAGCGTGTTAACCGTGCATAATAAATACCGGTGTACTTAATTTCATAAATAAGTGAGACCGCACTCTCGTGGAACCCCAACTCACCTCTCATCTAAAGGCGCGCACCTATTCGCGTCCTCAAATTTTAGTTAAATTACCCCCATTGATTTTAGGACAACCTAACTTATCAGGCCTAGCCTATATCCACGAGAGCTACCTTCCCGTCATAATCTAAGGATCCACCCATTTCTAATCCTATTAGATTATGATTACAACAATTATGCCATAAAAGGCTTAATGAATTCCGATTAATAATCTCATGAATTATAATTATCAAAATTCCTAAAACATTACCCCTATACATATACATATATATATATATATCTATATAGGCTAAGAACATAAGAATTAATATACTTAATAATATGCACATGGAATATTGGCAAGACTTCTCTCTAATCCCAAAATTGTACTAGGTTTCGTGCGTGGGGAGTCTCGCAAAGCGAAATCCAAACAAGGAACCGCCCCGTTAAACTACTCCTGACAAGGTCAAGACCAGAGATCCGTGATGCCACCTATGGAATTACTTCTCTCAAATCTCGACATGGCACTGCGTTTCGTGTGTGAGGTGTCTCGCAAAGCGAAATCCAAACAAGGA
Source organism: Sambucus nigra (assembly GCA_949130495.1). Classification (NCBI taxonomy): domain Eukaryota; kingdom Viridiplantae; phylum Streptophyta; class Magnoliopsida; order Dipsacales; family Adoxaceae; genus Sambucus; species Sambucus nigra. The sequence goes on along the minus strand of OX422213.1, from coordinate 423,676,088 downwards.
ACCACCTCGTTACACTACTCCCGGGCAATGTCGATCCTAGAGATCCATAATCCTCAACATACAAGTTAATACTACCATTACTACTAACTATAACTCCTAAAGAAAGAAAGAAAGAAAAGAAAAGAAAGAAAACAAATAAAATAAAATAAAAGAACCTCCAATAATATCCTTGGGATGATGTAACCGAAATAATACCTTATGTGCGATACATCAACCCCCATCAATCTAGTACACCATAATCATCTAAGATGTACTTCATAAAAGTCCATATCCTTTCATCTATAGGATATATATATAAATATATATATATATATAGGTATTTATTTCTAACCGTATATATATCATCATCAATCCAATAGCCAAGTGTACATACTACATATGATGTACAAGGCCATTCACATAATATACCCGGCTATATATATTGCCGATAAACTGCATCAATGCTATCATCTTCCCAGTGCCCGGCTCACGTAGCAAAACTGGGGCCACCATGGTGGGACTAAACGACACCCATCTCGTGGTAAACTCACGCACACGACGTCCCGGGAAGCGGTCATAGCTCCAAACCGGCAATGAGACGAAACATACCCATCACGTCTCATCCCAAAATAAATATATATATCATATAGTAACACACGGGACGACTATGACCTGGGGAATATCCACACCCTGCTTTTCTAGCCAGGATGCTCACCCTCTACGCGCGCAACTTCCCAATGATAGCATGAGCGGGGTATGCTTAACCAATTAAGTATATATATCATTTACATGCATAATATATAATCCATATAATCCAATCATATGATCAAGTAATAAACCATCATATACGGTTTAAATATCCATACCATGTATGTCCACAACATAAAGATATCCATATATCTATATACATACAGATATATATATATATATCAACACATATTCACATATCCTTATCTATATATATAAACTAATTCTCCTTCATATGTATAAGATATATATATACCTGGCTATAAGTATACATAGTCCTCAATATACAAGCCGTCACCACAATTCCTTTAATTTACCTCGATACGTGAATATAATCCCATAATTGAAACATATTCGATCATTTTCCTATGATGAATAGTCTCCCAAAACCATATGTATATATCTATACCTATATATATTCAACATTAGGGCTATCACCCAAGAGTTTGTGTAGGAATCTTTCACTACACGTATCATCTATATCTCCGAGTACATTAAAGAATCTAGTAATCATTTTGACTATCGGTATACATATAACTAATAGTCTATCAGCCTCAAGCTCATTCTTTCAATCATCAAATAATCTCATCTCCCTCGATTTCGACTATGGTTCGATCACTTTTGTGAATACCCTAATCTAAGATCTCTCTAAGATTTCTTAGCCTCCTATCATATCTACACTTACTTTTAATCCACAATTAGGATTCCCAATCCCAAAGGTTTTCCCCCAAAATCTCTATACATACTCCAAATACATACATGGATACATTTCTCCCAAATTACCCTAAGGAGTCCCCAAAACTCTAATGTGTGAGAAACTCCTTATGTGACTCCAAGAACATGTCTCTTACATCATAAGAGAAGGCCCCAAATCAATAAACCCAACCAAAAAGGGTTTGAATTCACTATGGAGAAAATACCTCAAAATGCCCTGTTTCCGAATCGATTCGGCCTCCAAGGCGAATCGATTCGGGTCCAAAGACCTGGGCTTCTGCAATAGGCCGAATCGATTCGGCTTGGGGTCCGAATCGATTCGGTCAATGCAGACCTGCCAATTTCACTAAACCGAATCGATTCGCTTAAGGGGGCGAATCGATTCGGACCTGCAATTTTTGAAGAGTTCATCTGCATCTTCAAAACCCACGAGTTTTAAACCCTTAATTTCCATTCCTAATCCTTAAACCTTCAACAATTTATGATTTTGAGCCCATTAATCAACCCAAAGTCAATCCCAACCATTTCTAACCCATTAAATCCATATTTAAACATTGATTTCAAGATTAAACCTAAAATCTAGGTTTTGACATTAATACCCAAAAACCATTTCTTTACCCCACAATTTATGAAATGAAATACACAAATAGCTATTTAGCAATATTAAACACTTGCCTCAGATTTGTAGAGGTTGGATCGTCCTCGATGTCGCGGTTGGGCCGGGAATCTCCAAGATTTCTTCCTCTCTCTCTCTCCCTTTCTTCTTCTTTCTCTTCTTCCTCTCTCTCTAGGGCTTTTCTCTCTTTCTCTCAAATGAGAAAATGGCTTCATCCGTAAGCCTCCAACCTTTTAAAACAAAATCCCAGTTTTAAATGTTAATACACACTTTAAATGACTCGTTGACTCCAATTCAAGTCAAAACAACTTAAAAACATTCCGGAGCCGAAATAAGACCCAATGACAGTCATTTTGACTATCTCGACCCTTCCGCGATCGATGGTACCCTCAAAAATATCATCCGGAATACTTTGAAATGTCCTCTATTTTTGGACTTAAATTCCCAAATTTTAGAATTCTCCAATTTAATTAAATTTTATTTTCCCAAAAACTTAATTTCTCAGTCTCCAAAATCGTGGGGTGTTACAATCTTCCCCCCTTACAAGAATTTCGTCCGCGAAATTTAAGATATGCCTAAGACCTCAATATCATCTAGTCCTTATATCAATCCTCAAGATCACTATGCCGATCCTTTCTAGTTCTCACGTCGAACTATATAGATCCTTACCGATCCCTAAAACCAACTAGCTACCCAGGGCGCCCATACACCCTGTACCCGAGTCTCTACTCGTGAAATCTTAATCAGGCTCCATTAGCCTCAAATTGTAAGATAACCCTCGGTAATATAATCTATAACAATATACTAAATATAAAAGTTTGAAAATTTTCACTAGTTGAACTCTCCTCAATTCCTGACGCTAGCCACCTTCGTGCGGGGGAGGTCTCGCAAGCGAAATCCAAACAAGGAACCCTCACAATACACTACTGTGTAGCTAGGTCGGGGATTGAGATTAGTTGAACCAGGGTTAAGGTTTTATAAAAAGATTTCCATATTTTAGATATTGCCCGAGGGACTATACAAATAATACGATATAAAAATATTCCGCGTCTTTCGACACGCCAAACAAACACCTTATGTTTAGGACATAAGGCCTCAACCAATACAATACTCTAGCCAATATCTAGTTCTCAAAACTAGCACAACTATGAGCTAAACTATCCGCTCCTCACGAATCTACCAAACTCTGAACCTCTCAGTTATGAAAAGGTGTATCTTCTCAAAAGATGCCACACCAAGGCCACACTTGCTCACTTCCTCCTCTAGGAAAATTCCATACACCCTAGCGGTGTAGCGGCTAACTACCCATCATGCCTTAAGCGCGATGTTCCCACTATCGCACAAAGCGTAACTTAAACTCAAAGAAAGGTATTCTACCTTACAACTCCATAACCTAATGGTTTCCCCTCACCCTAGAATCTCAACTCAGGGTCCTCAACTCCTTCCAGGAAAATCATTATCCCTAGGCCTATTTCTTCACAAGAGAAACATCTTCCTCAAAATCCTTCCCAACCATATTGAAGGGCAAGGCGCGATTGCAACTGTCGGAAACTCCTTCAGTTCTACACAATGAAACTTAGTCTCCAAAGGCATTCTCCCTCATCTTAGAAGGCGATACTCCTAATATTGGGACAACTACACCAACCTCACCTCGGTAAGAGTCACTAACATTAGGTTTCCTAACTAAGGTTAACAGATTCTCAATCTAGACCTCCCAAGGACTACACTACATGTCCCTCCTCGGACTTACCTCACTAAGACCAAGATTCGCCATTCGAGTAAATTTCCTTTCTTACTCAACTGCCGATAAATCACCTCGAACCACTGCTAGAAATCTCCTCAACATCTCCTCCGGAACCGGGGAAAACAATTACCCCCGATTAGAGCGTACCCAATATATACTATGGGTATTGTACTTATAATCCTATCCCTTCCAAGACGACAAAAATCTAGGCGACGTCTGAAACGAAACAAGAGCAACTGTTACCAGAACGCCAATCAAGTGAATGCACTTCACAGAAGAAACAACGCAGTGAACACAACAGTCCTATTTGTAGGGCTTTATGTCAAGAACGTTAACGGAAGAGTGCAGAACGCGCACAGATCCTAAGGACTCTAGAGCCTGATGCTCTGATACCATCTGTAACACCCCGCTTAAAATAATAACGGGTGGCCAGCCCTATACTATATTAAATCAGGAATTCCAGATGGTCCAGTCTCAACATCAACTGTCGGTACTATACAATATAGGACTAACTACCCGAAATCATATAAGCGAGATGTTATAATAAATTAAAACTTGCAACACACAACAACCCAACACTACAAAATTTCTAATAAATAAGAGAGATGCAAGAAAGAACTATAAGAAATGAAAGGAATCACTATACATGAATATGCCATAAATAAATAAACCCGAATAAGCTGTCGGGTCACAGCAAATACAATAACTAAAATGGAATAATTATAAACATGTATACAAATATCCCTATGATACAAACCCGATATACAACATGAATCCTACCTAGAATTTTAAAGAAGTAGGAAGCGGCTACATGAAACATCCCGCAACAGTCCTCACCTGTCACGGCTCCCAAGACTCTGGATAGAAGGTCATCCGGCATCCATGCGGTAGGATACCTGTGGAAATATATATGTATATACAAGAAGGAGGGAGAAGTAAACGGGTCAGAGCCCCGAATGTGTAAAATATATAGCAAGTGTGTTAACCGTGCATAATAAATACCGGTGTACTTAATTTCATAAATAAGTGAGACCGCACTCTCGTGGAACCCCAACTCACCTCTCATCTAAAGGCGCGAACCTATTCGCGTCCTCAAATTTTAGTTAAATTACCCCCATTGATTTTAGGACAACCTAACTTATCAGGCCTAGCCTATATCCACGAGAGCTACCTTCCCGTCATAATCTAAGGATCCACCCATTTCTAATCCTATTAGATTATGATTACAACAATTATGCCATAAAAGGCTTAATGAATTCCGATTAATAATCTCATGAATTATAATTATCAAAATTCCTAAAACATTACCCCTATGCATATACATATATATATATATATATATATATATATATATATATATATATATATATATATATATATATATATATATACATATATATATATATATATATATATAGGCTAAGAACGTAAGAATTAATATACTTAATAATATGCACATGGAATATTGGCAAAATTGTACTACGTTTCGTGCGTGGGGAGTCTCGCAAAGCGAAATCCAAACAAGGAACCGCCCCGTTACACTACTCCTGACAAGGTCAAGACCAGAGATCCGTGATGCCACCTATGGAATTACTTCTCTCAAATCTCGACATGGCACTGCGTTTCGTGCGTGAGGTGTCTCGCAAAGCGAAATCCAAACAAGGAACCACCTCGTTACACTACTCCTGGGCAATGTCGATCCTAGAGATCCATAATCCTCAACATACAAGTTAATACTACCATTACTACTAACTATAACTCCTAAAGAAAGAAAGAAAGAAAAGAAAAGAAAGAAAACAAATAAAATAAAATAAAAGAACCTCCAATAATATCCTTGGGATGATGTAACCGAAATAATACCTTATGTACGATACATCAACCCCCATCAATCTAGTACACCATAATCATCTAAGATGTACTTCATAAAAGTCCATATCCTTTCATCTATAGGATATATATATAAATATATATATATAGGTATTTATTTCTAACCATATATATATCATCATCAATCCAATAGCCAAGTGTACATACTACATATGATGTACAAGGCCATTCACATAATATACCCGGCTATATATATCGCCGATAAACTGCATCAATGCTATCATCTTCCCAGTGCCCGGCTCACGTAGCAAAACTGGGGCTACCATGGTGGGACTAAACGACACCCATCTCGTGGTAAACTCACGCACACGACGTCCCGGGAAGCGGTCATAGCTCCAAACCGGCAATGAGACGAAACATACCCATCACGTCTCATCCCAAAATAAATATATATATCATATAGTAACACACGGGAAGACTATGACCTGGGGAATATCCACACCCTGCTTTTCTAGCCAGGATGCTCACCCTCTACGCGCGCAACTTCCCAATGATAGCATGAGCGGGGTATGCTTAACCAATTAATTATATATATCATTTACATGCATAATATATAATCCATATGATCCAATCATATGATCAAGTAATAAACCATCATATATGGTTTAAATATCCATACCATGTATGTCCACAACATAAAGATATCCATATATCTATATACATACAGATATATATATATATATATCAACACATATTCACATATCCTTATCTATATATATAAACTAATTCTCCTTCATATGTATAAGATATATATATACCTGGCTATAAGTATACATAGTCCTCAATATACAAGCCGTCACCACAATTCCTTTAATTTACCTCGATACGTGAATATAATCCCATACTTGAAACATATTCGATCATTTTCCTATGATGAATAGTCTCCCAAAACCATATGTATATATCTATACCTATATATATTCAACATTAGGGCTATCACCCAAGAGTTTGTGTAGGAATCTTTCACTACACGTATCATCTATATCTCCGAGTACATTAAAGAATCTAGTAATCATTTTGACTATCGGTATACATATAACTAATAGTCTATCAGCCTCAAGCTCATTCTTTCAATCATCAAATAATCTCATCTCCCTCGATTTCGACTATGGTTCGATCACTTTTGTGAATACCCTAATCTAAGATCTCTCTAAGAGTTCTTAGCCTCCTATCATATCTACACTTACTTTTAATCCACAATTAGGATTCCCAATCCCAAAGGTTTTCCCCCAAAATCTCTATACATACTCCAAATACATACATGGATACATTTCTCCCAAATTACCCTAAGGAGTCCCCAAAACTCTAATGTGTGAGAAACTCCTTATGTGACTCCAAGAACATGTCTCTTACATCATAAGAGAAGGCCCCAAATCAATAAACCCAACCAAAAAGGGTTTGAATTCACTATGGAGAAAATACCTCAAAATGCCATGTTTCCGAATCGATTCGGCCTCCAAGGCGAATCGATTCGGGTCCAAAGACCTAGGCTTCTGCAATAGGCCGAATCGATTCGGCTTGGGGTCCGAATCGATTCGGTCAATGCAGACCTGCCAATTTCACTAAACCGAATCGATTCGCTTAAGGGGGCGAATCGATTCGGACCTGCAATTTTTGAAGAGTTCATCTGCATCTTCAAAACCCACGAGTTTTAAACCCTTAATTTCCATTCCTAACCCTTAAACCTTCAACAATTTATGATTTTGAGCCCATTAATCAACCCAAAGTCGATCCCAACCATTTCTAACCCATTAAATCCATATTTAAACATTGATTTCAAGATTAAACCTAAAATCTAGGTTTTGACATTAATACCCAAAAACCATTTCTTTACCCCACAATTTATGAAATGAAATACACAAATAGCTATTTAGCAATATTAAACACTTGCCTCAGATTTGTAGAGGTTGGATCGTCCTCGATGTCGCGGTTGGGCCGGGAATCTCCAAGATTTCTTCCTCTCTCTCTCCCTTTCTTCTTCTTTCTCTTCTTCCTCTCTCTCTAGGGCTTTTCTCTCTTTCTCTCAAATGAGAAAATGGCTTCATCTGTAAGCCTCCAACCTTTTAAAACAAAATCCCAGTTTTAAATGTTAATACACACTTTAAATAACTCGTTGACTCCAATTCAAGTCAAAACAACTTAAAAACATTCCGGAGCCGAAATAAGACCCAATGACAGTCATTTTGACTATCTCGACCCTTTCGGGATCGATGGTACCCTCAAAAATATCATCCGGAATACTTTGAAACGTCCTCTATTTTTGGACTTAAATTCCCAAATTTTAGAATTCTCCAATTTAATTTAATTTTATTTTCCCAAAAACTTAATTTCTCAGTCTCCAAAATCGTGGGGTGTTACAATTGTATGTGCTTTGTGTTAATACAGTTCAAGAGTGATTCCGAACTAGTATTTCCCTTAGTATGAGTGGCGGGGACTTGATAGCAGAGTATTCCAGCACCATAAAATTTATGTGGGGTGTCGTTAGTATATATATATTATATGAGTGATTAATATATACATAGACTTGAAATTGGGAACGTTCTACTGTGACTAAAAGTAGTTAAGTAATAAATAAATATTCCGAATTTATAAGTGTTTGCAATGTTTGAGGCAATACTGAAAGACTTTATAATAAAATGAGATTCATGTGAAAACTTTGCTTTCAGATATTAATTATCTTAGCCCTAGTAATTGTCGGCATGAAACCTTATGAGATATTTAAGATAAGCTAAACTTGTGGGGATTAATAGTGCGGTAGGTGTGCACATTAGAAGAGAGGTGAGAAATTTCTCAAGAGAGTGTCGCATACTAATATGATTGTTGCATTAGCCGGTAAGCATTTTAAACACTTGATAAACTAAATTCTTAAACTGTTTTACAATCGGGCTCTGACCCGTTTCCTGTTATCTCTTCTCTCTTGTACATATATATATTACAGGTGCCCAGACACAGGGGCATCATGCTTAGGTTTCTTTGGAAGGAACGTGTTGCAGCTTAGGTGGGAGTTGCAGGCCTTTTGCTTAGAAGACCTCATTATTTACTCCACTCTTAGTTCTGTTTTATCCAGTTGGGCATGTGTCGCCCTTTTTCCTTATTCAGTGGGTTTTGTCAGAGATTGTGATTCATTTACTTTTAGTATTTTTACTTTGGGATTTGTTACTTTCAGTGTGTTTTTCCTTTGTGGTTTTAAAGTTGGAAGTAGTTAATTGAAAGCTTAAATTGCTTGGATGATCTTTTCCAGTTTAGTTATTTGTGTGACTCTTAAACTGTGAATTATGAAAGATTTTTATTATTGGACTTAAATTAAAAATAGAAATAATGTTTTAAATGGTTTTGACACTTAGCTTAATTATTTAGGGTGTTTAAATTGAAAAGTTTATTTTGCGACAGTGATGCTAAGAATGAACCAACCGTTCACCTTGGTTATAATTTAATAAAGGACTGATCACCCGGTATTTAATTAGGCGGGGTGTCACAGGTGGTATCAGAGCATCAGATTCTAGTGTCCTTTAGGACCCGTACGGCTTATTTCTCTTTCAGCTTAGCGTCCTTGATATAGAGCCCTATTTTTAGGATTTTTGTATTCTTGCATTTACACTTACGTCTTCAGCTATTCGAGATTTGTTAATCACTGTAGACTAATAAACTTCCTTCTCATTTCAGATGCCTCCGAGACGCGCACCTAAGGATAGACATGCCCAAGCCGAGCATCCAGCAGCTCCGGCTCAAGGAATGACGAATGCAACCGAGGTAGACTCTATCGTTGCTCAGGTGGTGAATGCCGCATTAGCAGTAGTACAGCAGGCTCCACACCAGGTTCAGGCAGTGGCTCCAGTACCAGTGTAATACCCCGTATTTTTATGGCCTTTAAATTTTGGGATTTACTAATTTTAATTGAGATAAATTAATTTAATTTTAATCCCAAATGTTATTTTTTTAATATTTACTAGCGTGACGAGAGTTAGTAATTATTGGAAACTTGTTAATTGTTGAATGTTACTGGATGAGTATAGTAATATAGGAGATTTGTTTTTATAAAATTATCACGTGTGAATAAAATGGCAATTATGGATATTTAAATCGGGACGCGTTTGTGTCGTGTCGGGACTAAATGTTGATTAATAAAAGTGAATAAATTATAAGTTGCTCGTATGGTCGTTTTAAGTGCGCCAAAGTGTCCGGAAGGGTAAAGATAGTCAAAAAAGTGTACCCGGGGATTTAGTTTGAGTCTCGGGGCATTTTTAGGCTTAATTAGCACACCGGGAGGGCGTTTTGGACATTTCATAATTATGGATAATTAATCCCACGAATTTTATAGGGTTATATCAGATGGAAAGTGTCATCTTTTAGGGTTAACACAATGAAATACTAATAACGGCCATTGGAGAGGAAGAGGAGAAGCTCTCCAAGGAGTTCTAGGCCAAGAACACCTCCGATTGCACCGCCGTCACCACCAACGCGTAGATCGCGCAACGGGGAACGCAACCACACCAAAATTCGTCCACAAATCAGAGACTAAATTTTCAGGCAAGTATCTATCTTGCTTTTATCAAGTTAATGCATCCTTTTATATTAGTCTTAGGTTGATTAGAACTAGGGTTCTTGAAGAAAAATGTTAATTGGAGATACAAATTGCATGTTATAATGATAGAGATCATATATTTGGAAATCCATTTCGCATGTAGAGGTTGAGCCACGAATTTCCATGATATTAGAGATAGAAAATCTGGAAAAAGGATGAAAGAAATTAAGTTAAAGGAAATATTAGGGTTCCTGAGAATTATGTAGAGTTTGTCCCTTTTTAACCCATGATTCTTAATGAAAATTCGCATGAGTTACGTAAGAGATTGTTTATTTGGGTATACAACACTTATAGTATAATTGGTTGGAAGTTTGGGACTGTAATATAATGGTTTGGAGGAGTTTAGGGTACCAATTTTGTAGCTGGTTTTTCTGCAGTTTCGCCATAACTGCTGGATCGATTGATCGAGCCGAGAGCATCGATCGATTGAAGGTTCGATCGATCGACCCCCTTTCATCGATCGATCGACCCTCCTGAGAAAACTTCATTTTTGCTCCTGTTATCTTAATCCAATTTTATGCGTAGTAAACGTTGATTAGGGTTGCTAGAATATAATGGAACATAACGAGGACCAGTAGGGTCAAGAGAAATCCCATAAAGTGGAACTTTAATGTGAAGGGAAATAAAGAGTAAGCGGGTAGACTTTCAGACTTAAAAAATCATACGTGTGCTGATTAAATAATCGAAACATCTAATAAGTTGGATTAGAAGGCGAGAGAGGACCTACTGAAATTGTACTTAGAAAAAGAAAACACTTCGAGTGACAAGAAGTGAGTTTAGAATAAAGTAATTATGAGAATAAATAACAATGAGGCCGTTATACGATATAATTGAGTAAAACGTGTAATAACGGATAATGATAATTTTGGGTCATGAGAGTACCTAATTTAATAATGTGGATGTGAATACATATTTGTATATGACGGTATGATTGTGCATATATTATTTCTGTGTAAAAATCGTACTCGCGCTAGTTGTTATCCCTAAGGTTACCGCGCTGGGACAGTCTTATTTCGATGTGCCTTTATGGGGGATATTGACTCTTGCCCTAGAAGATAGATATCCTTGGTACAGGCTATCTGATCGATGGTCAGACGGTCCTAAGAGACGTGAGAGTATGTATTGACCTCTTAGAGACTTGGAATCTATGCTTCGCCTCAATGTTGTTTGTGTTTGTGTTAATACAGTTCGAGAATGACTCCGAACTAGTATTTCCCTTAGTTTGTGTGATACGGGGACTTGATAGCAGAGTATGCCAGCACCATAGATTTTATGTGGGGTGTCATTAGTATATATATAATTTATGAGTGATTGGTATATATATACTTATATATGGAAGTCTAGCACCATAGATTTTATGTGGGGTGTTGTTTGTATATATATTATACGAGTAATTAATATATATACATGTAACTATATGAGAACTTTCTACTGAGTGAAATAGCAGTTAAGTAAATTATGAAATTCATCAACTTCACTGTAAGTATTTGGAAACGTTATAACAATACGATTTTTTTCTAAATAACGTAAGAAATCTTGAAGAGTTAGATTTTCTAAAAGTGAATATCATAACATTAATTTCACGTGTTAAAACTTATGGAGATTAAGTTAGAGAGATATATGGGGTTCATTAGTACGATAGACGTGCACACTAAATGAGAGGTGGGTATTCTCAAGAGAGCGTCGCGTACTAATATGACTGTTGCATTAGCCGGTAAGCATTTTAAATACTTGTTAAACTATTTTTAAAACGGTTTTACATTCGGGCTCTGACCCGTTTGCTGTTACCTCTTCTCTCTTGTGTATATATATATATATATATATGTATTACAGGTGCCCAGCCACAGGGGTGTCTTACTTAGGATTCTTCGGATGGAACGCGCTGTAGCTTTTGTGGGAGTTCCAGGACATTGCTTAGGGGACCTCATTGTTGACTCTACTTCTAGTTCAGCTTTATCCAGTGGTGTCATGTGTCGCCTTTTTCCCATTATTTAGTTGACATTATCAGAGACTGTAATTCTTTTTACTTTCAGCATCTTTATTTCGGGATTTATTACTGTCAGGATGTTTTCCTTTAGTGTTGTAAATATTGGGATTATTTATTGATGGGTAAACTCTTGAATGTTCATTTTATTCTTATACTTATTGTGTGACTCATAAGATGTTAATGGTTAAATGTTTTATAATTAAATTTGAATAAAATGGAAATAAAGTTTTAAATGGTTTTGACACTTAGCTTAATTATTTAGGGTGTTTAATTGGAAAAGATTTTCATTTGCAACAGTGATGCTAAGAATGAACCAACTGTTGACCTTGATTTTAATTTAATAAAGGAGTGATCGTCCGGTATTTAATTAGGCGGGGTGTCACAGGTGGTATCAGAGCATCAGGTTCTAGTTTCCTTTAGGATCTGTGCGGCTTATTACGCTTTCAGCGTTGCTTGTTTGATATAAAGCCCTATGTTTAGGATTGTCGACTTCTTTGACGAGATTTCGTTCTCCTGCTATAATGTGTATACGATAGTGAATTTTAATTTCGTTTGGATGTGTGCGAGTGCCGAGCGATGACGGATGTCAGAAGATGACCGTTAAGCGGACATCAGGAGGCAGGGCTTAGTTGAGATTATAAAATATATCCGAGGATGATGACCGTAGTCGAGGTCACCTCCATTATGGCATGAGAAGCCAAGACTAGAAAGGCGACTAAGGCGCAACAATGATTTCCAAATGTTGTTATAGATGAATGAGGTACGAGGGTAAAACATACCCAACGTATTACATAACGTGCAGAGAACTGTCAGTGGGAAATCTAGAATTGCGAAAATTGTGTGTGGTTACCAAAGGAGGTAAAGTATCCAAGGTTGAAATATAAGACGGAGTGTGGCTAACTGAAAGTGAAAATTTAGAGAAAATTTTCTTGACTTTTGGGACGAAGTTATAATGATGGGAGTCAATCACCAATTTTAGAAGTGGAATGCTATGCCTATAGGAGAACCTTAGGTACAATGTTGACCATATGTTCCTTCCTCAATTGTTCAGAATAGAAGCGAACGTGGTTCTGAACTCATCGCGGGAGGGCATGACAGGGGTCCATTTGTGAATATGAATCTTAATCGCTAGCGAATTTTGTATCAGAAGATATAGATACGAGTGGAGGAAAGACTCCAAGTGGGAGACCAACTCGTAATAATAGTTGATAATACTCAAGGAGGAAATTCTTATGGACGGCTGATTCAGAGGTTGACAATATCGCAGTTTGTCAATAAGGATGATAATGCTCTTTATGTGGGAAGCTTAAAAATGAATCGAAGAATTTAGTCGAGAATAAGACTGAATACAACGGTGGTGGTATAGCACCATAAAGGGATGTGGATATACATCAAGGGACCCATTTAAATGATTCGAATAATTGAATTCTTGCCAAGTGATGGTAAATTCAGAAGTACTATTATAGATAGTAACATGACCTTTATGGCCTAAAAATCTAAGGGAACAACCGGGATGGATACCAGGAATTGAGTCTACTAAAGTCCGAGAGAAGGACAATCCTAACCTGGTTAGTAGGACAGGTGGTAAGTGGATTATGTGTTGAGATATTTTGTGCGGAGTGATATCGCTTGGAATAATATGTTCCAAAGTGAGTAAAAGGACAAGAATACGATGCCTAGTGAAAGGCAACGATTAAAGTAATTTTTTTTTGTTTGAGTAGACGTGTTACGTCCGAAAACCATGTGCGCAGTCAAGACGATTGACAAGGTAGAAGTATAAGTTGTATCCTCAGAGGATGCGGCGTGTTTATGTGACACGAGCGAGTCACCATATTTTATTCATTGCTAGATTAGCATGTGAGACGAGTTTAATGCATATAATTATAAACTTTTCCATTATGTGAATATTTTCCCTAGTGTAGCGAAATTTTTCTTTAGTGCTATCCGCGGAGGATGAATGTGTATATTAACAGTGTTACATATTTTATTGAGGCTACTCGTCGTAGTGATGCGATATACGAGTATGGTATTATCTTTGATAAAACGTTATAGAAATGGTTAGTACGATAGTGGGCATTTATTGCAAGACTATCGGAGTAGTTGCATTAGTGCAGCATGTTTTGTTTTGGCGAGGCTTTACTTGTAAGAAGGATGGACTCGCACTTATATTATCTATCCTAGAGACTTCAGAGGAGATAGTGGGCTCGAGATATTCGATGCCAATGTATGTATAGACTTTGCCAATATGATTCAGTATGTATCCGGATTTACCGTTGGGCGAAAAGATTTGACTCAGTATTATGTTTAGCACTCCGGACTTAGTGATAGGAAGAGTGCATTGTTATATTTATCCTTTAGAGATGTGGGAGTTAAGAGTTATACCCCTATTATTAGGTAAGGGAATTTCGAGAATTCAGATCGTATGTATCCGAGGTTTATAGAATGTAATTACCATCAACCAATACGGGATGATAGTGAAATTGGTGAAACGTTCTTTGTTAAGCATAATTACGGGAGAAATTGTAACTTTTCTGTCAAGAGACGGAATAAAGGGGTACATGCCACGGACGGAGGACCTAACGGATTTCGATAACCGACAATGATAGGTAGTAGTGTATCGGGGGGGTTCCTTGTTTGGATTTCGCTTTGCGAGACATCCCACGCATGAAACTTAGCGTAAGGATGGAAATAGGGAGACATTTGGTCACTATTCCATGAGTTCGGTACCCTGGTCGAAATGGGATCAAGTAATTATGTATGTAAGTTGGAATTTGAATTTTGTTTTAAGCCATTGGAGCCGGATTTTGTGGTAACAAAGCATTGAAAGTTATCCCCACGAGTTGAGGGGTGGAACGATGATAAGGAGGATTTAAAAATTTTGATTTCTAGGGTGATTGAGAGTACCCAAATGTCGTAACCGCGTTCAAAACACGAGGTGAATAAAGAGTTGGATTAATTTTTAGCATGGATTATATGGAAATAACTTTATTATACAAAAGAGATGACCTGTAATTATTTTGATGAATAGAGCGTTAGTGATTTATTTTGGTTGTTGTACCTATTAGGTAAAATTATTGTACTTATCTGAAGAAGGTTGAGAATTATTATTCATCTTTTATTGTCATGGAATTTCAATGCCCTATTCCTTCTATTTCATTGAATTTAGTTAGTTATACAGATGAGTAGCAGGCCATTCGCCCTTTTAGGGCGGTCGGGGTGTTGCAAAATGTGGGCATCTTAGTCAACTGCAGTTAAAATCGTCCGAGTCGAAGGGACGTAGTTATTGACGTGTGAAATATATATTTGTGGGACTAGTATAACGAAGTAGAAGTGATAGAGTGGATTAAACGTCACATGAGGGGAGATAATCCATACATAAGTGTGCAATTAGAATAATTTGATTGGAAGGCTGTGGGAAGCCATTTAAGAAGGGGTATTCCATGAATGGAGCAGAATTAAATTGTTATGAAGCACTCTCGGAGCGGAGTTGTTATTAGTCAAGTGTGAGAGCGACTTGCGCATACAAAGAGTAATGATGTTAGTATGGTATAAGATATCCAGAAGTGCACTTCGTGGAGAGAAGAGCACGGGTCGGAACTTTCGGCATACTCCAAGGAAGGAATGGGAGTATTAAGTGTCACTTAATGTGAGACATTTCAAGGGAAAATTGATGTTTAGCGGGACGTAATGAGTAGTCTCTACATGCACCGCCCATAGGTAAGGTTTGGTTGAAAGAGGAGAATCAACCAAAGAATTTTGTGTTTATCGATAATTCCTGGAATTGGAAGAGGTCGGTAAAGTCGGTACAGTTCTTGGATGGGTTACCATCCTCAAAACAAGATCAAGGGTTCATCCCGAACATGTGAATTAAGTCGCCGAGAAGGAAGTGATTGATATTCCTTTGGGTCGGCTTACAATATTAACTAGTATGCCCCAGACTTCCTTTGAAAGGAAGGATTGTACCAGTGCATGGTGCGACGCAGTATAAATTTCTGAATCAGGATGAGATTGGTGAATCCCACCTTTGATATGGGATTTCAGGAACCAACGAAGATAAGGTTTCATTTCGAGTAGGATGTATCACCCTTACCCAGGGAATAGGCGCACGGTGATTAAAGATTAGTGGAGCCACGTGAAGGAGATTTTGGAATCTTGGTACGATGATTTCAGGAATGCTCTGTAGAAGCACTCGTACCTGTTTGTCGCGTACGAGGTGCTTATTAAGGTTTTGTTATGGAAGAACCTCGACTATTCTCCTTCCGTATGTTTAGAGGAGAGTAGATAATAGAATTTTTGGATCGGTCGAGAAAATATTTGATAACTATGGTAGAATTCCACGACTGTTTTAGGCAAACAAGAGTGGTCAGATGTTCCTATGGTCTTCTCAGGATGGAAATTTTGTATATGAATAAATCCGAGTAGTTGTCATGTAGTAAGGTGCGGCCTCCTAATGATAGTGAGATAATGGAAAATTAAAACGTATAGGCGTGACCTTTTCGAATGTTGACGGTTGGGAGAGCAATGTGAAGTGTCTTCAATGAGAATGTAAAACAGGGTTGCTGTGAGGAAAAGGCTATAGTGATTGAGTGCCTTACGATGTAAATAGTTTGTGTACGAAAAAGGATATCCAGAATTGTGCTACCTGATAGACCTTGTTTTTCGAATTTCGGGACGAAATTCCGTTATTAGGGGGGAAGTATGTAATATCCCGTATTTTTATGGCCTTTAAACTTGGGATTTATTAATTTTAATTGAGATAAATTAATTTAATTTTAATCCGGAATGTTGTTTTTTTAATATTTACTAGCGTGACGAGAGTTAGTAATTATTGGAAACTTATTAATTGTTGAATGTTACTGGATGAGTATAGTAATATAGGAGATTTATTTTTATAAAATTGTCACGTGTGAATAAAATGGCAATTATGAAAATTTAAGTCGGGACGCGCCTGTGTCGTGTCGGGACTAAATGTTGATTAATAAAAGTGAGTAAATTATATGTTGCTCGTATGGTCATTTTGAGTGCGCCAAAGTGTGCGGAAGGGTTGAGATAGTCAGAAAAGTGTACCCGGGGATTTAGTTTGAGTCTCGGGGCGTTTTTAGGCTTAATTAGCACCCCGTGAGGGCGTTTTGGATATTTCGTAATTATGGGTAATTAATCCCACGAATTTTATAGGGTTATATCAGATGGAAAGTGTCATATTTTAGGGTTAACACAATGAAATACTAATGACGGCCATTGGAGAGGAAGAGGAGAAGCTCTCCAAGGAGTTCTAGGCCAAGAACACCTCCGATTGCACCACCGTCACCACCAACGCGTAGATCGCACGACGAGGAACGCAACCACACCAAAATTCGTCCACAAATCAGAGACTAAATTTCCAGGCAAGTATCTATCTTGCTTTTATCAAGTTAATGCATCCTTTTATATTAGTCTTAGGTTGATTAGAACTAGGGTTCTTGAAGAAAAATGTTAATTGGAGATACAAATTGCATGTTATAATGATAGAGATCATATTTCTGGAAATCCATTTCGCATGTAGAGGTTGAGCCATGAATTTCCATGATATTAGAGATAGAAAATCTGGAAAAAGGATGAAAGAAATTAAGTTAAAGGAAATATTAGGGTTCATGAGAATTATGTAGAGTTTGGCCCTTTTTAACCCATGATTCTTGATGAAAATTCGCATGTGTTACGTAAGAGATTGTTTATATGGGTATACAACACTTATAGTATAATTGGTTGGAAGTTTGGGACTGTAATATGATGGTTTGGAGGAGTTTGGGGTACCAATTACGTAGCTGGGTTTTCTGCAGTTTCGTCATAACTGCTTGATCGATCGATCGAGCCCAAAGCATCGATCGATCGAAGGTTCGATCGATCGACCCCCTTTCATCGATCGATCGACCCTCCTGGGAAAACTACATTTTTGCTCGTGTTAGCTTAATCCGATTTTATTCGTAGTAAACCTTGATTAGGGTTGCTAGAATATAATGGAACATAAAGAGGACCAGAAGGGTCAAGAGAAATCCCATAAAGTGGAACTTTAATGTGAAGGGAAATAAAGGGTAAGCGGGGAGACTTTCAGACTTAAGAAATCATACGTGTACTGATTAAGTAATCGAAAAATCTAACAAGTTGGATTAGAAGGCGAGAGAGGACCTACTGAAATTGTACTTAGAAAAAGAAAATACTTCGAGTGACAAGAAGTGAGTTTAGAATAAAGTAATTACGAGAATAAAGAATAATGAGGCCGTTATACGATATAATTGAGTAAAACGTGCAATAACGGATAATGATAATTTTTGGGTCGTGAGAGTACCTCATTTAATAATGTGGATGTGAATACATATTTGTATATGACGGTATGATTGTGCATATATTATTTCTGTGTAAAAATCGTACCCACGCAACTTGTTATCCCTAAGGTTACCGCGCTGGGACAGTCTTATCTCGATGTGCCTTTATGGGGGATATTGACTCGTACCCTAGAAGATAGATATACTTGGTACAGGCTATCTGATCGATGGTCAGACGGTCCTAAGAGACGTTAGGGTATGTACTGACCTCTTAGAGACTTGGAATCTATGCTTCGCCTCAATGTTGTTTGTGTTTGTGTTAATACAGTTCGAGAGTGATTTCGAACTAGTATTTCCCTTAGTTTGTATGATACGGGGACTTGATAGCAGAGTATGCTAGAACCATAGATTTTATGTGGGGTGCCGTTAGTATATATATAATTTATGAGTGATTGGTATATATATACTTATATATGGAAATCTAGCACTATAGATTTTATGTGGGGTGTTGTTTGTATGTATATTATACGAGTAATTAATATATATACGTGCAACTATATGAGAAATTTCTACTGAGTGAAATAGTAGTTAAGTAAATTATGAAATTCATCAACTTCACTGCAAGTATTCGGAAACGTTATGACAATACGAAATTTTTCTAAATAACGTAAGAAATCTTGAAGAGTTAGATTTTCTAAAAGTGGATATCATAACCTTAATTTCACGTATTAAAACTTATGGAGATTAAGTTAGATAGATATATGGGGTTTATTAGTACGATAGACGTGCACACTAGATGAAAGGTGAGAATTATCAAGAGAGTATCGCGTACTAATATGACTGTTGCATTAGCCGGTAAGAATTGTAAATACTTGCTAAACTATTTTTAAAACGATTTTACATTCGGTCTCTGACCCGTTTGTTGTTACCTCTTCTCTCTTGTGTATGTACATATATATATATATATATATATATATATATATATATATATGTATGTATGTATTACAGGTGCCCAGCCACAGGGGTGTCTTACTTAGGATTCTTTGGATGGAACACGTTGTAGCTTTTGTGGGAGTTGCAGTCCATTGCTTAGACGACCTCATTGTTGACTCTACTTCTAGTTCAGCTTTATCCAGTGGGGGCATGTGTCGCCCTTTTCCCATTATTTAGTTGATATTATCAGAGACTGTAATTCTTTTTACTTTCAACATCTTTATTTCGGGATTTATTACTGTCAGTATGTTTTCCTTTAGTGTTGCAAATGTTGGGATTATTTATTGATGGGTAAACTCTTGAATGTTCATTTTATTCTTATACTTATTGTGTGATTCTTAAGATGTTAATGGTTAAAGGTTTTATAATTAGATTTAAATAAAATGGAAATAAAGTTTTAAATGGTTTTGACACTTAGCTTAATTATTTAGGGTGTTTAATTGGAAAATATTTTCATTTGCGACAGTGATGCTAAGAATGAACCAACTATTCACCTTGATTTTAATTTAATAAAGGAGTGATCGTCCGGTATTTAATTAGGCAGGGTGTCACAACCAGCACAACTTCCATCTACATTGGAGCGGGTTAGGGATGCCTTCCTGAAGGCCCATCCCCAAGAGTTCGCGAGTAGTTCGGATATCATTATAGCCAGCCAATGGAAGAAAGATATCCAGAGACATCTGCGCATGTACGAGTGCACGGACGTGTAGAACACAGCTGTTGGATTCCTTCAAGTTAGTGGGGGACACTTTGCAGTGGTGGTAATCCACCACCACCTTGGAGGAGTGGGACATTATCACTATTCAGTCATTCTGGGCATGGTTTGACCATAAATACTTTCCATCCGTCATGAAGAGTGAAATGAGGTGGAAGTTACTGAATCTGAAATAGGAGAATATGACTGTTGTTGAATACGAAGAGGAGTTCACTAGACTTCTTACTATAGTGCCAGATGAGGCACCCACTGAGGGGAAGAATATATTGTTGTTTGTGGACGGAATGGCCTGGAGGATCCGCCAGCACCTCATAGGCAATCTGTCATTGAGTACCTACACGGATGTACTCAATGCTACTTTGTTACACTACCTAGATCACCGTTTCCATCTGCAGGAAAGCAAACGAGTAGGAGAGTCCAGCCAGCAAGGCAGGGCATGGGGTAGTAATATTGGTGGGGCACCGGCATCTCAGGGGAAGACTCGTCATGATGAGGAGAGTTCCCATCAGGTGACATCAGACAGGGATTTGAGGGATTTAGGCAGGGCCAGTCTAATCAGCAGGGCCAACACTGTCAGCAGAAAAGGACAGCATCAGGGCCATCAGGGCCAACAACGTTTCCAGCAGGGCCTGTGGAGGGGTGGTAACGGACAACAGGGTCGTGGCCAGCAGGGGCAGAGGGGAGGAAATTTCAGGGGCCGATGTTTCGGGTGTGGAAAGAATGGACATAGGCGCCCAAATTGTATAGAGGGAGATAGGTCCCCACAGCAGTAGGGTGCCCGTAATCAGCCACAGAGGCCACTTTTTCCAGCCGCCGTCCCAGCACCCGCTCAGGTACCAACCATCCCAGCAGCTCCTATACAGTAAGGGCAGTTACAGTATGGACATGTTTTTAATGTCCACCAGGCAGCAGCTCCTCAGGCACCACCCACGATTAAGGGTACATTTCCTATCCATGGCACTATGGGTCTTGTTTTATTTGATACTGGGGTGACACACTATTTTACAGCTACTCATTTTTGCTAAGGCTTTAGGATTATTAGCCACAGCAGAGAGCACTGTGACATGCGTAGACTCACCACTGGGGAATGGGTCACTGATTTTCTTTATATGCTGGGGAGTGGGAGTAGAGATTGGTAGCTTAATTTTACCCGCAGACATGTTAGTCTTAGAGATGCATGAGCACGATGTTATTATTAGCATAGATTGGCTCGCAGCATACAGAGCCATGATAGATTGTTACGGTGGGAGTATTATTTTTGCCATTCCGGGACAGGAGATATTTTTAGTGGTGATGCATCACCCAGAGGGAGGCTCTTTCGCTCATTTGTATTACATAGATGAGGATACCTCTAAGGAGGTCGTGATTCCTTTAGACTCGATCCTAGTTATTTGTGAGTACTCTGATGTATTTCATGAGATACCAGTCCTACCCCCCAGTCGAGAGATAGAATTCATCATAGACTTGTTACCGGATACTCGACTGATAGCACGCGCTCCATACCGTATGGCTCCAGCGGAAATGAGGGAGTTACGAGATCAGATAGAACAGTTGTTAGGTCAGGGCTTCATTCGTAGGAGTACCTCACCTTAGGGTGCTCCAGTTTTGTTTATGAATAAGAGAGACGGTTCAGTGAGGTTATGTGTGGATTACCGAGAGTTGAACAAGGTCATGATATGGAATAAATATCCGTTACCACAAATCGATGATCTGTTCGACCATCTGAGGGGAGCAACTTTCTTTTTGAAGATAGATTTGAGATCATGATACCATCATCTACGGATTAGAGAGCAGGATGTTTCGAAGACTGCTTTCTTGACGAGATACGGGTCCTATGAGTTCAGAGTGATGCCATTTGGGCTCACAAATGCTCCAGCTGTATTCATGGACTTGATGAACCGAGTGTTCAGGAGTTCTTGGATCAGTTTGTCATTGTCTTCATAGATGATATCCTGATATATTCATACACTGAGGAAGAGCATGCTGAGCACTTGAGGCAGGTTCTTCAGACTCTATGAGAGCATCTGCTGTATGCTGAGTACGAGAAGTGCGGACTCTGATTACGGGAGGTGCATTTTTTTGGGTATGTTGTATCCGAATTGGGGATACCGGTTGACCCAAGTAAAGTGTCAGCAGTGAGGGAGTGGGGACAGCCCAAGATACTGACGGAAGTGCATAGTTTCTTGGGGTTAGCCGGCTACTACAGGAGATTCATCCGAGGGTTCTCCAAGATAGTGGGTCCATTGACGAACCTAACTCGCAAGGGGGTACCATATGTTTGGGAAGATGCTTGTCAATTGGCTTTCGATGAGCTGAAAGATAAGCTGACTTTGGCACCAGTTCTTGCTTTACCCAAGCCGAGAGTGGAGTGTCTGGTTTTATCGATGCCTCCTTATAGGGACTCGGGGAGTACTTCAGTGGGAGGAGAAGGCTATAGCTTTTGCCTCCCGTAAGTTTAAGCCGCGCGAGAGAAATTACCCCACTCATGACCTAGAGTTGGCAGCGGTCGTCTTTGCATTGAGGATATGGAGACATTATTTATTGGGGAAGAAGTTTCGCTTGTTCACAGACCACAAGTCACTGCAGTACCTGTTCACTCAGTGAGAGCTGAATATGCGTCAGCGAAGATGGTTAGAGTTTGTGAAAGACTATTAGTTCGACATACAGTACCATCCGGGGAAGGCTAACGTGGTTACTGATGCGTTGAGTCGTAGACCGATAGACGACGTAACGGGCATCTGGAAAGCAAAGTGGAAAGAGTTGGGTCACCAGGATACGATAGTCTGTTCCTTTATATATGTCATGACAATGACACTTGAAATTGTTACGAGGGTAATACAGGCACAGACAGCAGACTCATTTTGCCAGGAGCAGATTGTATGGCTTTTAGCTAAGGGTGTTGAGTCCTATGTTGTTGGTTTAGATGGATATTTGAGGTTTAATGGGAGATTAGTGGTCCCAGAAGGAGCAGACTTACGTCATGCAGTGATGACACAGTCACACGGGTCCAGATTTACGATGCATCCGGGGGGAGATAAGATGTACCAGGATATGAGGTGACAGTACTGGTGGAGTGGGATAAAGAAGGACATTGTCGAATTCGTGTCCAAATGCTCTACTTGTCAGATGGTAAAGGTAGACCACCAAAAATCATCGGGGTTGCTTCAGCCATTGGAGATACCAACGTGGAAGTGGGAGAGTATTTCCATGGATTTCATTACTGGGTTGCCTACATCACAGCGGGGTCACGACTCCATCTGGATGATTGTGGACCGTTTGACCAAGATATCTCATTTTCTGCCAGTACGGACAGATTATACCGCGGGCCAGTATGCTCAGTTATTCATTGCTGAGATTATTAGGCTACATGGGGTGCCCCTGGATATTGTGTCAGATAAAGATAAGATATTCGTGTCGCGCTTCTGGGAGAGCTTTCAGGAGGCCATGGGTACAGAGTTGAGGTTGATTTCAGCTTATCACCCACAGACAGATGGACAAACAAAGCGTACCAATCAGATGTTGGAAGATATGCTACGTATGTGTATCCTTGATTTTGGAGGAGGATGGGAGCCACACCTTCCACTGGTAGAGTTTGCTTATAATAACTCCTATCAGTTCACGATTGGCATGGCTCCATTTGAGGCATTTTATGGCAGGCCTTGTCGTTATCCAACTTGTTGGCTAGAGGTGGGGGACAATAAGTTTCTAGGACCAGAAGTGATTCCGAAAACCTCCACCAGGATTGAGCTTATTAGGAGTCGTATTCGAGTAGCCCAGGACAGGAAGAAAATCTACGCCGATGCAAAACGGTTTTTCCGAGAATTTAATGTGGGGGACCAAGTATTAATACGTGTATCTCCTATGAAAGGAGTGATGAGGTCTAGGAATAAAGGGAAACTGGCCCCAAGGTATGTGGGACCATTTCCCATTATCTAGAGGATTGGGCCGGTAGCATATAGATTGGGACTGCCAGAGCATTTACACCGCAATCACGATGTATTCCACATTTTGTCTTTGAGACGATACCTTCGGGATGACATGGACCACACCCACATCGCAATGGAGGAGATTTACTTACAGCCTGATAGCTCTTACGAGGAGAGGCCAGTGGCTATTCTAGACCATAGTGACAGGAGGTTGGATCAAAGGTAGTTCCACTTGTACGGGTCCAGTGGGAGCATCATAATGTGGAGGAATCCACTTGGGAGCGCGAGAAAGACATGTGTGAGAAATACCCAGAGTTATTGTTACTAGGTATAACTTATTTTTCAAATTTCGAGACGAAATTCCGTTATTAGGGGGGAAGTATGTAATACCCCATATTTTTATGACTTTTAAATTTGGGAATTTATTAAAATTAATTAGAGATATTAATCCGAAAATCATTTAAATATTTACTAGCGTGATGAGAGTTAGTAATTATTGGAATTTTACTGTAAATTACTTTATGGGTAAAGTAAGATGTGTAATTAAATTTAGTAAAATTATCATGAAAATATAATTTGATAATTTTAAAAATTTTATCAGGACGCGCCTGTGTCATGTCGGGATTAAATTTACATTATTAAAAGTGAATAAATTATAAGTTACCCGTATGGTCATTTTGAGTGCGTCAATGTGTTCGGAAGGGTCGATATAGTCAAAATAATGTACCCGGGGGTGTAGTTTGGGTCTCGGGGAGTTTTTAGGCCTAATGAGCATCCCGGGAGAGCTTTTTAGACATTTTGTATTTTTGGGCATGGAAACCCACGAATTTTCTAAGGTTATATCAGATGTTAGGGGTTTTCTTCTAGGGTTAGCATAACCAAAAACCAAGAACGGCCATTGGAGAGGAAGAGGAGAAGCTTTCCAAGGAGTTCTAGGCCAAGAACTCCATCGTTTGCACCGCTGTCATCGCCAAATTGTAGATCGCGCGACGAGGAACACAATCACACCAATTTCTTCCACAAATTAGAAACAAAGATTTACAGGCAAGTATCTATCTTTCTTTATTTTAGTTAATGCTTCAATTATAATAGCCTAAGGTTGATTAGAACTAGTTATCATGAAAGAAATCATATATTGGAGACTAGAATTTGCATGTTGTAGAGGTAAAAATCATATTCTGAAAATCAAATTCACATGTAGGGATAAACCAAGAATTTTCTTGGAATTAGGAGTAGAAATCTGGAAAAAGAATCGAAAGAATTAAGATAAAGAAGAAAATTAGGGTTCTTGAGGTTGATATAGTTTTTGCCCTTTTAATTTGAGATACTCGATGAAAACTCACATGTTTTACGTAGAAAATTATTTATTTGGGTATATAACACTTGTAGTATCATTTGTTGGGAGTTTGGGAGTGGAACATGATGATTTGGATGAGTTTGGAATAGGATTCCCGTAACTGGATTTTCTGCAGTTTCGTCATAACTGCTTGATCGATCGATCGACAAAAGAGCATCGATCGATCGACTCCCTTCCATCGATCGATCGACCCCTCCTGGAAAATTCATATTCCTCCTTTAAATAGTTATTTCTATTAAAATGAGTAGTAACATTTGGACCTTATTAATAGAACATTTTAGGACATAAAGAGGATCAATAGGACTTAGTAAAAAGGGGGCATTTAAAGTATGGCGAATTTAAAGTTAACGGGGAGTAATTTATTCATAGGAAATTATGGTAATGTGTAATTAAAGGAGTAAGACCCATAAGAAAGCTACATTAGAAAATAAGAGAGTACCTACTGAATTTATACATTGGGGAATAGAATATTACGAGTGAAATGAGGAATGTATGGAATAATATCTAATTAAGAATAAAAGAGACGAGCCGTTATACGGGATAATCTAGTAACATGTACTAAGAACGAATATCATAAGTATGGGTCGTGGGCGTACCTAATTTGGAAATGGGAATGGTAGTATACATATATATGACTGTGTTTGTTCATATACTATATACGTGTAAAAATCATGCCTGTGCTACTTGCTATCACTGAGGTTACCGCGCCGGGACAGTCTTATCTCGATGGGACCTTTATGGGGGATATTGACTTGTACCCTAGAACATAGGAATCATTGGTATAGGCTATCTGATCGATAGTCAGACGGTCCTAGGAGACATGAGGGTATGTGCTGACCTCTTAGTGACTTGGAACTATGCTTCACCTCAATTTGTATGTGTTTTGTGTTTATACAGTTCGAGAGTGATTCTGAACTAGTATTTCCCTTAGTACGAGTGACAGGGACTTGATAGCAGAGTATGCTAACACTATAAATTTTATGTAGGGTGCCGTTAATATATATATATATATATATATATTATATGAGTGATTAATACATATATAGACTTGAAATTGGGAACTTTCTGCTGTGACTAAAAGAAGTTAATTAATGAATAAATATTCCGAATTTATAAGTGTTTGCAATGTTTGAGGCAATACTGAAAGACTTTATAATAAAATGAGATTCATGTGAAAACTTTCTTTCAGAAATAAATTATCTTAGCCCTAGTAATTGTCCGCATGAAACCTTATGAGAAATTTAAGATAAGCTAAACTTGTGGGAATTAATAGTGCGGTAGGTGTGCACATTAGAAGAGAGGTGAGAAGTTTCTCAAGAGAGTGTCACGTACTAATATGATTATTGCATTAGTCGGTAAGCATTTTAAATACTTGCTAAACTAAATTCTTAAACTGTTTTACAATCGGGCTCTGACACGTTTCCTGTTATCTCTTCTCTCTTGTACATATATGTATATATGTATATATATATATATATATATATATATATATTACAGGTGCTCAGCCACAAGGGTGTCATGCTTAGGATTTTTTGGAAGGAACGAGTTGCAGCTTAGGTGAGAGTTACAGGCCGTTTGCTTAGACGACCTCATTATTTACTCCACTCTTAGTTTTGTTTTATCCAATTGGGCATGTGTCGCCCTTTTTCCTTATTCAGTGGGTTTTGTCAGAGATTGTGATTTATTTACTTTTAGTATATTTACTTTGGGATTTGTTACTGTCAGTATGTTTTTCCTTCGTGATTTTAAAGTTAGAATTAGTTAATTGAATGCTTAAATTGCTTGGACGATCTTTTCCAGTTTAGTTATTTGTGTGACTCTTAAACTGTGAATTATGAAAGTTTTTTTTAATTGGACTTAAATTAAAAATAGAAATATTGTTTTAAATGGTTTTGACACTTAGCTTAATTATTTAGGGTGTTTAAATTGAAAAGTTTATTTTGCGACAGTGATGCTAAGAATGAACCAACCGTTCTCCTTGGTTATAATTTAATAAAGGACTGATCACCTAGTATGTCACACTCTACCACGGAGCCTTTAACCCTATATTTTTATTTACAAAGAACTTTTCCCTCGAGCATGTCCCAATTTGGGGCATTTTTTTCTGATAAACATCAGCCATTTTTATCTCTTTACATATTTGTGGTTCGATTTGCTTTTAAGAAAATCCAAAGATTATATCTTTATATGTTGTTCATATTTTGGTATTAATAGTGCGATGTAATCAATTTTTTAGTGTTCTTGAATATCATCTGTAAAGCATTTTTTGCAATTATGTATATATGTATATATATATATATATATATATATATATATATACAATTTTGGATACCATGAAATGATGTGGATTTTCAATTCTTTATAATCATTTAATGTGACTCACTTTTTTTAATAGATTCCTTTATAGAAAATGGATTTTGGTCAATAATAAGTTAACCTTGTTGTATTCTATTAACACTCATTAATTGTTGAATACGCCACTATCATATTATTATGTAAAAATTACTTGCTGAAGTTTTTGTCTTACCACCTCTGTCTCACAATATGTTTTCCTTTTTGAGACCTCCCAAATTAAGAGTCCACATTATTTTTTATGAGGTAATCAACGAAAAAAATTCCACAATAGTGGACAAGTTCTTATATTGATCATTGATTGAGTGTATCTTATCTTTTTGCATATTCCTCTCGTTTCTTTTGTTCATAGTAATACAATGTTAATGACTTTTTTACATTTGGTAAAAAAAAAATTAACTATTTAATTTTCAAAATTAAAGCTCTTTACAAAGATCTAATGTTATCATCTCAATTTGTTTCCTATTCAAACTTTCTATATGACAGGCAGTTGTTTATATAAATATTTCCACTCATTTATTGAAATTTATTTAGGAATTTTAGGGTTTCTTGTCATGTACTAAATAATTTAATTCATGTTTGTATTTTACAATTTTAATTTTGCAATTCAAGCTTTTATTTTGAGGTTTTTAATGGTGGAATCACCAGATTTCTCCACAATTAAAATAAATGAAGTAAGAAGCTTACTTTTGTAGTTTAGTCCTTTTTACTTAATTTGCAATATGTTTTGTTATGAACTTTGTTTGAGTTATCTATATTTGATTTGGACTTAATTTTTACTGTTTTTTAATGTAAAACCCCTTTTAACTCCATCAATGTTAATGTTTATTTGAGCATTGTCGGTCCCAAACCCGAATAAATGAGGAGGGAAAGGTAAGCATATGTTTAATTTTAGGTTCACATTCTTAATTTGTTCATTTAATGGAAATTGTTATTAATTCATATCGACAATTTTGATTGAAACGGTGATGTTACTTGCCTTATTTTTTATAGATAAATAAATACTTAAGTTTGTTACTTCCTATTTTAATTTGGTTTACCTTTCTTATGGTAGGCTTTATCTATTTGGTCAAGACCTGTTCACACTGGACCTGTTAACTAAACAGTCCCAGACCTGTTCATTTAATTTAGACCAGACCTGGTTCTATGCCTCAATCTCTTTGACTTGCTACTGTTGAACAATAAAATATTGATCTTTT
The DNA here is from genome assembly GCA_949130495.1 of Sambucus nigra. Lineage (NCBI taxonomy): Eukaryota > Viridiplantae > Streptophyta > Magnoliopsida > Dipsacales > Adoxaceae > Sambucus > Sambucus nigra. The sequence goes on along the minus strand of OX422213.1, from coordinate 423,646,991 downwards.
CCATCCATCTATTTGACTTGCAATCAGTCTTATTAAGTCGTAGTATATAATATGTTTTTAGTAGTATCTTTAACCCAATTAAAGCATATTAAAAGATGTTTAAGACTATAAGATCACTTTAGATTTTTAGAAAACGTTCAACACATTTGAACAAAATAATATGGTCAATTGACGCCGATCTTGCCGCATGTTATATGATATGGCCATCATGCCTGTCCTAATTACCCCATGGCCTTCATCTCTAACTTAATCATACCCTCCAGTTCTTATTTCATTTTCCTACTGCTTTGCTACTTGCTTAATTCTAATAATCATATCATCCATATGTAGCATTCTGAGTGTAACAATAACTTTTAAGACTTTATTGAATGTAGAATTTTGCTCCCCTGTATCATTTTCATTGTAAGAAAATTACTAGCACGATTGGGCCTACCTATTTTGATTTTCATTTATGTTCTTCTTCATGCTTAATATGAAAAGTAGGGCTTATTGCTGACTTGCTTCTTTGATGTTAGTCTAATGTGGTTCGGTGAACTATTGAACTATTGAACTCAATAACTTTACACCTAACAGCTTCTAAAGTAAAATTAACTAAGAATATGATTCATTTCTTAATCAGATAATATGTTTAACTATACCAGTTTGGATAGGATGAATAAAAGTTTTATTATAGAAAAATATGACGTTTCTCCATTTACATGGTTGGAATTAGAATTAACTTGTCATTGCCAACATTATCAAGTCATTTTTTTAGTTCAGCTCTTGCACACAATGCACTATATATTTGCTATAGGACATCATATTTTAGTGTGAGCTTGACTATTACATATTGTTATGGAAAATAAGTTATTGATTCCATGATAAGTTGAAGATATTGATATGATAGTTTCGTGCAACATTTTATTTATGCACATTGTCCAAGGAACCCATAGCAGTGTTTACAACACCCGTGACCTTAACACTAATTAAATTATTGCAATGAAGAAAGTACGATTTGTTAACATGGATCCAGAAAGTGTTCGTTTTATGGATAGGGAAATATGTATTTTGCATAGACTCGTCCATTCAAATGTCATGAAGCTCGAGGCTCTGGTCACTTCACGAATGTTAGGAAACCTGTATCTTGTTTTTGAGTATATGGAACATGATCTTGCTGGGCTTGTAGCTTCATCTAAGATCAAATTCACTAAACATGGACAAAGATTTCCCAAACCAATCCCAATTTTCCAAAAAAATCACCTCGTGGTACATGCTAGAGGCACTTAAGGTAGGGTGTTGGTAAAAAAAATGTGTAAGGATCGTTTTGACAATAGCCCGGTAAGAATTCGGATCAAATCTAATTATCATAAGTTTATAAAATGAGAAAACCAAAAGATAATTTTAGTTTCTTCTACATATATATCATAAGTGTAATTAACTCTTAGAAAATTAATGTGTAGCTTATCTCAGTATGTGCATAGTACTAAATGTAACTACTTTAAAGGATATCAATTCAATATTTACAAGCATTTGCTTACAAAATTTGTATGTTGTGTTGTCTTTTATTTATTTTTTTGTGTTTTTTGTTGTCCCTCATCTGAATTTTGTATTGAAGCTAAAACCAGGTCCGAGTTCATATGCAAATGAACCTAAGGCTATTATAAATTATCTAATATCCCTTCTAGAGAAAGCGAAAACTATTGTTCCGCGAGAGTTATGGGGCAACACACTAGTAAAAGTTGGGGTCAGTTTTTATATGGCCGCAGTAGCTTCTTGTACTAGGAATTTTAGGATCTCGTGAACAATAATGATTTTGAAAGCATCTAATGTTATGGTCCTCGACTCCTTGCAGGAAACTGCAGGGCCAGGACAGTTAGAAGGTGATGCATCTTGCAGAATTTTGTAATTTGTAAATCTTGCTATATTTATATTTATTGTTTACAACAAACTTTGTTTATGTTTTTTGTCATATTTAAGACTTAAATTTTATTCCTCGAGGTGAGACTTTTTCTCAAGGACAAGAACACTCTTGAACCCAAGGATGATTGGGTGATTGTTCTGGATGGAACTTAAAAAGGTGCTTATCAGTGGGTATGTTACATCAAATTTCTCATTATTATGTGCATGTGGCCCTATGTTTGAGTGTGTACTTGCTCTTGCATCAATGTCATTTTGGAATACGAATTACAAAATAAACATGCTTTGGTAAAAATTCCCATTATCGTGTGCCTCTGGATCTATGTATGAGTGTGGACTTGTTCTTGCATCAATGTCATTTTGGAATACAAGTTACAAAATAAACATGCTTTGGTGATTTGGTTACTCAATTTGTTAGAGATGCGGGATTTTTTGAAGGTACACATTGAAGTATGGGGAAGATGCTGGAAGGATATGTAAATGTGGTTGTTGTAATAGAGTGTGGGTTTCAGTTATATATTTCATAGTAAGATAAAGGGGTAGTGGAGTTTGGTTTGTGCGAAGGTCATCCGAGTCTCGTCGATAATGATATAATCTACCTTGTGTCTTGGAAAACTAGATATTATAGTTTAGCAAGGAGAAAACAAAGAAAATATTGTTAAATCCATTATGTAAGTGATCTTCTAGAAACGCTAGGCGATAGTGGGGCGGATGATGGGCGCCTAAGTCTCCTAGGCTTTTTTCCTTTTTATTAAACTATTTATCAATGTTGAACTATTGAACTATTTTGCTCCCTGTGTTGAACTATTGAACTATTTTTTTCATATTTTGCCAACAATGCATCATTGTTGTAAACTATTTATCTGAAGGACCATATTCGATATGATGCAGGTGTATACGAACTAAGATGTTTTTTAATTTCCCATCTCCTTAGCATGTTTGTTAGGTTTCATTTGCCATGCATCATAACTGTTTGAAACAATTGACATCTAGCCTTATTACACTTATGATAAAAGTTTAGAGGAGAATTAGCCATGGAATTCATCATCAGAACTACCGTCATGTCAAGAATTAATATTTGTTTTGGGTCTTACTTCACACTTTTTTTTACAGAGTGTTGTGCAAAAAAATTACAGTGTTTGTGCAATTAATTTTGCTGGTGGACTTTTTTTTTACTTAATTAATTTTACATGGCTAAATGTTGATATTATAACTAATATGATAATTTTATTTTGTTTGACAGAATGTCATTTTTGGATCCTCATCAAGTTTCCAGCATTGCGGGCAGCGGCATTGATGGGGATGATAACATAACGAAAGTTGATAGTCAACAACAACGGACTTCTTTTTTATATTTCATTTGCTTGGTTATAATATAAAAACATCTCATTTTGAGATGATTGTGTTGGGATGTTATATTAGATGCATTTATGAAAATAATGTAATTTTCGGGGGGATTGTATTATGATGTTTCATTTGTTTTGTTTAAGTTTCGTTTGTAAATAAAGAGTAGAGGCTTATATAAAATGTAAATGTTGAATATAATGCTCTTATTTATTTTGTATATGTTCTTAGGATTTGAATAGTGTGGTGAGAATAATTGAATTTGTTTAAATTCAGGATAGTGAATCTTAAAAAATATTTATTTTTTAAATATGTATTAATATTACTAATGGACCTTTAGCGTTACAAAATCAGATAAAAGTGCTATAAAAAGGATGTAATAAGGTTAAAATAGTAACACAAAAGTTTGTTACCAAATCAAAATTAATAATGGTAAAATACTGTTGGTAAATGCAAAATTAGTAATAACATTTTACCATTAGTATTAGTAATGGTAAAATTATGTTACTAATTTTGCACCCCGTGCCTTTTTACTATCGAAAATTTCTATTACTAATATTTTTTGTAATGGTAAAATACTGTTACTAAAGGCGCGTTTTGGTATAGTGTTTACTTCGCCGTTATAGTCTTCAATTACACATCACAGGCTTGAAGGATAAACAAACTCAAATCCTAACCTATGACTCAGTAGGAAGGACTTATGTGTAAAAACTCCTATTCAAAAGTGAGTTACTTCACTAAGACAAATCGGAGTTCATTCGACGGTATAGGGAAAAGGTTAATAAGAACAATCGAAAGACTAAGTCTGGTAACCAAAGAAGATGAATGCACCATCGATTAACCTGGCTATGAAGGTTCTTGAAGAGACTTCTCCCTAGAATACCGAGATCAAAACAACTCTATACGATCAAGCATATTGAAAAACATCTCACCTGATGGAACATGTCACGAGCAACCACCAGCTTGGTCGATCGAAAGTGCTAATGAGTTGTAATAAGATACTGACACATAAAGCATTATCTAACATAAAAGAATATTTCCTTTGCACATGACCCCATGCGTACAAACTTTATATTATGTATTGGGAAGCGCGCTTATCATTTTTAGTTAAAGTAATACTTTTTTCCATGTTTAGGACAACTTTAACCCATGTTAACGGGTTTGTTCCCCATGGTATGACTGATGGTGGTTTTCTATTATAAGATTCACAAAAAATGAAAAGGTACTCAAGGTCCCACGAGATTAAAGTGGAGACTATATATTATGTATTATGCTCACTGAACAAAAGGATAATCACGATAGCAAACAGAGACACATAGAATATACAACACAAAAGATAAAAGGGATTTTAGGGTAAACTTCAATGATTTGAAGAGATTATGAGAGATTTTAGACATTATATACATTTAATGACGATAAGTTTTATTATTAAGGTTGAGTGTTTGTAAATATTGATTTTCATTCTCTAAGTGAAATGAAACTTGAGCTCATGTGGACATAGCCCAAGCTGGGCATTATTTGTTGTATTTTTACAGATTGATTTACTCTCTTGAGTATATTCTCCATCATTATTGAGCTTAACTATCGTCATCCTTGCGAATCATATTTTTTCCATTACAATTAATATGGGTTAGGCCTCACTTTTACTATAAATACCTAGGTAATAAGAGAAATTAATACTTCTCCTTACTACCCAATGAGAAATGATCTCTTACATTTGGTGACTCTTTTGGAGAGGTATTCTCTTAGATATGGTGTTGAAAATATAAATCGTACTCTTTCATTCGATGATGCTCATCATAAGGAATAGCATGTTGTTATTACACATGCTACTAATGTTCCTCAAGTCACTACTGCCACAGGGAATATTTTTGGGGCAAGCTTCCATTAGATCAGTTTTGGGGGCCCAAATAAATGACCAATATCATGGTCAAGTTTATGGAATGCCTCTAAAGTCAATGTTGATACCAAATTTAATCCGCTGACTTGGATCAATCATATGAAGACACATGGCTATCTACATGGCAACAACAAGCACTTCCGAGATAATCACACGCTTCGAGGAACCATGTTACTCCGAGGAACTCATACACTCGGAGGAACAGACCTCTCCGAGGAACTCTTGAATACCAGAAAGCTTAGGCGGTCCAAGCTACTCAGGCGGTCCGAGCTGCATCTCGAACAGAGCATTAATTGATGAATAACCAACAGTTCAACTGGTTCATTAAATGCTTATTATTTAGACGCACACGCTTAAAGGGCATTAAATGTATTACCCTTTCATATGTATATCATTTAATGTATCATCCTTTCATATAACAGCCTCAAGGCTATAAATACGTTGTACAATCCTCATTGTGGGGGATCGAATTTTTTTGATAGAATTACATATCGAGAACTCCAAAACACTTGGCAATAACAGAAAACAGTGGACGTAGGCCATTCTTATAAGGCTGAACCACTTTAAAATTCTTTGTCTCATTTATATTTATCTGTGATTAAATAATTAGAAGCAATCTAATTTTTTACATCAACAGATTGGCGCCGTCTGTGGGGAAACGACTGTTGTTATCGTTTTTCACCAAAAATCATTCATCATCAATGGCAGATAATCCGAAATCCAGCAATCGAAACGCTGGAAATGCTGGAAATCTTCCAAATCCCTCTGCACCTCCAGATCTGGCGGGAATTATGACAAATCTGGCTCAAGGACAAACCGCCATGCAAGAAACAATGCGGCAACTCATACAAACCCTTCATGGCGGTGCACCTGCACATTCGGGACAGCGAAGTGGTCAGAGGCAAACCTATTTACTTTCTTCACGATCCAGGCGTACAGATGCGTATCGTAATGAGGAATCTGATGATTTCTCTTATCAACCTGGGCGAACTTCATCAATATGGGCCACAGATTCTGAGCAACGTATTACTCTCTCTTCAGAGAGGACCAGTGCCTTGGAAAGACTGAGCAGGGTGTCTCCTTTCAGTCGATTAGGCCCTAGGAGGAATAGGAGTCCACCTAAAACCATGTCGAGGAGTTTTCGACAACCATCAGATCTAAGAGAAGGATCATCACAATCACGACCATTTGCTCGTCAAGATAGATCTCAGGAGGCCACATCAGATCAATCAATTGTTCGAACCAATAGCCTCGAGGAAGGAAATGATGCGTGGAAAGGTTCCATTCAGCGGTTGGAGGATAGATTGGGAGAAATGGCTGAGGCGAAGAACCCCCTACAACGAACTTTTGTTCAAGGGACACCTTTTGTACAGGCCATTGTGGATTTTTCTACACCGTTGAAATTTAAAGCACCTGTGGTGACCCCCAAATATGATGGAAAGACAGATCCTGTTCTTCACATAGAGAAATATCAAGCTGCTGCCGACATCTATGTTGTCCCCGACGAGATGAGATGCAGAGCATTCTCAGGAACTCTTACTGGATCTGCCCAGATATGGTACAACAATCTTCCTCGGGGTAAGATTTCAACTTTCTTTGAGTTGGCCGAGTTGTTCATTGGCAATTTCTATTTTGGAGCAAAGTCAGTAAAACGAGTAGCACACTTGTTAAGTGTTAGACAAAAATCTGGTGAGAGTACTAGAGATTACATAACTCGTTTCAATAACAAGAAGCTGGAAGTCATAGATTATGAAGAAAAGACAGCAATCACCGCCGTGATGAGTAGGTTGTTGCCTAACAAGTTGTATTACACTTTGGCCAAAGATCCACCTACAACTATGTCAGAGTTGATGGCAAAAGCGGCCAAAATCATGAATGTCGAGGAGGCTATGGCTACGAAGAAGAATATGGATAAAGAAACCAAGGTGGAAATCAACAAATCTAAGAAGAAAGAGCATAAAGGCAATGGCGGTGAAAATCATTCCAAGAATAATAAGTCGTCATGGGAAGTCCTGAAGAAATTCGATAATTATACTCCTTTGAAAATGGGTATTAATCATGTCTTGGAAGAAATCAAGAATAACGAGGAAGTAAGGTGGCCAAAGAAACTGAGGTCAGACCCTAACAAAAGAAATAGAGATAAATATTGCGAGTTTCATAAGGATCATGGTCAAATGACTAAAAATTGCATAGCCCTCCAGAATGAGATTGAAACGCTCATTAGGCGAGGAAAGTTGTCAAAGTATGTTGATCGTAGAAATAAAAGAGGAAATGAAAATCGAGCAAGAGAGAGGTCTAGATCTCCTCGTCGGGCAGAAGAAAATAGGAAAATGGATCATAAAGATGATACAGAGGATGACCCCGATCTTCCCAAAAGGCCAAGGCAACCAGAACGCGAGGTATTTTCAATACGTTTTGGAACATTTGATTGTAATGTTATTACAGGTGGAGATGCAGGAGGAGGAGATCTTAATGCAGAAAGAAAAGCTTACCTCGATGAGGCTCAGGCTTGCTCATACATTCAACGGATAAATTTGGCTGAGGAGGATCGCCCGAGGAAGATAAACAAAGAGAAGCTGGTCATTGGTTTTTCAAAAAATGACCTTGCAGGTGTTCTTTACCCTCACGATAACCCTTTGGTGATCAAAATGAGGATGAAAGAAGTAGTGATTTCAAGGGTTCTGGTAGTTCGGCAGACATCATGTTCTACTCATGCCTTGACAGTTTAAATTTAAAATTATCTCAATTGGAACCTTATCACAGACCACTCCTGGGTTTTGCTGGCGAGAAAGTTTTTCCACTTGGGACGATCAAGTTGGATATATTCATTGGAACTTGGTCTGCTTATCGAACAGAAAGAATACGCTTCTTTGTGATGGATAAGAATGTGCAATCAGCTTACAACATCATCATGGGAAGAGTTGGTTTGAAGAAGTTCGAAGCAGTTCCATCTACAGTACATCAGTGCTTAAAATTCCCAACAAATTTCGGAGTAGGAGTTGTGAAAGGTGATCAAAAAGTAGCTCGGGAATGCTATTATTCATCTGCCGAGCAAGAGGAGCTTGAAGAGTCAAGGAAAAAGACTACTACCTACCAGGTGGATGAAGGTACAGAAATTGAAACACTGGATCCCAGAGATGGATCCCAACTTGTAAAAGGACAGGTGGTGGAATCTACAGAAAATGTTATTCTGGACGACGAGCACCCTGAACGAATAACCCTGATAGGTTCAACGTTGGATGCTTCAATAAAACAGGAGTTGATAACTTTCTTGAGAAACACAAAGAAAACTTTTGCATGGAGTCATGAAGACATGCCAGGAATAGATCCAAACTTCTTATGTCATGAGCTCAATGCGAATAAGGAGATCAAACCTGTAAATCAGAGAAGAAGAGTATTTAGTCCCGAAAAGAATCAAGCTATACAAGAGGAGGTCGAGAAGATCCAGAAAGCTCGATTCATTGAAGATGTGAAATATCCAGAATGGTTAGCAAATGTGGTGATGGTAAAGAAGAAAAACAATAAATGGAGAATGTGTGTTGATTTCACTGATCTCAACAAGGCATGCCCAAAGGATCACTTTCCATTGCCCAGAATTGACCAGCTAGTGGATGCTACCTCGGGGCACGAGTTGCTCAGCTTCATGGACGCTTACTCTGACTACAACCAGATCAAAATGAAACCTGAAGACAGGGAAAGTACTTCTTTTATTACCCCTAGGGGAACTTATTGTTATAATGTTATGCCTTTTGGTTTGAAAAATGCAGGTGCGACATACCAGCGGCTGATGAACAAGGTTTTTGCCGAACAAATCAGTTGCAATATGGAAGTCTATGTCGATGATATGCTGACAAAGAGCAAGAAAGCTGTTGATCATCTAGTTGACTTAGGTCAGACCTTTGATCAACTGGATAAATACCAAATGAATCTCAACCCGACGAAGTGCACATTTGGAGTACGAGAAGGATTGTTCCTCGGATACATCGTCAACCAGGGAGGCATTGAGGCGAATCCAGAAAAGATCAAAGCTCTTTTAGGGTTGCGATCTCCAACGACGAAGAAAGAAGTGCAGAGTCTTACAGGACGAGTTGCAGCGCTCAACAGATTTGTATCCCGAGCAACTGATAGATGCCTCCCATTCTTCAAAACACTTCGAAAAACTTTCGAGTGGAATGATGAATGTGAAAAATCCTTTCAAGACTTGAATAAATATTTGGGAGCACCTCCACTGTTGTCTAGGACAATAATGGGAGAAATGTTGTACTTGTACCTGGCAGTATCAGAGAATGCAGTCAGCTCGGCATTTATCAGAATGGAGAATGGAGTCCAGAAACCAATTTATTACACAAGTAAGGCTTTCCGAGGTCCAGAGATCAGGTACCCAAAGCTGGAAAAATTGGCATTGGCATTAATTGAGGCAAGTAGAATAATGAGGCCATATTTCCAGGTCCATGCCATCGTCGTGTATACCGACATGCCCTTGAGACAAGCCCTTCATAAGCCAGAAAAATCAGGGAGACTGATGTACTGGGAAATAGAGCTCTGTGAATATGATATTGTGTATGAACCCAGATCATCACTAAAAGGGCAGGCTGTAGCAGACTTTATAGCAGAGTTTACATATCCTGATACCCCCGAGGAATAAAAGTTGCTCGCTGATCAACCTGTGGATGTTACAGGATCAACAAACACAAGCTCAGACCAACTCCGGTTGGTAAAAGGGCGAGTGGATGTTAAAGAATCAACAGACATAAGCTCAGACCAACTCCGATTGGTAAAAGGGCTTGTGGATGTAGAAGGATCATCAAATTCGAACTCAGACCAACTCCGGTTGGTAAAAGGGCGAGAAGAGATGGTCGACGAAGAGCGAGAAATACGAGGAAAGGATGAAAGGAAACAGTAAATATTTCAGCGAGGAACTCTGTCAGATAAGAAATTTGAAGACGAGTTACCTACATGGAGATTATATGTAGATGGGTCATCTTGCACAACAAGTTGTGGAGCAGGGATTGTTTTGAACACCCCAGACGAGATTGACATGGAATATGCCCTGCGATTCCAATTCAAAGCGTCCAATAATGAGGCTGAGTATGAGGCCATGATAGCAGGTCTTAATTTAGCAAAGATTATGGAAACGCAACAAGTGATGGTATTCAGTGATTCTCAATTAATTGTGAATAAGATGATGGGAACATATGCAGTTAAAGGAGAATTAATGGTCAAGTATCATGCAAAGGTGATGGAGTTATTGGCAGAATTTGATGCCATTCAGTTGATCAGAATACCAAGAATGGAGAATGCACGAGCAGACGCACTGGCCCGACTAGAATCAGCTACTCGTACCGAGCTGCGAAGAACGATACCAATTGAAGTATTAGAGAGTCGGAGCATAGATGAAGACCTGACGATGAATATTATTACCCTTGATTTAAGACCATCTTGGATGGATCCCATCAGGGCATATATTGAGGAGGGAGAATTACCGGAGGATAAGCTCGCTGCCAAGAAATTGAAGTTTAAAGCTGCTCGGTATGTACTAGCTAATGGTGTTTTGTATAGACGAGGAATTATGGCAGGTTTGCAAAGATGTGTACATCCCTTTGAGGTGAAAGAATTGATTGAAGAGATCCATGGAGGGTCCTGTGGAGCCCATGTAGCAGGTCGGACTCTTTTGCAAAGGGTGATGACGCAGGGATACTACTGGCCAACGATGAGGGCTGATTGTATAGCCTATGCTAAGAGATGTGAGAAATGCCAACGTTTTTCCTCCATCAGACGAACTCCACAAGCATTTTTGACACCCATAACTTCCCCTTGGCCATTTGCCATGTGGGGAATTAATTTTGTTATACCACTGCCAACGACCCGAGGGAGATTCAAGTACCTCTTTGTTGCAGTGGATTATTTTACTAAGTGGGTAGAAGCTGAGCCTCTGATTGATATGACATACGAGAAGGTGTACCAATTCGTTTGGAAGAACATCATGTGCCGATATGGTCTCCCTCATGCCTTCATTACAGACCATGGAACACAATTTGATAACGAGGAGTTTGCTGCCTATTGTCATCAGTCAAACATTTTAAAGGTTCATTCAGCACCAGGCCATCCTCAAAGCAATGGACAGACTGAAGTGACGAACATAACATTACTAAATGGTTTGAAGAAGAGGCTAAGTGAGGCTAAAGCTAATTGGATTAATGAGCTACAGTCAGTATTGTGGGCTTACCAAATAACTCCCCGAGCAGTAACTGGAGAATCACCATATATGCTGGCGTTTGGAAGTGAGGCCGTAATACCTGCCGAGTTGGGTCTTCCAACACACAGAGTGCTGAATTTCAATTCCCCAGTCAGCGACTTAATGACGATATTAGATTTGGACATGCTCGAGGAGGTTAGAGAAGAGGCATCCATTAGGAATGCTGCTTACCAACAACGAACAACCTTGTTCTACAACAAGCGGGTGAAGAAATGCGACTTAAAAGAAGGATATTACGTGCTAAAGAAGGTCATTCAGAAGCACAATAAGTTGGAAGCAAACTGGCATGGACCTTACCGAGTTACAGAAGTTGTTCGACCAGGAACTTATCGAATAGCAACACTAGAAGGAGAGGAATTTAAGAATGCATGGAATGCTGAACACCTACGCAAGTATTATCAGTGATGTAAAATGTAAAGCAGTTCCATCAATATGAATAAAACGACGATATTTCGCCATCTTCTCTCTTTTTATTGAAAGTTTTTCGGGGAATACTAGTGTGTAACACTACGCTGCTCGGCAGTAAAAACAACACGATAGTTCAAGCTCAGACCAACTCCGGTTGGTAAAAGGGCGAGTGGACATGATAGTTCTAACTCAGACTACTTCCGGTTGGTAAAAGGGCGAGAACACAACATTCCTAAAAATACCAGCTCCGGTTGGTTAGGAAACCATACTCCTTTGGTTAGGAGGCTGACACTGGCTCAGACCAATTTTGGTAAAAGGGCAAGTGGACATGATAGTTCGAACTCAGACCAACTCCGGTTGGTAAAAGGGCGAGAACAACATTCCTAAAAATGCCAACGTGTTTGGCTAGGAAGCAAAATACTCCTAAAAATGCCAATCTCGGTTGGTTAGGAAACAAGATATGCTCTCAAATGCCAACTTATGTTGGTCAGGAGGTAAGATTATTACAGAAAATACAAAAGTTCCTCGAAGAACAAAATATTCCAAACTGAACCAAGTATGGTTGGTCGGGGATAAAAATCCACTAACTGTAGTTGGTCGATGAGGAGAAAATATTCCAAACAGTACCAAATATAGCTGGTCGGGGATAAAAACCAACTAACTATAATTAGTCGACGAGCACAATTTAACAACCTTGGATGGTTGGAAAAATTTTAAACATTTTTATACTCATTATTAAGTGATCGAGCAACATTACTAATACTTGTAACTTTTTTATTACTAAGTTGGTCGATGAACCACACAATATTGTTATGCAAGCACAAATATAAAGTGTTTGACAAGTACAAGACAATAGCAATACATATTTGCAAACAAAAATGAAAGTCTTTCATAAAATTCAAAATAAATTACAAGTTACATTGATAATTACATGGATATGTATACTAACTGTTACATCAAAAATTCCTATTCTATTGGTTTTTTCCCCTCAGCTTTCGATACAGGTTCCTCGCCAGCAGGCGGATCATTTAAAGACTGAGGAGAATTGATGAAGTTCAAATCCTTCAGCATCCTGACGTTCATCACAGAAGGTCGATCTAGAAGATGCTCGGGACGAGATACCTCGATCTGAGAATGAAGATTGTAGTCACCGAGGTATTTTTCAATTAAGCTCCGAGGAATGGCACGAGCTGGTATCCATTCCATGTCCAAATTATACGGTGGCACAGGCAAGTCAAGTACCCCAGGATCATAATAGTCCCACAGATAGTGTCCTTGTTCGAGCTTCAGCACGCCCAAGGCATTCAGCCAGCCTTATTTGTAGCCCTCATTATTGGCATTCTGGATACGATCATCCAAATGGAATAGTGCTTCGTTGTATCCAGCCATCCAGAACTCCCTGGGCTGTTTGTGAAATTAAAATGTTAACCTTTCAAGCTTCTCGTGAAGACTCTGGATGAAAAGCTCATTAGTCTCCAACACTGATTTCTTTGCAGAGAGTTATTTTTCCAGTTCTCTAATTTTCTTTGACATGTCAGACAAAGCTTGGTTCTTTGCCATTAATTGGAAGGCTTGGTTCTCTAAGGTAGATGTTGTCCTTTGTTCCTCCACAAGAACCCGAGATGCTCTTCCTCGTCCCCGAGGAGCTCTTGCTCGTCCTTGAGGAGATGTGGAAGTGCCCGACCTCCTCAATGTGTCCAACTCTTGCCTCAATTTGGCATTCTCAACCTCTAAAAATGAAAATCCCTCGTCAGTCACTGGGATTATAGCTGTTGAAGAAGAGGCTGCAGACTTCAACTGTGCTAGCTCTTTCTGCAAATTGTTATTCTCTTTCTCCAGCAGCTCGGCAATCTGTCTACATGCTTCAACTTCACCCTTTAGGGTTCTCTCCCTGACATCGTACCCAGCAAGGAGCTTCTCGTAGCCCTTCTCGGCAGAAAGCTGCTGATACCTCTTCTCATACCCCTCATGCAATAGGGCAGTTGATTCCTTGTACTGATTCTCAAGCTCTTCTAGGGTACATTGAAGATCCTAGATCATTTCGTAGTAAGCCACATTATTGGCCACAGCTCGGTCAAGTAAACACTTCAGGTACTGATAAGCTTCGACTGCCTGCTCTGAAGCATCATGACCAAGGATGTCGGCAACTTCTGATGCACTCAGTTCTGTGTGACCAGCCTTATAATATTCATTACATTGCTGCATCAGCTTTGTATCAATGGCAGATAGCATATCCATCCTGGCCAGAAACTAGCAGAGAAAGAAAAGACAATCATCAAAAAGAAGATCAAGACAGAGTACAAATAGAAAAGATACAATCGTATAGAGGGGAAAACTCAAATTTTATTAGATCATAGTGAAGAGTTACAAAGATCTTGGTTACACTTGATAAAGAAGAAAAATAGAAAGAGAAAACCGAACAACACTACACCTTTTCCTTATCTCCCAAAACCTTCTCGGGAGGATGGGAAGAGGAGGCAGGTTGCTCGGAAGGAATTGTGACTTGCTCGGTGAGCACCAACTGTTGCTCGGAAGAAGAAACTCCTTGCTCAATAGCATGCTGACTGGTTAGGGCATTCTCTCCCATTACCATTGAAGATTCTTCAAAGGTAGCTTCGTCCTCTTCTAATTCTTCTGGAGTAGGAGGGGGACCAGGGATGTGTCTCTGGAAGATCTCGGATGACTCGTCGACCTTCAATTCCTGAAGGGCAGCAACCCATCCGTCCCTGAAATACTTTACACTGCCATAATCCACTTGAGAGACCATGGCAGCACATCACTTATCCCAACCTTTGTCCCAGCCAGAGCTGAAGGACTTCTTCACGGCATCTTTCCTTTTGGCCTTCTCCAAGGCGAGCTTCTCGGACAGCAAAACATCAGCAGCTTTCAATTTTTGTTCAGCTTCCTCCTTCTACCGAGTTACTTCCTGGAGTTGGACCAACCTCTCCTCAGCATCCTTGAGTTTATTTTCAAACTCCTCAGCAGCCTTGAGCTTCACATCAATCTCTTTACTAGCCTTCTCCAAGGAATTTCACTTTCTTCTCCAAATCCCTGGAGGCCTCAACAACTCGAGTTTTCTCCTGCTCGGAGGAAGCAAGTTTATTCTCCCAGACTGCCTTATCAGTAGTGTACTTCTGGCGAGATTCCTCTAAGGACTTAGTAGCTTCTTCCAGAGATCCCTCCACACTGGATGAGGAGAAATAAGCCTTGATTGCTTCATCCTTCTTGAGGATTATGTTGAAGAAGCTCGTCAACTGTAAACAGAAAAAGAAAGCAAAGTCAGAAACAGATATGAGAAATAACAAAGGAAAATATAAAAAGTTCAAACTAAAGGTACTTACTGAAGCAAGATGACGAGCAGCCAAAGAAGTAACCATATCCCGAGTAAGGTTATCTTCATTACCTTGCACCTCGGGAATGGTCAAGGACTTTATCGAGCTCATGTCAGAGCTCGGGGGAGCAGATGTGGGAACCTTAGTCCCAGTAGCAGGGGGCTGAATGGTGGCATCAACCAAATTAACCGAGGATCTCTTCTTCAGTCTCCTCGGGGGAATAGGAATAACCAAGGAAGAATCCTTGGTCGGTGATATCACAATCACCTTTCCAAGAGCAGCAGAGCTGCTCGGAGCCACTACGGGCTTGTCAGCAACCTTCTCGGAGACTTTAGCAGGAGCAGTTGAAGGAACTACACCAGCCTTATTTTTCCCCTCCTTTGGGACATCAATCCTGACCCTTTTTACTTCCCCAGAATCGGAGGCAGTTTTCTCAAACAGAGCAGGAGTTCTTCTTTTCTTCATCTTTTCGCTCAACGGAATGTGAGATTCTGGTGAAGAACTAGCAGAGGGTGGTACTGGCTCTGCTTCACTGATCACTGGACGAGCAGTGAAAGAAGTTGTATAGCTCTTGTATTGGAACAGATAGGAGGCTGATCGAATGTGCTCGTCAGCAACCCTTTGATGTAGACCCCAGATAAGTCCCAAATGCCTTATATTGACATCTGTTTCTCTTGGGCACTTTCTCTTGCTATCAACTGCAAATAAACATACATTGTTATCAGTAACACATTTTATCAAATACAAAACAAACATGATTTCAAGATGAATAAATAAATAAAAACAACCTATCCCATTGCCATAAAGAGGGCATCTGGGACCCTGGTAAACCTCATCTCCGGTTAAAGGAGGATGTTGCCAATTTTTTACAATAACTCCATGTTCAAAATAATCCTTGTTGGCATCAGGGATATTGACTACTAAAGCTCTATTTATAAACCTAGTTTTTAAATAATAAATATTATCATTAACTGCCCATCTATAGCAGTACATGATTTCTGGAATTCCTATACGAGTTCCATGCACTTGATTTAATTTATACACCCCATTAACTATTCTCCATGTGTTGGGAGCTATTCGTGTAGGAACAACATCAAAGTACTGACAAAATTCCAGACACAGAGGATTTGGTAGAAAAGAAAATCCACACTCAGCAAAAAAGAGATTGGGGAACCAATGTCCCTCAGCCAAATTGAAATAATTAGAAGGCTCAGAAAGCTCTTCCAATACAACCCAAGAAGGAATGGAAAAATCAGATCAAAATTTGTCAAGAGACTCAACTAGGTAAACCATGATGATGAATTAAAATAAATGAAGAAGAAGAAAGAGGATCTTACAAAAAAAAGACTGAAGCTGTTGACAATGAACGACGGAAGAGATGAACGCACAAGAGAGTAGAGGACAATGAAAAACTCAAAGATGAAAATCTGAAAAGATAGAAGACGATGGGAGTCTCTATGAAGTTTAAATACTTTGCCTTGGGAACTGGCAAAGTAATGTTACAAAAAGGACGATTACATTACCGGCGGCTAAATAGGCATTAAATATTGGCATGGGAATCAAAGCGAACAACAGCGGCTAAAAAGATGAAAAGTGACGCGGAACCAAAACGAGCAGAAAAGTCAAAAAAAGCATGATTCTACGAATTGGGATGGAGAAATAAATAAAAGGGAGATGATCCTAAAAATCAGGAAGAACTATTTAAAGCTACCGTATTCTGAGAAAGAATGTTCCATACTCCTTAAATTTCAAACTATGAAACATTGGGGGCTTCTGTTGATACCAAATTTAATCTGCTGACTTGGATCAATCATAAGAAGACACAAGGCTATCTACATGGCAACAACAAGCACTTCCGAGATAATCACACGCTCCGAGGAACCATGTTACTCCGAGGAACTCATACACTTGGAGGAATAGACCTCTCCGAGGAACTCATACGCTCCGAGGAACAGACCTCTCCCAGGAACTCTTGAATACCAGAAAGCTTAGGCGGTCCGAGCTGCATCTCGAACAGAGCATTAATTGATGAATAACCAACAGTTCAACTGGTTCATTAAATGATTATTATTTAGACGCACACGCTTAAAGGGCATTAAATGTATTACCCTTTCATATGTATATCATTTAATGTATCATCCTTTCATATGACAGCCTCAAGGCTATAAATACGTTGTACAATCCTCATTGTGGGGGACCGAATTTTCTTGATAGAATTACATATCGAGAACTCCAAAACACTTGGTAATAACAGAAAACAGTGGACGTAGGCCATTCTTATAAGGTTGAACCACTTTAAAATTCTTTGTCTCATTTATATTTATCTGTGATTAAATAATTAGAAGCAGTCTAACTTTTTACATCAACAGTCAATAAGTAATAACAATACTTCGTACCACGACGAATCCAAATTCCTTCGTTACACCAGCAGTACTACTTGTCGCTCCTTTAACAGGAATTATCATTACATTTCGCAGTCCATATGTTCCTGTTATGGTCAATCTTGCTCCTGCTATAATGCTAACCATTGAGAATCCAGTCGGACATTTGCCTGTAGTTGTTCCACCACAGTGGACGTAACTTATTCGCCTTCTCTAACCATTAAAGAGGTCAGGATGGAAATGATAACGATAGTGGCATCATCCTTACAGACATTTAGTGAGGTTGCATCCATTTAAGATGATTTTCATACTCCATACCTAGAGGAGTACAACGATAAACCTTATCGTGAGGGGTAAGTTCATCTAGTATTTGAGAACTTTGATGGAAGAGGGGGTAACTCAAAGGAACATTTGAAATAATCTATTGAGCATTTTGGTGCTTATTGCAATAACAAAAAGATACGTTTAAGGAAGTTTTCAAAATCCCTCATTGATAAAGCTTAAACGTGGTATTAGCATTTATCCCAAAGAAGTGAGGAGACGTGGAAAGATATGCACGTGAAATTCCTCCATAAATTCTTTCTAGAAAATAATGAGTTTACTCTGTCTCATATCGATCGAAACAAGCAAATGTCAGGTGAGGAGTTTATGGCTTATATAAAGAGGTTTAGAGAAAGATATATACATGTATGGGAAGTTACAATGGAGGGCAAGCACCTTCCAATTTATGAAGAAGTTTTGTTACTTGAGTTCATTTATCAATTGATAAATGAGACTAGAGAAGGCACATTCAAAGCCTTCACGCGAGCAGTCCAAAAAATTTCACTGGTCATTCGGCCTCTTCTTATTATGGCCAACATCATGTGATAGCAACCATTTATCCAAGAAGTTATAAGAGCTCGGTTTCTATGAGTTAACAATATTGATTGATGTGAAGAAGCAAGAAAAAAGAGGAAAAAGAGGAATAACAAAAGGAAGTTTGATCGTGAGGATCCACCTTCATTGACTTGTAGTGTGAAATATTCATTGAGTTGCTATAACACAATGTTAGGTGATGAATTAGTTTTTCCCCTAGAAACTCTCCACCTTTTACTCTAGGTGAAGACACTCAAGTTGATTAGAACTAATTCCAGATCCATTGGCGCATTGGTCATCCCATAATTTCATATTTTACCTTGAAAGAGATTATCAACAAGCACGTGGTGGCAGGGGACTTTGAAGATCCCTCAATGCAATGTTAATAACGATCCATTGTCAGCCCATGGTACACACATAGTTATTGCTTTTGATGAGGAAGAAGAAGGTCAAATGAGTGAAGAAGAAGATTTCCAAGATACTTATGATAATTGTTTGCTTGGAATGGCTAACGTGGTTCTTGCCTATGATGAACCAAGTAGAAGGGATAGTGAACAAGCTTGTCAGGAAGAGTAATATGAGATGGATCTAAGCCTAGAGTACCATGCTATATCAAAATTACGAAAATTTTGGTGGTTCTTCGATCAGATTGGGATGCCACCAGAAAATAGTTTGGAAATTACTTAGGCCATTTTAGACATCACCAAGAAAAATAATGTTCCATCAATAAGGTGGAGGTGAACTATAACCTAGGTGATATGAAAGTTTATATTGAAGATCATTTTCTCAGATGCAGATAGAACAATTAAGTTCCCTCACACTAGACCTTTATACGTAAAAGCAGACATCAATGGAACAATATTCTCTAGATCTTTGTTAGATGGAGGTGCTTCGTTGAACATCATGCCTATTATCTCATCTTATACTGCTAATATCTCAGAGACAAGGTTGGTTACAATACCCCTTTCAATCTTAAGTTATGACAACCAAACTTCCAAGTCCAATGTCTATGTGAACTTTGGAGTAACAATGGGAAATCTCACATCACACTTTAAGTTCCACGTGATTGAGTCTGCTACCTTATACTATCTGTCAATTGTGAGGGTTTGGATAAACAACCATGGTTTTATTCCTTCAACATACCATCAATGTGAAAAAGCCAATGTTAAAGGAACATTGATTGTGATGTGAGATTCTAAAAGGACTTTTGTAAAGGAGAAAGAACAGTTGGTGGATGATTCCTTTTACACTGAGTTAAATGAGGAAGCACGTATCCTCACAAGGCGTATTGAATGGGTGTAAGCACTCTTTATCAAGGCTAGGTTGGGACCTTTGAGAGATCAGGAGGAAGAGTTCAAAGAAGCTCTGCAAGTTAAACGAGAGAGGTAGGTTAATCTTGAACCTCATTCTATCGCTCAACTACTTATAGATAGAAAAAGGCCAAGGATAGAGCCGATGGAATAGGTGGTCAAACAGGAAAGTGGGTTAAGCAGCGCTAACACGCCAATGATGGACAAACTGGAAAACTAAAAAAAAAAGGTAAGGCGCTATTAACTTCTATATAAGAATGCAAAAAAGTGGTGCTTAAAGATGGAATGGTGATATATCTCCTTTGAAAGTGTGAGAGGGTAACTAAATATTCATAAGAAGTTGAACCAAAGTATGAAAACATTTTGTTAGATAATCAAGGACAATGTCTTGTCATTGATAACTCAAATATCCAAGAGTTTGTGGAAGAGATTAAAGATAAGCCCAAATGTATTGAAGATCATCTTAAACAACAAGTACAAGGTTTGAAAAAGATTAATTTAGCTAAAGATGGAGATGAACCAATGCAATATTCAATTTGAAAGACCTGAAAGATGTGAAGAAACTAGAGTTGATCAAGCTCATTCAAGAATTCAAAGACGTTTTTACATGGAAGAACACTGAGATGACATGGCTAGATTAAAAAGTGAGATGCCACAAGTTGAATGTTTTTCCTTCAATAATACTAATCAAGCAGTCAACCAGAATGTAGAAGCTTGAACTGGACCTCAAAATTAAGGTTGAGGTGGAATAGTTGCTGGCAGATGGATATATCAATACAATTGAACATCCAATTTAGCTTTCTAACATTGTGCCAGTGGGGAAGAAAGATAAAACATAAATTCTCATTTGTGTTGACTTTAGAGATATTAATAGAGCTTTCTCCAAGGATGAGTTCCCTCTACCTTCGATTGATAGCTCGATCTACTCGACTGATGGTCATAAGATGTATAAATTTATGGATGGTTATGTTGATTATAACCGATCAAGATGGATAAAAATGATCTAGAGAAAATAACTTTTAAGACTCCTTTAGGAAATTTTATGTACAATGTAATACCGTTTGGTCCGAAAATGCAGAGGCAACTTACAAGAATACGATGATGGCTATTTTTCATGACTTTTCCCATGATATTGTGAAATATTATATAAATGATCTAGTCTTTAAATCAAAGAAGGGGGATTCTCACTTAGTTGACTTGAGAAGAGTTTTTAACCGATGTATAAAGTACAAGCTGAAGATGAACCCACTTAAGTGTACCTTTGGTGTAACGAGTGGAAAATTCTTGGGTTTGTGGTTTATCATTAAGGAGTGTCGATGGACCAAAGAAAATAAAAAATGATTCTTGACATGCCTTTTTTAAAGACTCAAAAATAATTGAAAAGTTGTCTCTAAAAGATATTTTACTTGAGGAGGTTTGTTTAGGTTTATCTGAGATAACTCACCCACTAATGGAGTTATTATAAAATATCACGAAGTTGAAATGGGAGGAACAACATCACGAATCTTTTGAAAAGATTAAGAGATTGAACACCTCTCTTAAAATGATGATTCCACCTAAGGAAGGATTGATTTTGTTGGTTTATCTAACCTTTACTATGAGGTATATCAGTGATTTTTTGGCGCATGAGGTTGATGGACAAGAAAGACTTGTATACTATTTAAGTAGAATTATTTATGGTCCCGAAGCAAGACATAGAGTATAGAAAGACATTGTTCGGCTTTAGTCTTCGTGGCTAAAAAACTAAGGCATTATATGCAATATTTCACTATCAATACAATAACAAGATGTGATCAAATTAAGTTTTTGCTCGCACGAACAATTTTGATTGGTAGAAAATAAAGGTGGTTCCTCATTCTTTCGAAGTTTTATTTGAAGTGTGGTTCCTTGTGCAATCAAAAGTCAAGCCTATGCATATTTATTGGCAATCTCTCCTTTAGGTTTGTTTGAAACACCTCATGAAGATATACCTAGTTATGATTTGCAAGCTAATGTTTGTGAGGCAGATTTATAGAAACGGTTCATGGATTTTAATGTTTCATCGACTAAAGGAAAAGGAGGAGCTGGAGTAATTTTATCGAGAGAAAAGGCAGATATTTTCATGTATTTCAAGTTAGACTTTACTTATTCAAATAATGAAGTAAAGTATGAATCTTTGATTCTAGGGTTGCTTGAATATTTTCAAAGAGGCATTCGTTCACTCAGCATCAAAGCATTTTCAAACTTAGTGGTCAAATAAGTCAATACGCGTTGAATCCCCTCAACCTAGATCCTTATCGAACAATCATACAAAGGTTGATCAATAAGTTTTACGAAGTCAAGTGGATAAACATTCAAGAATGATGAACTAACATTTTAATGCCTACGCTGCAACTGAATAAAAGATCGTTATGTAAGGTGACTCCACAACTGTGGTGATTCATTGCATAATAACTCCATTCTCTATGCTCCAGCTCTTTCCTTTTGATGATGGTTCAGATTGGAGAGGAAAGATAAGAAAGAAGCTAAAAATAAGAGATGGTTTGATGAAGCTCATCAACTTAGCACAATTCTTCCTTCTTTAAGGAAATATGTATTACCGAAATCCGGGTGGATGGTTGGCCAAATTCCTTGGCCCCAAAGAAGCTCAAATACACTTAAAGGAAACTCATAAAAAAATTGTGAGACCAATGAGAATTATATCTATAGAATAATCAAAAGATAAGGGTATTTTTGGCCTTCAATGAAGCAAGATGGATCAGCAGAATAAAGAGAATGTGATAAATAGCAGATCCGTTTCCATCCAGCTGGATGCAATTTCTTGGAAGCTCAAACAAACAGGAGGCATCTTTACATTAATTTTATCAAAGATGGAGTTGTTCCAGAGAGAAAGAAGATGCCATAGCACTTAAAATATGAGCACCAAATTTTTAATTACTGGAAGAGAAACTCTATCGATGAGGATACTTCAACATGCCTTTACGATGCATCACCACAAAAGAAGTAAAAAAGGTCTCAAGCAATTTTACGATCCATCTCACATTAGAGGAACAAAATTGTATGTCCAACTTATGACACTTGTCAATTATTGGCCAGATTCAACTGAGTTTGTACGAAAATTCACAACTTGCCAACTTCATAATAACCTCATTCATGCTCCATCGGTTGATATACACTCACTAGCAATATGTTATCCTTTCCACACTTGGTCATTGGATCTTATGGGGGGGAATTAAACCTCTATTTAGAGGCAAAATATAGATTCTTATGGTAACTGAATTATTTATAAAGTAAGCAAAAGTAGTACTCTTGAAGAGAGAAATAATAGGAGTGGTGGCATAATTTATTAAAGACTACATCAATTATCATTTTGATATTCCCAAGGTCATTCTTTCAGATAATGAACTCCATCTATCAACAAAGAAGTGATAATGTTGACAAATAAATATTCAATTATTCATCTCACTTTAACAATGGCTCATTCTAAAGGTAATGGTAAAGCATAAGCTATAAACAAGACTTTAGTCTATATTCTAGCCAAAATGATGGAATATTTTCTTGGTGTGTGGGATGACAAGATGCCTATGGTGCTTCAGGCATATTGAACAACCAAGAGGAAGCCAATAGGTTACACACCTTTCTCCTTGGTTTACGGAGCTGAAACAGTCCTTCCAGTGGAGTTAAAAGTGCCATCTTCCAGAAATGTCTTGCAAAGCAACATGCTTCCTCAAAGTAGGCATGTTCAACTAGAAGCACTAGATGAACATTAAGATAGTAGAAGGAAGCACTTTCAAGTTTACACGAAGCAACTCTCCCAAGTTGATGAAAACCTCATGAGACTAAGGAAGTTTGTGGAATGAAAATTGGTCTTAAGAGTGACTATTAATCACATTGGAGGACTTCCTTTGCTAAAATTTATAGCAAATTAGGAAGGAGCATATGTTGTCAGAGATACATGACTCAAGTTAGTGTATGATTTCAAAAATTGAAAATGATAGACCTTTTAAAGTCAAGGTTGGAAATTTATCATGTTTAAGAAAGACACTTGTAATTTTCTTTTACTTGAGAATTATATAGAAACCCATAAATTTTTAATATTTGTGAGCTAAGTATTAAAGCAGAGAATGAAGTGTACACATGAGATTCAAAAAATACTTTCTTTGTATTTTAAATTGGGATAATTAAAAGTCAAAAAGGGACTACTGCCCAGAGGTAGAAAATAATGAGCTTATCCTAACAAAAATCCTAAAATAGAAGAAATGAAGATGCTCTCTCGAATCGAGGCAGTTATATCTTGAGAAACCTTTTATTGATGCTCAGACAAAGCAAAAATGTTTACTTCGACCTTTGTCTTCCATTTAAATGTAAGTTCCTACTTTCTTTTGTCATCACTCTAAGATCTATCTGCTACATCTACCGCTTGATCACAAACCTCAAGCTGAGGGATGAGCTCTCTTAGTTTACTCTCTTCGGCCTTCAAATCCTCTACAACCTTGAGATAGCTAGAATAATAGCATACTAGATGAGGATCCTTCGGAGTCCTCAACTTGTTGATTAGCTAAGAAAAATCAAAACCATCTTTTCTCAATGCTTTGAGATTCCCCATATAGATATTCATCACAGATATGTCTAGGCAGGATGGTGAAATATTCTCAATCACAGTTGAAATAAAAATAGTCCCTTATAAAAATATAGGTCGTTATCAAGTCATGAGGTTTCAAATGTTTAATAGTAAAAGTCTCATGATTAGAAACTAAAAGCCGATCAAGAACAAAATAAAGTGAGCTTTGAATGATGGTGTTATTCTGAAGAACATGTCGGCAATACTAATTTGGTGCCACATTTAACAAAAGAGATTCAAAACTATACCCACTCTACTCAATTTACACGTTGATCGTTGAACCTTAATTGTTGTGGGAAGATGAGTGCAAATGAGCAGAAGCATATAGATCCACCTCTACATAAGGCATAACCAGTTGAGGTGCCTCGAGAGGGATAATTTTTATGACAAACTACAAAAATAGATGAAACACAAATAATTAGTCAAAACCTTAGTAAGTTTTGTGATAAGTCACCAAGCAAGTGTATATTGTGACAAAAACTTAATAGTAAGCTACTAAGTTCACTTACAAAGTGTAAATTTTTAGAGAAACATTAGTATCACAGTATAAATTATTTTTAAAAAACCTTAGTAGAAAGCTACTAAGTTGACTTACAAAGTTTAAATTTTTAGAGAAGCCTTAGCAGTAAGCTACTAAGTTGACTTTCAAAGTGTAAATTATTTTTAGAGAATCCTTACTATTAAGCTATTAAGTTGACTTAAAAATTATAATTTTTTTAGAGAAACCTTATTCGTAAGATACTAAGTTGACTTACAAAGTGTAAATTTTTATAGAACCCTTATTAATAAGCTACTAAGTTGACTTACAAAGTGTAAATTATTTTTGGAGAAACCTCAGTAGTAAGCTTCTAAGTTAACTTACAAAGTGTAAATTTTTAGACAAACCTTAGTAGTAAGCTATTAAGTTGACTTATAAAGTATAATTTTTAGAGAAACCTTAGTACTAAGCTACTAAGTTGACTTACAAAGTAAAAATTATTTTTTTTAGAGAATAATTAGTATTAAGATACCAAGTTGACTTATAAAGTGTAAATTATTTTTTAGAGAAACCTTATTAGTAAGCTACTAGGTTAACTTACGAAGCATAAATTTATGATTGAGCCAAGTCATATAAAGGTTCATATAAAATTAACTCATTAACAAAATAAGGAGTAGGAACCACATTCTCTGAAGCTTGAACTGGTGCATTACCATAGGAAGCTTGAGGTTTCGTTATTGCATCAATATGCACTAAAATCAAATCAACCTCGATTAAAGGAGTTGGTTTATCTCTCTCTTCACTCCTGGCAAGCTGAAACACCATAAACTAAATGAGCTCACTAACAAAGTTTTTGCCAAAGAACATATGGAGAATAACATTTTGTTTTAAAGACAATTACCTCAATAATAGTTTCAGGAAGCACAATTATGGCCATTATGTTTACCTGTAGCCATAACATTAAACTAAGTACTGATAATCCCACATACTGAATTGATAAAAGAACAAACATAATAAATATCCTTCTCAACCTACCTAAACACTACTAGTTATAGGCACTATAGTCAATGGAAACACCATTGAAGTTAAAAGAGTTGGGGGAATGGAAGAATTAGTATTTGTACTTGGAACCATCATTAGCTCTTTATCCATAGGAAATTTTTGGGCTACAGAGACATCGCTTTCAAAGGGAGACCTTCAAGAATATGTAAGCCATGTCATTAAAGAACGGGGTAATGGAGAGGATACAACGTTGGTGTCTTTAAGAAATGGAGTTAACTATTCCTTAGATAGAGGGTTGTCATCAATATTTAAAGTACCCATTAGCGATGAAGGAACATCCTGCAAAAAAAAAAGTAAGAAAATATTGTTAAAGATATTTACTTCACAAGGAAATAGCTCCACTGTTAGAAAAATGATTTACCAAGCAAGCATGTTGAGTTTTTTCAGACTGAGCAGCATTCGTGGAGACGTCTTCCACAGCAATATTTGGTTTATTGGTTAAAGTTTGCTCAGAGGAACCTTTTGAAGAAGGAGTTGGAGTTATGATCAAATATGTTTGACTTAATTTCTTCCTCAGATTTTTCTTTTGTTGAGGAGGCACGTCGATTGGAGATCTCTTCTCCAAAAAAACTTTTGGAGCAACCTGTTTACGATGGACCTGAGAAACAGTAAAATCATTAGCCGGGTGAAATCTCTTTAAACCATTAAAGGAATCATTTGCACTAATAGGAATGGAACTCATTCTAGACAGAAAATAAGCTACCATTAACTGCACATTTTCAACAAGTTTTGGTCTTAGGGACCAATAGACTCTAGGGGTATGCCAACGACCTGAGAGGAACCTCGAATTACTTTGGACTTCTTAGGATTTTTGGATTTTATGGAACTGCATCTGAGGGAGCTATTTTTTGACCCAACGACTCCTTTCTAGGCTTTCTTGCCTTTCTTTCCCTTGAACAGTCTCACTTATTGGGAACAAAGGAGGAAACTCTACAGGTAGCTCAATATTATGGTGCTTATTTCAAACTCCAAATCAGCAATGAAGTTATTTTTAAGGCCAAGTTCGTTGGGCCTAAAACACTCCATATAGGGATAAATCGATTGAATTCTCACGAAAGCTTTAAAATGCCTAAGTTAGAACAGCCAAAGGTGACAAAGTCATCCCATCAAAATATCACCATGCCTTATTTTGTGAGGGATAGACATCTTTTTATTAAATTTTGCATAAAGATAAAATACACAATGACAATTGAAGTCAAGGAATGAAGCATAAAATGAATCATTAATCCTGCTATTTCAGTAAATTTCTAGGCGGGCATCTTGGTAAAAACTAAATTTTCTATCACAACAATGAGGGTTCTAATATTCACTTTCTTTCTCCCACTCAGTAAAGGAAGGAAGATGACCAGGTATAAGTAGAAGTACCACAACCAAAGAAATATCATTAATCACTTATTTCTCAAAGTTGATTAAACGAACCGTGTAAGATTTAACTTTGAAGAATGACCACATTTTTGCATGAGTTTCCTCAGAATAAGGTCTATTATCAAAATCATTATGGACATCGATCAAATGGAGAAGATTTATCTTAATTTGTTTATGATTCCAAAGCAATAATCTTGGGCACCTAACTGAAAACTTATTAATTGGGAGCTCAACTCAGGAATTCTTAGGGAATTTACTACGAAGGAACCCCATCAAAAGGATTGTATTAACAAAATTGGAGATATCATGTCTATCAATGGAATAATTTATGTCACAATGAGTCATGTCTAAATGAGTATACAAAGAGCCCAACGTTATAGCAACCAAAGGAATGGTGATTCTATGAGCCAACCTAACTGCAAAATTTATCAGGTCCCTGCGTGGCTGATCATTGGGCTTTCTAGGCAGGAAGAAGCAATAAAGCGGGCATAAAAAGTAGGCAACTAGCTCTGGTGGCTGATCTTTGCTATAAACGATTTCCTTATGTTCTTTCATTAGCTTTAGAGAAACCTTATAAAAATATTTGATTAATTGACCAAAACTGGCCCTAGAAAAATCATCAATGCAGTCATGACAAAGTCAGTCAAGCTCCATTCGAGCTTTAGCTTTCTCATTATCCAGTGGTTCATCATTGTAAGGAACAATAATAGATGGACCTATTCTTATCAGTTCACATACGTCTTCCAATGTCACTATGAACTCATCCAAGATGTCATGAAAGTATGGGACAAACATTTCCACCTTGAAATTAATAGGTGGAGCGTAGAGTTATTTTCGGAAAATTAAATTTCTAGACCAATAAGCATCATTCGAAAAGCCAACCTGGAGAAGAGTCTCATCATATTTCTTATAAATGTGAGTGGTCCAAGTAGCTAAACCATCAGATGAAACACCTGGTGCCCCAAAGAAAAATATTATAATAACATAATTATCTCTATCCAATCAAAGTCTCACGATACCATAAGGGGGAAGATCACCTCCATTTAAATGATTTTATTATTACGATTGTTAGAAAAATCCCCACCCTCTTTCCAAATTTGTCTGTATCTCCAAGGTATATAGCCCGAAGATAAGGGTTAAATAAAGTTTCTCTACCTGCTAACTCAGATAATAGAGATCTACCTGAACCAAAGTCAAAAACTTCAGCGACTTTACTTGACGATGCCATTGTTGAACAGAGAAGAGTATAACGAGAAGAAAAATTATGAAAATATTATAGAATTGATCAGAACATAATACGATCGTCAAAGAATGAAGAAAATAAAAAGTATTAAGCAAAAAAGAATGTGATTTCTTTCTCTACAGACATTTGGGATCTTTAGTTTTAAATGGCGATAAAAAGAAGTTAGATGATTTTGAAGAAATAAATAAGAAGAGTTTTAAAAGGTTTCTCTATTATAACCATTTAAAAATGATTTTGAACGTTCACTAAATAAAGTGATCGTTTGAAATTAAGGGAAAATGAGGATCATGTAGACAAATGTCTCAAAAATTATCTCGTGGCCACATGTGGCAAAAGATGAAGGAAATGTCAGAGCTGGTGATCTTAGTATTTTTTTTTTTATTTTATTGAAGAGGGACGGAACCCTCACCCAAATAATATACCAATTGGGACAGAAAAGCCCTGTCGTGGTAGCTTACAAGCTGAGAGAAAATTTTAAAAGCATAAATGAGGCTTTTTATAAATTGTAAGAGGGTAGTTTAGATAAGATGGAGGCGTAACCCCTTTTTAGTATGGTGATGACAAGGTTAGTTAGAAACGCACTAGTGATTTAGCCACAAGACACAAAGAGCAGTTTGGAATGTATGGAACCCGTCTTATACTCACAAATCTCTCGTGTATAACTCACAATATAATAAATAACTTCAGAAATAACTTAGCTAGAGGGAGAGAGAAGTAAGCATCCTAGATACACCTTGGTAGGCAGGCAAAAAATACTAAAACTCTCAAGGATCTCTGTTATGTATTAAAAGCTTCGTAATAAATGACAAAAAATGGTGGGTGGCAGAACTCTCTGGTTCTTTTTAATGAAATCTCTCTCTCTAGTAAATAAATTTCTCTAGTAATAACTTTTGAGCTCTCAAAAGATCATGCCCTCCTCAAAGGTGGTTGGGGTCCTTAAATAGCCCCCCATACCAACCCCGAGGCAACTCAGTCATTAAAGACTATGAAAGACATCCCTCATACTTTATGTCACAACATTAAATGCCTGATGCACTAGTTGTCTCCTACGTCATAAACATTAAATGCCAAGACATGCCTTTTGCCTAACCACTGTATGTCAGGGGGTTGTTGTTGCAGAGGTGGCTCACCAACTATCTGACAACCCCAAATACCACGGTGGTTTACTCAAGTGCATGTCTGACATTGTTTAGAAGGCTAGTGACATCACCCACAGTAGATGTGACTTTTACGTAGAGGGTTGTTTGGTTCATAACTTAATGCCCGATGGAACTCCAAGCTGCTCCGCTTGAGGTTCCACGGTCAGGGTCCTTCGGTGTTTTACCAGGTGTATCTAGGATGGTCAGGACAAGCCCCAACGGTGCCCCACTTCTCAATCCTCCAAACCAAATCCCTCTAAAGTTCCCACGGTGAGGTTGTTCGATAGAGCATGAAAGCTCTCCCAGGCCCTGCCAAGCCTGGTCTCTCGCGAGTACCGTTCGACCTCACGCCCATTCATTATTCTCGTTACAACATTACAGTCGTTACAACTCGTAGTAAATATAAACAAAGCTATAATATGGCAAAGTAACAATAAGCTAAAGTACGAGTTGCCACGCCAAGCTGCCTCACCAAGATGCCACGCTTGAGTTGCCACGCTGAGCTGCCTCACCAAGATGCCACGATTGAGTTGCCACGCTGATCTGCCTCCCCAAGCTGCCACGCTTGGCTGCCTCACCAAGATGCCACGCTTGAGTTGCCACGCTGATCTGCCTTCCCAAGCTGCCACGCTTGAGTTGCCACGCTGAGCTTATCCTCAGAACACTGTTGCTAATTGGTGGATTATCCCTAATCCCAGGATTACCTTCAGGCCCCCTCTACATTTGCCCCTTCGTGGAGGGATTTGTTGTGGGAACAAGAAGTGCCTCCACGAAAACTTCTTAATCCGATGAACCTTCTCTGTCTGGCCTGCAGCTTTTTCTAATGCTGAGTCTCAACCGTTCCAGCTTGAATATCTGAAAGTCTCCCGAAGGACCTGCTAATATTCTCCCAGTAATGTTCGAAAAAGCGAAAAATTCTCCCCGATGTAACTGAGTCATAACTAAACAACGTTTGAGCTTCTGTCGAGGGGACATCGTGGCTTTTTTGAACCGTTGGGACACCTTCTTCGTTGGGGGGGGGGGGGGGGGGTTATTGGATATGTCAGAGAAAATCTTGGCGCCCAAAACTGAATCTTGCTTAGGAAGGTAACGGTGGTTGTTCCCTAGGTGTCACGTCATTAATTGATGGCAGTTCCCCAGGTGTCACGTCATTGAATGACGTAGCGTTGTCTTTTCCATGTCAGAACACTTCCCGAAGTGCCACGTGTACATTTGAAATGATTGCAGGCGGCCACACACGTGCAATGGTGGGAAACTTAAACGACGGACTTTAAAAATTAAACGGCCAAATCACTTAAAACCATTCTTTTTCTTGCTTTCCCACTACTTGCTTCAAATTTTCTTCGTTTTTTAGAGAGAGAGAGAAAGAGCTTCCATTGTTGATCGTCTGAAACCTCCATTGCTGTTCGACCTTGTGCCGTTTTGTTCTTGCTCTCATCTTCTTCGCCACCTCCTGTGGTTGTTCTTCCGCCATTGTCGTGCTCAGGCTCCTCTAACTCATAGTTGTTTTTTGTTTGCTGTAACACTCTGTCATGGCGTCTCAAAGTTACCCCACCATCACTTCAACCAGTGCGCCGCCTGCTACTGCCGTTGCCACCACTACTGGTGCCTCTGCCTTGGACGCTGTCCGTCGTGAACAGTTAAGCTTTTATCGTCGCTCTCCCATTTTTGGCGAAGGTGATTGCTTTGCTGCTGCTTGCAAGACTGTCAATTTTGAATGCAAGTTTGAGTCCTTAGTGCTGGGTGACGAGGACGAAGAACCCTCGAAGTGGGGCTTTCTTCCTCCAGAGGGGACTCTCCGGTTTCGTCTGGAGCGAGGGGACTTCCAATGGTCCCAAATTGACTTCGAAGCGCCAGGTTGTTCTCCTGCCCATTTTGCTGCTTGGAACTCTCACATGGTGAGTTCCTATGGTGATATTTTGAGTAAGATTGGCCTTCAACGGGCCAAATGGTTTGGTGAGTTTACTCTCTCCAAAAATAATGCTGATCTCCCCATTCTTGTTTCTCGTTGGAACGTGACGACTCACACATTTATTGCTGCGTGGGGCGAGTTCACGATAACCCTAGAAGATGTCTGCGAGCTTCTGGGGCTCGAAGCAACAGGTCATGAGCCTTATACCGATGAGCCTCTCGACGCCGAAGAGACTGCTGACCGTTTGGCGTTGGACCGAATATGCCGAAGTTGCATCGGTTCTTCAAACAAAGCTACCTTCACTCCGCTGATTAACTATTTTTTCAAGGGTTCTAGTGAAGGTAGTTCTTCAATTTCAACGGATGCCCCTGGCCAAGGTACTTCGTTAGAGCTCCCCGCTTACATCCTTGTGATTCTGTCCCGTTTTCTTTTGACGGGAAAACCAAACGATCAACCCCGAAGGGACCTTATCAACATATCCCTTCGTTTGGCCCGGGGCATCAAACTTCCTTTGGCTGCAATTGCCCTAGGGTCCCTCTACACCTGGCTTGATAGAACGTTGTTCGATATGGAACGATCACTTGGCCGTTATAACCTGGCCAATTTTGCTAACTGCGTCCTTCTAACCAGCTTTCTTTACGTGCACTTTCCTGTTGTGGCGGCCAAGGCCAACCGTCCTCCTTCTAGGGAAACCATTCTGCCCCCACGCTCTTATATTTATCACAAGAGGCAGAGCCGAAAAGAGCTAATCGCCTCAATTGATCGTTTTGAGGACTTTGTTATGAGGCCTTACGGAGAGGACGCCTTTGTTCATACTTGTGATTTCTTTCAGCACGAATCCAGGGTGGTACAGGTGGGGGTAGACATTGAAGATCCTCAGTTAGCCGTGGTGCTTCTCCTTTCTCCGGGGTATCTGCCTTCCTACACCGAGTGGGGATATTCCAGCGAACATTATAACCCCAATCGGTGTAGTCGTCAATTTGGGTTTGATCAGGGGGCTCCTCGCTCAGTTTTCCAATCCTCAAACCCGAAGGTTAGCTTTAGTGAGGCATGTTCCTTATTTTCCTCCACTGCTGCGTGGGGGATAAGTGAATCAATGGCTGGGAGAGTCACCATTCCCTCCAACAAGAGGCAAGGGAATGTGACTAGTCTATTTGCCACGAAGTTCTGGCCGGGACAACTGGCTAAGATTTCTGAATTCATAGATGGCGAGCCTGTGTACCCTCCAGTTCTTTCATTTTCTGTGTTGGAGCTGGGACTCAAAGGCAACTCCGTTCTGGGGATTGAGTTCCCTCTAAGCAAAACCCCCAAGAGGCCTTCCGAAGAGCTACCTCTGTTATGCCCCATGACTCCCACTGCCATATCCAAAGCGAAAAGTGTTGGGTATCCAGGAAGACTGCTCCTTCGACTGGAGCTACTGCTGATGAAGGGTCTTCGCAGCCGTCGACCAAGAAGGCCAAGAGTGGGGTGGTTTCCACGAAAAAGACAAAGTCCAAATCGTAGACTCCTGTGGCAGCCCTTCCCATAGCCTCCATTCCTCCTCCCATGTCTCCTGAAAGGGCCGAGAGGTTAAGGAGGGAGGCGCAGGCTGAGGTAGATCGGGTGAATGCAGAGTTTCAACGGCGCGCTGTCGTCGTTCCTCCCTCGGTTGCCTTCCCCACGATCGTCGTTGATCCCACTGAGCCAGCTGCAAGGAGGAGAAAAAGTTCGAAGGTTCCTCAAGCCACTGGCAGTGACGTGACAAGGCTGAGGAGGAAGACTTTAGGTACCAAGTCCCAGCGGAAGCAAGTTTCCCCGGTGCAAGCTTCTCATTCTTCTTCCCAATCTGAGGTATGTATACTTATCTTGTTCTCTTTTCTTCTTTGGTTAGAGCAAGCCGGATTTGCTTATATATATTGTTCTTAACTACTTTGGTGCAGGGACTTAAAGAAACAGGGCCTCGTTCTCCTAGCCCCCCAAGTCCCCCCATTAGCCGTTTCGTGGGCGATCGCTGTGGGGCCATCTCATCCGATACGACCCCACCCCGTTCGCCAATGACCGGGCTTACTTACGCCCGTCGTTCAATCTTACGACGGGCGAGGGAGGCAGTTGGGGAGGGTGAGGTTATAGAGCCCATGTATGTCTCTTTGCTACCAGAGACAACACAATCTGAGATGCCTACTCTAGTCCCCTCTGGCTCACTGGCTTCCTCTGAGGCTGTTCTTCCCATCGTTCTGGTTGCTGCAGGTGATCCCGAGGTAATTGTTTGATATGTAAATTTGTCTGGTCTGGCGTTCCTTCTCTTTCACCCCTTTCTGTGCGCTGAATTTAGGATGTTGGTTGCCCTAGGTCGAAGTATCCTCGCTGCTAGCAGACATTCTTCGTCCAACGGTGCTGGCGAGACCTCTGACCACAGTGCCCATTTTCAACGTTCTGACTGAGGTACATTTCGCCCTTTTTTTTGTATTTGTTCCTCTTTACTAACATTGGCTTTTATATTGCAGCTTTCTCCTGATCTTTCACCATCCTCATCTATTCCCGATGAACCCCTTGCTCTTGCTTTGGTACCTTATGTGGGCGAGGGAACTATGCCGATGGTTGAGGTTTCTGGGGCCAAAGACCCCGTTGAGGCTGATGAGGTAACAAGTCCCCTCCCAACAATTCCTGCCACTTTAACCTCCGTGATGACTCCCACTCCTGCCCCTGTTATGATTCAGGTACTTTCTAAATTCTTTATATAATCTCCACCTTATAACGGTGATTTAACAATGAAAACACTTGTTAAGATTTTTTATATAATCTCCACCTTACAACGGTGACTTAACAATGAAAACACTTGTTAAGATTTTTATATAATCTCCACCTTATAACGGTGACTTAACAACGAAAACGTTTGTTAATATTTTTATACAATCTCCACCTTATAACGGTGACTTAACAAATGAAAACACTTGTTAAGATTTTTATATAATCTCCACCTTATAACGGTGACTTAACAATGAAAACACTTGTTAAGATTTTTTTATATAATCTCCGCCTTATAACGGTGACTTAACAATGAAAACACTTGTTAAGAGTTATATATAATCTCCACCTTATAACGGTGACTTAACAATGAAAACACTTGTTAAGATTTTTTTATATAATCTCCACCTTATAACGGTGACTTAACAATGAAAACACTTGTTAAGAGTTTTATATAATCTCCACCTTATAACGGTGACTTAACAATGAAAACACTTGTTAAGATTTTTATATAATCTCCACCTTATAACGGTGACTTAACAATGAAAACACTTGTTAAGATTTTTTATATAATCTCCACCTTATAACGGTGACTTAACAATGAAAACACTTGTTAAGATTTTTATATAATCTCCACCTTATAACGGTGACTTAACAATGAAAACACTTGTTAAGATTTTTATATAATCTCCACCTTATAACGGTGACTTAACAACGAAAACGTTACAATCTCACTGTTTCTTATATCTCTTCTCAGGTTGCTCAGGAGGATTCCTCACCAGCTCTTTCACTTATAGGCGCACCACGTCAGGAACCTGCTGTTTCGGAAGAATCTGACCAGGCTGACCAAGGTTCCACGACTGGTGTTGAGGCCGAAAGTGAGTCTGGGTGCGAATTGCCTCTCCCTGACTTAACTCCTCCTGCCTTTTGCCTAATGGTGCTTCACAATTCTCCCCAAATGCCTGTGAGCCATCGCTTGGTGATTGAGCAGTTGGTGAACCATCACCCCGAGACCTTCACCGTGGACTGCCTACGGTCCAATATTCCCGTGATGAGTTATCGACTGCAAGGCATGGCGATCGTTGTTGCTGAGATTGCCAATACTCCCACTTCCCGTGTAACCCGAACCCTCATTAATCAGTTTTTGGGTTTTCTGAAGGAATTGGGTCGTGACGGTTTCCGTTTCGACTGGCTTATGGCGTATTTGAAAACTTTGAAGAGCCAGCAGCTGATCGGTCAGAGGGAACTGTTGAGGAAGCATCAGGAGGACCAACGGGCTGAGGAAGTTAAGTTAGCTGAGCTGGCACCTCTTTTGGAATCGGCGGATGAAGAAATAAAGAATGCCGAAGAGGCTCTTCGTTTGGCCAAACTGAAACGGGAGAGACTTCTTATTGAACGCGCCCAGGTGCAAATCAGGCTAGAGGTTGCTGTCAACGCTCAAAGCTCGTTTGCGTCAGCTTCTTCGGGCCTTCCTGGGGATTTTTTCTCTTCCCCAGACCTATGGTTCCTTTTAGGGTAGCAAGCTCTTGTATATATTTTCCTTCTTCGTCCATTTATGTAATTCTTGGGCAATAGTTCCCAAATTTTTTTTTTTTTTGGTAATGCTCTCTTGTTTATTGAATGAAAGAAAGTATATTTTCCCGTTTTATCTTTGAGTTGTGACTGCTTTCATATCGGTGTCTATACTTCACGTCATCAATAAAACTTGTATATTCATAATCAAAGACTAGATACATCGATGGTACAAACTTAATTGTTTACACATGATAGACTTTCAACCATTTATTATTAATTTTGAATGGCTTGTCTTCCTCCAACTTAGAAATTAGGCAATAACCTGAATCATGAGCTTCCTTTACGATGAAAGGTCCCTCCCAATTGGCTGCGAATTTTGGCAGGGGAAGTCCCCTAATGTGTTTCACCGCTGCTTTCAAAACGAGATCCCCCTCTACGAACCTCCTCGGTCTTACCAGGTTGTCATATGCCCTAGAGAGCTGCCTCGTATACATTTGAAAATGTTCCATTGCGTTGTCTCTGTGTTCATCCAATGCCTCCAGCTGCACATGCCTGTTCTGAGGGAGCATGCTACTCCGCAAGGCGTATCGAGCAGAGGGAACCTCCAACTCCACTAGAAGGATTGCCTCAGCCCCGTAGACAAGGAAGAACGGAGTGTACCCTGTGGGATTCCTCTTTGTCGTTCGATAGGCCCACAACGCTGCTGGTATCTTGTCATCCCACGATCCTGGAAAGTCCTCCATTATTTTAGCCAGGATATTAACCAGAGTTTTGTTAGTTGCCTCGGCCTGACCGTTCCACTTCGGGTATGCCACCGTTGAAGTGTGATGAACGATGGAATACTTGTCTGTAAGCATCGTTACTTCTGAGTTGACAAAGGGAGTCCCATTATCTGAGAGAATAACCTTTGGGATCCCAAAACGGCAAATGATATACTCTCTGATGAAGCTACTCACTACCCCAGCCGTTGCCCTTCTGAGTGGTATTGCCTCATCCCATTTTGTAAAGCACTCTGTTGCTACCAGTATCCATATCTTGCCCCTTGACGAAGGGTGTATCACCCCCACGAGGTCGAACGCCCAAGTGTGGAAAGGATAAGGCGTTGCCAGAGAATGTAAGTCCACCGATGGGGCATGGATCATATTCCCATGAAGTTGGCAAGCTTTGCATTTTCGAACAAATTCGGCTGAGTCTTTCTCCATCGTTGGCCAATAATATCCCAACGTCATCAGCTGATCATATAACTTGGCCCCTCCTATGTGAGCTGGGTCATGGGTTTGTTTGAGGACCTCAGTTGCCTCTTCTTTCGTGATGCAACGCAATGGCTTGTTGAAGTACCCCCTTCGATAAAGCTGCCCTTCTTGGATATAGAACCTTGGGGCCCTTCGCTTCAGTCCCATCGCATCCACTTTCTCCGTTGGGGCAGTTCCATCTTGAATAAAGTCGATATAGGGCTGCCTCCAGTCTGTTTGGGCTTCTATGAAATGGCACTCAGCTGCTTCGAAAAATAGCTGACACTTATCACAATTACATTGTAGTTCTGCCGCATCCTGTTTCATTCTAGGCCAGAAATATCCCCCTCTTTGAATTCTTCTATAGAGGGGTATCTCAGTTGTTTCGCAATGCTCCTCATGTGTTCTTTTCAACCTCCGCTCTGCTTCCTCTGGCCCAATGCATCTTGATAACCATCCCCCTGCATTTCTGTAGTAAAGATTTCCCTGGTTTGTAAAGTATTGGGCTAACTCTCTTAGTCCCATAGCTCCTTCGCTAGACTCCAGTTGCTTCCTGATCTCTCCTCTCCAATCCGCGTCTCCCTCCATCGGTAGTATTGACTGCACCACCGAAGGAGCTGTTCTTCGTTGGATCGTAACGATAGTCGTATCGCTCCTCATGAACATCTTTTGAGCAATAGTGGCATAAGCGTCTGGATGACGGTTCATCGTTCTGGGGTGTCTTCTGATTTTTGTCCGAGGGAACTGGCTGAGGAGCCTTTGAATGATCGTTCTGTACGGTGCCAAACTCATGTGCTTCAACGCATATTCTCCGTTAACTTGCTGAATTACTAAGTTCGAGTCACCTTTGATGCAGAGAGAACGAATTCCCCTTCGAAGAGCCTCCAGCAACCCTAGCACTAACGCTTCGTATTCTGCTTCGTTATTGGAGCAAGGGAAATCTAGTTTGTAGGAAAGGCAAATTTCCTCCGTTCCTTTTGAAAGGATGACCCCTGCCCCTCCTTTTTTCTCTACCGAAGACCCATCAAACTGCATCGTCCATTCCTCATCGGTTGCATCCAGATAGTTGGCATGCAAGTCGTCTCCCGGAATGTCTTCTTTAGGTGGTTCAAATGCTCCAGATGGAAAGATTGCCAACAGATCAGCATACGCCTGGCTCTTGATGGCACGAGGAATCACACACTTTAAATCATATTCGGAGAGAATAAGGAACCACCTAGCTGCCTTGCCAATCAAGATAGTTCTAGCCAACAAATACTTAATAGGATCACATCTAGTTACAATATGAATTGTAAAAGACAACATAAAATGTCTAAGTTTTTGTGCTACAAAGACTAAGGCCAAACAATGCCTTTCTAGGCTGCTATATCTAATCTCTGGCCCATGTATGATCCTGCTGAGGTAATACACCGGCCGTTCTTGCCCATCAATCTCTTGTGCCAGCAAGGCTCCAACGGACCTTGTAGTTGAGGTGAGGTACAGCTGCAACGGTACTCCTGCCTGCGGAGGAACCATGATTTGTGGTGAAACGAGCAACTTCTTCAACTCATCGAGAGACTCCTGGTGGTCCTTTTCCCATCTGAACTTTGTGTTCTTTCGTAGCAACGGCATCAACGGGTGTGTTACCTCGGCCAATCCTGGTACAAATCTTCTGAGGTAGGAGACTTTTCCGAGGAAACTTTTTAGCTCCTTCGCCGTTCTTGGGCACGGCATTTCTAAGATCGCGCGTTGTTTATCCTGGTCCATCTGCACCCCTTGTCGATCAACCACAAAGCCTAGAAACTTCCCGCATGTTACTCCAAAGACGCACTTCAATGGGTTCATCCTTAATTTATACTTCCTACATCGAGTAAACACCTTCTTTAAGTCGTTTAGGTGGGACTCCTCCTTCTTCGATTTGATGACCAAATCGTCCACATAGAATTCTACAAATTTGTGGAAGAAATCATGAAAAATGGCCATCATTGTTCTTTGATAAGTAGCCCCCGTGTTCGTAAGTCCAAACGTCATTACTTTGTACATGAAATTGCCCAACGGGGTTCTGAATACCGTTTTCTCTGCGTCTGCGGGGTCCATCTTGATCTAGTTGTACCCTACGTACCCATCCATGAAGCTATACATCTCATGCCCAGCCGTGGCATCTATCAAGCTATCAATGGAGGGTAGAGGGAACTCATCTTTGGGGCAAGCCCTGTTCAAATCTCTAAAATCTACACAGATCCTTATTTGATTCTTGTCCTTCTTTCCTACTGGCACAATGCTAGATAGACAAAGGGGATGCTGTATTGGTTTGATGAATCCTGCTGCCAACAAACGTTGAACCTCTTCCTTAATCTTCAAGTCCAACTCAGGTTTGTAAGTCCTTGTTGCCTGCTTCACCGGGATGGCTGAAGGCATCACGTTTAGCTTGTGGCAGCTCACTTCCTCATCTAGCCCTTCCATTTCGGTATACTTCCATGCAAAGACATCTATGAACTCCCGGATTAGCCCAACCAAGGCTTCTCGTTTCTCCTTACCGAGATCCTTCGCGATGAAGATGGGCCTTGGGTCTTCCCCTTCTCCTGCCAGGTTCAACTGCTCCAACTCTTGTGCCTGGGGCTTTGGTTGATTTGCCATGTAATCTGGTTCTTCGACAACCTCCTCCACGAACTCCTGTATGTTGGAGTTGTCTATCACCATACACTGTCCCTGTTGATCCACCAAGAAACACTCATATAACGGGTCAGCCCCATCCTCGGTCTCTCCGGCCGCCCGCTCACATCGTTATAAACGGTATACCACCTTCCCCTCTTCAGTGACCACCTTCTTGCATTGCCTGTTGGTAGCTTTTGCCACGGCCTTCCTCTTCCTCTCTCTCGAAGCCTCAGCGATTCTTCCCCCTGAAAAGCGACTCAGCACGCTTTGCCGTTTGACCTCATGCTCCACAGGATCCACTCTAAGCCTTACTTTGTTTTTGAGCTTCTTCGTGGTACTTTGGGGTCGAGGGATCACCTGATGGGTTTCTTCGGCCCTCACCCCTTCGTTACCCGCGGCTTCTTTACTTTGCTCGTTCAGAGGCCCCATTCTATCTCTGATCGAAGGAACCCATGCCCCCTCCATTCTTCTCGTTAGGACTCGAGCATCCTCCTCCAACTCTGTATAAAAGGCCGCATCTACAAAGTGAGCTTCCTCGATAGTAAAAGGCCTTTTTGTAGCCCTAATGGTCACTTCTGTTCCTTTGACATTTGCCTTGGCGCATTGATGATATGTTGAAGGAACTAAACCTTGATTGTGCATCCACACTCTTCCTATTAGTAAATGATAGGAAGTTGCACTTTCTATTACATGGAACTTGATGTGGGAACTCAGATTTCCCATTACAATTCCCACATTCACATACCCAATGGATTTGGAAGATTGGTTGTCATACCCTGAGATTACCAGAGGCATGGGGACCAACCTTTCTTCTGGGATATCAGCTGCGTGGAAGGAGTTGATCGGCATAATGTTGATGGAAGCGCCCCCATCCATAAGTGTTCTTGCAAAACTAACCCCATTGATACTGGCCGTCACATACAAGGGCCTGTTATGAGGGAACCTTACAGCTCTATCTGCGTCGCTGAAGGTCACCTCCGATAGGAACTTTTTTACCAGCCTCGCCATGGGTCCCCTCCATTTCAACGAGGGAACCGCGTCCTTCTTCGCGATGTCTAGGATCGCCTGAGTTATTTCTAGTCTGCTCTCCTTTAGTATCCCCACTTGATCGAAGAACCAAGCGAATTTTGGGGATTTTGAAACTGCGCTGTATTCAACGACTGCCTCCATTTCCTCGCCTTCAACGCTATATACGTCTTCCACGTCTTTAGCGCTTGCTTCATCGTAGGCTAAAATTACGTTAGCCATTCCTGTGGTGCAATATTCCAGAGTTTCTTCGAATTCTCTTTGCCTCATTGTTGACCTTCCTTCCCCTCTTTCCGCCTCATCGTCGTAGGTCATCACCAAGTTGGCCCCATGCGCTGGAAGCGGGTTGTTGTTAACGTTCTGTGGGGGGATCTGCAGCGTCCCTGCCTTCATGTACTTGTCAATGATTCTTCTCAGTGTGAAGCAGCTCTCTGTCGGGTGCTGGATTTTTTGATGAACCTGACAATACCTAGGATCTGCCCTTGTTGCGTCATCGGGTTCTTCCGAAGGAACGCCTTTTGGTAGGTACACCGTTCCACCTTGGACCATGGCGTTGTAACAACTCACCGCCTCTTTTATCGTGCATGGTAACGGTGGTGGGTCTTCCCTATCCCTTCCGAACTTCCTTTTGTTGTCCTTCTTCGCCGCCTTACCCCCATCTGTTCCTTCGGTGTATCCCACTCGTGGGGGTTGAGGCCTTCCTCCCCCAGGTTGTATCGGTTGCCTGAATATCATAGGCACCGCCACCGGGTTTGGTCGTACGACCAATGAGATGTTCCTTGCAGATTTTAAGAACGCCGAAAAAGTTCCCTCGCGCGTCTCATTGATAAGATGGCAGATGTATTCCGGGAGTAGTCCTTCGGCACAGATTTGTAATAGTTTGGACTCCTTGGCCTCCTCTCTCACATCCAGAGACCTTTCCCTGAACCTCCGAACGTATGCCACCACGTCTTCTCCTGGTCGTCGCTTCTCTCTCCCTAGTTGGGTCAGAGTGAATTCATCCTCTGCTAGAAAGAACTTTTGGACAAACAGC
This sequence comes from Sambucus nigra, assembly GCA_949130495.1. NCBI lineage: Eukaryota > Viridiplantae > Streptophyta > Magnoliopsida > Dipsacales > Adoxaceae > Sambucus > Sambucus nigra. The sequence continues at coordinate 423,605,346 of OX422213.1, read as the reverse complement.
ACGTGCATCTCTTCCCACGTGAAAACACTTTTAGGGGCCAAATGAGAATACCACGTGTATGCTTTATCGGTTAGGGATTTGGAAAACTCCTCTTGTTGTTGCAATGCGCCCCCAGGTGCTCAACAAAACGTTTAATGTGCTCTTTCGGATTCCCACCCTTCCCTGTGTATTTTTCAAAGATGGGGGGAATATAATCCCTCGGGTAAGGCTCATTGTTATATTCCTGAGGATAAGGTGTCCTAAAGTCGTCATAGACTGAAGCTACCTCGCCTTTAGACTGTGAGGAAGCCTGCACAAATTTTAACATCTCCTTTTGCATTTCTCTCCTCATTTCCTCCATGGGCGATGGGGCAACGACCAATGGGGGTGTTGGCTGAATGATCGTTATAGTTGGAGCCATCGTTACAGCTGGCGCCGTTGATACTCCGGAGATTCCCACCGCCGGATTCACGACGGAGGGTATGCTTGCCGGAGCTGCTCCCGTTGTACCTGGGCCTGGTGGAACCGTTGGAGCTGCCCCTGGTGTTACGAAGGAGTTGGCTTCGAGTCCTCCCAGCACCGTTGAAGCTGCAGGCGTTTGCAAAAACTCATAGAACTTGCTCATAAGGAGGGTCATTTGGGCAGATCCCAGCCCAGCGCTCGTGGAAGCCTGCGTCACTCCCGGAACGCCTGTTGTTGCCTGAACTGGGGGCACTTCTATTCGAGGAGCTCCGCTCCTTAAAGCCTCCAATTCTACCGCTGCTTGCTCTTCACTGTGTTGGATATCATCAAAGTTGAGCCTTCGATTAACGTTATCTTGCGCCATACCTCTTCCTTAGGAGAATGCCTCCCCAGCGGAGTCGCCAAATGTAAGAGGGTAGTTTAGATAAGATGGAGGCGTAACCCCTTTTTAGTATGGTGATGACAAGGTTAGTTAGAAACGCACTAGTGGTTTAGCCACAAGACACAAAGAGCAGTTTGGAATGTATGGAACCCGTCTTATACTCACAAATCTCTCGTGTATAACTCACAATATAATAAAGAACTTCAGAAATAACTTAGCTAGAGGGAGAGAGAAGTAAGCATCCTAGATACACCTTGGTAGGCAGGCAAAAAATACTAAAACTCTCAAGGATCTCTGTTATGTATTAAAAGCTTCGTAATAAATGACAAAAAATGGTGGGTGGCAGAACTCTCTGGTTCTTTTTAATGAAATCTCTCTCTCTAGTAAATAAATTTCTCTAGTAATAACTTTTGAGCTCTCAAAAGATCATGCCCTCCTCAAAGGTGGTTGGGGTCCTTAAATAGCCCCCCATACCAACCCCGAGGCAACTCAGTCATTAAAGATTATGAAAGACATCCCTCATACTTTATGTCACAACATTAAATGCCTGATGCACTAGTTGTCTCCTACGTCATAAACATTAAATGCCAAGACATGCCTTTTGCCTAACCACTGTATGTCAGGGGGTTGTTGTTGCAGAGGTGGCTCACCAACTATCTGACAACCCCAAATACCACGGTGGTTTACTCAAGTGCATGTCTGACATTGTTTAGAAGGCTAGTGACATCACCCACAGTAGATGTGACTTTTATGTAGAGGGTTGTTTGGTTCATAACTTAATGCCCGATGGAACTCCAAGCTGCTCCGCTTGAGGTTCCATGGTCAGGGTCCTTCGGTGTTTTACCAGGTGTATCTAGGATGGTCAGGACAAGCCCCAACGGTGCCCCACTTCTCAATCCTCCAAACCAAACCCCTCTAAAGTTCCCACGGTGAGGTTGTTCGATAGAGCATGAAAGCTCTCCCAGGCCCTGCCAAGCCTGGTCTCTCGCGAGTACCGTTCAACCTCACGCCCATTCATTATTCTCGTTACAACATTACAGTCGTTATAACTCGTAGTAAATATAAACAAAGCTATAATATGGCAAAGTAACAATAAGCTAAAGTACGAGTTGCCACGCTAAGCTGCCTCACCAAGATGCCACGCTTGAGTTGCCACGCTGAGCTGCCTCACCAAGATGCCACGATTGAGTTGCCACGCTGATCTGCCTCCCCAAGCTGCCACGCTTGGCTGCCTCACCAAGATGCCACGCTTGAGTTGCCACGCTGATCTGCCTTCCCAAGCTGCCACGCTTGAGTTGCCACGCTGAGCTTATCCTCAGAACACTGTTGCTAATTGGTGGATTATCCCTAATCCCAGGATTACCTTCAGGCCCCCTCTACATAAATAAAGCCCTTACAAGAATTAAAAGGAATCTAAATAATGTCGAATGCATATGGCAATCTATCAAAAAGGACCTACTCATAAACTTTTCTAATTCTAACTGTAGGCATGCCCCATTTATCCACTTTGATTGCTCCTCTAAGCTGACTTGGGAATGATTTAATATCATGAGACCATAAAGAAGATTGAGACTTGCTTCCCATACTAGCCAAAATATCTGCCGGTTGATTGCCTTCTCTATAAACATGAAGAAATGATAAGTTGAGATCTGAGGCTAGAATATTAATTTCTTCAATTACATCTCTAATCTTCCAAGGGCACTTTATCTTATTATTTATCACATCAATCAAGATCTTTCAATCCGATTCAACAATTAATTGATAATCCTTAAGCTCCCTGTAGTATTTTAGACCCTCTAAGATGGCTAAGGCTTCTGCCTCAATATTGGTTTTAATACCAAAATGATGAAAAAAAGCCCAGATCATATCTCCGTGTACGTTTCGAAGAATCCCACCTCCACCACTTTTGCCTGGATTACCTATTGTGGCATGTATATAGACAAGGTTCCTTGATTTGAGGATTGAGATTCATCAAATAAAGGTTGCTCGACTCCAGACCCATCAAACTGATTATATACAAATGAGTTGATGTCATTTGACATACTTCAATTTGTATGATTAAGTTACTACAAGTTATAAATGATTTGAATGAAATGTTTCATATAGAAACGTCTTATATATACAATAACTTTCTCTACGATGGGGCAAATGTATGAGGGGCTTATTTTTTTTTTAAAACTACTTAGAGATAAGTTACTTCACTAAGGTAAATGGAAGTTCATTTGATGGTATAGGAAAGATATTAATCAGAATGCTCAAAATACCAAGTCTGGCAGGACTAAAAAAGCTCAATGCACCATCGAGTGACGTGGCTGGGAAGGTTATCGAAGAGACTGCTCCTGAGAATACAAAGATCGAAACAAATCATCACGATCAAGCATGTTGAGAAACATCTCACTCGATGGAACACGTTGCGAGCAACCACTATCTTGCTTGACCAAAAGTGTTAATGAGCTGTAAAAAGATGCTGACATAGAAAGAACTATATGACATAAAGGGATATTCCTTTTTCACATGTCCCCATGCGTATAGACTTTATATTATGTATTGGGCAGCGCGCTTATTAATTTTAGTTAAACTAATACTTTCGTCCATGTTTTAGGATAACTCTAACCCATACTAATGGGTTTGTTCCCCAAGAAATGACTGATGGTGGTTTTCCAGTAGAAGATTCCAAAAAAGGAAAAGGTACTCAAGGTCCCACAAGATTAAAGTGGAGACTATATATGTTGCAGTATGCCCATTGAACAAGAGCACACCCCCGATAGCAAATAGAGATACATAGAATATACCACATATAAGAGAAAGGGATTTTAGGGTAGACTTCAATAGACTTGAAGAAATTCTGAGAAAATTTAAACAATGTATACACTTTGTGAGGAGAAGTTTAATTATTAAGATTGAGTGTTTGTAAACATTAATATTCATTCTCTAAGTGAAATAAAACTCGAGATCCAATGGACGTAGCCCAAGTTGGGTGAATCATGTTATTTGTTGTGTTCTTATAGAATAATTTGCTCCCTTCAGTATATCCTGCCTCATTATTGAGATTACCTCTCATCATCCTTGCAAAGCATATTTTTCCATTGCCATTAATACGGGTTAGGCCTCAGTTTTACTATAACCACCTAGGTGACAAGAGAAATTATTACTTCTCCTTACTACACAAAGAGAAGAGCTCTCTTACAGACTCAAACGGTTTTATCCAAATGGAATAAAGCCAAAATACATACAAATTGACTCAATTGAAAATTTGCCCTTACAGGTCACTTTGTCCTCTAACAAACACCAGCACAATCGTTAAGCAGGATAATGGTGGAATTACATGAGGATACCATAGAGTATAATATGTTATAAGATCTAATAAATGATGCTTATGGATTTCATGTGGTAAAAAACAATGAGAATTTTGATAAATCTCATAGTGGAGGTTTTAGTGCTCATAACGATGATGGGATAAACCTGGACAATGACTACCTAATTTAAAAGTATATTCGAGCTAACTATTATGCCCTAACTATGATAAAGATCAGACAACTTTGTATACCATGGTTAGTTTACATAGTTTGAAGAGTCCTTTTGATTTGTCTGATAATAGCATAACTGGAATTCTGAATTGGGTGAATGGTTTGGTCCCTTAACAAAACACGTTAGCAAATAACTATATAATTATAAAGAACATTTTGAAAGGATTGGGAATAGAGGATAAATCAATTCATGCTTGTAATTATTATTGCACGATGTACGAAAAATAGTATTAAAATCATGATTATTGTCCGGTATATGAGGAACCTAGATATGTGCTAGAGCATGGTTCGAATGATAAGATAGGTGCACTTTCAAAAGTGCATAAACTATCAAAATATTTCCCCATTTACCCCAGGTTAAATATATTTTTCATAGTATCATGGATAGAGGAGGCAATGACTTAGCATGCTAAAGCAAATTTAGGGGATACTATCATCTGTCATCCTATTGATTCAACCGTTTGAAAAGGCATACATTTTAATTACCTAAATTTCACCAATGAACAACGTAATATTCGTTTGGAAATATCAATAAATGGGTTCAATCCATTCGATAATATAAGCACCAATCGATGTGTATGGTCAGTGATCTTAGCGCCACCTAAATCTCTATCCTTCATGGTACATGAAACTGGAATTTTAGATGTTGTCTTTGTTGATACCTGGGCCTAAGGCACCAAGTGACGACATTGATGTCTATTTGTAACCGTTGGTATAATTAAATGAGTTATGAGTAGAAGGCATGCAATTATTTGACTATAGCAAACGATAAGGGCTCATGTCGAAAGCTATGTTGATCTGGGCAATTCATGATTTTCGAGCTTATGGGACTTTATCAAGCAGTAATGTTCACGGTTACTTTGGGTGTCCTATTTGTGGAGAGAAAGCTGGATATCAACATCTCAAGGATATTTTTAATATTGTATATCATTCTCATAGGAGATTCTTGCTTTTCGGTCATAGGTTTATATTTGATAAAAGTGTTATTTTTTGTTGGGTGGGGTCGAATATAGGCTACCTCTGAGAAAGATTTCAGGTTCCAAAATTGAAATGAGGGCTTCCAAACGTGGAGCTAATGTGTCGGGGAAGAATCCTAAATTCAATCATGTCAAGCATAAAAAGACCTTTGCTGATAATGAAGCAGAGAAAAGGAAGGCATGGTTTACGAGGTCAATATTATTTTACTTATTGTATTGGAAGGGTAACCCCGTGCGCCATGTATTAGATATCATTCATGATGAGAAAAACATCATCGAACATCTTATGAGCACATGCCTAAGTGGAAGTCATTCAAAGGATGGATAAGAGTCACAACGTGATCTTAAAGTGTTGGAAATTAATTCATAATTATGGTTTAAATAAGAGAGTGGCAGGATGAATACAATTCCTCTTGGGGCATATTCGTTAACTAATGAAAAAAGAAAGGTGATTTTAGAGACACTGCACAATTTGAAAGTTTCCACTAATTTTTCATCAAATTTTCATTGGATTGTGATCTATGTCACACATGATCTACATAAGTTCAAGTCTCACAACAGGCAATTATTCCATGTAACATCCCTTATTAAATGATAAATGATTGCAAGCTTTAAAAATATCTAATCAACTTATGTAATACAATTAAATTATTATAAGCTTGAAAATAGGGCGGTAGGGAGTGAACACATAATTTGATAACAACATTACTCAAAAATAGGAATAATCACATCATACAGGACTAAAATAACTTGTAAAAGCAATCAGTGCAGTCGTGTGACTCACAGAGTAAGAATTAGGTAAAATTTTCAAAAATCCAAGGCTTAAGCTTGAAAATAGAGCGTTAAGGGGTGAAAATATAATATACCAATAAAAATTCCTAAAAAGAGGCACGATCATATCATATGGCACTAAACTAACTTGTAAAAATAACCGGTGCAGTCGTCTGAGTCACAGGGTGAGAATTGGGCAAAAATTTCAAAAATCCAAGGCTTAAGATTGAAAAACGGTTGTTACGAGGTGAAAACATAATTTAACAACAAAATTGCTCAACAAGAGGAATGATCATATCGCACGATGCTAAACTAACTTGTAGAGACAACCAGTGCAGTCGTGTGACTCACGGGGTGCGAATTGGGTAACAATTTCAAAAATCCAAGGCTTAAGCTTGAAAATAGGGCGTTAAGGGATAAAAACATAATTTAATAACAAAACTACTCGAAAAGAGGCATGTTCACGTCATAGACACTAAACTAACTTGTGGAAAAAATGATGAGGTCGTTGAAAGTAATGAAATTAATAATTGGTGGAACGTGCCTAAGGTGATAAAGATGGCCAATTAGAGGCCCTAGAGGTATTAAAATCTCAATATTTATAATAAATGTACAACTTCCATATAATATTTTCTTATATATTTGTTGAATAACTTTCTTATATTGTAAGTTTATTGGATATAAATAAATGGCTTGTCCCTGTATAGCAGGACAATGTCTTGGTTATTATACTAGTGTAGTGGAAGACGTAGAAGAAGAATCTACGCACCCGTTATTTCAAAACATATTGAGAGATCATGTTATAGTGGAGGAACAAAGTCCCAGATAAGTAGAAGATGATATTGGCCAACTGGCAGAGGTTTATAGTTTTTAGGGCGCCTAATATCCAATTGGCCACCCGAGAGTCGACGGGAGTAACCGTTCAAAGAAAGTGGACGTCCACTACTCCGAACGGACATCTTACGTGGATATGGAGCATAACATGGTAAGTAAATTTCTTTAAATTGGTCACATTTTGTTTAATGGTCAAGAAAAATTTATTAATTAATTTAATACGTGTAGGAGTCTAAGAGTGGCCATGGGCAAAGTCACATATGATTGAATCGTGTGTAAAGGTACGACTAGAGAAGGGCGTGACTTCTAATTCGAAGGTCGCTCGGACTTTATTAAGTTAAAATTGAAATTATATTGTAATTTTAGTAATTTATTAATATTAGTTTTCAAGGTTAATGACGTGTATTTAGGGAGAGACTAAAGGGGTGCACAAGAACCAGAATGATGCTGAGAAGGCATCTCTGAGTACAGATCCACTGAGCCAAGTGTTGGGCAATATAAAAAAGTTTGCACTCGGGTTGTCAACTCGTGGATAACAAAGTCGAAGATGATGGTACTTGCTTACGATCGAAGTGACTTATTTTTTATGGTCAACACGTGCATGTCCGAGATGGACTCAAAGTTGAATAATATCCAATAAACCGTGAATCATATGTTCAAATGGGTCAAGAAGGAGTTCTCATATGACAATAAGGATAAAGGGAAAGGGGAGACGAAGGATAAAGAAAAGGGTAAGAAAAAGGTTAGTGAGGGAATCGCTACTCCATCCTACTCACCGATGGCGAATGACTTATTATTCCCTTAAGATATATACTCTACCCCAAACCCCACTATGCCGATGAAATTTGAGCCAACTGGGGATAGATTCTATATAACTGTAACACAGGTGGAGGGTCACAGATTGCCAAGGGAGAGAAGGATCCGAGAACTACTATGGTCACCTTGATGCATGACTGTCCACTACAACCTTTTGAGTCCTGGGTCAGAGTGATTCAGGTGTTGTCAAGGAAACAAGATGATGTCTTATGGTTGAACGAGCAAGGCGGTGTTTGACATATCAACGGCAAGGTGGAGTCATTTGGCTGACTTTTCACCGGAGAATTATTGAGCTTCTGGATTTGATACTTATGATTTATAAATAAATTATTTTTATGCAATTAAACTTGTATTTGATATAATTTGGTTTGATTTTTTAATTTCATATTTAGTTTGACTAGTTTAATTTCAAATTGTATTGTGGTTGTTTTTTTGTTGGAACAAAAGCAATATTTTTGTTGTTGTTTTGAAACAGGTTTTCTGATGGGTAGTAACTACTACCCATCATTTACTTTTTTGGGTTTATAGTTTTGTCACGATCATTAACCATGATGAGTTACTGATAATTTTATTATAACTTGTCACGATCAAGGATCGCGACAAGACCATGACAATACTTTACTTTTGTCAAGATCATTGATCGTGATAAACATGAAGTATTATGGTCAAGAACCGTGAGAAGATATTGGTCATCCCTTTGTTTGATAAAAAAATCCAGGCTTAAAAGCACCACGACAACAAAGAGTTGTCAAGGTCAGGTACTGTGACAAGGTGAGTTATCGATTACACCAAACTGGGCAAATGGCCATGGATTTTATCCCTGACCATTGGACGTGGGTCGCAGATTTGGTCCGTAATCAAATTGGGCATGACCATATTCGCTGGTCATGGCCCATGTCCCTGACCACAGTACTGGTCACGAATTTTATAGGTCATGGACTATGGTCGCGGATACTAGCCATGACCCCATCCCATAACTGGTCACGACCTTAGGCCGTGACCCATTGTTCAACTTACGTGAATATTCATGGACAGGGTCACGGCTCAAATCCGTGACCCACCCTTCGGCGTATGAAAATGGTCACAAACCTTGTCACGGACCAGAGTCGTGACCCCATTTATGCATAATAAAAAAAACAGGGTTGCTCATGGACTATATTCGTGACCATGTTCAAATATATATTTTTTTTTAAAATTGGCAGAATTTTATCTATTTTTTGGATGTTCTAAAACATGCTTAATGTATACCCCGCACAACCATAATGCTAAACAATAAATTCTAAAAGCCTGCGTGATCACGAGACCCCCGATTTGAGAGCACGGCGATATTCTGAAATTTGGCACGTGCTCTTAAACAGTGGGTCCCGTGGAAATGTGGTCTCTTCCTATGAGCTACGTCGGTACCGTGGGAGGTGTTGGTTATAACACCCTGTATTTTTTAATAATTTTTAAGTGTGGGATTAATTAATAAATTGAATATGGGAAATTAATTGATAATAAATTCGGATTAAAATAAATATTAACTAGCGAGATAAGGGTTAGTATTTATTGATGTGAATTATATTGAATATTACTTAGTGAGTAAAGTAATATGTGGTTATGAATTTATTATAATTGTCGCAAGTGAAAAATACGATAGTTATGGAAATTAAGTAGAGACGCGCGTGTCAGTCGTGTCAGGACTAATTTAATGAAATTTAATGTGATATAAAGTAAATTATCTTATAAGTCTACCGTAGGGTCATTTTGAGTACGTCAAAGTGTTCGAAAGGGTCGAAATAGTCAGAAAAGTCAATCCAAAGTTTTAATTTTGGTTCCGGGTCATTTTAGGACCAAACGGGCATCCCGCGAAGGCATTTTGGTCAATTATATTTTTAGGTCAATAGTATCTACGAATTTATAAATTATTATTTCTGATTAGAGAACGGGAGGTTAGGGCTAGTTTCGTGAGAAACACAGAGAAGACACAAAGAGGCCATATGAGGAAGAAGAGGGGAGTTCCAAGGTTAGGACCATCTTCTTGCACCACCAGCACCACCGAATTGTAGATCAGAAAGGGAGAAACACCATTAAGATCATCATCTTCAACGGATCAGACCTACTAAAAGAGGCAAGTGTTTAATCTTGCAAATTTATAGCATATATAATATCCATCTTAGAGTAGGTTGAATTAATTATGAAATTCATGTGATTTAAATGAACGTTGGAAGACATATATCATTTTTTTGGGTGAAATTGATATAGAATAGGATCCTCCATGTATATAGCATGAAACCCATGAAATTATATTAAATCTTGGTGAAGAAATCCGGGTTTTGATGAATACGATTGAATTGTAGAATAATTTCTTGAATTCAAAGAAGTCTATGAAATTGGGTAAATTAAACCGTCATTTTAGAAGCTGTTTTGGTTTCGAAAAGGGCTATTCTGCCCATGATGCCTCGTACAAAATCCCGTTTTCTGCATTTTGTTCTCTGATATGTTTTTTCCAAAACGAATCCAAATTGCCTCGAAACTGCATTTTAAAATTTTTGGCATATTCGTGGGGTAAATTTTAACAAATGTAATTTTTAGTTTTTATTCCGTTGGAGTTTGCCTAGATTGATTGATTATGATTATTGTTCTATAATAAGGGCATTAAGCGTAAAGTGTAGATTAGGTTTACATAAAGTAAGACGAATAAATATTGGGATAATTAAGAAAATATCCCAAATTGATAAATGAATGAAAATTCAAGAAGGGTGACATAGTGATGAGTGAACCTATGTTTTTTACCAGTAGTGACGACGGGAATAACTTCTAAAATAATAATAATAATAATAATAATAATAATAATAATATTAAAGGGGTAACTAGGGCCCTTAGAGTTGTGTGAAAATTTATATAAATACGATGAGAGATATAATTGAAATTTAATAATACGTAGGATATTTGAGAAACATATATGTACTACATATGGGACATATAGTCTTGGTCGTGTGTGTATCTATACTGATGATATAACTATATAGGTGGTATAAATACCTATTGTATGATTTTTTTTATATGTATGACATACCTACACTGCTTGATATCGAGGAATAGGTTACGCGCAGTGGACGGTCTTATCCTGATGAGCCCGTTGGGGGGATTTTAGATTCGTACCCAGAACATATATCCTTGGAAAAGTACTGTGTGAGAGTATGATAGTTCCACGGTTGAATGAGAGCGTAAGTATGTGTGTGACCCATTTTGCAGTGGACTATGTTCGCCTCCAATATATGTGATTTGTATTTATGGTTAGAGGGAAATACCGAACCAACAGTCGTTTATACAGTGCGAGATGTACCAGGACATGATAACAGAGTATGCATGCATCGCAGCTGAATATAAAGGTGTCGTATTAGTATATATATGATAGTGTGATGAATATATATATATATATATATATATTCTACTGTGTGAATCTAGTAGATAAGAAAGATAGTGAAATCTAAAATAACTTAAGTATGTGAACACTTAAATTTATTTGTGAAAACTCCTATTCGAAATAAAAGATGTGGAAATATTCAATATGGTATTATGTGGGAAATATGAGTGGGCACTATGAGTAATAGTTTTAGAGACGAATACTTTTGAACTAGTTAGGCATGGTAGCATTAAGTAGAATGGTTTAGAGTTGCGTTAGGCGTGCATAATAGTTGAGAGGTTAGAATCTCAAGTGAAAGCTCGAAAAGCTAACATGTATATAGTATTTTCTTTACAGCATTTTAAATACTTGATAAATTGTTTTAAACTATTTTCACTAGGGCTCTGACCCATTTTTTGCAAACCTATTTTCTCTTGTAAAAACTATTTTAGGTGTCCAGTCACAGGGACGCCAAGCATAGACTATCGGATGATTTGACGGGTTGCAGTTATTGTGTGAGTTGCAGGTCCTCGTTATTAGATGCCTCCACTATTATCCATTCAATTCCTGATCTAGTTATTTCAATTAGGGCATGTTGCCCATTCTTAGTTATCATTTATTTCAGAGAGATATTGTACTCCTTTATTTCAGTTTGATGGGATTCAATTTTATTATGGACTATTGTATTTGAGATTTTTGAATTGGGACGTTTATTCCAGTCTTATTTATACAGTCAGATGGTTTCTTATTTATTATTAATTTTATTCATGATAATGGTGAATGTGGTGAATGATTTAAATTGTTGAATATTAATTAATGGATTAAAAGTTTTTGACACTAGCTTAATGAATTATTAGGTGATTAATAAAGTAATTATTTTTCGATAGTGATGCTAAGAACGAACCAATCGGATATTCTGTTTTAATTTTATAAAGGACTGATCACCCGGTATTTAATTGGGCGGGGTGTCACAGGTTGTATCAGAGCATCAGGTTCTAAAGTGTTTTGGATCTGTGGGATTTATTACGTTTCAGCTTAGCGTTCTTTGATTTAGAGCCTTATTATAGGGTCGTCGTATTTCCCTGCATATGCGACTTTCGTTCTTCCGCTATTAAGTATAGTGACGTGTTTCATAATATGAGTTCGGTTGGGCTTCGTACACCGAACCATCTAGGACGATCAGCAAGGGGCTTTACGAGGACTGTAGGAGGAAAGGCACAACCGAAGTCATGGAGTATTCTACAAATGGCGCTCACAATAGAAGTCACTATAATTATTATTTAAGCAAATGACAATAAGTTAATCACTCAGGGGCAGTATCTTTCCCAAACATTTCCATAGATAACAGTACTATAAACTTAAACTCTCCCAGCATAATAGGTAGGGGAGAGGAGAAGGGACTCTTTCGAAGAGTCATCCATAAGAATCCCAGGAAAAGAAAAAGTGTGACGGGCCAATAGAAGAAGACAATCCAAAGGCAATTATGTAGGGCGGAGTACGGAGACACTCAGGATTAAATTTTAGGAAAAAATTTTTGCTTATTAGAGCAGCAGTGGTGAGAGTTATTCACCACATATAAAGGCTCATATACGGAATTTAACGAGAAATTTGGGTACGGCTTGACTGTAAGGCCTTCCATCTGTCGTTCAGACAAGAGGTGGGAATGGACTTTTACTTATTTCGATGTCGTTAAGGACATAAGTTCACAAATAACACCAATGCTTCCATGAGAAGGTAGCCAAGAGTGTTAGAGAACAGAGCCGACAAGAAAGACTGGAATTAACGGTGATAATGAAACACTAAAGGAGGGTATACCCAGTAGGGGACCTATTCCAATGATTCAGATCAAATTAAATTCCTACCAAGTAACGGTGCATTCAATCAAGGTTGTCGAGGCCAACAACTAGTTCCATAGGTCCAGTGCAGCCAAAGGGATGCGGGGTAGCAATCGGGGCTAAGGTTAATCGGTCCGAGAGGTGGACACCTCGACATGGTTAGAGAGACCAAAGACAGAAGGTGTGACACAGAAAGGGGTCCCATCCTTGGAGATTAGGGACAACTATATGAAACTTTTCCACATTGAGGAAGTGACATCGGACAGATTGGTAGAGTAGACAATAACAATGCCAGTGGTGCACAAAAGGGGGAGCGAGATTTTCGGTGGGGAAATCGACTAAGCGATTTAGGCCTAGAATTACCAATCTGAGGATGAGGGTTCAGGAAGGACCAGTGAAGTCTTTGGCAATAGTAATATCCCGTCCTTCCGGGTGGTTAGAACCAGGGAAATAATAGGGGAGGCCAACAGGGCCATAATTGGAGGTAGATAGATTTTTGAGCCTATGTTCACTTGGTTGTGTATAAGCCATAAAAGAGGGGATTTCCCACAGCGAGGTAGGGGGCAACTGCAAGATGAAATCCTGGATGTACAACCATTGCAACAGATCGTGGGTCAGTTTCGGCGCGAGAGTTACGTTGAAAAACTCGATGATCAGTCGAGGTAGATTACAAATGGAGATAAAATCTTTATTTTATCCCTATGAGAATGGGGTTAGGATGGAGTGACATGGGTGAATCACAATGTATATTGTTAACACTAAAACTCGAGTGAGAGTCGGGTTTAGTGGGTGCACTGACGATATCAGCTTTATTATGTATATAATTACCGTTAGGTAGTGGGACTTTTTTGTATCACTTGCGGGGAGGAGCAGGTATGGACACTAAGCGAAAATTTAATATTATGTAACGAATTTTCCTTCTTTGTGTGTTATGAGAGGAAAACATATTTTTATTATGACGTGTAGTGACTGGATACCGAGGGTTTGATCGGTAGTAAATTATGGGATAAGACTATCGTAATCATTATTTTGGGGAAATTTATATTATTTTTGCGACGTATCACCTGAAAGAGGGTTGAGCCTATATATATAAATTGTATTGAATCATAGACTTCGGTGAGTATGTTGTCTTGTTATATTTTATCCTGGTGTGTAGGGACTCATTACTGATGTGATTCGGGGTGCCTTGTGTTTATTCTTGAGCAGAGAGATATAGCTCGTTATTTATATAGTGCTGAGAACTTGTGATAGTAAAAGTGTTGTGTTATATGTCATATTTAGTAACATGAGAGTGGACGAGCAAACTTCTATCGTCAACAGACGAGACTTTGGGGGTGCATGTTATCGACTAAGGTCTTAACGATTCTCGACAGTCGACAAGGTTAGGTAGTAGTGCATTGGGGGGTTCCTTATTTGGATTTCACTTTGCGAGGCATCCCACACATGAAACTTAGTGAACGTCGAGAGTTGGGATGTGTTTGGTCTTTAGTGCCCGGGTTTAGTACCTTAGTTCTTATACGTGTATGTAGTTATAACTGAGAGATAATAGTTGTATGAGAATCTAAGACCGATAGAGTCGTATGGTATTGTCGAAAGAAAACATCGCAGAATGTTTACACCACGAGGAGATTAATGGGATAACCTAGAAAATGATGATATTTCGATTAGTAAGGTAATTGAGTATAACCTTATCGTATAATCAGGCCAAGTGTACAAATATTATTCTAAAATGGGTATATTACATTCAGTTGATTTGTGAAGAAATGCATTGAACATAGGGTGTGTGGGCACCCTATTTAGTTGAAATTCCAATATCGTTCACGATGAATACACGTGGAAACTTATTAAGTAAATGTAGACACATTAGAATTAGAGGCGAAAATAGAATGAGACAAAAGAAAATGAAGATATATTGTGAGCAAAGTATGCCACTAGGGATCGAGGAGTCAATGGTAAAGGATGATCATAGTGTGGAAGGAGAAATGGAAGGAGTTAGGTTATCAGGATGCGATTGCCAGATCGTTCGTGTTAGTTATGACTGTTACACCCTAAATTGTGATGAGGGTAGTACAGGCTCAGGCAACGGATCCATTTTGTCAATAGAGGATTCGACAACTTCTAGCCGGGGGAACAGAGTCTTACTCAGTGAGTTCTGAGGGAGGCTTGAACTTCAACGAGAGACTAATTGTTCTGGCAGGGGAGGATCTACGACATGCGATGATGATAGAGTCACATGGGTCTCGATTTATGATACATCTCGACGGGGATAAGATGTTCTAGGATATGAGGCGATAGTATTGATGGAGCAAGATAAAGAGAGACATTGTCGAGTTCATCTCGAAGTGTGCCACCTATCAGCTAGTAAAGGTGGACCACTAGAAGCCAGCAGGGTTACTTCAGCCGCTAGAGATTCATATGTGGAAATGGGAAAGCATTTCCATGGAATTTAGCACAGAGTTACCTACTTATCAGAGGGATCACGATTCTATATGGATGATTATGGATCAGTTGACTAAAGTAGCCCACTTTCTGCCAGTCCAAATGGATTATACTACGGTACAGCATGCTCATATTTTCATTTTCGTGATAGTAAGATTACAGGGGTGCCCCTAGATATTGTGTCCGATAGGGACAAGAAGTTTATGTCTCATTTTTGGGAGAGCTTCCAGAAGACTATGGGCATAGAGTTGCGGTTGAGTACGGACTATCACCCATAGACGGATGGGCAGACGGAACAGACGAATCAGATGTTGCAGGATATGTTATGTATAACCCTTGATTTTAGGGGAGGTTGAGAACAATACCTTCCACTAGTGGAGTTCGCATACAATAACTCCTATCAGTTCACTATTGTTATGGCTCTATTTGGGGCGTTGTATGGTAGACCTTATCGTTCTTCTGCTTATTGGCTAGAGGTGGAGGACAAGAAGCTACTTGGGCCAGAGGTGATTCAGGATATGTCGACCAGTATTGAGATGATTTGGATTACATATGAGTAGCCAAGGATAGACAAAAAATCTATGTCGATGCTAAGTTGTCCCTCCGAGAGTTTAGTGTGGGGGACCAGGCGCTACTACGAATATCTCCTATGAATGGGATTATGAGGTTCAGGAAGAAGGGGAAATTAGCACCGAGATACGTGGGATCATCGAGAGGATTAGACCAGTAAAGTATAAACTTGGGTTACCGGATCACTTGCATCGTATTCATAATGTGTTCCACATTTCTTCACTGAGACGGTACCTCCGGGATGAGTTGTCTCACACTCACATTGCACTGGAGGAGATTGAATTATAGCCTGATAGTTCATACGAGGAGAGATCGGTGTCTATCTTAGACTATAGCGATAGGATATTGAGGTCGAAGATAGTTCCACTTATGCAAGTCCAGTTGAAGCATCATAATGTCGAAGAGTCTACTTGGGAGCGCGAGGATAAGATGCGCCAAATATATACTTTTATTTTTCGAATTTCGAGATGAAATTCCATTCTAAGGGGGGAATTATGTAACACCCCGTATTTTTCAATGATTTTTTAATGCATGGTTAATTAATAAATTAAATATGGGAAATTAATTGATAATTAATCCGGATTAAAATAAATATTAACCAGTGAAATAAGGGTTAGTATTTATTGATGTGAATTATATTGAATATTACTTAGTGAGTAAAGTACTATGTGGTTATGAATTTATTAAAATTATCGCGAGTAAAAAATACGACTGTTATGAAAATTAAGTCGGGACGCGCGCGTCAGTCGTGTCAGGACTAATTTAATGGAATTTAATGGGATATAAAGTAAATTATCTATAGGTCTTTTGTGTGGTCATTTTGACTGCGCTAAAGTGTTCGAAAGGGTCGAAATAGTCAAAAAAGTCAATTCGGAGGTTTAATTTGCGTTTCGGGTCATTTTAGGACCAAACGGGTATCCCGAGAGGGCATTGTGGTCAATTGAATTTTTGGGTGAATAGTATCTATGAATTTCTCAGTTATTATATCTGATTAGAGAAGGGGAGGTTAGGTCTAGTTACGTGAGAAACACAAAAAAGCCACAGAGAGGCCTTAGGAGGAGGAAGAGGGGAATTCCAAGGCTAGGACCACCTTCTTACACCACCACCACCACCGAATTTTAGATCGAAAAGGGAGAAACACCATTAGGATCATCATCTTCAACGAATCAGACCTACCAAAAGAGGCAAGTGTTTATGTTAGAGTGGGTTGAATTAATTATGAAATTCATGTGATTTGAATGAACTTTGGAAGACACATATTATTATCTTGGGTGAAATTGATATAGAATAGGATCCACCATGTATGTAGCATGAAACCCACAAAATTATATTGAATCTTAATGAAGAAATCGGGGTTTTGATGGGTATGATTGAATTGTAGAACAATTTCTTGAATTCAAAGAAGTCTATCAAATTGGGTAAATTAAACCGTCGTTTTAGAAGCCGTTTTGTTCCGAAAATGGCTATTCTATCAATGTTGCCTCGTAGAAAATCCCGTTTTCTGCATTTTGTTATGTGATATGTTTTTTTCCAAAATGACTCCCAAATGTCTCAAAACTGCATTTTAAAATGGCATATTCGTGGGGTAAATTTTAAGAAATGTTATTTTTAGTTGTTATTCCGTTGGAGGTTGCCTAGATTAATTGATTGAGATTGTTGTTCTATAATAAGGACATCGGGCCAAAAGTGGAAATTAGGTTTACATAAAGTGAAACGAATAAATATTGGGATAATTGAGAAAATATCCGTAATTGATAAATAAATGAAAATTCAAAAAGGGTGACGTAGTGATGAGTGAACCTATGTTTTTTACCAGTAGTGAAGACCGAAATAACTTCCAAAAAAAAACAATAATAAAGGGGTAACTAGGGTCCTTAGAGTTGTGGGAAAATTTATATAAATACGATGAGAGGTATAATTGAATTTAATAATACGTAGGATATTTGATAAACATATATGTGCTACGTATGGGACATATAGTATTGGTCGTGTGTGTATCTATACTGATGATATAACTATATAGGTGGGAGAAATACCTATTGTATGATTTCTTATATGTATGACATACCTACGCTGCTTACTATCGAGGAAGAGGTTATGCGTAGTGGACGGTGTTATCCTGATGATCCCATTGGGGGGATTTTAGATTCGTACCCAAAACATAGATCCTTGGAAAAGTACTATGTGAGAGTATGATAGTTCCACGACTGAATGAGAGCGTAAGTATGTGCGTGACCCATTTGGCTGGGGACTATGTTCGCCTCCAATATATGTGATTTGTATTCATGGTTCAAGGGAAATACCGAACCAACAGTGCTTCACACAGTGTGAGATGTACCAAAACATGATAGCAGAGTATACATGCACCGCAGATGAGTATTGAGGTGTCGTATTAGTATATATATGATAGTGTGATGAATATATATATATATATATATATATATATATATATATATATATATATATATATTCTACTGTGTGAATCTAGTAGCTAAAAAAGATAGTGAAATCTAAAATAACTTAAGTATGTGAACACTTAAATTTATTTGTGAAAACTCCTATTCAAAATAAAAGATGTGGAAATATTCAATATGGTACTATGTGGGAAATACGAGTGGGCACTATGAGTAATAGTGTAGGAGAAAAATACTTTTGAACTATTTTGGTAGGGTAGCATTAACTAGAATGGTTTAGAGGTACGTTAGGCGTGCACAATAGTTGAGAGGAGAGAATCTCAAGTGAGAACTCGAAAATCTAACATGTATATAGTACTTCTTGTACAGCATTTTAAATACTTGCTAAACTGTTTTAAACTATTTTCACTCGAACTTTGACCCATTTCTTGCAAACCTATTTTCTCTTATACAAACTATTTTAGGTGTCCAACCACAGGGACGCCAGACGTAGATTATCGGATGATTTGTCGTGTTACAACTATTGTGGGAGTTGTAGGTCCTCGTTATTAGATGCCTCCACTATTACCCATTCAATTCCTAATCTAGTTATTTGAGTTGGGGCATGTTGCCCATTCTTAGTTATTATTTATTTCAGAGAGATATTGTACTCCTTTATTTCAATTTAATGGGATTCAGTTTTATTACGGATTATTTTATTTGAGATTTTTGAATTGGGACATTTATTCCAGTCTTATTTATTCAGTCAGATGGTTTCTTATTTACTATTATTTTTATTCATGAGAATGGTGAATGTGGTGAATGATTATAATTTTTTAATATTAATTAATGGATTAAAAGTTTTTGACACTAGCTTAATTAATTATTAGGTGATTAATTAAGTAATTATTTTTCAACAGTGATGCTAGCAATGAACCAATCGAATATTCTGTTTTAATTTTATAAAGTACTGATTACCTGATATTTAATTGTGTGGGGTGTCACAGGTGGTATCAGAGAATTAGGTTCTAGAGTCTTTAGTGTCTGTGCATTTTATTACATTTCAGCTTAGCGTTCTTTGATATAGAGCCTTATTATAGGGTTATTGTATCCCCCTACGTATGAGAGTTTCGTTCTTTCGCTATTAAGTATAGTGATGTGATTCATAATGCGAGTTTTGTTGGGATTTGTACACAGGACCAACTAGGACGATCATTGAGGGCCGTTACGAGGATGCAGGAGGAAAGGCTCAATAGAAATCATAGAGCATTCTGGAAATGGTGATCGCAAGAGAAGTCCCCATAATTATTGTTCAGGAAAATGACAATAAGTTAATCACTCGGAAGAAGTAGCTTTCCCAAACATTATCATAGATAACGGTAGTATAAACTTAAAGTCTCCGAGTATAGTAGGCAAGGGGATAGGCGGAGGGACTCTTTCGAAGAGTCATCCGTAAGAATCCCGAGAAGAGAGGAAGTGTGATGGGCCAATGGAAAAAGACAATCCAAAGGAAATTATGTAAGGTGGAGTCAGAGACACCCAGGATTAAATTTTGGGCAAAACATTTTGCTTATTAGAGCAGCATCAAATGGTGAGAGTCAGTTACCACATATAAAGGCGCATATATGGAATTTAATGAGAAATTTGAGTACGATTTGACTATAAGTCCTTCCATCTGTTGTTCAGACAAGAGGTGGGAATGGACTTTCGGCGTAAGTAATATATGCAAACATGGATGGGAAATCCGGCTAGGATGACTTATGCCGGTAAGTAAGAAACTAATGGAGTTGGTGCCAGAATTAGATTTCATTGAAAGAACTATGAAGCTTAGGCAAGCTTGTTTCAAGATTAACTATAAGAGAAGAAGAATTTTTACTGGTTATTGTTTATGCTCAACATTTGATGTATCTTTTATTTTTCTATGGTTATGTTTTGGGAGTTCATATGCATTTTACTCCTTGCGCTTTAGGGTTCCTCTCGATTATTATAACACAGGCGGTAGTTTATTAAGGAGTATGATCACAATTTCTTATAACTACATTAGATTTTGAAGTGTTTTTTTTTCTTTTCATAAACAAATAATTCATTAAATCAATAAAGAAAAATTTTCAACGCTCCTCTTTTTTTCTGAGAAAAATATTATCCAACAACAAGGCAACAACCAATAATTATCCCGTACTCCTTATAACATATTATCCAACAACAAGTCAATGACCAATACTTATCCCGTACTCCTTCTAACATACTATCCAACAATAAGCCAATAACCAATAATTATTCAACATATCTATATGTACAGGAACATGTGGAAATTGAGTTAGGTTAATTTAATTAAACATTCATACATTAAATTAAATCATATTAAGCATTCGTAAAAGTAACTAAACATTCATAGACCAAAGTAAAGCGCTAATACAGTGTCAATATCATAATCGGGTACAAATAAGAATGACAGGAATAAAATAATATTTTGATACTCAATCTTCCTCTAAATCAACTAAAAGATCCTTCACATTAGGGTTGTCATTAAGAGATGATTGGAACTCTTTTGGAGACTTTAAATCATCCACTTGAGTAGTCATACCCTTTGGTGCATACACAACAATAGACCAATTGCCATCGTTTATTCACTTCAAGTAGAATACATTCTTTAAATTCTGAAAGTCACAAATAAAAGGACCGTCGACTATGCGATCTTTACTTTTCAGCTTTGCTAAATCTACCATAATAAGTTTGGAGTCAGGATCAACTTTGCAAGCATTCGTAGTATCCTCCACCTTTACCCAATCACAATAGAATAAGGATTCTGTGAAATCTAAGTAATCAACTTCTAGGATTTGTTGGATTATCCCATAATAGGTTAGTTTTTATCACTTTTTCTAGCGATACAGGTGATCAAGGTTGAAATTGATATTACACTATTTTGCGTCAAAAGATTTTCCTCATATGGATATGAAATGAAATCAAAATCGTTGGTGCGGAATTTCTTAAACTCTTTCGCATGAAAATTACGACGTTTTGCTAGATGTGCAAGCCTAGAAGAGACATCACCTCTTTTTAGAAGTTTCATTAATTAATGAATTTGTATTATAGCATATTTTAGTCATACACGAATAAATGACTGCACACATAAGATGTAAAATTTACCTCTTTTTATACCCATGCCCTAAAATCAGTTCTCATGTAATTTCTCTTTTGATTTTGGGAAATTTCATTCTCTTACCTCCTACATGTAAATTGTAGAGTTTAGATCATAAAATATAAAATAAATATAATCAAAGAAGAAGAATTCAGTAGATACTCACTCTCTCCAGTCTCTGACTTCATCTTGCGATTCGAAGACATAACAAGTTGCTTGCTCGTATTATATATTTGTGAGTTTCACCTCTATAGGGTTCCCAAAAGGTAATTTGTCCTAAAACTCGTTAGGTTCCTCAATTACACCTCCTCCACGAGGATTGAACCTCCTCATCTCTTGTTCTGGAATATATTCCTTAGCGTATAATAATGATTCCACAGTTACGTATTCTTCAACAATTAACCCTCCAATATACTGTGTATTCTTTACGTAATTTTTGAAAGTTTTCAGCAAACGCTCAAAAGGATACTTCCAACGATACCTAAGGGGACCACATAGTAAAGCTTCATCGTATAAATGCACAAGTAAGTGGATGCTGATATCAAAAAATGACGGAGGAAAATATTTCTCTAATACACAAATTGCCTCAGCTAAAGTTAATTTTGTAGCTTTAATGTACCTTCTGTTTAACACTTTTCCACAAAGTAGGGTAAAACACAAACTGATTTGCATAATTTCCCGACGGAGATCCTTGTGTTCAGATAAGCAATGCCTAAATGACATAGGGATTAATTGGATGATTACATGCCAGTCATGAGACTTGCACTGTTTTAAGTCATTTTCTTGGTAGCTTACTACCCTACATAAATTACCAGAATAACCCGTTGGAGTCTTGAAGTTTAACAACGTGTCTAAGAGGATCTTCTTCTCACTAGTAGTCAAAGTGAAAGCAGACGAAGGGGTAGAAATTCTTCATATTGAAGGATCAATTTTTAACCAGAGTTTCTTCTTTATCTTCATATCCTGTAGATCTCGGTGGGCTCGCTCTCCATCTTTGGAATGAGATCCACCCATACATGTTCCTATCAGATGTTCTGTAACATTTTTCTCTATGTGCATCACATCAATTACATGCCTTACACGATGATCTTTTTGATACGGAAAATCAAAAAATATTGATCGCCTGGACCATGGTGTTGCTTTACTAGGGTCGTTAGGATCCCCCTTGCTTTATGCTTCAGGTGTACAAACTTGGGGTGAATGCCTATGTACCTATTCTCTGCAGTTGTAGTTATTGCCTTCTTCTTGATATGCTGACCAAAAAACCGAGCATGTGGCATCCGGTGCTCGTGACCAATAGGATAAAAGTAATACTTGTCATCCTGAAAGGGTGACTGATCGGGAGAAATTTACGCTGACCCGTGTAACTCATCTTACTACTATGTTATAGCCAACTGGCTTCTGTTTCCTCCCCACATATGGGACATCCATAATAACCATGAACAAAACAATCGGACAAGGTCCCATATGCAGGAAGGTCGTGGATCGCCCATATCACCAGTGCTTTAAGTGTGAACTCTTAACCCTTATGAAAGTCGAACGTCGTCACCCCTTTATCCCATAATTGTTTAAGTTCTTCGATTAATGGGGCTAAGTATATATCAATATCATCGCTTGGAGCCTTCGTCCCGGGTCTCAACAAAGATAACAACGTGAACTCATTTTTCATGCACAGTGTCGGAGGAAGACTTAAAGGCGCCATAAAAGTTGGGCAATAACTCTGACTAGTACTTAAATTATCGAAAGGGTTAAACCCATCGGTTGAGATTGCAAGACGAACGTCGCGCGATTACTTTACAAATTCATGGTGTCGTGCATTTGAAATTTGTTAGATGATTGAATCAATAGGATGACGCATCAGATTCCCACCCACCTCGCATCGAGCATGCCATGTCATGACCTCCGCTATCCACGGTACAATAAAAAACCATTTTAACCATGGCCCAAGTGGAATATACTTCAAAACCTTTTGTGGGACTTGCGAGCACTTTTGATATTTTGCAGGTTTGTCCTTTCCCTTCTCACAAACGACATATCTAGGCTCCCCGCATACTAAACATTCATACTTCTCTCCGTGCTCATAGCGGTACAATATGCAATCATACTTGCTTGCATGAAAATTTATATTTCAATCCCAAACCCTTCAAGCTTTTCTTTATGGTAGGATAATTTTCTGGTAACGAGTTCTCCTTTGGGAGAATTTCTTTAACCCACTTAAGAATTCTGGTTACGCTATTCCCAGACAAACCAAAATTACTTTTCAAATTATGAAAACAAATTATTGCATATAATACTGAGTGATCTTCAGCGCAATATTTATACAACACTTTAACTGCATCAGCTTTCAACCGTATATATTCTACGTCTCCTGGTAGTTCAGTATCAATTGTTCATTATGCGCAATATTTATCTTCATAGGTTGGGGATTTTGGTCGTAGTGGACTCCGTAAGCATCGTCAATTAAGTCGGTCAATGGATAATGTGTTGGTAAATCATTTACCACTTCCACTCCTTGGTACTCTGTTACGCGGTCGGTGACCGATAATTCTTCAGGAACATAAGGTACATGTTTTTCACCATGGTATGTCCATTTGTTATAATCTTGACAAATTCCCCACTTTATTAAATGTAACTTGACATATTTTAAAGATTTATATTTTTCGTTGATACAATGGGTGCACGGATATGAAACCTTCTCACTTTTAAGGTTCTTAAAAGCATAGCGAATAAATTCATGAACGCCTTTAATATAACTATTAGTTATTTGGTCAGTCTCCCCCATCCACTCTTTATATTATGGAAAATCCATTTAATAATCTTCAAATTGAAGTCCTGTGTTAACATGATAAAATAAATATCAT
Source organism: Sambucus nigra (assembly GCA_949130495.1). Taxonomy (NCBI): domain Eukaryota; kingdom Viridiplantae; phylum Streptophyta; class Magnoliopsida; order Dipsacales; family Adoxaceae; genus Sambucus; species Sambucus nigra. Next base: position 423,580,973 of record OX422213.1, on the reverse strand, counting down.
GTTGCATAAATATAGTGTCAACAACGCAGTAATATAGTATCAACAACGCAACAATCAATCAAACTATGCAATAACTAAAATACAAGAACACAACAATCAACGATACTACACAACCACTTAAACGAAAATTAAAAAACAATTCTAGTGATATTATTACAACATAAGAAAAATATTACATCTTCATCAAACAATAAACTAGCCAAGTGGTAAAAGAGTTTAAATAATTTTTCAATAAATTCCCTTATCCACTCTCAACGTACATTAGAGCATCTTCACAGACATTAAATACTTTATTAACCAGGATCTGACACTCACCCTCCTACAAAGGCCGATTACGTACTAAGGTCCCTACTTGAGTGGAGATGAGTGTGCACACCCCAACGACAAATTTACCATTCACGTCCTTTATATAGTATTTCTCACCATAATAATCGGGATGCATTAGGGGCTGCAGGGACATACGACCAGTCAAAAGGGACACTATCTATGAAAGTTTATCATTCACGCCTCCTAATTTATTTTGAATCCCCATTATATCCCCTTCAGTCCTACAATGACGTTCATCGTTAGACAAGAAACGTTATTAACAGAAGAAAGCTCGTTCATGAGAGGGGCGACATGTTTGAATCTTATTTTTGACATATGTGACCCTAAACCTCTCATCCTCCCTCAATGGTCCTTCCCTAAGGTTTGTGTGAGGGCATAATTGTCAATGTCGTCGAACAAGCTTGAAGTTGACTGACTACTGATAGACTCTATTGATTCTAGAGTCTTGGCCAAGTGAGGAAGGAATTTATTATCTTTGTCTCGTCTTGCATGCATGTACAAGTTGGCCCTATTTGGTGTTTTTCCTTCATCTAGATTGCCTTTTATCTTGTTCGACCACTCGTTCTTCAAATCTTCATAAGATTTTGAGCCAAGCTGGTGGACATTAGTTTTTTTGGCCCTATTCTGCTTGTTTTTCCCCCTTTGCAGCATTTTCGAGTCCTTCGCCTCATTCTTCAGAAAATCATTCCATTGACCGATTGGTATCTCAACGTTCGAAGGGACTTTGTCTTTGAGAGCCAAAATATCGGAGCTTGATGCTCCCTTAGGGAAATTATTTTGCCTAAGGTTTCTCCGATATGTTCAGAGTTGTTCAGCAACCCGAGAAAGAACCTTATTTTTTGAGTTTGCCAAAAATGAAAACCGTTTGTTGAGTCGCTCATAGATGTCATCTTTAATGACTTTATCTACGAGGTTCCGATTGTCGGCTCCTCCCACTCCCACATTTATTTTTGCCAAGGATAAACATTAGGCTTTAAATTTTTGAACGTGATTCTTATCCCCTGTGGGGTTATTTCCCAATAGAGAGAACCCAATGGGATTGTTCTCAACTGACCCGACAGTTTCAGGAGCGTTAGAGATGTATGTTGGATGAATGGGAGTACCTTGTCTACTTCAACTCAGAGTATTGGAGTGTATTTCGGGTGGAGATGTGTATTGGTCACCAATTAGTGATGAGAATTCTCCTTGTAGTTGTGTCGCATCCTCGATTGGAGCATTATGTCTAGTACCGCCCAAAATTATCTACAAATATATAAAAACTCAATGTGTATCTATAATAATAGATGCATAATTTTAAATTTCAATATGAAATTGTAACTAACAAAATAAATTATTTGACCATATATTATAATCTACCTGTTCATGGTAAGACCTTAGTAAAAGTTCAATGTGTTTGATCTCCATCCAGTCGGGATTTGTTTTGTAAAAACTATGGATTTTTGCATGTGGCCAATTAGGAGGATGCATATCTATAATGGATTCATATATGTCAGTAACATGAACTCGAAATCTCATCCTCTTCAGTCTATTAGCAACATAGAGTTTGATGTCCATATGTCGCGAGACATCACAGTCTTTGGCAATGCTCTTTGTACATAATTCTATCCATAATGGGTGAATTTTTTTCTGCCTTCTCTAAGAGCGTAAGCAAGGTCAGTGCTCTATCGAGATTATGTACGCAAAATATATATTGTATAGCTTTATCCCATCATTATGGTAGGGAAAACATAAAATGATTGAATGTAATCTTGCTGGAGATGAACTCCACGATTTACAAGGTAGTTAAATTGTTTGATCTTCCTATTCCCATACCAATAAATCGGAGTACCCACTGAATGAGGCTCATTATTGAAAGATGTACGAGTGTGTTCCAATTGCAACCTTTCCCACTCTTATTGCCATTTATTAGCACCGTAACTCATTTTTCCTGAGAAAAAATAAATGAGGGCGTGATTATGATGCCTATAAATAATGGATCTAATGAATCATTAAACTATAGTTTGAATCCTATGCACACATACACATAGAAATACAGACACAGATATACAGACATACACATGTAAAGATATATGAATGCGATTATGGAGTCACTCCGGGTCGAATAATATCACAAGCTTGTAATTAAAGAAGAGAACGGTATGGCCCAGGTCGTGAAAATCTTTGTGACCCGACCTTTGATTTCCTTCCACAACGTTTACTTTCTCACCCATATTAAGTCTTCACTTTACAATGGAAATTCCCACCAACAATATGACATTTGAGAAGGAGAGTGTGGAATCAAACTATAGTTACATAATAAGGCTTACTTCCCCTCACTCGACAAAATAGAACTCCGCCATCTAAAATCAGTAGTTAGAACACTTGTTATAGTTGTAAAAAGCCAGGGCACTGGTCCAAAGACTATCCAGACAAAACTCCAAATAAACCAGCAGACCCATGTAGTCTCCCACGAGTGAATCACGTGTATGTGTATGTATCTCATCGTTAATTTATTAGGTTTGAATACCTACTTTTTTCATTTAAGCCAGCAATGCCTAAAATCAATCCTAACATCAACCCTAAAATTAATCCCTTACAAACATTACCCCTAAATTAATCCCGAATTTAGCATCTATATTAAACTTAAACCAACATTAGTCATATATTTTTTTTCAAGATTTAAACCAACATTAGTCATATATTTTTTTATATTTTTTTTAGCATCAATATTAAAGGACACAGTTTTTTTTGTTTTTTTTATATTTCAACCCTAAACCTAAGTCATATATTTTTTTCTAGAATACACACACACATACATTATACATACACATATGCACACATATACACTATACACATGTACAGATACACACATACAATCACATACATATATACACACTAAATACACAAACACACACACATACACACACACACACGTACACACACATACACACACATAAAAATTACACACAGAAATACAATGAGATTGAAATATTACCCTAGAGATTGAAAGAGAGATTGAGAGCCAAAATCGTCGGACAACAACACAAAATCCCACGAGAGAGGGAAAATGTGGATGGTTTAGGAATTTTCGAGGGAAATGAAAAGTTTGTCTGCGAATTAAGTATAAAGTCCCTAGTCACGGCTTAAGGTCGTGACCACATGCCGTGACCACATTAATTTTTAACACGTCAGCATGTAAATAATAAACTGGTCACGACCAGAAGCCGTGACTCGATTCCCATAATGGTCACGGTCAAAATTCGTGACTATATCAATGTGGCTTTGGTTTATGGTCACAGTCTAAGGCGGTGACCCTATTCGAGACCAGATTTGGAGGATAACTTGGCGCCATAATGGTCATAGATGGATCACAACTTATATTCGTAACTCACACGAGTCACGACCATTATTCATGACCACATGCGAGATGATCCATTACCATATTACATCATGACCTTAGTCACGCCTATTTTGGGTATGGTCACGGCTATGGGCCGTGACCCCTTTCCGTGACTATTTGCCCAGTTTGGTGTAGTATCGCACCAAAATTAGGACCATTCTATGTTGTCCCAGTCAAGGACCGTGAAAATTCGGCTTTTTTGGTGTAGTGATGAAGGTTTATTTATAAAGCCAGCAAAATGACACACAACACTGAAACGCGACACGAACCAGCACGAAGTTATTGGTTAATTAATGGAACCTTAATGGTTTGGGGTTATATTAGTGGCGAATGATAAGACACAATAATTAACGAGTCAAGTTAGTATTGACACACTTCACTCGTTTATACCTGTTAAGATCTGTTAATTTGAGTAAATAAGAAATATTCTTGGGTGTTCCAAATAGATTATGCAACTTAATGTTAATTTATTCATACTGAATATACCTTAATGATAGTTTTAGTAATGTTAATGAATAAATGATTCTAATCGTCTTTAATATTAGGCTAACATATTAACACGTATATAATTCAAAATTATTTATTATCTTAACGGGTGCACACAACATGACATGTTAAGGTAATGACTAGGGTTTGAATATGATTTTATCACACGATAAAAAAAGTCATCCGTTTTGACATGAAACCGATAAGACCCGAATACAAAAAAAAACTATTACGAACATGATCCAGTGACACATTGTAACACCTCATATTTTCTGTGCATTATTCAATTGTAATTTTGTGTGCTTTCTATGGCATGTGATGTCACTATTTATATTTATATGTGTTAATTATTCGTATAGAAATCAGATATAATATACTATAATTCATTAATTAAATATTTAGAGGTGACGCGGTATTATGGGCAACTATAGAATGGTCAGATATTTGGTATCGATGGTTTTATTGTTTGAATTATCCCCTTAGTGTCGGGTCTCATCAATCGCGAAATAGTTTCTTCTAATGTTGGGTCACGCTAAATTAATAAACAATTAAATAATTAATATGTGGGCTCATTGGGTTGAGGTCCATATGAGCCCTAGGGTTAATTTCGTGGGAAGCTGTGTTTAGTGGTTATTAGACATAACCCAAGCACATGTTAAACAATTGGATAAACTCTAAGAGGGTAAGGAAGGAAGAGCAACTTAAGGTGAAAAAGAGATTTGGGGATTTGAGGCATGAATTCTCATAGTTAGCCTACGATAATTTTATGTCAATTAAGAATTTAATTGAGATTGTGTTATAATAGTAGTAATCCATTGGATTCTTATATTTATCATTAAAATATGAATTATAATCATATAATAATTAATGTTTGTAATTAGATTAATTACATGATTAATTCTTAACCTCGTGTTCATAAACTAGTACAAATGGTTGTTGAATCCTTTAAATTGACTCATGAATTAATATATTTATAACAAAAAAACGTTAGATATGTAATCTAGTGACATTAATTTTTAATAACCCTATAACTTTTGAATGATCCTTGTAATGAATTCTTATGTTAATTTGGAGAATTGGATTTTAAAATGAATCTGGGGTTTAATGATTCAAATTTGAGTTCACACCTTAATTCTTGTTCAAAATTACCAAATTTTTTTAGATATATGTTTATAATGATTAAATGTTGGTTAGAGTTAAAAGATAAAGGCTTATTTCATGGTTTAAAGGCTTTAGGTTTGCGTTGGAAATTGCTATCATCATCATCATCATCATCATCATCATCATCATCATCATCCTTGCCTTAATCCCATTATATGGGGTCGGCCACATAGATTCTCCTTTTCCATTATAATATATTATAAACAATATTGTCATTCAAGTTTAATGCCTTAAGATCTTTCCTAATAATTTCCTCCCACGATATCTTAGGGCGGACCCTTTCTCTTTTACCCTCTATCTCTAATAGTCTTTCTTTTATTATAGGTGAATCTATTGATCTATGCAACACACGTCCATACCATCTAAGTCTACTTTATCTTAATTTATTGCGAATGGGAGCTACTCCTAACTTTTCTCTCACATACTAGTTTTTAATCTTGTCCTTTCTAGTAATTCTCATCATCCATCGGAGCATCCTCATCTCACTAACATGGAGACTTTATTCATGTTTTTTCTTCAAAGACCAAGACCCCACTCCATATAAGGTTGTTGGCCTAACAACTGTTCTATGACCCTCAAAATTGTATAGGGAAAGATGGTTGCCCAAGACCATCGAATTGATCCGATTTGGGTCTGGATCAATCCGAACCATTGGGATTGGACCAATTGTAGATAATTAAATTATGAACGAGTGGGTGCTGGTTTCGTATTTTTTGGAAATTTTAATGATTTTTTATGATATTTTTTTCAATAATGTGCAAGACTGAAATTTGGGGTTGGTGATTTCAGGTTTGGGCTTTGTATTATGTTTGGTGGGTTAGATTTTTGACTGAGAAGTTATTTTGGGGTTGAAATCAATTGATATGAGTTTATAGGAAGTAGGTTTTAGTATAGAAACTAATCTTAAGGACATTAAGATTTGAGTTGAAGTCTGTTAAGTCGGGTAATGTTTCATAATAATGTTTATCACATATGAGATTGGGATGTGGATGTGACACATTGATTAGGCTACCGATTGTATAGAAGCATACCATGGTGTGTGAGTACTCATGGGTGACGTACTAGGATGGATTTTGATGGGACGCTGGTACCCCCGGTGATGAGACGGGCTTTACCTTGGTCATTTTCTCATGGTCCCGTGATAGACGCACCCATGTTTATGAGTGATGACAATACGGGAGAGTTTTAGACTACAGCCTTAAGTCTACAGGTCATTCATTATTACGAGAATGCTTAATGAATTATCCCTTGCGAATAGCTTTGAAGTTATAGGTTCATGACAACCAATAACTATACCTAGTATGCACGAGTGATACTCGAAGGAAATAGGATTATATTTCCTCCTAGTACGAACTCAATAGTATTCCATTTAAATTGTACGTGTCAAGTACCATACCTAAATGGATGTTAGATATAAGGATTATATTTCCTCTTCCTTAAGTGATTCGGTGATGCAGTACTTTAGTTGGTCGAGATGTATATCATTTACACTAGATATGTATAACTATAAAATTATGACTCGGGATTTATGAATCATGAATCAACTATATTAAAGTGTACTACATTAGTGTCATGATATAACTTTGGGACTTATAGACTTGAGACAAAATCACACAACACAAGAATATATGTGGTTCGGCGACGTATCTACATCAACAGGGATTGGAGTTTTCTCTTTTATTTTCTCAAAGAGCTAGTCGGTAGAGTTGTAGTATGGATCGACGTTCGAATGTAAAATTCACTTCTTAAAGTGGGGCAGGTTTATATTTATAAGGGAGATTAAGAGAGTCATGATCTCTCTTAATATCTATCCCTAGAAGTTCAAACCTATCGCGTATCAGTCTAAGTTGTTCTAAGAGATGGATATGCGGGAGTCCTTTGTGACTTGGACTCTTAATGTATTTTATGTGAAAGAAGCTTATGGACATGTGCCAAACATGTGCAGGTCACGTGTCGTTGTAATTATAATCCCCACAATTGCCCCTAAAGCTTAGTGTCTCTTTGAGGTCAATGGGCTTTGTTATACCTAGGTCGATTGTTGACCTTGATAAGTCTCCATGCTAGAGTTTTTGTTGATTGAATGATGGGAAGTTTTATAAATATCCATAAAATTGAAGGGTCATTTGATTGTTGAGTGCCCAAGGGGCACACTAATAAATATTACCTATTTTCTTGGTAGTGAACTGCAACTTCGATAACCATTATACGTGCATATAATCATCATGTTTTTAAGGAATCTCGAGGGCATTTATCACCACAATACAGCGGTTCCCACTCTTTTGCCCATTTCCAGTTCATTTGAAAAACTTACAATCTTTCAAAGGATATCTTTTCATTATCGCCATTCCACTTGGAAGAATTTCTTCCAAACTCTTTCTCCATTTCAATCTTCTTTGCTTTCTCTTTTTAAATCTTTCATTGAGCTTGTCATTTTTAACCATGGTGTATATTATTGATGAAACCACTATGGAAAAAATTTAAACTTGATCATTAAATCCCCTCATGGGTATCAGTAGAGTTAGTTGATGGTCATTGCGACCTTTGCGCCCTTTCTGAAGGCCATTGGTTGCCTTCAATTTTTGTTATTGAGTGTGGGGTCACTTCCCCCCCCCCCCCCCCCCCCAACCCCCAAATGACTTATTTTTGGAGTTATGTCAGTATTTTGATGTGGTCCCAGCCCGAGTCGGAGGATCATTAATGGAGTGAATCGTGTTAATGAGTTGTGTGTGACCCATCTTGGCATTACTAAGACTATGTATTATTACTATTAAGTGACAACCACTGAGAATATTAATTACATGAAGATAAGGGTGGCTAATCGAGCCCTGGTTGGGAACCTCCCTGATTCCAATAATAACTAATTAGATCATGGACTAATTGTGAAGAATTGGAAACACTCTCCTCTACCTGGGGGCGTGGCATATGGAGGTCCGATATGCCCTCGGGAAGAGCAAGAAATAGGTTAGAAAGCTATTTTGTTATATTTGTGATCCTCTCTTGGTTGAGGCTAATATTTTATTCATTTCTCTGTTTCTTTTTAAAACAAAGGGTAAGAAGATTCCTTGCGATTTGAACGTTAACTTTGTTGACCTTCAGACGATTTGGTTTATTCAAGATAGAATTAGAGTTGTTGAGTACCCAAGGTCGAAGACATTTCTCCTCGTCTACAAGAGTTCCACCACTTCTTTTGTTGAAAGGATAGAAAGAAGGCCGATTATCCCCATTACTTTGAATGACCCAGAGGCCTCCACTTCTCAAGACTCAAAGGGGGGTGAATCATTTGAGGAAAGCACGTCTTCTCGAGATTCAGAGAGGGATAAATTACCTGGGGAAAGCTTGTCGTCTTGCTTTGATCTTATTAACATTTATTTGGTTCCTTCTACCATTTCCCCAAGTGCCATGGTGAAAAGGAAGGTTACTAATTTGATCGCTGCAAATGTTAGTGGTGCAAAAGCTGGTGCCAAGTGGTCTCCCACTGCTCGTTCACCACGCAAAGAGAAAGATCTTGCTCGATCGATGAGCAAGAAAATTGAAGATGGGGTTCCATAAACACAATGGGCCTTGATGATTCTCCTTTCAAGGACCACGAGCCACTTTCAAAGAGGTAGAATAAGTATTATATTCATGTTCTCCAACTGGACATTATGGGGGAAGAAGATTGTTGATAAGGGCAAGGGTGTTGCCCAGTCATTTGTTGCTTATTCTGATATGGCTAGGGTCTTAATTAGTTCTGGAGCTTTCCTTATAAATAGAGAAATTGCCTCTGCCGTTTCCCATTCAAAGTTGTCAGAGCGTGTCAACCGCAATATTTAATTTGTAAATGATCACATTCATATTGTTCTTTTATGTTCATCTCTTACTTTCATTTTTTTCACATTCATCCATCCTTTTAGTTTGCAGTTCTTGATTGATTACGATTAACTGTTTGAGAGGAATGATCGAATGAAGACATCCTCTATTGATGCGAAGGTTGCATTTGAAGAGTTACGTAAATCTCTGATGGTTGCTTGGTAGTTGAATAATATCTAAGCGACTAAGAAGTAAAAGCTCAACAATAAGGTTAGGAGTTTGGAGGTTGGGAATGTCAATCTTCAAAAGAAGATTGATGATTATGCGGTGCTCACGGTTGCTGTCGAGCAAGAAAAAAAAGATGTCATATATGAAAAGGCTTCGGCTGACCTTGCCAAGATGAAAGCAACTTAATCTAAGTCCAAAGATGAGGAGGCCCTGGCTAGTGTGGCAGAGATCAAGGATGATGCATTTACTGTGGCTGGGACAAAGCCTTTGTCAGTGCCGAAATGCTGATTCCCTACCTTAAAAAAGGTATTTTTTAAGAATGGCTAGGATGAGGTTGTGGTTAAGGTTGGCACGTGCGAGGGGTCGACCTCTTTAGCGAGAACCATACAGGTTCCCCCACTCAATTTGAGGAAGAGGTCAAGGATGGTGATGATATGGCGGATAAAGAGAAGGAAAAGACTACCGATCAAAACCAGATGATTGTTGAGCAGGTTGCCGAGATAGATAAGGTCAGTAAGGTAGTCTTTTAGGGCTTCCAATTAGATAATGTTGTATTTTCTTTTTTTGTTTCCAAAAAATGTAGGGTTAAGCCCTAGTTTTAATACTATTTTGATGGAATTGATGGTTTAATTCAATCGTTGTCATTTTGTCTGATTTTTGTAAGTCTGTTCTTTTGTTTGGCGAACTTATATATCGAACCACTTGTTTATGTAGTTTAACATAAGACTTGCAGTATTGGTTAGTTCTCAAAATCACTTTGAAGAAAGACATGGAAGACTGTTCGCTTTTGATTATAATGAAGATGATGAGGATTATGAGCTTGACCAATACTTAGGTGTTGATGTGTCAGATCAAGCGAAAAAAATCATACTTGGATCTTCATCGCCTCTTTCATCAGGTAGTTGCAGACAATATCACTTTTCCTGACATGATTTCTATTTCTCAACACAGTCACAAGGAGTCATTATCCATTATTAAGGATGACTTCGAACGAAAGCTTGTCGATATGACTAGAAAAATTGGATTTTATGAGAGACTGGACACCATTGGATTCGTTTATTTGAGGAAAAGAAAATTTATGCATGTCAATAAAGTGGACACTAAAAAGTTTACCACTATCCTTGACAAGGATAACAACGACTTGAGGGCTGAGTTTGAAAGACATAATAAGTCAAGTGATAGCCGGAGAAAACCACGGAGCAAGTGTAAAAAGAAATACGTCAGTCGTTATGCTCGGCTCCCAATGTTATACAAAAACCTAAAATATTGACTACACTCTTTTAAGGGAGTATAGCCTCCAGTCTGGGTATCGAAATTCACAGAGACTAGCTGCTAGAATTATATTCATCTAATACATCAGGAATAAAAGTGTAAAAGATAATTGTCAACAAAAGAAAAGATAATACTAGGCATGGAATTAAACTAAGATTAACAAAGGGAATAAAAACTATAGATTAAGACTAATATCCCTCACCTTGGATTAATTAGCATAAATTGTTACATGGAAAGACAAGTTTAACAAGATTGAATCTCATTTCAACAATTAATTAAATCTAGAGTTATCACCCCCTAAATTATCATAAACGCCTACTATGATTTTGGCGTCAACAAATACCCCAAAAATTACACATGCAAGGTCGTAAATACGAAGCATATATGATATACCCCGTTAAATAGCCTAGGCATAAAATCAAGAACAACCCAATCGAATTAAACTCATAAACTCCATCACCAAAGAAAATCAACCAAATCAACCCAAGATGAGATCAATCAATCTCAACCTAAACTAAATAAGCTACACAATATAATGGAAGACATTAATTTAAATGCAAAAAAGTAAATGAAAGAAAGAAATCTAAGTTATAAAGAAAGTAAATAAATGACAAATCAAGAAACAAACTAATGGAAGCTTGAATTCAAGGAGAGAGATAATGAATGGTGTTCTTACACAACTTATATGGGTAAACCCTAGAAGGGAGAAAAGGAATACCCAAAATCCTCTCCAAACCCTAACCTCCCTAACCTAAACTATCTAAAATGATATATATCTATCAAATAAAACAAAGGTTCCTATTTATAGTAAGTGCAAAAGAAAATAGGAAATAAGAAAAGAAATCTCAGTCGGATATTTGCTACGATCGGTCGATCACAGCCAGGGGGCCGACCGACTGGGTGTCCAGGAAAAATCGAACTACCTCATTTTGAAGGCTTATTCTGAATCATCGGTCGACTGGGGGCTCAGGGTCGGTCGACCGGTCCCTTGTTTTCTGGTGTCCTTTGCTCTATCCTGAGGAAAAAATGTGTTTTACGAAATCGACCATAACTTCTTCGTCTGAACCCAAAATGACGTGTCGTTTATGACCACATGAAGATGACTCAATGAACTATGCTTCTTGGAATTCCACTGAGATAAAGAGGAAGTATGAAATATCCAAAATACCATTGAATTTGAGTTCGACGACGAAACTTCTCCGAAATGCAACCAATCCTCACTTTAAGCATTCTAATATCTACAAAAGCTCAATTAAATCCTGCAAAGCATACAAGCATATGTAATAGAGGTTGTCTGGTTAACGAGCATAAATATAGGCATAAAGAACACAAAAATGATAGAATGCATAAAGATAACGGGTGCGAGTATGCAATATTCGTGACGTATCATCCAAACTAAGCAAAAAGGTTGGGGAAGGCACTTCCTTTTTGGAAGAAGAGAATGACCAACTGAGGGAGGAGCTAGATAAGACTCAAAAGGCCTTAAATGACAAAGTTATAAATGCCAATGGTTATTCTTCCTCTCAAAGGAAAAAAGAAGGTCGTCTGGCAGAAGATTTAAAGAATTCCAAGAAGGTTATGCTTAATAAAGTATCAACCACTAAAAGTCTGACCGAGAAGATTGACCATCTCACATTCCAGGTACATAAATAACCTCACCAGGTGTGGGTGGATGGTTATGATGAGGCTCTTCTCAATAAGTATCCCACCTTGAGAGATGCCCGAAATATTGGTTATAAACATGGTTAGTTCAATTCCCTAACAGTGGCAAAAGCCTCACAGGATTCTGAATTATGGTATTGGTATGACCCAGGTTGCATAGATCATCAAGATACTCCTTACAAGCTTTATGTTTCATAGATCCTAATTAATGCCATTCTAGTTAGACTTATAAGGAAATGCCTCACTGACTTGGGCCTTGATGGAACTGATGGACTCTACTGACCTTAACACTTGGTCGATGGGGTGAGTCCTAGTGGACCGTCAAGGATCAGAGATATGAATGCAACCGTTACTCCTCATGCATTAGATATTCCACCTTTCAAAGTTGGGAGTTCAATGAATGATCCATCCGGGTCATAAAATTGATCTAGTTGTATTTATCATTTTATTGCAAATTGTTCACTTTTTAATTTCCTTATAATAACTTGAAAGTGTTAATGGAAAGTTTTGCATTTTTACTTCCTTATATGGTGTGTGGTCTTCTGGTCTTGCCTTTTAGTTGATGTCGTCGCATTTAACCTTAGGCCTGGAACCAGAAAAGAAAAATGCACCTGTTTGTGGGGTCGTTCCCCATCAAAGATTTTTATGACCCAATTGGTCATATGTGCCTAGGGTGTCCGAGTACGCCTTTTATCGGTTGTAAGCCATTGTTCATGTCTTCTTATTATCCAAAACTCTTTGTGTTGGCTGACTGACCACCCACTTAATCTAGTAAGAAGACCTTTATTCAGAGTTCGTTCGCGACCTCTCAACTAGTTAGCCTTATGTGACACCCCGCCTAATTAAATACCGGGTGATCAGTCCTTTATTAAATTAACTCAAAGTGTTAGGTTGGTTCATTCTTAGCATCACGGTCGAAAAATAATTTTCTTATTTAATCACCTTATAAATAATTAAGCTAAGTGTCAAAACATTTAATCTTATAAATTACGTCCGAATGTTTTTATTAATTACGAATCCATTTTCACGAATAAAATTGATAGTATTAAAACCAAACCATCCAAATGAAAGAACATGCTAAATAAATCAATCCAAATAAAATATCCCAAATCGCAGGACAAAGTAATAATTACAAGTAATCCCAACTGCAACAGAATACAGAAATAAATCAAAAGTACAAATCTCTCTGAACTAGATAAAACTGGAAATGGGCGACACATGCCCTATCTAAGGAGAACTAGATGAAAGATTCGGAAAACAAGGATGAAGTCGTCTACTGCAAAGACCTGTAACTCCCACACTAGCTACATCACGTCAGCAATCCAAAGATCCAAACCTGATGCCCCTGTGGCTGGGCACCTGTAATATATATATATAGAGAGAGAGAGAGAGAAGGGGTGAACCCGGGTGCAACGGTAAGGTTGCCCCCGCTGTGACCTGGAGGTCACGGGTTCGAGTCACGAAAACAGCCTCTCTGCGTATATAGGGGTAAGGCTGCGTACATTCAACCCCCCAGTACCCCGCAGTGGCGGGAGCCTCGTGCACTGGGTTTACCCTTTTATATATATATACAGAGAGAGAGAGAGAGAGAGAGAGAGAGAGAGAGAGAGAGAGAGAGAGAGAGAAAAGAGGACAGGAAGCGGGTCAGAGACCGAGTGTAAAATAGTTTTAAAAATAGTTTAGCAAGTATTTAAAATACTTACCGGCTAATACAACAACCATGTTAGTATGCGACACTCTCTTAAGAATTCTCACCTCTCATCTAGTGTGCACGCCTACCGTACTAATAAATCTCGTAAGTTTCTCTAATTTATTCTCCATAACGTTTTATCTCGTGAAAAACAAGGTTATGATATTTTCTTTAGGAAATCATTCTCTTCAAGCTTTCTTACGTTATTTAGAACAACTCATTACCATTATAAATTTCCCGAACACTTATAATAATGTTGAAGCATTTATTCATTACTTAACTAGTTATACGCACAGTAGAAAGTTCCCATATAGATATACGTATATATATTAGTCAAACATATAATATATATACTAACGGCACCCCGCATACAATCTATGGTGCTGGCATACTCTGCTATCAAGTTCCCGTATCACTCAAACTAAGGGAAATACTAGTTCGAAATCACTCTCGAACTATATTAACATAATACACACAAAAAGGAGGCGAAGCATAGTTCCAAGTCACTAAGAGGTCAGCACATACCCCTCACGTCTCTTAGGACTGTCTGACTATCTTTCTCAGATAGCCAGTACCAAGGAATCCTATGTTCTAGGGTACAAGTCAATATCCCCCATAAAGGTCACATCAGAATAAAACTGTCCAGGCGTGAAAACCTCTGTGATAGCAAGTAGCGCGGGTATGATTAAACACAGATATTCAAATAATATATATACATGAACTCATATATATATTTACATAAATCAGGTAGGTACGTCCACGACCCATAACATTATTCTAGCCATCCGTAACATATAACGCTCGAGTTCTTACGTATAAGTAAATCACTCTTTTTATTCTATTAAGTATAACCAATCCTTAAGTACTTCTCGACTCTCGAAGTGTATCCTTTAAAAATGATATAAAATCAGTAGGTGCACCCTCACTACTCTACTGGTCTAAGTCTTCCTTAATTCTCACAAGATATACTATAACGTACGCACAATTTCCCACTAAATTTATATTCCCGAACCCCACAGTTAAATCACATATGAATCGTATCACCTGAACCTTGCCTACAATCCTACTGGGCTTTCCCAAGTCCTATTATGGTAAATAAAATATGTATAAGGGTTCCCACAAAGTGGCACAGGGTTAATCATTAAGAATAAAGAACAAGCTTCAAAATTCAGAAGAGGTCGATCGATCGAAGGTAGGGGGTCGATCGATCGATCGCCCAGATATATCCCAGAATCTGCATAAACTATCCTACGGGTTTCATCACCAAAAATCCTCCAAACCTCTATCAATTTCACCCAAACTGCCAAACAACATTACTACTGGTACTATATACCTAATTACTTGATTTCCTACGTGAAACTTATTCGAATTCATCAACGATATTGAATTAATGGGGTAAAATTGACAAAATCCTCAAGAACCCTAATTTTGGAGGAAACATACATTATTCTAATTATTTCCTAGATTTCTTGCTATTAAATTCATACTAATTCGTGGGTAATCCTCTACATGTGATGGGTATGTCCAGAATATATTAAATTTCTCTAAACATGCGATTTAAAGCCTCTAAATTATCAATTTCTTTCATAAAACATGTTCTTGATAATCCTAAACTAACATGGGTGAGATATTAACTAAAAAAGAATCAAGATAGATACTTGCCTGAAATTTGAGTTTCTGATTTGTGGACGAAAGAGGTATGGTTGCGTTCCTCATCACGCGATCTACGCTTTGGAGGTGGTGGCGGTGCAAACGGGGGAGTCTTTGGCCTTGAGTTGCTTGGAAAGCTCTCCAACTCCTTCTCTAATGGCCGTTCTTGGGTTTTGTGTTTGTTAACCCTAGAAGACAACTCCTAAAGGCAAATATATCCTTAGAAATTTCGTGAGTTTAATTGCCCAAAAATGTAAAATGTCTATAATACCCTCCCGGGATGCCAATTAGGCTTAAAAACTCCCTGAGACCCAAACTAAACCCCCGGGTACACTTTTCTGACTATCTCGACCCTTCCGGACATATTGGCGCACTCAAAATGACCATACGGGAGACTTATAATTTAATTCACTTTATACAATAATAATAATAATAATAATAATAATAATAATAATAATAATAATAATAATAATAATAATTTAGTCCTGACGCGACACAGGCGCGTCCCGGCTTAATTTCCACAATTGTACAATTATACACTCGTGATAATTTTTAATAAATTCAATTCTACATATTACTCTACTTAATAAGTAATATTTAACAAATCAGCAATTTCTCAATAATTACTAACTCTCGTCACGCTAGTAAATATTTAAAATAAATTTCTGGATTAATATTAAATTAATCTATCTCAATTAAATTTAATAAATCCCTAAATTCAAAAGCCATAAAAATACGGAGTATTACATACTTCCCCCCTAATAACGGAATTTCATCCCGAAATTTGGAAAATAAGGCCTATCTGGTAAAACAATTCTGGATACCTTATCAGTACGCAAACTATCTACATAGTAAGGCGCTCAATCATTATAGCTCCCGCTTCACAGCAAACTTGTTTAACACTTTCATTAAATACACTTAACGTTGTGCTCCTATCCGACAATATTCGCATAAGACACGCCTATACATTATTAATTCCCATTATTTCAATATCAATCGGAGGTCGCACCTCACTACATGACAACTACTCGAATTTAACTAAACACAAAACTCCCATTCTGATAGAAACCATGCGAACATCTGACCACTCTTGTTTGCCTAAAATAGTCGTGAAATTCCACCATAATCATCAGACTCTAACTCAACCGATCCAAAATTCTGATTATCCTCCCATCTCTTAATATTCAGAGTGAGGAAAGTTAAGGTTTTTTCACACCAAAACCTCAATAAGCATCTTGTTCACAATAACAGGTATGAGTGCTCCCACGGAACCCTACCATTAGGTAATGTCCTCCCCAAATTATCGTACTATACTCCACTTGTTAGCTATAACCATTGTGGAAAAGAAACGATCACAATGAATCCAAAATTACTTTCACACTGCTACACAAATGGTTAATCACCGCTCGCTTACTCCCCGAATTATGGGTGATACAACCTGCTTAAAACCAAACGATATCCCCGTTGCTTCCTGAAATCCTATATTGAAAGTGGGATTCAAAAATCTCAACCTAATTCAGAAAAATACCGTGTAGGACCACGTACCGGCGTGATCCTTCCTTTCAAAGGAAGACTGGGGCACACTAGTTAATATTATAAATCACCCTAAAGGAATGTCAATCACTTCCTTCTTGGGCATCTTGTTCCACACTTTCGAAGGAATTATTTATCTTACCTTGAGATTTTCAACCCATCCAAGAAACTCTACCGACTTTACCGGCCTATTCCATTATAGGAATTATCGATTGCCACAAAATTCTCTGGTTACTCCCCTTGTTCCAACCGATTTATATTTATGAGTAGTGCCCGCGGAGATTACTCACTATGTCCCGCTCGACATCGACTTCTACTTGTAATGCCTCACATTAAGTGACACTTAATACTCCCCTTCTTTCCTTTGCGTATACTAAAAGTTTCGACCCATGCACTTTTCTCCACGATGTGTACTTCCGAATCTTTTATACCATACTAACATCTTCACTATTTGTACGCGTCAGTCACTCTCAACTTTTGACTAATTACAACTCTTTCCGAGTGTTCTCCATAATAATTACATTCTACCCTTCTCAAGGAATACCCATTTTTAAATGGCTTCCCACAGTCTTCCAACCAAATTCGGGTGTGCTACTCTAATCGCACACGTATATATGGATTATCGTTCTTCACGTGATGCTTAATCCACTCTGCCACTTCCACCCCGTTATGTTAGTCCCACAAACATATATTCAACGCATATATTCCCACATCCCTACAACTCGGACGATTCTAACATCAGTTAACCAGGATGCCCGCATTCTGTAGCACCCCACCCACTCGGGAAGATCGAACGATAACACCCCGCCCACCGGGGGAGAGCGAACGGAGCGCTACTGCGATAAAATACATTCGAATCAACAATTAACCAGGCATAGAGCATCTAAATCCCACAACAATAAAAGAGAACTACAAATTTCTATCTCTTCAAATAAGTACAACAATTCTCTTGAATAAATACAACAACTAAAAATAAATCACCAATGCTCAATACATCAAAAGAAATACAAGTTTTCCCCTCTTGTATTAAAAGTTTTTCCCAGATAATCCACGTTAAAAATCATCCCAACTCTTTATTTCCCTTGTGCTCAGAACGCGGTTACAACACTTGGGTATTCTCAATCATCACTAGAAATCGAAGTTTTAAATTCTCCTTATCACCGTTCCACCCTTCAACTCGTGGTGATAAAACAAAACTTTCAATGCTGCCTTTTTTTTATATATAACCGGCTCCACTGGGCTTAATTCAAAATTTAACTTCCAATTTATGACCAAGATACTGAACCCATGGACTAATGACCAAACATCTCCCTATTTCCAATCTTACGCTAAGTTTTATGCATGTGATGTCTCGCAAAGCGAAATCCAAACAAGGAACCCCCCGATACACTACTACCTAGCATTGTCGGTTATCAAAATTCGTTAGGCCCTCCGTCCATAGTATGTACCCCTTTTATTTCGTCTCTTGACAGAAAAGTTATATCTCCTCCCGTAATTACACTTAACAAAGAACATTTCGCCAATTGTACAATCGTTCAGTATTGCTGGTAATCCCATTCCATAAACCTCGAATACATACAACCGGGTTCTCAAAATCCTGTCCCCAAATATATGGGTATAACTCTTAACTTTCCCATCTCTAAAGGATAGTTATATCAATGCAATCTTCCTATCACTAAGTCCTGAGCGCTAAACATAATAATGAGTTAAATCTTTTCGCTCAATAGTAAACCCAATACATACTGAATCATAACAACAAAGTCCCTACATACACCGGGAGCGAATATCTCGAGCCCACTATCCCTCTGAAGTCTCTAGAATAGATAATATAAGTGCGAGTCCGACCCTCTCGCACGTGAGGCCTCGCCAGAACAACACATGTTGCACTAATGTAACCATTTCGATAGCCTTGCAATAACTGCCTACTATCGTACTAACCATTTCTATAAAGTTGTAACCAAGACAATATCATACTCGTATATCATATCACTAAAACGAGTAATCTAAATAAAGTATATAACACTATTAGTACACCCATTCATCCTCCGCGGATAGCACTAAAGATAATCCCGCTACACTTAGGGAAAATATTCACATAATATTAATGTTTATAGTTATACGCATTAAACTCGTCTCACATGCTAATCTAGCAATGAACAAAATATAGTGACTCGCTCATGTCACATACAACACACCTTATCCTCCGAGGATAAAACTCATACTCCTACCTTGCCAATCGTCTTGACTGCACAAATGGTCCCTGGACAGAACACGCCTGACCAAACCAAAATAAAAACTACTTTAATCGTTGTTATTTACTAGGCATCCTACTCTTGTCCCTTTTCTCACTTCGGGAAAACATTAACGCATGTGAATCACTCTTCACAAAATACCTCTACACATAATTCACTTATCATCTGTCATACTAACCATATTAGGACTGTCCTTCTCTCGGACTTTGGTAGGCCCGATCCCTGATGGCTACCCTCGTTGTTCCCTTAGCCTTGTTGGACCTAAAGAACATGCTACTGGCTACAGTAGTCCTTACTGAATTCACCATCGCTCGGTAAGAATTTAGTTATCCGATTCATTTAAATGGGTCCCCTGATGTGTATACACACCCCCTTGTGGTGCTACACTACCACCGTTGCATTCCATCTTATTCTTGACTAAATTATTCGATTCTTTTAGCTTCCCACACAAAGAAGCATTATCATTTCCATTGACAAAGCACGACATTGTCAACTTCTGAATCGACCGTCCAACAGAATTCCCTTCTTAAGTGTTATTAACTATATTTACGAGCCGATCTCCCACTTGGATTCCTCTCCTCCATTTGTATCTACATCCTTTTATACAAGATTCGATAACGGTTTAGATTCATATTCACAAATGGACCTCTATCAGGTCCTCCTGTGATGAGTTCAGAACAACGTGCACATCTTATTATGAATACCTGATGAAGGAACGTGCGGTTAAACTGTACCTAAGGTCCTTCCATTGACGCGACATTTCACTATTAAATGCGGTGGTTGACTTCCACCATTATAACTTTGCTCCGATGAGTCAAGAAAATTTTCACCAAATTCTCACTTCTAGTTAACCACACTTCGCCATATGCCCAAGACTTTGAATGTATTACCTTCGTTGGGTGACATACACAATTCTCGCATTTCTAGGATTTCCACTGATGACTCTCCTCAATTTGCCATTTGACCCTCTCCCAAGCATTCTACGCTGGGTGAGTCTAATCTTGCACCTCTTTCGACTATAGCAGCATTTGGAAATCTTAGGCTGCGCCCTAGTCGTATCCATAGTCCTGGCTTCTCGTGCCATAATATGGGTGACCTTAACTACGGTCATCCTCCTTGAATATACTCTACAACCTCAATTAAGCCTTGCCTCCTGATGTCCGCCTAATGGCCCTCATTTGACATCCTTCATCTCTCGGCACACGCACACATTCGGACGCAAATAGAATTCACTAATATACATACATTATAGCAGGAGAACGGAATCTCACCATAGAAATCAACAATACTAAACTTAGGGCTCAATATCAAACAAAGCAACGCTGGAAGCATAATAAGCCGCACAGATCCTAAAGGACACTAGAACCTGATGCTCTGATACCACCTGTTGCATCCCGCCTAATTAAATACCGGGTGATCAGTCCTTTATTAAATTAACTCAAAGTTTCAGGTTGGTTCATTCTTAGCATCACTGTCGAAAAATAATTTTCTTATTTAATCACCTTATAAATAATTAAGCTAAGTGTCAAAACATTTAATCTTATAAATTACGTCCGAATGTTTTTATTAATTACAAAGCCATTTTCACGAATATAATTGATAGTATTAAAACCAAACCATCCAAATGAAAGAACATGCTAAATAAATCAATCCAAATAAAATATCCCAAATAGAAGGACAAAGTAATAATTACAAGTAATCCCAACTGCAACAGAATACTGAAATAATTCAAAACTACAAATCTCTCTGAACTAGATAAAACTGGAAATGGGCGACACATGCCCTAACTAAGGAGAACTAGATGAAATATTGAGAAAAAAAGGATGAAATCGTCTACTGCAAAGACCTGCAATTCCCACACTAGCTGCAGCACGTCAACAATCCAAAGATCCAAGCCTGACGCCCCTGTGGCTGGGCACCTGTAATACATATATATATATATATATATATATATATATATATATATATATATATATATATATATATATATATATATATATACAAGTGGTGACCCGTGCGATGCACGGCGGGTGTAACGCGTTCTGAATTATTTTGTTTAAGTATGTAAATTAATATATAATTATTATCGTTATCTCAAAAGAAGATCGTAACCATAGCCATGATCATGTAAATATAAGTAATGTGGTGAGTAAAGAGTACGATTTAAAATGAGTAAGAGGAAATAAATGGTAAGAACCAGAATATCGTAGATCAAACCGTAGTCGGAGAATCCAAGTTAGAAAAAAAAATACATTACGAAGTGAATTTTAAAATGAAGTAATAGTTAAAACTGTCGGGAACTAATTTTTGTAGAAATGAAAGCGATATTCATTTTCTTTGAGCCACTCCAAATATGGATTATCTGCATACTCGTAGTGGGTAAATCCATATTTCCTGAACATAGCCTTTCGAAATTCCCATGTATTGATGTGAATGCATCTCTTGAGTTGCGGGATGAAAACTGAAATCTGTTATGTCATCGTTAGTGGAGCAGACATTAATATATATTAATGAGAAGTAAATATTAATGCACCATATGGGATTACAAATGTTGTAAGATGTGTACAATTCATACCTCATTCTTCATGACGGGGAGTTTATCAGTCTATTTTGTTGATTTGGGAACGAAGAAAATAAGTTAGATTTTTCACATTAATTAAATCTAATGGTAAATAAAATATTGGTTCAATATTATTTCACCACACACCTTAGCGGATCGTAGATCAACCTTCACCCCTTGATTTTGTAGGAAATGAATCTACAATCAAATTTGTAGTCATTTTTTTAGATGATAAATGTGAAATAATTTGTGTTAAGTAGTAATAAATATGTTGTTTAATACTTACAGTGTTTGCAAGGTCCAAGTCGATCTGCATAATATATAAAAGTTGTTAGACAAAAGGCATGTTAGTAATAAATAGCAATATGTGAATACATGTAATGGTTGAATACCTGGCCATAAACTGTTATGTATTTTTGCCTAACGTTCTTCATCACGAAACCTTGCGAAAAGGAAAAAAATAAGTAATGAAATCAGTTGCAGTAATTGTTGTTAAAATACGTTCATAAGTTATAAGAACATTATTATTGATTAATTTCCTACGGAAGAAAACTTCTCTACCAAAGTTAATCTTTGAAAATACAGATATAAGCAGAAATGATTATGGTTATATAATAATCATTTATAATCATTGCTTATTTGTGTGTAATCTAAAAAATAGTACTCGTTACGTATAACCATATCGTGTTATTACCTGAGAATCACTGGATGATACGTTATTTGTATGTTGTATTATTTGTTGATCCTCCCAAATCTTGAATGCTTCCATGCATATGACGTCATCTTCTATGTCCGTTAAATAGTCGGATAAATCGTCAATAGTTAATGTCTCTTTTGTCACCTTGTCTTGGATAGTTTGTAGTGGCCATGTCGGTGGAAGAGTGTTTACTATAGCATATATTAGAATATCAATTCGTGGGAAGAAACCATTTTTGTACAGTTCGCCTTGTATTTTTTTTTTTTAGAAATATGGTGACGAACGCACATATGTGGATCCATTTCTTCTCGTTCGAACTGTATCCATAACGGGTTGATATCTCTCTCGGCCTCCTCTAGTAGTTTAATCAGTACACCTGAATTGCTTGGCTTATTTTGTTGAAGAATAATGTCTGTTGCAGTCTTCCATGGTGGTGGTAGTGTCTCTATTATTTTATCCATAATTAGTTGTTCAGACATGGATCGTCCGGAAGCCTGTATTTTGTGACCGAATTCAACAATTTTTGTTGCGTGCTTGTGAACAGAAGTTCCCTCGACTAATACGTTACAGTTATAGAATTCGTGTTTAGCAATTAGAATATCGTAAAACCGAATTGGGTACCGATTAATTGGTGGTCGTTCCATAATAACCTGTGAAGAGTATAGGATAAGTTTTTATAATTTGAAGAGTTGATATAGTAATGAGTCATTGTAACGTTGCAGTTCAAAGTATTTAAATGATAAAGAAATTTAAGTTGACAATGATTCAACATATGTTTTGAAAAGAAAAAACAACTTGCAAGTAAAGAAGAATAGGAAATGCAGTA
The DNA here is from genome assembly GCA_949130495.1 of Sambucus nigra. Classification (NCBI taxonomy): domain Eukaryota; kingdom Viridiplantae; phylum Streptophyta; class Magnoliopsida; order Dipsacales; family Adoxaceae; genus Sambucus; species Sambucus nigra. Next base: position 423,557,461 of record OX422213.1, on the reverse strand, counting down.
GTAGTTTTCATAGATTTGCCATAGCAATACATTCGCAATCGTTCAGCAACAAACTTTTTTATGTAGCAATGCTATTGAAAACTTCTTTATACACAATGTTTTTTGTGAAATCTGCAGGAACTCCTTGTGGATTCTTTATCAAAACCTTCAATCCTGTTGGAGAACTAACTCTGGATAAGGCTACGTACAACTGCCCGTGAGAAAACACTGGGTTTGGTAAATAAAGGCCAACATGACGGAGAGTTTAACCTTGACTTTTGTTGATAGTCATAGCAAAAGCCAATTTCATTGGAAATTGTCGTCGTTTCATCATGAAGGGCGAACTACCAACTGTAGGTGATAAGTCGACACGGTTGATGAACACAACATCACCGATCCTGGACCCCGTAATTACTTTAGCTTCTATGACTTTTTCCCCCATCTTGGTGATCACTAATCGAGTTCCGTTGCACAACCCTAAAGATTGGTTAAGGTTTCATAGGAGAATTATAGGAGCACCAACTTTGAGTTGCAATATATGATTTGGAAGCCCGGGGAATTGTAATGAATTAAGAAACTCAGGAGGATACATGGCGGGGTCAGTGCCATCCTCTTCGGAAGGACATAATTTGTCCGCGCTATTATATACCTTAAGTGGTCCTGGAAGCATCGAAAGCATAATGAAGTTTAACTCATCCACATCGGTATTTTTTGGTGCCAGAATTCCACGCTCATTCAGGTATGTTAGATCGTTGAATTTTGTATGAAGATTAGGATATGTTTTTGAAATTAATTCTCTTAGTCCCGTTTCACCATTTTTTATGAGAAATTGTTCGGGGATTTGTATCCAATTTGGCTCAATGTCTGTACCGAATTATTTTGAAGGTACCTTTCCTTCCCCAACCAGTTTAATCCATTCTGTGAAATCGAGTAGATTTTGTCGTGTTATGCCATCGACAAAGTCCGATGAGACACGCATATTTTTCCTGAGGTGCAGAACTTTGCAATGCTTCCAAATCGATGACCTCGGCAACGAACACCCAACAATCTGTTCACGTCCAGATCTGGGTATAACAGGCAATATTTGCCTGAAATCACCACCTAGCACAAATAATTTACCACCAAACGGTCGATCTGCAGAATAGTTAACTGTATTTTTTAAAATATCTTTAAATGTACGGTCGACTGCCTCGATAGCGTAACGACTTATCATTGGCGCCTCATCCCAGATGATTAATGACGTTTCTTGTATCAAAAATGCTAAATCCGTCCTTAAACTAATGGAACAACTTGATGATTCATCTGGATTAAGAGGTATTTTGAAACGGGAATGGGCGGTTCGTCCTCCGGGCATGAGTAAAGAAGCTATGCCCGATGATGCAACGGTAAGAACTATTTTCTTGTCAGATCTGAATTTCGATATTAACGTTTTCCACAAATAAGTTTTCCCTGTTCCACCACTACCGTAAACGAAGTAAAGTCCACCACGTTGACGTAAGGATGATTCCATAATTGTGGTAAAAACTGCAAGTTGATCATCGTTTAAGCCGGCATGCAATGACTGGAACAGTTGTAACTCATTAGAACTGTCGTAATCAAGCTCTTCTCTTAGAACCCTGTTCGTAACAAACTCAGCTGCACGTGAGGATGGTAGCGGCATGGGAGGGAATTCAGAAAGGGATCTTCCATTTTTGTTCAATATGTGTTCGATCTCTAGTAGGCCCAAGTTTTTCAAGTCGTCATTATTGAGATGCATATCAAGGTCAACAACTTCCCTTCTTGTTCGATTTTGTAAGTCATCGGTGAGGTTACACCAATGTTTTTCCCACAGTAATGTTGGATCTGAAATCTCAGAAAACATGAGTATGGAACAAAACATGTTCCGTAGTTGGGAACCCGTAGCCCATATTGAAGCTTCATCAAGTGCTTCGTCCCATTCGTTGTCATTGTCAACTAATCCTCGTGCAATGCATGACGCTTTGAAGGTTGGATACACAATACCATTGAATGTTTTGACATCATCAAAAGACTTAGATCCTCGAACTTTATGAAGAAGCATTCTTATGTAATACCTTTCACCAGAGCTCAGGGGCGCATATGGTAGTCTCCCTATACTGCCACGTTGTCGTCTTCTCCTCCATTTTCTTACAGCACTTTCCCACAACCATTCTTTAGGGAACGCAACATACGTCAAGTTGTTTGCATCTGCATGATCCGTATTAGCTTCGAACCATTTGGTCAACATTGTGTCGTGGATTTTATCTCGATTGACTAAGGATCCGGCATCAGATGTTTCTTCGAAGATGATGAATTGTTCACCCGGTAAATGATATTGTAATCGTTCAACCGCTGGATACTGGGATTGCAAATCAAATTTGAAGATTCGCCAACATGCCTCAATAGAAGATACGTATCGACAGTCGAGGTATTGTTTGACTTCATCGACATCTTGGACGCGGCGTTCTCCACCGTTGTTATGGTGAGTCTCGTTATCCTCAATAACGATCGTTGCACGGTCGGGTCCCTTATTAATGTACTTGTATAGGTACTTAATAAGTTTATCTTGTGCACAACGTTCGATATTTATATGGGCATTATACTTTACAATTAGATCCCGATTATACGGAACAACCCAACGATTATCCACATCGAAGCCATTAACCGTGTATGTCTTGTTAGTATTACGACGCCTATAAAGAACAAATCCAGTTTCTTCAACAACAGTTTCGTTAACAAATTTCTTTGGATAGCCTTTTGAGCATTTTCCGTTGACCATACAGGGAGCGCTGGGGTTCATAGTGCCGCATGGACCATGTATCATACACCGCGACACAGTTTCAAAAGCTAGAGGGTCTGTGGACTCATCCGGAAGTTCGGCGGAGATAATGGTATCTATTTCATCTGGAGAACGTGGTTTATCATCTTCAGCTAAGGTGAGAATAATGTGGGAGTGTGGCAGGCCGCACTTCTGGAACTCGATAACATGAATATCTGATCGCAGTAAGTAGTTATTGAATTGTTAATGCAAGAAATACATTTATGATTAATGAAAAAGAGTGCATACAGAAGAGTAGTGAGATAAAATTTGTTAATATGATTCGACGATCGTACATGCAATGGTTTTGCCAAAGAAATTGCGATTCTTGAAATCATCCATCAGTTTTTTCAACTTCAATTGAAATAATCTAGCAACTATGTCGGGCTTATCTTCAGTGCGTTGATCTGGCAACATGGATACCCCGTGCTGGATCTCTGGCCAATTTGGATTACACGTGAATGTTATGAAGAAATCTGGAAATCCTACTGATCGACAAATTGCCATTGCGTCTTGATAGTGTTGGATCATATTACGTGGACCACCAGTAAAAGATGAGGGAAGAACATATCTTCTACCAATCGTTGCAGCGTTAGTATCACCGGAATTAACTGCATCCATAAGTCCTTTAAACAGATCTGAACGGAACTTGTTCTGTTTGGCACGTACATAACATAGTCTTTGTTGTTCAATAGCTGCATAGCAATCGACAACATACTGTTGGAACAGACGACCACCTTGTAGTATCGTTTTTCCGTCGTTGGCGCGGAATTGTATTCTATATGCATAAAATTCTCTCATTGACACACCAGTATTCTTGTTGCTGGAATCGAGAGTGAATTGTATATTTCTGCGCCACCCATCTCTCCCGTAAGGAAAAAGTAATGGATATTGGAGAGGCATGTAGGATGGGTGGGTCTCATCTATCCTTTTAAGTGTTCCATCAACTTTCTTGACAATAATGTCACGGTTATTTGTATCCTCAGATCCATCACCAATGATAAGTGCCGCCACTTCATTTGTGGTAGGTCTGTTGTATTGTCGTCCATCTCTTGAATGTAAAATTCTAATGTGGAGGTTATTCGTATCGTTCTCATTTAACGTATCACGTGCTTTCCGAAACACTCCAACGTAAGGATTCGTTGAATCTAACATAAATTGTAATCGTGCTAATGTAGCATGGTCAATTTGATTAGCCCCATTTGAATTGATACACCTCAATCTGTTGGATATTTCATGCTCGGTGTCGTAGATGTATAGTTGTGCAAACTTTGGCGCATTTCCAGGATCAGGGAGCAAAGAACCAATTCGATGGTAATTTGCTCCACTAATTTTAAAAACATAAGGACCCCTTCCATCAAGTACGGTGTGATCTATTTTTCCTCCCATTGACGTGAATGACAGCATTGAGTTATACGTTCTTACATTCTCTTTGAATCTAGCATTACAGAATTGAGCCTCTAGATACTCCGGTGTGTTGGGAAGGGCAGGTAGCATCACTTGACCGGCCTTGCAGCATAATGAAAATTTAGGTCGTGATTTGGGGTTGTCTCGTATTTTTTCTTCAACCCACATAACTGCATTACAGTGGGAGCATTTTGATGTGGGTTGACCGAAAGTCGATCGTGCAATAATATTACGACGCCTTGAACGTAACTGATATGTGTTTGCTGTAAAGAAGATATAATATTTATTCAGGTATCGAGTTTTATGTATAACTTTTGTATGTTTAAATTTATCTTATATTTATATAACTATCGTAACGCGATTACCGGCGGAAGTCGACCTATCCGTACGACGCATGATATTTGTTGGGACGTTTACACCTGTGGATGCGCGAATGTTTGATTGATTATCACAATTAACTGCAATTTCGCAAAGGATTAATAAATAGGAAAGACATGTTGCTAAATTGTAAAATCCTTAGAGTTAAGGAAATGAAGTTGTGTGTATAGCTCTACCGTTATGTGGAAGTAAACCGCTAGTCGAATGTGCATTAGTAGCGTTGATGTTGGGTGCATGTGGTACTTGAACACCTTGTAGTCGTCTAAGGCGCAACAGTGACAATGTAACATATCGCATCTCTCTCTCAATGGATCGAAGACGGCTTACGAAGACTTGATCAGTACGATTTGAATTGCGTGAAATGAGAAGGCGTCGCCGCGTAGATAAGCGGGCATGTCGTTGTTCGATTGAGCGTATGCTTGTAAAAGTCTCCATCCTGATTGAAATTTATTTTTGAGAATAGGTATAATTCTTAATTTGTTAATAGTAAAGGTTAAAAAAAATAGAATGTGGTTTATTATTTATGCGATTGAAGCACTTTATTATATGTTTAAAAGTTAATAACGTAATTATTGTAAATAATTAATCAATATTACCGTTTAATATTTATGTTCTAAATATATATGTCATCATTATTATTTTTATTGTGATATAATAAAATATGGTTTAAGCAATTATAAAATCATTTCGATAATAATAAAAATTTTATAGCAAATAAAAATATTTCTAGGAACAAAGAGATGATTTAACAACAGTATTAAAATATTTCCAGGTTATAGAAATGATTTATAGCAAATAAAAAATTGAATTTTAGCAGTAATAAATTAGTTTCAGATTATAAATATAATTTCAGTCAATTAAAAAATGATTTTTAACAATAGTAATTTTTTCAAGCAAATAATAATTATTTTGAGGAGTTTAAAAAAGATTTGCAGCTATATAAGATTGTTTGCAGCGTATAAAATGTATTGCATCAAATATGAAATGGATTCATCAGTAGTAGATAATTACTGGCAAATGATTTCAGGTGAACGGAAAATGATTTTCTAAAGTATTTAATTATTTCGAGGAAAAAAATATTTTTTAGGAATATAAAAAACTTACAATATGGTAATTTATTTCTGTCATTGACGAAATTTATTATGTGATTAAAATTTAATAGCATGAGGTGGTGTAAGTAATTGATCAGGAAGGGTATTATGTGCACGGTCATGTGTTAAGCGTTACAATGTAGGCAGATAACATATATATGTATATAAGATGTGTTTATCTATTTTCGGAAAACTTTATAAATTATACTTTCTTTATATGTATATATTCGAGGAGTAAGTAACATACCGCGTCGGGGGAGACTGTACGTAATATGGGATGTAGAATGCAATGGAGAAGAAGATGACACCTGCGTATAGAAAAAAGAAGATATGAAAATAATATAGATAAAAACATTAGTAAGACATTAATTAATTAATTATTTATAAGAATAAGTAATTGATTTTTCGAAATCAAAGTTCTAATAAATTCTGATTTCAAGTTTGGAGCATCGTGGGAGATGATATAGTACACGGTCATGTCCAAAATCAATGGTGATTAACGAAGAAATAGTATCTGTGATGGCGAAACGTTTTTCAACAGTAATAATTTTTTTAAATAATAAGAATTATCTCTAGGAATAAAAGAAACAAAGTTAGCAATCCGAACAGAACAGGTGTTGTGGAAATAAAAACATAATAAATCAACACAATTTTTTTCAAAAAATAAAATCAATCCAATGTAGACAAATAACATGTATATGTGTATAAAATGTGTTTATATATTTCGGAAAACATTATAAATTATACTTTCTATATCTATATATATTCGAGGAGTAAGGAACATACCGCGTCGCAAGAGATTGTACGAAATATGGGATGTAGAATGCAATGAAAAAGATGATGACACCTGCGTGTAGAAAAAAGAAGATATGAAAAAAATGTAGATAGAAACATCGGTAAGACATTAATTGCTTTTTAAGAATAATTAATTGATTTTTCGAAATGAGAATTGTAGTAAATTCTGATTTCAAGTTTGGAGCATCGTGGGAGATGATATATTACACAGTCATGCCCAGAATCAGTGGATGTTAACGAAGAAATAGTATATGTGATGGCGGAGGTTAACAGACCCGTAAGTGAAAAAAAATGATCTAATAATTTATTTATTTTTTTGTCTATATAATTGTCCGGGGAAGGAGTGCGTATCGTATTTTTTTTTCACAAAGTCATGTCGTGTCATTTTCGTGTATAAATTATGAGTCGTGTCGTGTCGTGTTATCGTATTTTTTATGCGTGACATTTAAGAAATTTTGGTATTCGTGCTGTGTCGTGCCGTGTTGTTTTTTATTCGGGTTGTGTTCGTGTCAACTAAAAAAACGAATTCGTGTCGTGTCGTATCCAAAAAAATATTATCGTGTCGGATCGTGTCAGATCGAAACGCGACACGTTAACCCGAATTGCCACCCCTACTTACAGAAGAAAGAAATCTCATGAACCATAAATGAAAAAAAAATAGGTGCATTATCTCGATTAATTCCTACTGAGAGATATTAAAAAAAAAACATAAAGCCATTGCGTTAACATAGATGCGTGTTTAACAGAGCTAGGCAAAAAAATAATAGATGTTTATGTATATAAAACAGGCAGTTGAAAAAAGAAATACACACGTGCATTCCGTGATAAATTCCTCCTCAGGCAGACTAAAAAAAAAACATAAAGCCATGCGCTAATAGATATGCATGTTTAACAGAGGTAGGCAACAAAAATCAGGGGCATCTATATATATTGATAAAACAGGTAGTTGAAAAAATAAGAAAACACACGTGCATTATTTTTTTTAATTTCTCCTGAGACAAAAGGAAAAAAATGCATGAAGACATGCGTTAACAGATATGCGTGTTTAACCCATGAGTTTATAAACTCGTATATATGTTTTAAAAAACAATTAAAAAACCCAAGTAACCTTTTTCTCTCGTTTTGAACTTATTGGCAGAGATTGAGAGAGATGGAGGTGAGGTGGTAGAACGTGGATGAGGGAGTATTGTTAAATGATGGATGTTTTTTTTAACTGAACAATGGTGGTTTTCTTTTTTAACTGAACCAACATGGGAAGTTGGGAGATGATACTACATACTATAAAGAATTTCTTAAACTATACGTAACTATCTAAACTCTCAGGCAAAATAATAACCGTATCAGAATTTTGGATGGAACAAAACACTTACCGGTAACACTCATTTGGAAAACTTGTACCAATTGTCTATCAAAGAAAATTCAAGCCGTCATATTCATGGCTGCTTCTAGTAAACGGAAGATTCATGATAATGCAAGTACATATATGTTTATAAATGATATCTGGATTTGTTATATTAGACAAAACTGATGCTAATCTATTCCGACAAATGTTCCTCAACAGAAATTGGTATATACCTATAATATATACATACGTATAATATATACGTATAATAAGTTCATGCGGTTTCCGAAAAAAATAAATTACACCAAGATCTTCTACCACCTTATTTCTCCTGTTTAGTTTTGTAAACCAGTGCACTGCGAGAGAAAAAATGATCCAACAAAACACTTACCGGTAACACTCATTTGGAAAACTTGTACCAATTGTCAATCAAAGAAAATTCAAGCCGTCATATTCATGGCTGCTTCTAGTAAACTGAAGCTTCATGATAATGCAAGTACATATATGTTTATAAATGATATCTGGATTCATTATATTAGACAAAACTGATGCGAGAGAAAATATGATCCCACTTCCTTTCAGTACCGTTTTAAGTATCATAATGGATGTAACGAACCAAGCAAGAAGTAATACACAGTAACAAACCATGCACGCATGAAAGAAAGTGAAAAAAAACTATGAGACGGAGACAGAGGGGTGACATACCTATTTGGTTGGTGGTGGTGAGATGGAGGATTTAGTAGAGAGAGAAGTGAGGAGGTGAGGCACATATAGCGATTGACGGTGAGGTGAGATAGAGGAGGAGAACCATAAGGGAATTTTGTGGGAAGAATGCTAACTGTCAAATGACGTGGTATAGTGGGATGGGATTCCCTTTAGTGGGATGGCTCAACTGTCAAAATTTTAGAACCCTGTTGATTATACAGTTTACTTTTGGGTACTAAATCGTGGGTTGGAAATGGGTTATTAGAGTTTAGGGAAAGAGACACGTGTGTTTTTCTTTTAAAAAATAATGCAAAAATCTGAGAAAATTAGTTTCATGATTTGAAGGCTTCTCGATCAACGACCTACATATGTATATATAATAAGATATATATATATATATATATATATATATATATAGACAAGAGAGAGAAAAGAGGACAGGAAGCGGGTTAGAGCCCGAGTGTAAAACAGTTTTAAAAATAGTTTAGCAAGTATTTAAAATACTTACCGGCTAATGCAACAACCATGTTAGTATGCGACACTCTCTTGAGAATTCTCACCTCTCTTCTAGTGTGCACGCCTACCCTACTAATAAATCTCGTAAGTTTCTTTAATTTATTCTCCATAAGGTTTTATCTCGTGAAAAGCAAGGTTATGATATTTACTTTAGGAAATAATTCTCTTCAAGCTTTCTTACGTTATTTAGAACAACTCATTACCATCATAAATTTCCCGAACACTTATAATAATGTTGAAGCATTTATTCGTTACTTAACTCGTTATACGCACAGTAGAAAGTTCCCATATAGATATACGTATATATATTAGTCACATATATAATATATATACTAACGGCACCCCACATATAATCTATGGTGCTGACATACTCTGTTATCAAGTCCCCGTATCACTCAAACTAAGGGAAATACTAGTTCGGAATCACTCTCGAACTGTATTAACACAATACACACCAAAAGGAGGCGAATCATAGTTTCAAGTCACTAAGAGGTCAGCACATACCCCTCACGTCTCTTAGGATCGTCTGACTATCTTTCTCAGATAGCCTGTACCAAGGAATCCTATGTTCTAGGGTACAAGTCAATATCCCCCATAACGGTCACATCAGAATAAGACTGTCCCGGGGCTAAAACCTCCGTGATAGCAAGTAGCGCGGGTATGATTAAACACAGATATTCAAATAAAATATATGCATGCACTCATATATATATTTACATAAATCAGCTAGGTACGCCCACGACCCATAACATTATTCTATCCATACGTAACATATAACGCTCGAGTTCTTTCGTATAAGTAAATCACTCTTTTTATTCTATTAAGTATAACGAATCCTTAAGTACTTCTCGACTCTCGAAGTGTATCCTTTCAAAATGATATAAAATTAGTAGGTTCACGCTCACTACTCTACTGGTCTAAGTCTTCCTTAATTCTCACAAGATATACTATAACGTACGCACAATTTCCCACTAATTTATATTCTCGAACCCCATGGTTAAATCACATATGAATCGTATCACCCGAACCTTGCCTACAATCCCACTGGTCTTTCCCAAGTCCCATTATGGTAAATAAAATATGTATAAGGGTTCCCATAAAGTGGCACAGGGTTAATCATTAATAATAAAGAACAAGCTTCAAAATTCAGAAGAGGTCGATCGATCGAAGGTAGGGGGTCGATCGATCGACATTCAAGGTCGATCGATCGATCGCCCAGATATATCCCAGAATCTGCATAAACTATCCTACGGGTTTCATCACCAAAAATCCTCCAAACCAGTATCAATTTCACCCAAAATCCCAAACAACATTACTATTGGTACTATATACCTAATTACCTGATTTCCTACGTGAAACTTATTCAAATTCATCAACGATATTGAATTAATGGGGTAAAATTGACAAAATCCTCGAGAACCCTAATTTGGAGGAAACATACATTCTTCTAATTATTTCCCAGATTTCTTATTACTAAATTCATATTAATTCGTGGGTAATCCTCTACATTTCATGGGTATGTCCAAAATATATTAAATTTCTCTAAACATGCGATTTAAAGCCTCTATATTATCAATTTCTTTCATAAAACATGTTCTTAATAATCCTAAACTAACATGGGTGAGACATTAACTAAAATTGAAGAAAGATAGATACTTACCTAGAATTTGAGTTTCTGATTTGTGGATGAAAGAGGTATGGTTGTGTTCCTCGTCGTGCGATCTACGCTTTGGTGGTGGTGGCGGCGGTGCAAACGGGTGAGTCTTTGGCCTTGAGTTGCTTGGAAAGCTCTCCAACTCCTTCTCTAATGGTCGTTCTTGGGTTTTGTGTTTGTTAACCCTAGAAGACAACTCCTAAAGGCTAATATATCTTTAGGAAATTCGTGGGTTTAATTCCCCAAAAATGTAAAATGTCTATAATACCCTCTCGGGATGCCAATTAAGCTTAAAAACTCCCCGAGACCCAAACTAAACCCCCGGGTACACTTTTTTGACTATCTCGACCCTTTCGGACACATTGGCGCATTCGAAATGACCATACGGGAGACTTATAATTTAATTCACTTTATATAATAATAATTTAGTCCTGACGCGACATAGGCGCGTCCCGACTTAATTTCCATAATTGTCCAATTATACACTCGTGACAATTTTTAATAAATTCAATTCTACATATTACTCTACTCAATAAGTAATATTTAACAAATCAATAATTTTTCAATAATTACTAACTATCATCACGCTAGTAAATATTTAAAACAAATTTTCGGATTAATATTAAATTAATCTATCTCAATTAAATTTAATAAATTCCTAAATTTAAAAGCCATAAAAATACGGGGTATTACACCTTAAAAGAAGACAATTATCACAGTGATAACTAATATGTTAAAGAGAACTAATTGTTCTTCCTTATTAAGTACTCATTCTCCTGCCACTTGGAACCAAGCATAAAGATAAGTGAGAGAAGTTTGAAAGAACTTCTTAAGGAAACTTTAAATCAGAAATAAAAGAAATGAGCTTAGTCATCAATTGAAAATCTAAAAGTAAAAATTCTTTAAATTGATTGCGTTCCAAGCGTGGGGAGCCTCTCTGTACTCCATTGTTTCTAAGTGGTAAGATCCCATTAAGTCATCACAAATGAATTTGAATGGAACTTCCCAGTTAGGCTCCAGTTTCCCATCTGAGGAATTTTTGGAAATGCCCATAATCTTTCTAATCACATAGTCTCCGATCTTGGATATTTTCTCTTTGAACCCCATGTTATATTGCTTGGCCAATTGTTGGTAGGAGGCAAGTTTTATAAGGGTAATTTTTTTTCATCGTCTAAGTCAAGCTATGATCCGATCGCTTCGTTGTTGATATTTTTATCGACTAAGTTGGATTTCATGGTTGGCAGACCTGCTTCCAATGGAATGATCACCTCCATTCCGTTGGCCAAGGCAAAGGGTGTTCCCCCATTTGATTACCTAAGTGTTGTTTGAATTCCTAAAGAATGTGGGGGAGTTGGTCGACCCAAGCACCCTTTGATTTTTCCTATCGCTTTTTAATTCCATTGATGATTATCTTATTAGAAGCTTATGTCTGCCTATTACTTTGGGGATAGGCCATTAAACTATAGTAGTTCCTAATATTATGATCGTTACAGAAGCTTTAAAAGAGGTTGCTTTCGAATCGAGTTTCATTATCCTTTGATGATAATTCGAGGGATGCCAAATCGTGTTATGATGTTCTTTCGTATGAACTTAGTTATATCGACATCTCATTTATTCTCCAAGTGTTCCTCTTCAACCCATTTAGAGAAGTTGTTGGTGCCAAATAACATATACTTCTTACTTTTAGACACGGGAGGTAATGGGCCAACTATGAAAAGTCTCCAGTGGGCAAATGGCTAAGGACTTGTGAGGGACTTGAGGTTGCTGTTCGGTTGATGCACCAACGGTGAGAAGAGTTGATAGTTTTTGCATTTTTGGACGTAGGCAAATGCATCCTTTTGCATGTTGGCCACTAGTATCCCTCTTTTATTGCCCTAAACTCCAATAAACTACCCCCGGTGTAGCTCCCATATATCTCCTCATGAAGCTCATAGAGAATTTAATCGACATCGTCTGGGTGCACACATTGGAGGTAAGGCCTGAAAAAGAGCGTCGATAAAGTTTTCGATCGGCCACCAATTGGAAACGAACAAATTTCACCCGTAACTTATGTACTTATTTCCTATCAAATCGAAGGGCATCTTCCATTAGGTAACACATGATTAGATCCATCCAGTGTGAGATCTTATTAATGACCATAACTTTCTCGATATATTTACCTTTGTTCATACTGGGTTGGTCGAGGCATTCCACATCAATCATTTCTTTTCATATCCCCCTTAACAACTGAAGCAAGTGTGGCTAATGCATCAGTGTGACTATTATTCTCTCATGGGACTATTGCACTTGTACATGCATGGATTGGGCAACTAAATTCTGGGCTTCTTTAAGGTATGCGTCCATGCGCTCTTCCCTGGAACTTTAGTCTCTTGATATCTTATTTGATACCCGCCTTGAGTTGCAGAAGACTTAAAGGTGATGGGCTCCTAGGGAGAGTGTTTTTCATAGTCCATCGATCAAGGCTTCATACTCAACTTTATTCTTGGAGGCTTTAAATCCCAAGCAAATTGCCTGCTCGAGGATTGCTTTCTCTAGGGATATCAGTACTATCCCTACTCCTTCCCCCTAGAATTTGAGGCTCCATCAACATACAATATCCATTTATCACCTTCTTTGATTGGTTATGGACATAGTTTATACTTCCATTGCTAATCTTTATCAATTATTGGTTATTGAAAAACTTGGCGATGGAGTCTACTATGACTTGCTCTTTGATCGAGGTTCTAGGCTGAAACTGGATATCAAACCTCCCGGGTTCTACCGACCACTTGGACATCCGTTCGATTGGTTAGCCTTCCTGAGCATTACTTTCAGAGGTAAGGGGGTTAGAATAATGATAGTGCATGAATAGAAGTAGTGTTTCAGCTTCTTGGAGGTTATCACCAGCGCATACACAAGATTTCCCAATGATAGATATCTCTTTTCAGTGTCGAGCAATGTTTTTCTTACATAATAAATTGGATCTTGATTCCCATTCTTGTCGCAAATCAAGGCTGAACTTATAACGACATTAGATACTGTTAGATGTAAGAACAAAGGGCCTCCATCGTTTAGAATGGTCAACGGTATTGGTTTGCTCAAATACATATTTATTTCTTTAAGTGCCCTGATGCATTAGTCATTCCATACTTCCTTCCTTTCTTTTTTAAGTGCTTAAAAGAAAAATCTGTACTTATTTGAGGTTCTGGTTATGAAGCAGTTCAGGACGGCTAGCATGCCAGTTAATTTTTGCTCCTCACACACAATCATGAGGGGATTCACCTTCCTGGTTACTTCAATCTGGTCAGGATTTGTCTCGATACCTCTTTTACTGACTAGGTATCCAAAGAACTTTACCGATTTTACCTCGAAGGATCACTTCGTTGCATTTAGCTTCATCCTGTAATAATAAGTACTTCAAAAGTTTTTATCAGGTCTACAAAGAGATCCCCCTCCTCTTGCTCTTTACAAGCATGTCATCGATATATGCCTCTATTGTGTCTCCAAATTTCTCCTAGAACATCTTCTTCAAAAGTATATAACAGGTCTCCCTAGTATTCTTCAATCTGAACGGCATCACCCTTTAGAAATATATCCCCATAGTGGTGATGAAGGATGTCTTATCTTGTTCGGGAGCGAACAATGGGATGATGATACCCAGAGTAGGCATCTAGGAAGCTTATATGCTCATGGTTAGTGGTGGATTACTGATCTATCTTTGGCAAAGGAAAATTATCCTTTAGGCACACACGGTTCAGATCAGTGAAGTCTACGCAGACTCTCCACTTCTCATTGCCTTTCCTTACGACTACTGAATTTGACATCCACTTGGGGAATTGAACATCCTTTATGGACTTTACCTCTAGAAGTCACCCCACTTCCTTTTTAATATCTTGGGCCTTATCGGGTGCAATTCGCCGCGCCTTTTGAGCCACTGGTGGATGCAGTGGGTCCACATAAAGCTTGTGACACATCACTTCCGGATCTATTTCTAGCATATCATGTGGACTTCGTGAAAATACGTCTATATTATCTTTATGAAAAATAGTCAACTCTTTCTTATGTTCTTATATGAGTGAACTACCAATCAAGAACTTCTTTTCAGGTTGATTATCATCAAACGTTATCTCTTGTAGGGGTTCCATAACACGATCAGTAGGGGCAACCTTGGTTTCCTCAACACCGGGTCGTCCATACATTTGCTGCTATTTGAAGGGTATGGATCCTTCCTCTGGTCTGTAACTTTTTCGTTCTTCTCCTATTTAGGTCAAATAGAGTCTATAAAACATTTTATGGACAAGACTTGGTTCTCGTGTGTGACACCCCGCCTATTATAATAACGGGTGGCCATCCCCCTACTAAAATAAAACAAGAGTCTCATATGGCTCATTCTTTGCATCACTGTCGAAATTTAATTAATTACTAACCACCTATTAGTTTAATAAGTTATGTCAAATTTTAATCTTGAAATTACCATACCAAATAAAACCATTCCAGAGGGATCCCTCTCCTGTATCTTTACATTCTTTTAACCCATCTCTTGTGTGATAACTCTCTCTACTATACACATATTCGAACTATCTTTCTCCTCGACGAGATTCAAGACATCTTACTTTTCCAATTCTGCTATTAACTTACCCATACACATACATTTCCACGTCTTCTCATCGCGAACGATACTGAGAATCCAACTAACTAGGGCTCCCATACACCCTATATCTCGTGCATATCTACACAACTATACCAAAAGTAACATATTTATATCAATTAAGCCTTAAATACTTGGCGTGACTATACCGTAAGGATATACTCAATTACCTTACTAATCGTAACTTAATTATTCTCGAGATTACCCCACTGATCCACTAGTGGTGTAAACGTTCCACAATGCTTCCTACACAATACTACCCGACTCCACTGGCCTTTAATCATAAAATAACTCTCAACTCATAGTTTTATCCACATACACGTGCAATAACTAAATTACTAAGTCCATTCCCAAATGACCACACATCTCCCAACTCTCAACGCTCACTAAGGTTCATGTGTGGGACGTCTCGCAAGCGAAATACAAATAAGGGCTACCCAATATTGTTAGTCACCGAGATCCGTAGGCCAAAAGTGCATAATTCGGGACACTCAAAATATTGTCCCCCGATGTGTAAGCCTAATACTCAACTCCCATATCTCTAAAGGAGTCATATAATACGGTGCTCTCATTATCAATAAGTCCTCAACACTATATCAATAATGAGCTCGATCTCTCTGCTCAATGGTAAAATCGATATCCTCTGAGTCTCATTAGTAAAGTCCTTACACACCAGGATCGAATATAATGAGGAAAATATAATCTCAATAATCTCCCTTATATACATACTCATGCTCGACCCTTTTTCTGGATGAGACATTGCAAAAATAACTCATCATGCCCTCGAATAGTGAACACGATAGCCTTACTGTAACTGCCCACTATCTCTCAACTATCGCTACCTAGCGATACCTAGGATAACATTGTACTCGAATAACATATCTCTCTAAAATAAGTAAATCCACTAAGTCATATCCTCTTAGTGTTTATACCCACTCCCCTGTAGGTGGTACCAAAGATATCCCCATCACTCAACGATAAATATACATATACGCACAATAGTGATACTAACAATAAACCCACTAAACCCGTCTCACATGTGAATCCAGTGCTAACCAAAATACGATGACATAACTTTGTCATGTAATACTTACCCCATTTATCCAAGAATAAAAAATCGTACCTTCAACTGCCAATGGTACTGGCTGCTCAACTAGTTCCTGGACGTAATACTCACATCCGAACTATCTCAAAAATTGCTATAATTGTTGCCCCTACTGGGCACCTTGCCCTTGTCCCTTATCTTATTTCGGACAAGATCGACGCATGTAGTCCTGCTCTCCACATATAAAATAACTCCTTGTGAAAACCCCCTGTATCTGGCCCCAATAGCCATGTCGAGGTTGCCTTACTCTCTGGCCCTAGTAGCTTTAACACTGATGGCTACCCCAGTTGTTCCCTTGGCTCCGTTGGCCCTATAATACACCGTTATAACCCTAATGGCATTATCGGAATCCATATTAACTCGATTAGAATTTCCTTGATCTGAATCTCTTAAACATGTACCTTTTCTGGTTACCCTCTATATGGTGTCCCACTAACTCCAATGCATCCAGTCTTAAACTGCTGGCTAGACTCTCCAATTCTCTTGGCTCCCTTCGCATGGAAGCATTGATATTGACCTTGTAAAAGTACGAAATTGAAGAAATCAGCGTAAGTTATTCAAGACGGATTTCCCCCTTAACAATGGCATATTCTACCCATGAGTCCATCATCAACTTAAGGACCTTTTTTTCCCTTCGTATCCACCTCGTCGGGTACAAAGTTTGCTAAGCAAGCACATACTTCCTCATACTCGGTCGTTGTTCGACTCTTTTATAATAAGTACATAAATATCCTTCGCATCACTATGCAAATAGCAAATGAAAGGATTTGCGATCAAACTACACCCTAAATTCCTCAATATTGATGGTATTTCTCCTTAGATGTGGTCATTCTCCTCAGATGTGCTGATTAACTCCCATCACTATGACACTGCTCCTATGAGTTTAAAAAATCGCCTAAAATTAAATTTTGAGTATCACTTCACTCCACCACGCGCAATTGCCTTTAGATGTTCTCCTAACACGCGTTCGCACTTTCCTCAGACTCTATCCCATATCGACCGCACTGAATGAGTCTGAATTAACGCCACCATCTGTTGTGGTGGCACTTGGGGAAACTATTGCACCCTAGCAGTCATCCTAACATTAACTGCATGAGCAACTATAGTGGTGACCTCAACTGCAGTCACCGTCCCAGAGTACTCTGTGGCTCAGGCTAAGCCTCTCCTCCTGCAGTCCTCCTAACGGCCCTCGTTGGTCATCCTATATCATTCGGTATATGAAGACCACTAAACTCATTATGATTCGCTTTAACCATATGCAATAACAGAAGAACATAAATCGCAATGTGAACCAACAGTCCTAAGCATAGGGCTCTACATCAGAGAGAAATTAGCACTGAAAACATAATAAGACGCACATCTCCTAAGGATACTAGAATTTGGCTCGAATACCATCTGTGACACCCCGCCTATTAAAATAATGGGTGTTCAGACCCCTACTAAAATAAAATAAGAGTCTCATATGGCTCATTTTTAGCATCACTGTCGATATTCAATTAATTACTAACCACCTATTAGAGCAAGTTGTGTCAAGTTTTAATCTCGAAATTACCATACCAAATAAAACCATTCAACATAAACCTATGTAATAAATGATATAATCAATCACACCAGTAAAGAATCTAAATGATAAGACAAATAAAACCATGAACCGAATAAACCATCGGTTACCAAAAATCCAATACAATCATATGAGCTGAAATAAATTAATCTGATAGAAAGAGCGATATGCCCAATAGCATCTTAAAATGGAAACCTAATCTAGATAGCAATAAATGAAGTGGCTACTCCAAAATCTGCAAGCCTCCACATCAGCTGCAACTATGTATCCCCGGAAAGAATAATATCCTTGGCATCCCTGTGGTTAGACACTGAAAAGTTTTTGAAAAATAATTTGATACAAGTCAGGGCCCAAAACCTTTTAAAAAAATTTGTAAGTAATTAAAATTCATTAATAAATATGCATCACAACCTTTCATATTTAATCCGGTGTCGCACTCACATGAGATACTCCTCATCTCTCAACTATATTGCGCACCTAGCATATAATCTTACTCCTCCTAGTTACTCTATCCCGCCTAACTAGTCTCATCACTAATCTTAATATAAAGTACTACCCTACCTCGAGTATATCGTCTTCTTCTCTGCTTAATTAATTTATCATTATACAATTATTATTCATTCTCATAACCTTATTCCAGTTATTAATAATATTCATAATTCATGTCTTATACTCGTCTATAATTTTCTACGTCTTCATATACGTATATACACATAACAATCTTGAGTTATCCTCCCGAATGCATATAAATTTATTGTTCGTAATATTCTCTAATTCCCCCGTATATATATTCACACACACACACACATACACACACACATATATATATACACACACACACAAATCATATCAAGTATGCATACATATATCTCTCTCGCTATATAAGTATAATCGTAATCCCTACGAGCCTTACATCGTTGAATCGTAACCATCCCTCTGAGCATTACCCATTGGATGTAAATCTCTAGTATGTTATCAAGATCGAGTAATGTCCACCACATTCTGGGCAACTGGGTCGGAATCTCACCACTGTACCCAAAAACGTAACGAAACTCGGAGGCGATGATGGCCTTAAGTTTGTGGTCATAACCATACCATATTATTCTACGGGACTCTAACCTTACACAACATGGGCATGCACAAACCTATGACCCTGGGGAACAGTACTACCTTTGCTGTGATTCGCCAGAGTGACCTCCCACGGCACGCAACCTCCACCGCTAGCATATTCGTTAGGATGGGTATTTTTCACATAATATCATTCACACACATATATCTCATACACATACTATATCTAAACTTATATATATATTTAATCAATAATTCGACTGATCGTACCTCTAACCGTAGCACTACCCTAAACTCCTGAGTGTTGATCCCCACTCTCATTATTAAATAACCCTTTATTTAGTATTCTGAACACGTAACCATTCTCAACCAGCTCGTATTCTCTTTTTATCGAATTTTCATCCTGAATTCATTATTAATTTTTTCCAAGTACCATTCGTCCCAAATTCTCCATACTTAACCCCGAATATAACCCAATCACCTCAAGGTATTTTATAATATTCTAAAGTCATTTTCAGATGTCTAAACTTTTTTATGGACATCCCAAACCAACCCGATATTTCTCAATTATCAAAACTCATTAAAACAAACAAATTGGGCAACATTGGGAAGCTGGATCGGTTCAACTTGGGGAGCTTGCTGTTAAGCCCAAAACGACGTAGTTTCGTCTTGTGCAAAATCTGTCCATTGTTTCTCCCATAATTCAGTCCCAATCACCCGCTCAATCATCCTCCTACACTACCCAACCAATATAATTCATAGAGGAACATATTTTACATATTTTTAACACCCAAAAATCATCTTAACCCAAAGGATTAAGTCATTAATCATCCAGTTATTCCATACTTTTAATTTTCAATGATTAACACCTCAAGACAACGTAGTTTCGATTCAAGAACATAACTAACTATGATCAATCCTATAAATATTTATCAAGATCCTACTTTTACCATGTGGGATTCATTCAATAATCTCATATACAAATTCACACCGCTTTTTATGGAATCAATTTCTCGTAAACCCCATTTACAAGCGAATCCCCACCCAAAAATTATTTTTTCATAACACCTACTATGATATGAATTGAAATTACTACATATATAATTAAGCAAGATAATTAATTGCCTTAAAACTATTTGTAAGGTCTGAATCTTCCTCGTGTGTGATGAATTAAAGCTATGAATTCTCGAAATTTCTCCCAATTTGGCCTCCTCTATAGCGCTCTCATGATTTTCCCTTCTTTTTCTTCTCTTCCTTCTCTCTTAGGATTTTTAGAATAATAAGGTGGATGCCTCCAAGCACTAACCCTATCCTTTTATAAACATAATCCCGAAATTAGGTTAATATGCTAATATAAAATGACTCGAAAACTCTTAAGTGAGTCGCGACTAGTCTAAAAAGCCCCCGGTACCCGATTACAATCCTCGGGTACCTAATTATGACTATTTCGACCCATTCCGAATAATTCGTGCACTCGAAATTACCATTCGAGTCGCCTATCATTAATTTACTACCTTATTCCCAATACGACTTCACATGCGCGTCCCGAATAAGATCTTGTCGATCCGTCGCTTTTACCCACTTACCCTATCATATAAAATAATACAATTTCATTTACTTATCACACAAGTGAGCATAATATCACATAAATATTTTTTCTTTTCTTGTTAATTAATAAATATTTCAATTCACTTTGTTTCTCAAATTAATTAAATTACTGTGACATGTGTTATTAGATATTCTAAAAAATATGGGTGTTACATACTTCCACCCTTACAAAGGAATTTCATCCCCAAAATTTGGATATGCCCGATACTAATAACTTCGGATCCTTACACGCATCACATTCAAACGTATTCAAAGTCAATTTGTGATAACATTTAGTTCCCCCACTATATCCTCGCTAGTGGACCATACTGATTGAAGGCCTACTCATTGCGGTCCAATATTGGCAATGAGTCTACTCAACCCATTTCATACGATAAACTCCATCATTCTTAAGGTCTCACTTATACAACGAAATGCAGAACTATCTCGAATTCTCTAACAATGCTTTAAAAAGACGAGCCTATACTCCACTAGCTCTGTCATCTCAATGTTGGAAAACGCCCTACTTCCTTAGGTGCAAATATCCCTTCTCCAAATCCCATACTTCATTTAATGGAGAAAAACACCCACAACACTTTTTGCCCACTCACGGCAGTGTTTTAAGTCTTTGATTCGTGAAGACGTAAATCTTATGACGTTTTTTATCTATACAAAAATAACTTTGATTAACTCAATCCCTGTCGACCTGCTCTAAATCGCGTCCGGCCCGTGAAACTTATTACCTCCCACCCTTAAACAACCACAGGGAAGATAATAAGGCATCCCACCTCAAGTCTTAAGAGGAGTATTTTTAATAATAGCTGATACGAGTTGTTACACGCCACTTTACCAATGGTAATTTCTCCTCTCAACCACCTTCGTGTCTAGAATATGCATTTCTCTCTTTCTTCAACCTCTTAGTAACTCTTCCCATTTACTCCTCGATTTACGGGTAATACGCCTTACTCAAACACAACCCCGTCCCCACTACCTTCTGATAACCTAACCATAGGTGTGACATAAGGATCTTATTTCGATCCACAATAATGTTGGGCGGCACTTCATGCCAGCTCATTCTCTTCCTTCAATGAGATGTTGGGCACACTGCCCGATAATGTAATTCTCCCAAATTAATAATAATTTCTCCATCGCAGTCAACCAATTTCACCAACCCAAAGGAAATATTGACTTTTTCTCCCTTTTTCCACCACGACCCCACACGTGCTTTCCGAATAAGATCTTGTCGATCCGTCACTTTTACCCACTTACAACGTAATATAAAATAATATAATGTCATTTACTTATCACACAAGTAAACATAATATCACATAGATATTAATCCATCTCTTGTTAATTGATAAGTATTTAAATTCACTTTATTTCTCAAATTGATTAAATTACTCTGACACGTGTAATTAGATATTGTAAAAAAAACGGGGTGTTACACCGCATATCTCCATAACTCCTTTGTTAGTGATGCACTTTATTTTCTGGTGGTAGGTGGATGGTACATCCATCACAAACTCCAACCACCCCCTACCGAGGATAGCATTATATGGGGAATATATATCCACCATAGGAATTCAATAAGATTGGAGGTCCCTCTAGCCTGGACAGGGAGAAATAATTTTGTTAGGGGTAAGTTCATCCTTCCCACAAATACGACCAAAGTAACGGTAGCTTCCTGTAGGTCTTCTATATGTAAGTTTAACTAATTGAACATTTTGAGGTACATAGATTCAGAGGATCTCTCCTAGTCTACCAACAACTTGTCCACATCCTAGTAAGTAACTCTCAGATCATTATGGTGGGGAGTCCTCATTCCGACTAAATCATCGCCCGTGACAATGTGCTTCGTGTAATCAATATCTATGGGTTTCCAGCATTTGCCCACAATGGGCTTGGTCGGGTCAATCTAAAAATCTTCTATGAATACTATGAGCTTATTAACCTCCATCTTGAGGGAATTCCCCTTGATTTGGTTTGGGTTTGTGATAAGAAGCTTTTTGCGTACGGTCGTTGTCTTCAAACGTCACTCTCAAAATTTCCTTGAGTACCTACAAAACTTGTCCAAAAATAACTCGTATTGTGGTAAGTACGGGTATCAATCCAACTTTCAAGGTGAAACAATTAATGTGAAAACGTGAAATTCATTTTTTTTTTATAAAAATCTTTTTTTTTCTTAAACAATTTCAAGGGAAAAATTAACTAACAAATGCTAAAAATTATAAAATGACTAAATAATAAAAAAATGTGCAACCGAGTGTGAAATATGTGAGAAAGTCAAAAGATGGGATTACACTGCATTTTCAATTATTTTAATTTCTCAATTTATTAATTTGAAATATTTTAAGATAATATTAAATCGATAATCTAAATCTCGTTATAATTATAAATTTAATAAAATCTTTTTCAGAAAATTAATTTAAAAATGTCACACAATGAAAAATTAGGACTTATACTATTTTCAGAAAATTACCCGCTAGGATCAATTTAAAGAAAACAATACCAATCCTCAAATTTCAATACCGAATTAATATTCAAATATCGAAAAAACCTACCTCTAGTTCGATTCCTAAATTCAAACATTAATTCGTTCAATTAATTTACTAACTCTCGTTACATAAATTAATGGGTGACAGTTAAATATTAATTTAACTAGAAATATAAAATTAATAAAACCAATTAATTAAATTAACATCATTCG
Organism: Sambucus nigra; assembly: GCA_949130495.1. Classification (NCBI taxonomy): domain Eukaryota; kingdom Viridiplantae; phylum Streptophyta; class Magnoliopsida; order Dipsacales; family Adoxaceae; genus Sambucus; species Sambucus nigra. The sequence goes on along the minus strand of OX422213.1, from coordinate 423,534,124 downwards.
CAGTGCATCGCACCCCTTGAACGGGGTGTTTAGCCAAACATTCTCATGTGTGTATAAACAACAATAAATAATATGTCAAGAAGGAAATAAATTGAAAAGAGAATGTAGAAATACAATACGCAATTTTTTCACAAATTTGTCTTAAAATGCACCTTGACATGCGTCCAACTTCTTCACAATTTTCAGCACTTGATTACTAAAACAAGAGTAGAAACTAAACCTAAAAATTATCCTAAAGCTAAACTAATTTTTTCGTATTTTTCTGAATTTTTTCATGACACTAAACTGTACATAATATACACTCTTTTTCTCTCTATCCTCGTCTCCTCTTTAAATGAGATGGTCCTTCTCTTTTATTGACCCACGATCTTTTATTTTGGATATGGAGATTTTGTTGGGATATAGTTTTTCCTTGGAAGAGGGTTTCTTGGAGATAATCATTGACAATGGATTTGTTCCAATTATGGTGGGGTGGAGGTTGGCTCGGGTTTGGGTTGCGATCGAACTCGGGTTACTGGATTCAGACACGGGTTTGTGGTTTCGGATCGCGGGTTCGAGTTTCTGGGTATGGGACAAGTCGGTTTGTGGGTTGGCTCCGACAGGGGGTCGGGTTTAGCGTCGTCGGCGGTTTGGTTGGGATGGGTGGTTCCGGTGACGGTTTCGAACGGGTGGCGGGTTATGAACACGAATGGTGGACGAATTCTTGATCTTGGGTATAAAAGCTGCCAAGTGGGTCCGAGTTTGGGACGGTTGGGAGAGAGAAGAGGTGAGGAGGTCCGACGGGGGTATAAGGTGGATTGGGGTCGGAGCTGGGACAGCTAGGTGTGGCCGAATTTTGGATGTTGGTATGGGTATTGGGTTTTGAAAATGGTAATGGGGGTTTGTTGTAATGGAGGTAGGAGAAAGAATCATGTTTGGTGGGAGGATGATAATGAATAGTAGATGGGGTGTAGTTGTGTGTTGTGGGGTGTAGGGTAGGTTAGTGAGTGTAGGGTTTGAGGTGTGAATGGATTGTGTGTGTTTAATTTGTACCCCTAAAAATTAACACAACCTAAAAAATAAAACTAAAACTAAAATAAAATAAAAACATAAAATCTAATAAACTAACAAAACTAACATCTCAAAATAAAAATTAACAGACACTAAAAAAATATGAAAATGAAAATAAAATAAAAATAAAACTCTATTAAAACTAAAAAAATATAATCCTAATAAAACTAAAATAAAAGAAATTAAAATCTAATAAAAAAAAATTCTAAAAACTAATCCTAAAAAAATAAAATAAAGATTAAAAATTAAAAACTAATAAAAATCAAAATCAAAATCAAAATAAAGAATTAAAAAAAAAAGAAAATAAATCGTAAAAAATTCTAAATAAATCCTAAAAATAAAATGACTCAACTAAAAATCTAAGAAAAATATAAAAGGACAAACTAAACACACTTGTGCCTTCCTTCTTTTTTAAGAAGTCATTTAGGTGCTCGGCCTGAACTAGCTCCTCAAGATGGAAATTGAGTGCCTTGAAATTTTCGATCTTGTGACTGTGATCTTTATGGTATGCACATTTCAGTGACTGGTTCCTCTTTTTCGGATAACTGAACATCTTTTCGGGCCATTTAAAATATTACCAATCTTTGATCTTGTAAAAGAACTTATAAATTCATTCAGAGAACACTGTGTTAACTACCTTGGATGACTTTTCGGGATCCTTCTTCTCGGCTCCTTTTGGCTTCCCCCTTTTCTTTCTCTCTACTTTTTTATTCGCCCCCTTTGTATCCCCAATCGTGGACTTCTTTCATCGCTCTCCATCCTGGCTAACTTTGGTCTTCGTATCTTTGACCTTGGCATATTTTTCAATCCCATCCATGATGTCGTTGATTGTGATGTCCTCCCGCTTGATGAGGGATTGGTGAGCATGGAATCGCTTATAGACCACTTTTGAAGGATGCCACCGTGACTTGCTCGATGTAGTCCTCCACCTCATTATAAACCTCCCACTACCTTCTGGCATACTCGTAGAGTGTTTCCAGGGGATTTTTTTCTTTATAGTCATAAGTGAGTCCATCCACTTGGGATGGGTGCTGCTAGTAATGAATCTATCTGTAAAGGATTCATTCGGTTGCTTAAAGGAGTCTATTGATCGGTGTGACAAATTTTAAAACTACTTTGGGGCAGTGTCTCTAAGATTGGAGGGAAATATTCGACACATTAATCCTTTGTTAGTGTTCCACAACGTCATATCCTAGCGATATTACCTGACGTGATCAGTGGGATCAGTTTTCCCGTCATAAATCTTAAATCTTGGGGGAGAAAATTTCTTAGGATGCTCAAACTCTTCAATATATCAGCTAAAAAGTGACTTCATTTGGTAGACGAGTGCTCTTCTAGTGGTCTCCCTGGTAGTATGATCTTGATGGGTTGGGTGTCTCTCTTTCTCCCTTCTAATGAAGTCAAATAACTCTCTATCTCCTCTAATCATCAAGGCATGATCTCCCTTTAGGAGACCTTTGGTGAGGAGAACATTCCTTTTATCGCTTGGTACTCCTTTATCGGCTGCGAGCTCTGCTCGCCTGAGGGCTAGGAGTTCGTGAGTGGTTGCCATGCTTGCACTTCTCTTTGTGGGATTCCTTCTCCAGGATCTCCAGGCATTGTTAGAGTGTGGGGTTTTGCTCCTATTGGAGCCTATTGGTAGCCCTTTCATCCTAGAGGTGCTTCTCCTAATTGTCAATGAGCCTTGAGATCTAGTTGGATCCCTCAAGCTCATCACTGTTTACTGTTATATCCTCCCGAGGATGATAAAGAGCATTTGAGTATTGATAATACTCATCTATCTTAGATCTAACTCTCTAAGAGGAAGGGTTAGCTGATGACCCTCTTGGTCGTCATAATCTTCATGGTAGAGGAGATAACCCTCTAGGTCTCCATAGTTGTGTTGTTGATGACCCTTCTAGTCATTCACATTCATATGATCTTGGTTGGGTGAGTGAGACATCCCAATAATTTATCTAGGGTAAAGAACTCAAATTACTTTCCACAAACGGTGCCAATTATAGGTGGTAATTTCCTATAACATATGTATCTAATGCACACAAGTTAAATTAAGACAAGTATTCAAGGGTGAAGATCAAAATCAAATAATACGAGTATATACGTGGTTCGACAACGTTCCTATATCCATGGGGTGTAGGGTTTTATCTTTTATTAACTAAGAGAACAGGTCATCAGAGTTGTAGTACTGCTCGACATTACAATATCACGTGCCCTTTTCAAAGAGTGGTGAATTTACATTTATAGGGGAACTTAGGAGATTCCTAAGCTCTGTTAATAGTTATCCCTCGAAGTTCAGACCTATCTCTTATTAGTTTGAGCCGTTCTAAGGGATGGATAAGAGGGAGTCCTCTATGACTTGGACTTTTGATTAATTTGACGTGGATGAAGCTTGTGGTTCCGTGCCAAATATATACAGGTCACATGCCATCATAACTCTAGTCCCCACATCTATGATAAAAGGTTAGTTCTTGGCCGACACACAAAATAGACACATTTAATGTGATAAACTGACGTATCACACTCATATTGACTTATGTCCGGGTTTCACTATTGTTGAACTCGAAGTCTGAACATGAGCCAATACGAATGCGATGTGCACGCATCAGTGTGTCGATACCAAATGTATCGATTCTGTTAAAAACTAAATTATATTATGCCATCAACCGAAACATTAAACAATAATTCTATAAGAATTGTGATCCAATTCTAAATAGCTATAAGAACATCCCTAATAGGTACGTTATAAATGCAAATTTAACAAAAAAGTGCATGCACTGGGTAGTGTAAATATGTAAAATTGTAAAACGGTAGGTTATATCATGTCAAATATACATTGAGTTTAAAATTTTTGAGTGGAACCCACTCCAAATGAAAGTTGGAGACACACGAGAAAAAATTAAAAAAATGGTGGGGCGCTACTTGATGTAGCGACTGAAAACAAAGATACCTTTCCATATTTCAACTTTAGCCCTAACTTGATCTTTTAACCATATGCAATTATCCCCCATAAATACTCTTCGGGCCATTTTTATTTTTCATACTCAAATATTTCAATCAATTTTTTTTAGAATATTAAATGGTGTTTGGTGGGGTAGATATGTTTAATGCAAACACTTAGGAGCATTGGTTAATTTGAAGAAGCTGTCGCGCGTCAAACCCTACATGAAGTAGTGCCTGTAAGTTATATTTTACATATAATTCCTAAGATCTTTGAACAATATGATAATCACGTTAATAGACATGTGAAAATAGTAATTTTATTTACCTCCTTTCGATGTCATGGATTCAGTTATGCTATTGAATGTCGTCGTCGAGTGTCTCCATTGTGATCGCCTTATCAATCCTTTAAGGGAGAATTTGTCTTCTCTCTCCTTGCCTATAAACCTTTAGGTATGTGTTTTTCGTGGATGAACTTTTGATGGCAGAAAGACATCTATTTATAGGTGGAGAGAGGGCCTAAATTCCAAAGGTCAATTAATCTAAACCGTCCATCAAGGTAGAGATTAAGTGGAGTTTTAACTCCTTTTTATTCTTTATTTCGTATGGAATACGAACCATTTATACAGGATATAACATGTACTCTTTATTAAAATTGGATTAATAAAGACCACATTTCGGGGAATGAAATAAACCAAAGGTTTATTTAATAATTTCCTTACAGCCTCCCACTTAGTCGTTAGGTTAATCCATAAATGTTTTTAACAGAGAATCATAAGGCGCGCATGATATGCTAAATCCTTTAATCATTGGGTTTCATAAGTGCCTTGGTTAGTCCAATAGTCAATGGAGTCATGGAGGTCGCATATCATTATGCAATATGATCCCTTCCATATACTACATCATTAACAACCTTCTTAACTAGGCCATAAATAGGAGTTTACTTAATGGTCCCATAATTTCTTGAAGAAGACAATTTTCTGTTATAATTCATCCCATAATATTATGTGTACACAATGGAAAATAGAATAGAATATATGTAGAAGTTTTATTAAGAGCTCAATAAATGTCAAATACAAGCATAATAATTTGCAGAAAAGAAATAACTATGAACTATCTTCAAGACCCAAGCTTTCAGCATGTCTTTGAAATATCTTTGGAGGTAGTACTTTTGTAAAAATATATGCAACCATGATATTTGGGCCTGTGCGTTCAATGATAACTTTCCTCTTCTAATATCTTGTTTCAGTGAGAGATATTTAAGATCCGTGTGTTTGTATCCTTTAGATATTCGGTCATGCTTGGAGAAAAATATTAATATGTCATTAACATACAATACCAAAATATGAACTTACTCCCACTGATCTTGAGGTATATACATGGATCAATTATGTTTTCTTTGAAATCAAAGTTCATAATGATTTCATCAAACTTTAGATACCATTGCCTCGAATCTTGTTTCAGTCCATATATTGATTTCTTAAGCCTTCAGGTTGACTCATATAGACTTCCTCTTATAAGTCTCCATTAAGAAAGGCTTTAAAACTTTAATTAACACATAGTAAGATTTGAATATTTTACGACATGAAAATAAGATGCTCCTGTGGGTAGTCATCACAATTTTAACTTAATACCATTAATGGTCGTAATATTCAATATGCATAATTGATTGATGTATATATTTAATTTTAATAAGGTATCTGTAGATATCCTTGGTTTACACATGTACAAACACTCCTTAATTGTTGATTCAACATATGATTATAGTACACCTGTGGGCAACTAATTGATATACGTTAAATAAACATATTTAAACATTATAATGGTAATAAAGGTCTAATGTGGAATGAGTAATAATAAGTATCATTGGGGTGATACCTAACTTTAATAACGCAGTTGCATTAATAAATTAATATGAATAATCATGCACATTTCATCACAAAATTCCAAAAGCCATAGAATTACATAATTATAAAATTCTTGAATAGCAAAAGGTGTATAATATAGAATTTTATAAGTCTAGAATTTCAAAAGTTTAGAATTTTAAAAGTCATAAATTTTGAGAACTTGCAAAGACATAATTTCTAGAATTCCAAAAGGTCATAAAAATTTGAAAATTGTAGAAAAGGCATAATTTAAAGAATTCTAAAAGGCATGATAGCATGAATTCCAAAAGTCATGGTAGCATGAATTCTGATAGACATAATAACAAGAATTCTAAAAGACATAAGAGAATTCTAATAGACATAATACTTGTTGATACCAAATTTAATCTGCTGACTTGGATCAATCAAACAAAGACACGTGGCTATCTACATGGCAACAACAAGCACTTCCGAGATAATCACACGCTCCGAGGAACCATGTAACTCCGAGGAATTCATACACTCCAAGGAACAGACCTCGCCGAGGAACTTATACGCTCCGAGGAACAGACCTCTCTGAGGAACTCTTGAATACCAGAAAGCTTAGGCGGTCTGAGCTGCATCTCGAACAGAGCCTTAGTAGCTGAATAACCAACAGTTCAACTGGTTCATTAAATGCTTATCATTTAGACGCACACGCTTAAAGGGCATTAAATGTGTTATCCTTTCATATGTATATCATTTAATGTATCACCCTTTCATATGACAGCCTCAAGGCTATAAATACGTTGTACAATCCCCATTGTAAAGGGGGCTGATTCTGAATCCAAACTTGGGGATCCAGAACGCAATTTCTTGTAATCGAGAATTCCCAAACACTCAGCAATAAAACAACAGTGGACGTAGGCCATTCATATAAGGCTGAACCACTTTAAAAATCTTTTGTCTCATTTATTTATCTGTGATTGAATTATTAGAGTGATCTAATTTTTTACATCAACAGATTGGCGCCGTGTGTGGGAAACGACTGGTAATATCGTTTTCTCACCAATAACAATCCAATACCAATGGCTGATATACCTGAATCCAGTAATCGAAACACTGGAACCCCTCCAAATCAATCTGCTCTACCAATTATTCCAGATCTGACTGGAATGATGGCGAATCTGGCTCAGGGCCAGATCGTCATGCAAGAAACGATGCGATAACTCATCCAAACCCTCCATGGCGGTGCGCCAGCCCGTTTCGAATCACGAAGCATTCAAAGAAATATTCGTGCGCCTTCTGTGCGTACTAGGCGTACAAATTCATATCGCAATGAGGAATCTGAAGATTTTTCTTATCAACCTGGACGAACTTCGTCAGTGCGAGCCACAGATACTGAACAACGTGTCACCCTCTCCCCAGAAAGGGCGAGTGCATTGGAAAGATTAAGTAGGGCCTCTCCTTTTGATCGATTAGGCCCTAGGAACAAAAGTCCTCTTAATGCAGCGTCGAGGAGCTTTCGACGACCATCAGATTTAAGGGAAGCCCAGTCGCGACCAGTTGCTTGTCAAGATGGGTCCGCTGACCGATCAGCTGCTCGTCAAGATAAATCCCTGAAAGCCACTTCAACGCGATCAGTTGCTCGAACCAATAGGCCCGAGGAAGGGAATGATGCATGGAAAGGATCTATTCAAAGGCTGGAGGATAGATTAGGGGAAATGGCTAAGGCTAAGAACCCTCTACAACGAACCTTTGTTCGAGGAACACCTTTTGTCCAGGACATTGTTGATTTTCCAACACCATCAAAGTTCAAAGCACCTGTTGTGACTCCCAAGTATGATGGGAAGACTGACCCTGTCCTTCATATAAACAATATCAAGCTGCTGCCGAAATCTATGCTGTCCCAGACGAGATGAGATGCAGGGCATTCTCGGGAACTCTTATCGGATCTGCTCAGATATGGTATAATAATCTTCCTCGGGGTAAGATTTCAACTTTTCTTCAACTGGCCGAGTTATTCATTGGGAATTTCTGCTTCGGAGCAAAGCCAGTTAAACGAGTAGCACATTTGTTAAGTGTTAGACAAAAAGCTGGTGAGAGTATTAGAGACTATATAACTCGTTTTAATAACGAGAAGCTCGAAGTCATTGATTATGAGGAGAAGACAGCGATTACTGCTTTGATGAGTGGACTGCTGCCAAACAAGTTGTACTACACTTTGGCCAAAGACCCACCTCGAACCATGTCGGACCTGATGGGAAAAGCATCCAAGATTATGAATGCCGAGGAGGCTATGTCTGCGAAGAAGAATATGGACTCCAAAGAAAATAAGGGGGAAAGTGATAAAGCTAAGAAGAAAGAGCATAAGAACAATGGTGGTGACAAACATTCCAAAAGTAGGTCGTCATAGGAGGTCTTGAAGAAATTTGATAATTACACACCTTTGAAGGCAAATATCAACCACGTCCTGGAAGAAATTAAGAACAGCGAGGAGTTAAACCGGCCAAAGAAAATGAAGTCAGACCCTGACACGAGGAATATGGAGAAGTATTGCGAGTTCCATAAGGATCATGGCCATGTGACCAAAAATTGCATAGCTCTTCAGAACGAGATTGAAACACTCATCCGACGAGGAAAGCTAGCAAAGTATGTTGATCGGGGAGGCGAAAGAAGAAACAACGACCGAACTAGAGAGAGGTCTAGATCTCCTCGTCGAGCAGAGGAGAAAAAGAAGAGAAACCATGAAGATGATCCAGATGATGACCCTGATCTACCCAAGAAACCAAGGCATCCAGAACGAGAGGTATTTTCAATACGCTTTGGGTCATTTGATTGTAATGTCATTACAGGAGGAGATGCATGAGGAGGAGACCTTACTGCAGAAAGAAAAGCTTACCTCGGGGAGGCTCAAGCTTGCTCATACATTCAGCGAATAAATTTAGCTGAGGAAGATCGCCCGAGAAAGGTGAATAAAGAAAAACTGGTCATTGGGTTTTCGAAGAATGATCTTGCAGGAGTTTTATATCCTCATGACGACCCATTAGTGATCAAAATGAGAATGAAGGAGGTAATGATTTCAAGAGTACTGGTCGATAATGGTAGCTCGGCAGACATCATGTTCTACTCGTGTTTCGATAGTTTAAATTTAAAGCTATCTCAACTGGAGCCTTACCACAGACCCCTCATCGGTTTTGCTGGCGAGAAAGTGTTTCCACTTGGTACGATCAAGTTGGATATATTCATTGGTACGTGGCCTGCTTGTCGGACAGAAAGAATACACTTTTTCGTGATGGATAAGAATATCCAGTCATCGTACAATATCATCATGGGAAGAGTAGGATTAAAGAAGTTCGAGGTTGTACCATCTACAGTGCATCAATGCCTAAAATTTCCAACAAACTTTGGAGTAGGAGTTATGAAAGGTGATCAGAAAGTAGCTCGGGAGTGCTATTATTCATCCGCCGAGCAAGATGAATTGGAAGAATCAAAGAAAAAGACTACTACTTATCAAGTGGATGAAGGTGCAGATATTGAAACCTTAGATCCTCGGGATGAGTCGCAACTCGTGAAAGGTCAAGTGGTGGAAGCTACTGAAAATATCATTCTGGACGACGAACACCCTGAACAAACTACTCAAATAGGTTCATCATTGGAAGCCTCACTAAAGCAGGAATTGATAACTTTCCTTAGAAGCATAAAACAAACTTTTGCCTGGAGTCATGAAGATATGCCTGGGATTGACCCAAACTTCTTATGTCACGAGCTCAATGTGAATAAGGAGATCAAGCCTGTGAAGCAGAGAAGAAGAGTATTCAGTCTCGAGAAGAATCAAGCTATACAGGAGGAAGTCGAGAAGCTCCAGAAAGCTTGTTTCATTGAAGATGTAAAATATCCAGATTGGTTAGCCAATGTGGTGATGGTAAAGAAGAAAAATAACAAGTGGAGGATGTGTGTAGACTTCACCGACCTCAATGAGGCATGCCCAAAAGATCACTTTCCACTACCCCGAATTGATCAACTGGTGGATGCTACCTCGGGACACGAGTTGCTGAGCTTCATAGATGCTTATTCTGGTTATAATCAGATCAAAATGAAACCTGAAGATAGGGAGAGTACTTCTTTCATTACCCCTAGGGGAACTTATTGTTATAATGTTATGCCTTTTGGTTTAAAAAATGAAGGTGCGACATATCAGAGACTGATGAACAAGGTCTTTGCTGCACAAATCAGTGACAATATGGAAGTCTATGTTGACGACATGCTGACAAAAAGCAAGAAAGCTACAGATCATCTAGTTGACTTAAGTCAAACTTTTTATCAACTAGATAAATATCAAATGAAGATGAACCCGATGAAGTGCGTCTTTGGAGTACGAGAAGGCATGTTTCTCGGGTACATTGTCAATCAGCGAGGCATTGAAGTAAATCCTGAAAAGATCAAAGCTCTATTAGGGCTGCGATCTCCAACAACGAAGAAGGAAGTGCAGAGTCTCACTGGACGAGTAGCAGCACTCAATAGATTTGTGTCACGAGCAACTGACAGATGTCTCCCATTTTTCAAGACACTCAGAAAGACTTTTGAGTGGAATGATGAATGTGAGAAGGCTTTTCAAGACTTGAAGAAATACTTGGGAGCACCCCCACTATTGTACAGGCCGGTGATGGGAGAGAAATTATATTTGTACCTTGCAGTATCCGAGAATGCAGTTAGCTCGGAGTTGATCAGAGTGGAGAATGGAGTACAAAAGCCAATTTACTACACAAGTAAGGCCTTTCGAGGAGCAGAGATCAGATATCCAAGGCTGGAGAAATTGGCACTAGCGCTGATTGAGGCGAGTAGGAGAATGAGGCCATACTTCCAGGCTCATACTATAGTAGTATACACCGATGTGCCATTGAAACAAGCCTTTCATAAGCCAGAGAAATCAGGGAGATTGATGTACTGGGCAATAGAGCTCGGAGAATATGATATAATTTATGAACCCAGATCATCACTCAAAGGGCAGGCTATAGCAGATTTCATTGCGGAGTTCACCTATCCTGATACCCCCGAGGAGCAAAAGTTACTCGTTGATCATCCTGTGGATGTTACAGGATCAACAAACACTGACTCAGACCAACTCCGGCTGGTAAAAGGGCAAGTGGATGTTACAAGGTCATTAAATTCGAGCTCAGACCAACTCCGGTTGGTAAAAAGGCAAGAAAAGATGATCGACGAGGAGCGGGAAAAATCCGGGGAGGATGAAAAGAAGCAGTAAATATTTCACCGAGGAACTCTGACTGATCAAAAATTTGAAGACGAGTTACCTATATGGAGGCTATATGTAGATGGCTCATCTTGCACTGCAGGATGTGGCGCGGGGATAGTTCTGAGCACTCCGGACGAGGTCGACATGGAATACGCCTTGCGTTTCCAATTCAAAGCTTCCAACAATGAGGCAGAATATGAGGCCATGATTGCAGGGCTTAATTTAGCAAAAATTATGGAGGCACAGCAGGTTGTGATCTTCAGTGACTCTCAATTGATTGTAAACCAAATGATGGGGCAATTAGAGGAGAATTAATTATCAGATATCATGCAAAGGCAAAGGAGTTGTTGTCAGAATTTTCCGCTATTCAGCTGGTCAGAATACTAAGAATGGAGAATGCGAGAGCAGACGCCCTAGCTCGACTAGCATCAGCTACTCGCACCGAGCTAAGACGAATAATCCCAATTGAAGTGTTAGCTGGTCGGAGTATAGATGAAGATCTGAAGATGAACTTTATCACCCTTGATTTAGGACCATCTTGGATGGATCCCATCAGGGTATATATCGAGGAGGGAGAATTGCCAATTGACAAGCTCGCAGCCAAGAAATTGAAGTTTAAAGCTGCTCGGTATGTACTAACTAATGGTGTTTTATATAGACGAGGAATTATGGCAGGTTTGCAGAGATGTGTACATCCCACCGAGGTGAAAGATTTGATTAAAGAGATCCATGAAGGGTCTTGTGGAGCACATGTAGCAAATCGGACACTTTTATAAAGGGTGATGACGCAAGGATACTACTGGCCGACGATGAGGGCAGATTATATAGCCTATGCCAAGAAATGTGACAAGTGCCAGCGCTTTTCCTCCATCCGAAGAACTCCACAAGCATTGTTGTCACCCATAACTTCCCCTTGGCCATTTGCCATGTGGGGAATTGATTTGGTTGGACCACTGCCAATGACCCGAGGAAGGTTCAAGTACCTCGTCGTCGCAGTGGATTATTTTACTAAGTGGGTAGAAGCTGAGCCACTCATTGATATGACATACGAGAAGGTGTACCAATTTATTTGGAAAAACATCATTTGCCGATATGATCTCCCTCATGCCTTCATCACAGACCATGGGACATAATTTGATAACGAGGAGTTTTTCGCCTATTGTTGATATGCCCAAGTATAACCTCGGCTCAGGGATACCTACCTCGGCCGAGATAATGGCCCAGATAATGGATCGACCCAATAAGGGGTAAGGGCCCACGATATCATCCCTCGGCCAGGACTACCTCGGCCCAGGCCGACACTACTACTTACACCTCCCCAAGGACACTACGCACGTCGCAGACATCAACAGCATCCTAAAGTACCCAGGAATAGCAACCTCGGCCATCAGTAGGCCGAGAGGATAAGAAGCCACTTCATCTTCAACGCGGATCCTACCTCAACTTAGGCCGAGGCTACCAGAGGTATTAATAATCATCAGCATGCTGCATGTCCAACCTCGGCTCGGGCCGACCCCAGCATGATGTCTCGGCTGGGATCAGGCCGAGACTCCTTATGACACTTGCCGGATTGAGCGGATACCAAGCCTCTACAGCTCAGCCTCTACCAGGCCGAGGTCATTCACCAACATGACTGCCGAGCATCTGTTAACATTTGGATAAAGACACCTGGGCATAAATCAGTTGTAACAAAATTATTCTCCACATGGGGGAGAATATTTCATCATCATTGCTTACATGTGACTAGGACATGTGGCATTCCCACATTGGTGAGGATATCACACGCATGCTCACTGCATGCATGGGGGATACATTACACCCCCTAGGCACTATATATAGGGGTCATCCCCTACCTTGCAAAAGGATCTCATTCATGCAACCCTAGCAGAAACCCTGTCAAAATATACTGTAGAGAGAGTGAGAGCTTGAGGGAATTGTACCCATGGCCATTAGTGCCTTTGTTCAGTGATATTACTCACACACTCACAGTGGACGTAGGCCAGATTGGCTGAACCACTCATATTCCGGTGTTGATTCTTCATATCCTCACCTCTTTCTCTTATCTCTTTATACAGTTGTGCCGCCATTGTTACTAATATACTGAGCTTGCAAACACCTCACCTGGTGGTGCTGATTCATAGCATCATCATTTTGGCGCCGTCTGTGGGAATTGAGAGGCTATCTCTTCCTCTTTTTCTGCTTTACCTCATCGGAGACTCTGGTGGTGAACCAGGAACCACCCCTTGTGTGGAGTTGTTTCACCATTGAAAGAGGTCCTTTAAGGTATTAAGCTCACTTGCTATTCAAGCTCTTTATTATTAACACATGGCACCAGAATTACCACCGCCTCTTCCGCCGCCCGGAGGTGGAGGGGCTAGCTCCAGTCAGGCTCCTCCCCAGTCCGAAATGGCAGAGGTGGCAGCAGCTTTGAAATCTTTAGCTGCAACATAACAAGCCATGAAGGAGCAATTTGCCCATCTCAGCCAAACCATGATGATGAGGCCACCGGGAGTCTCCCCGGACATGATAACTCCGGCGGCAGTTCAACCCCATCCTGATGCCAAGGGACCACCCCAGGCGCCCATGAAGGACCAACCTGCACCCCAGCGGAGGAGGGACGTTGCTGACCCTAGGCGCTTGCGCCTGGGGAGGCAGGGAAAACCTTGCCCAGAGGACAGGTATGATGACCTAGAAGCTGAAGAGGCCCCGGAAGATTGCTGGGAGCCGTATGAGGTGTCAAATAACACCGTACGACCCCTTAGGCAGAGCCAAGGATGTGTCGGCCGAAGAAGAGACGAGGCCCAACATAGGGGGTCGGCCTTTGATAGGCAGAGCCAAGGATGTGTCGGCCGAGGAAGAGATGAGGCCCAGCAGAGAGGGTCGGCCTTTAACAGGTTGAGCAGAGGGTCGGCCTTCGAGAGGCTAGGCCCAGTCAATGACCTGAGGTAGAGGCTATCGAGGTCAAGGAGCGCGGCAGGCTCTCAAAGAGGGAATAGGCAGGCTTGGCCAGATCAAGGCCGACCCGTGGAGAGAAGAGCCAGGGAGCAGGACGAAGTCAATAGTCAGCGTGTTGTGGCTGGGGAACCCTCTGTCCATCGTAGGTAGGTGGCAGTGGATAACCTCGGCCTAGCTGAAGAGAGAAGACCCTGGAATGACTCAATCCAACGTCTCGAGGAGAAGATAGGGGACCTCATAAAGAGCAGGGACCCACTACAGAGGGGCTACTCGAAGGGCTCCCCGTTTGTAGCTAGGATAGTGGGGTTCCCAACCCCAGCTAAATTCAAGCCTCCTACCGTGACTCCTAAGTATGGTGGCAGCACTAACCCAGTGCACCATATCGAGATGTATCAATCGGCAGCAGATATTTACTCGATCCCTGATGAGATGAAGTGTAGGGCCTTCTCAGGGACCTTGACAGGGGCAGCTCATAGTTGGTTCACCTCTCTTCCAAAGAACTCGATTGAAAACTTCAAGGGCCTAGCAGAGCAGTTCATCCACAACTTCTGCTTTGGGGTAAGACCTCAGAAAAAGACCACCCACCTCTTGTACGTCAAACAGGCTAAGGGTGAAAGCCTAAGAGACTGTATAGCAAGATTTAACAAGGAGAAGTTGGAGGTAGAGGATTACGAAGAGAGCATAGCCATGACCTCCCTGATAGGAGGCCTACAGAAGGGGAAGCTATTATGGAAGCTGGCGGAAGACCCCCCCAAGTCTATGGCAGAGCTGTTGTCCACCGCAGGGAAAGTGATGAATGCGGAAGAGGCAATGGCCGCCAAATATGAGGAGGAGAACCGTGGTAGCACTGGGAGGTCCCAAGGTAAGAAAGAGGGGAAGAAGAGGTCAGCAGATGACAAGTTCTCTCATTATACTCCTCTGATTGTGAACTATGAGCACATCCTTAATGAGATCAAGACTGATCGGGCTCTGAGGTGGCCAGAAAAATTGAAGGCCCCACCACATAAGAGGAATAAAAACCTCTGGTGTGAGTTCCATCAGGATCACGGACATGTCACAGAAAAATGCTTCGCTCTGAAGGACGAGATCGAGAAGATGCTGAAATCCGGGAAACTGAGAAAGTATGTGGATGGAAAGGCCCCGAAGGGTGGAAGAGAAGACCCTAGGAAGAGAAGAGATGACAGATGCCGCGGCGATGTCCCGACAAGAAGGCATGATGATTCAGAGGGTGATGATGGTGATGACCCGGATCTCCCACCTAAGGATGACAACACCCCAGTGAAGAGGGTAGGAATGATCTCCTTTGGTGTTAGCACCATATGTGGGGGATTCGCGGGAGGTGACTCTGAGGTAGCCGATAGGAAGGCTCATGTAGCGGAGGCTAAGTCAGTGGTCAAGACTGAGGTTGTGAATCTGACCTCTTCTGATGCAGTACAGAAGAGAAAGAAGGTAGACATGGACACCCTAGTGGTGGGATTCTCCAGACTTGACTTCAAGGGCATCTTAGCCCCCCATCTAGTCATAACAACAAGGGTGCATGGGTGCGATGTAGGGAGAATCCTCATAGATGGGGGAAGCTCAGCAGATGTGATGTTTTGGCCTTGTTTTAAAAGCTTGGGTCTTAGCAGGGCAAGGCTGGTGCCCTACCATCACCCATTGATAGGCTTCAGTGGTGAGAAGGTACACCCATTGGGCATGTATTAAATGGATGTACCGATGGGAGATGAGTGGCCTAAGAGGCTGACTAAGAAGATAAACTTTTTTGTGATGGACGAAAATGTCTTCTCGGCCTATAACCTCATCATCGGAAGAGTGGCCCTCAAAGAGTTTGAAGCCGTGTCGTCAACGGTCCACCAGATGCTAAAATTCCTGACTCCTTATGGGGTAGGGGAAGTGCAAGGGGACCAGACCACGGCGCGGGAGTGTTATTTCAACTCGGCCGAAGAGCAAGAGACCCATAAGAGAGCAACCGTCACTTACAGTATTGACACACTTGATCCCAGAGATGAAACAAAATTAAAGAAGGGCGAGGCCGTGGAAGAGGTAGAATCCATCATCCTCAATGAGGACGAGCCGGAAAAAACCGTCCAGTTCGGCAAGGCCCTGGAGCAAGGGATCAAGGAAGAGCTGATAAACTTCCTTAGGAGGAGGCAGAGCGTCTTCGCATGGAGTCATGCAGACATGCCTGGAATCGACCCTGGGATCATGACCCACAAGCTCAACGTGGATGGAGATGCTAGGCCTATTAAACAGAGGCGAAGGATCTACTCTAGAGAGAAGTATGAGGTCATCCGGGAAGAGGTGAAGAAGTTGGAAGAGGCCGAGTTCATAAGAGAGGTTACTTATCCAGAGTGGCTCTCAAATGCAGTCATCGTGCCTAAGGCCAATGGAAAGTGGCGGATGTGTGTAGATTTCACAGAACTAAACAGGTTTTGACCGAAAGACAGCTATCCCTTGCCTAGGATAGACCAGATGGTGGATGCAACAGCAGGGCACGAGCTTATGAGTTTCATGGATGCTTATTCAGGCTATAACGAAATCTTCATGGATACCGAAGACTCTGAGAAGACAGCCTTCATTACTGACAAGGGGACGTACTGTTACAAGGTGATGCCCTTTGGTCTGAAAAATATGGGGGCAACGTATCAACGTCTTGTCAATAAGATATTCGAGGAGCAGATAGGTAAGACCATGGAGGTGTATGTGGACGATATGCTAACGAAGAGCCTGAAAGCATGTACTCACGTAGCGGACCTTGAGAAGACCTTTGATGTCATGGACTCCTATAGAATGAAGCTCAACCCGGCGAAATGTGTCTTTGGGGTAGGAGCCGGGAAGTTCCTGGGGTTCATCGTTAATCAGAGGGGGATTAAAGCAAACCCGGAGAAAATCAAGGCGTTACTCGACATGAAGACTCCTAGGAGTATCAAGGATGTTCAGAGACTCACTGGAAGGGTGGCGGCCCTTAACAGGTTTGTTTCCAGAGCCACAGACAAGTGTCTTCCGTTCTTTAAAGTTTTGAGAAAGGCCTTCCAGTGGGACGAAGAGTGTGAAAAGGCCTTTGATCAACTTAAGTCCTACTTAGGGTCTACCTTGCTGCTGTCCCGGCCCATCGCGAGAGAGAGGTTGTTTGTGTACCTGGCAGTCTCTGAGTCAGCCATTAGCGCGGCCATCATACGAGAAGAGGATGGGGTTCAGAGACCCGTGTACTTCAATAGTAAGGCCCTTCAAGGGTCTGAACAAAACTATCCCCGGATGGAGAAGTTGGCTTATGCACTGATACATGCCTCAAGGAAGATGAAGCCTTACTTTCAAGCTCACTCTATGATAGTCCTCACCGACTCACCACTACGACAGGTTCTGCACAAGCCTGAAAAGTCCGAAAGATTGATGACCTGGGCCATCGAGCTAGGAGAGTATGATCTTACCTACCAGCCCAGGACAGCCATCAAGGGGCAGGCCCTCGCAGACTTTGTCGTAGAGTTCACCTGGGAAGAGGCAGATAGAGGTTTGGAAGAGGCCGAGATAGAGAAAGGCTTGGATGACGGTGAAGAGACAAACCGTAGTGTCTTTCGAAATTCGGAAGAGGTGGCACCTAACGTCTTCCAAGGCCGAGAAGAGGTTATACCAGGAAAATCCCGGAGCAGAGTGGAAGAGAACGAAGAGGATCGGTACCTCTTCAAGAAGGGGGTTATGAGTGAAGGGGTCTTCTCATCCGATGCGTACGTGTGGAGCCTCTTCGTTGATGGCTCTTCTTGTGACCATGGAAGCGGCACGGGGATAGTACTCTCGGCTCCAGATGGCGCCAACATTGAGTACGCCTTGAGATTCAACTTTAAGGCCTCCAACAACGAGTCTGAGTATGAGGCCATGATAGCAGGTCTCTTATTGGCAACAGCTCTTCGAGTAAAGCGGCTCCTACTCCATAGCGACTCGAGGTTGGTTGTCAATCAAGTTCTGGGGGCATACGAGGCCAAGGATGAAAGGATGTCCAAATACCTAAAGAAGGTAAGAGGGTTGCTAAAGTACTTTGAAGAGGTCAAACTGAAGAGAGTGCCTAGACTGAGTAATAATCACGTTGATGCATTGGCAAGGCTGGCCTCAGCAATGAAGACAGACTTGGGAAGAACCATCCCAATCGAAGTCTTAGGAAAGGCAAGTATCGAGGAGGACGAGGTATGTAACCCTTGTCACAATGTAAACCTGGGAGACTCGTGGATTGACCCGATTGTCGGATACCTAAGAGAGGGGGAGCTACCTGAGTCTAAAATGGAAAGAAAAAAGTTGAGATACAGAGGTACAAAGTTCTCATTAGTAGGAGACGCCTTGTATAAAAAGGGGTTTCTCTTACCCCTCCTCAGATGTGTGCATCCTGTGGAGGTACCTCGGATCTTACAGGAGGTTCATGAAGGCTCCTACTCCAGCCACATAGGAGGAAGACCCTTAGCCAAGAGGATTATCACTCAGGGATACTGGTGGCCCACCTTGTCTAGGGACGCTGTCGACTATGTGAAGAGGTGTGACAAATGTCAGAGGTTCGCCACTATCCCTCACCAACCCCATCAGCCTATGACGTCGATCTCTTCTCCATGGCCATTTGCGATATGGGGGATTGACTTGGTAGGACCTTTGCCAAGAGTTGTCAACAACTATAGATTCTTGATAGTTGCCATTG
The DNA here is from genome assembly GCA_949130495.1 of Sambucus nigra. Lineage (NCBI taxonomy): Eukaryota > Viridiplantae > Streptophyta > Magnoliopsida > Dipsacales > Adoxaceae > Sambucus > Sambucus nigra. Next base: position 423,515,409 of record OX422213.1, on the reverse strand, counting down.
ACTACTTTTCAAAATGGGTAGAGGCTGAACCAATGATAATAATTACGGAGCAGAAGACTTTTCAGTTCATCTGGAAGAACATCATATGTAGGTATGGCCTCCCAAACACGCTCATCTCGGATAATGGGACCTAGTTCAAGAACTCCTCCTTGGAGAAGTATTGCCAAAATGTGGGGATTAAGCAGTTCTTCTCATCTCCTGGTCGACCTCAGGCAAATGGCCAGACCGATGTCACAAATAAGACTATCTTGGATGGAATCAAGAAGAGGCTAGAAGACGCAAAGGGGAGATGGATAGAAGAAGTCTACGCTGTGCTATGGGCTTACAGAACTACGGCAAGGACACCCACAGGAGAAACCCCATTCATGCTGGCACATGGCTCCGAGGCAGTCATACCAATGGAGGTAGGACTCCCGACTCATCGAATTCAGACCTACGACCCTGACAGCAATGGGGAGAAGAGAAGGCTAGACCTGGATCTCATTGAAGAGAGAAGAGAAGACGCAGAGGTCAGGAAACCAGCCTATCAGCAGAGGGCAGCAAGATTCTACAATCAAAGGGTGAAGTCAAGACCCATTGCGGTGGGAGACCTAGTGCTTAAGAAGACCCTACAGAAGGCAAACAAGCTACATCCGAACTGGTATGGCCCCTACAAAGTAACGGAAGAGGTTGTGCCTGGCACATATAGGCTAGAGAACTTAGAGGGAGAACCTTTCACCAACCCGTGGAATGTTGACCACCTGAAGAGATATTTTATATGATGTTGCATAGGATTTGTAATTTGTAAATGTATCATCTTATCGAGAAGAGGTTGTTAATAAAGATCAGTTTCCGTGGCAAATTCTTGTTTCATTCTTAGAGCAAAGATATTATAGGGAAATAACATCATTAATTTGGTGATATTCATTTATGAGGCTAACCTCTTAGGTGACTACCTCAGACCCTCATAACATCACTCGGTGGTGACGAGGTCTGAGCTCAGACACCTGGGTTAGATGACCTCAGACCCTTAACATCATTAATTTGGTGATATTCATTTATGAGGCTAACCTCTTAGGTGACGACCTCAGACCCTCATAACATCACTCGGTGGTGACGAGGTCTGAGCTCAGACATCTGGGTTAGATGACCTCAGACTCTTAACATCATTAATTTGGTGATACTTATTATGAGGCTAACCTCTTAGGTGATGACCTCAGACCCTCATAACATCACTCGGTGGTGACGAGGTCTGAGCTCAGACACCTGGGTTAGATGACCTCAGACCCTTAACATCATTAATTTGGTGATATTCCTTATGAGGCTAACCTCTTAGATGATGACCTCAGACCCTCATAACATCACTCGATGGTGATGAGGTCTGAGCTCAGACACCTGGGTTAGATTACCTCAGACCCTTAAGTAGTGGTCATGACAACATCGTATTAAGTAATGACTTCAAAGATTGCATAGCATTCAAATACATTCAGAGATCAAGATGAAGGAAGACATTGGCATTCAATAAAAGGAAGAAATTACAACATTTAGGTGTCTGATAAATTACAAGTCCAGAGTTACAAATCAAAAAATACAAAACACAAGGCCAAGTTAAGCATCTGAGGGAGGAACATTCAATGTCTCGTCTGGGTTGGCCTGTTCAGCATTGGTCACCTCAGCCGCTTCATCGACAGGATCAGTCCCTTCCAGAGTAACAGTCTGACCAGGGGCAGCAGCCTCGTCCTCTATCTCTTGCAAGGCCTGGGCAAACTGAGGGTCTGTGAGGTCGAGGCCCACAAAGTCGGAGGACTTTATAGTGCCAACCTCGGTTTCCCTGACCTCGGCCCATTTGGTGGTGGCCTTGATACCTCTTTCGAGGTATTCCAGACCAAAACCTATGAACTCCCCAGAGACCTTGTAATCAGTAATTATTTTCTCTGAGGCATCTGCAAGAGAGGCCTTCACAACAGCATTGACCTTCCTCTGCAGAGCATCGTCCTTGTCCTACAGGGCCTTGGCATGGCTTTGGACGAGTGCAGAGATATTTTTTTCTAGACCCTGGGCCTTATTTTCAGAGTTCTGGGCCTTGGTCTCGGCATTCAGCAACTCTGACCTCAGACGGTCAACCTCGGCCTTCAGGGTGCTCTCAACCTTCTCAGCCTCTTGCCCCTTCTAAATCAGAAGCAATTTCCTCAGGGCCCAGTTAGATAGCTGGTACATGGCGGTCACACCCTGCACAGACAATAAAGAGGTTAGAGGGAAGTAAATTCAGACGTTGCACTTGCAAAATTATTGGCAAAAGGAGCAAGCCATACCTGGACGGCTCTGTGGAGGCCGAACTCAACCATTATATGAGTGTCCATGGCCCTGTAAAAATGCTTGTCGGCATTAGTCATCACGTTGGCAAGGGCATCCATGGCCTGCCTGCTGTTGCCGACCACGCTTTCGGTAAGCTTTAGCTGGTCCAGACGAGCTGATAATGTGTCGGCTGTGATAGGGATCGCAACATCTGAAGTCTTCTTTTGCCTAGAGGTCGGCCTCTGATCCTCAGAGGCATGGACCTCAGGGGCCCTCTTCTTGGATTTGGATGTTGAGGGAGCAGGTGGAGGAGCGCTCAAACCAGTCTTCTTGACGAGCCTAGCCAAACTTGGAGCTGCCATCTCCCACAACTAGTCCGAAACGCCTGGTGGTCTCTCTGCAAAAGTGAAAAGATAAGAGTTAGGAATCAAATATGAATGATCAGAGGTTAGACTTGAACTAAAAAGAAAAATCCTTACCAAAGTCAACTAGGGGACTTCCACCTAAGTTCGTCCCCGAGAGATACTGAGGGGTCAGCAGATGCTCGAACTTGATAAACAGCCCATGTGCCCCTTGGTCTTACAGGGCCTTCACCTTTTTGCTATTTTGAACACTTAGTCCAGGATCGGCCCTTACAGACATGGTGACTTTACCCCATTTGAGGGGTATTCTCGGCTCAAAAATGGAAGAGGGAATAGATGGGCCAAATTCCCACGGCCCTGAGGCAAAAAAGTACCGAGGTTTCCAATTATGATTCGAGGTCTGAGTGACCAAGAGCATCTTTTTCTCAGGCCTCCGAGCCACGAAGTGATAGTAGCTCGGATAATTCTTGGCCGAGGTGGGAACGTAACACCCAGCAAAGACCTGAACTGGGAGGTCAGAGTGGTGGACTGTCCTCCACAAGATGATGGCCCCTATAATAACTCTCCAAGCATTGGGAGAGAGCTGCGAGGGGGCCAAATTGATGAAGGAAAGAATGGACCTTATGACAGGGTGAAAGGGAAGACGAAAACCTAGTTTGAACATCTGCTCGTACAGGCAGACTTCTCCATCTTGACCATGGTAGGCCCTCTCTTCCCTCAGAGGTCTCCTTAATTGGACTGAGGGACTGATGGAGTATAGGTATCTGAAGTGCAATAGATCCACCTCAGTGACTGTGCTCTCGTACTCGGCCGCCTCAGATACGTCAACATCACTGTCGGCATACTCATCATCGTCAGGCTCAACGTTGGCTGGAGCAGACGTAGACGGGTTACCAGGGAACCTCTGAGCAAACTCGGCCCCGGTAACGGCCGACAGGGGGATAGCATCTAGAATGGGTGGCACAGCCACACTTGGCTCAACAAGTTCAACCTCGGAAGATGAACCTGAGGTACTTGTGCCGTTTTGAGAAGAGGCGCGGCTAGAGACCTCGGCCTGGTCAGGGTCCTGACCAGTCTGAGGAGTAAAATCCATGGCCTCTTAGAAAGAGTCCACAGACATTGGGTCGGAGCTGGAAGACTCAGACTCAGACATCGGCAAGTTATTGGCAGAGACGTGCGTCTGATAGATTTCTCAGGTGGACGAGGGTATACCACCTTGAGAGGTGGAGGAAAGAGGGGTCTGACAGGGAATTCCTGTGACCTACGAGCTTCTTCCTGAGCTCTCTCTATTTGCCTAATTTTCTCTAAGGTCTTTTCTCTAAGAGAAGGGAAGTCCTCAAGAAGTTAGTACAGGGGTCTGAGCATCAGGGGACGACCCAAAACTTTGATCGACCCTAAACTTGAGGAAAAATCCTAAAACTACAAACAAGTTTGGCTTGAAATTAAAGGAGCCCAAAGATCAAACTGAGTTTTTTTTTTGGAAAACCTAGTTCACCGGAAAACTCTAAACCTTGCCGGAAAACTCAAAACCTCGCCGGAAAATTCAAATCAAATGCCAAAAATGAAGGAAATGGAGAGGGAGAGGTACCTGAAGATGAGTTGATGGATGGAAAAGAAGAAATCTCGCAAGAAACTAGGCGAATCCTCTGCAGAAAGAGCGGTGGAACGAAGGAGCCTCGGAGAGAAAATTTGCAGAAACAGTGCGCGCGAAAGAGAGAAATGAGGAAGAAGAAAGAGAAAGAAAGGGTTTAACCCTTAAATACTTATGCACGCTTCCCAAGGCCCATCATTGCCTTGGGAAACCCAAGGGACAACTGACAGCGCACGCAAGCCAAGTGGGCACGCCTTAGCCTGGGACAGGTGTCACGCAGGTGTTAGCCTTGGGATGAACAGGCCTCGGAGGTGAGAATCCCCTAGCCACCTGCTCTCGCAAATGACTAAGGGCTGGGGGGTGATTGATATGCCCAAGTATAACCTCGGCTCAGGGATACCTACCTCGGCCGAGATAATGGCCGAGATAATGGCCGAGACATTGATCGACCCAATAAGGGGTAAGGGCCCACGATATCATCCCTCGGACAGGACTACTTCGGCCCAGGCCGACACTACTACTTACACCTCCCCAAGGACACTACGCACATCGCAGACATCAACAGCATCCTAAAGTACCCAGGAATAGCAACCTCGGCCATTAGTAGGCCGAGAGGACAAGAAGCCACTTCATCTTCAACGCGGATCCTACCTCGGCTTAGGCCGAGGCTACCAGAGGTATTAATAATCACCAGCATGCTGCATGTCCAACCTCGGCTCGGGTCGGCCCCAGCATGATGTCTCGGCTGGGATCAGGCCTTATGAAACTTCCCAGATTGAGCGGATACCAAGCCTTTACAGCTCGGCCTCTACCAGACCGAGGTCATTCACCAACATGACTGCCGAGCATCTGTTAACATTTGGATAAAGACACCTGGGCACAAATCAGTTGTAACAAAATTATTCTCCACACGGGGGAGAATATTTCATCATCATTGCTTACATGTGACTAGGACATGTGGCATTCCCACATTGGTGAGGATATCACACACATGCTCACTGCATGCATGGGGGGTACATTACACCCCCTAGGCACTATATATAGGGGTCATCCCCTACCTTGCAAAAAGATCTCATTCATGCAACCCTAGCATAAACCCTGTCAAAATATATTATAGAGAGAGAGAGAGCTTGAGGGAATTGTACCCATGGCCATTAGTGCCTTTGTTCAGTGATATTACTCACACACTCACAGTGGACGTAGGCCAGATTGGCTGAACCACTCATATTTCGGTGTTGATTCTTCATATCCTCACCTCCTTCTCTTATCTCTTTATACAGTTGTGCCGCCATTGTTACTAATATACTGAGCTTGCAAACACCTCACCTGGTGGTGCTGATTCATAGCATCATCAATTGTCATCAGTCAAATATTTTGAAGGTCCACTCAGCACCAGGCCATCCTCAAAGCAATAGTCAAACTGAAGTGACAAACAGGACACTGCTGAACGGTTTGAAGAAAAGATTGGATTATGCGAAAGAAAACTGGATCAACGAGCTACAATCAGTACTTTGGGCTTACCGAACTACTCCCCGAGTAGCAACTGGAGAATCACCATACATGCTGGCGTTCGGAAGTGAAGCTATCATACCTGCCGAGTTGGGCCTCCCAACACACAGGGTACTGAATTTCAATTCCCCTGTCAGCGACTTAATGAGAAGACTGGATTTAAACATGCTCGAGGAAGTTAGAGAAGAAGCAGCCATTAGAAATGCTGCTTACCAGCAGTGAACAACTCTGTTCTACAAGAAGAGGGTGAAGAAATGCGACCTGAAAGAAGGAGACTATGTGCTGAAGAAAGTAATTCAAAAGCATAACAAACTGGAAGCAAACTAGCATGGACCATACCGAGTTACAGAAGTTGTTCGACCAGGAACTTATCGAATAGCAACTTTAGAAGGCGAGGAGTTTAGAAATGCCTGGAATGCAGAGCACCTGCGCAAGTATTATCAGTGATGTATATGTAACACAGTTTCCATCAGTATGAATAAAATGAAAATATTCTGCAAGTCTCTCTGTTTATTAAAAAAATTTCGAGGAATACTAGTGCTATGCACTACTCGGCAAAGCTCGGCAGACTACTCAGAGAAAATATTCCAAACTGTACCAACTTAGTTGGTCGACGAGGAGAAAATATTCCAAACTGTACCAACATAGTTGGTCGACGAGGAGAAATATTCCTAAAAATGCCAACCTGTTTGGCTAGGAAACGAAATATTCCAAACTGTACCAAGTATGGTTGGTCGGGGATAAAAACCCACTAATTGTAGTTGGTCGACGAGGAGAAAATATATGGTTGGTCGAGGATAAAAATCCACTAACTGTAGTTGGTCGACGAGGAGAAAATATTCCAAACTGTACCAAGTATGGTTGGTCGAGGATAAAAATCCACTAACTGTAGTCGGTCGACGAGGAGAATCTATCGACCTTGATTGGTCGGACACATTTTATGAAAAAGACAAAAATTTACCAAGTATGGTTAGTCGGGGATAAACTCTCACTAACTATAATTGGTCGACGAGCACAATTTAACAACCTTGGTTGGTTGGAAAAATTTTAAACATTTTTATACTCATTTATTAGGTGATCGAGCAACATTACTGATACTTGTAACTTTTTATTACTAAGTTGGTCGATGAACAACACAATATTATTATCTTTTTAACAGATATGCATAAATGTAAAGTGTTAATATTTACAAGACAATAGCAATTAAGATTTGAAAACAAAAATGAAAGTTTTTCATTAAATTCGAAATAAATTACATTGATGATAAAAGGAAAGTTATATTGATATGTATACTAACTGTTACATTAAAAACTCATATTCTATTGGTCTTTTCCCCTCAGTTTTCGATACAGGTTCCTCGCCAGCAGGCGGATCATTTAAAGACTGAGGAGAATCGATGAAGTTCAAATCCGTCAGCATCCTGACGTTCATCACAGAAGGTCGATCTAGAAGATGCTCGGGACGAGATACCTCAAATTGAGAGTGTAAATTGTAGTCACCGAGGTATTTCGCAATTAAGCTCCGAGGAATGGCACGAGCTGGGATCCATTCCATGTCCAGATTGTATGGTGGCACAGGCAAGTCGAGCAACCCGGGATCATAATAGTCCCACAGATAGTGTCCTTGTTCGAGCTTCAGCACGCCTAAGGCATTCAGCCAGCCTTGTTTGTAGCCCTCATTATTGGCATTCTGGATAAGATCATCCAAATGGAATAGTGCTTCGTTGTATCCAGCCATCCAGAACTCCCTGGGCTGTTTGTGGAATTGATATGTTAGCCTTTCAAGCTTCTCGTGGAGACTATGGACAAAAAGCTCATTATTCTCCAACACTGATTTCTTTGCAGAGAGCTGTTTTTCCAGTTCTCTAATTTTCTTTGACACATCAGATAAAGCCTGGTTCTTCGCCTTTAGTTGGAAGGCCTGGTTCTCTAAGGCAGATGCTGTCCTCTGTTCCTCGACAAGAACCCGAACTGCTCTTCCTCGACCCCGAGGAGCTCTTGCTCGTCCCGAGGAGATGTGGAAGTGCCCGACCTCCTCAAGGTGTCCAACTCTTCCCTTAATTTGGCATTCTCAACCTCTAAAAATGAAAATCCCTCATCAGTCACTGGGATTAGGGCTGTAGAAGAAGAAGCTGCAGACTTCAACTGCGCTAGCTCCTTCTGCAAATTGTTATTATCTTGCTCCAGCAGCTCGGCAATCTGTCTGGACTGTTCAACCTCACCCTTCAGAGTTCTTTCCCTCAGATCATACCCAGCAAAAAGCTTCTCGTAGCCCTTGTCAGCAACGATCAGCTTATACTTCTTCTCGTACCCCTCATGCAGTAAGGCGGTTGATTCCTTATACTGATTCTGAAGGTCTTCAAGGGTACACTGGAGATCCTCGATCATTTCATAGTAAGCCACATTATTGGCTACAGCTCGGTCAAGTAAACACTTCAGATACTGATATGCTTCGACTGCCTGTTCTGAAGCATCATGACCAAGGATGTCGGCAACTTCTAATGCACTCAGGTCTGTGTGACCAGCCTTATAATATTCATTACATTGCTGCATCAGCTTTGTTTCATTGGTAGATAGCAGATCCATCCTGGCCAGAAACAAGCAGAGAAAGAAAAGACAATCATCAAAAAGAAGATCAAGACAGAGTACAAATAGAAAAGAGACAACCGTATGGAAGAAAACTCAAGTTTTATTAGATTATAGTGCAGAGTTATAAAGATCTTGGTTACATTTGACAAAAAAGAAAAATAGAAAGAGAAAACTGAACAACACTAAACCTTTTCCTTATCTCCCAAAACCTTCTCGGGAGGTTGGGAAGAGGAGGCAGGTTGCTCGGAGGGAACTGTGACTTGTTCAGAGAGCACCAGCTGTTGCTCGGAAGAAGAAACTCCTTGCTCGGCAGCATGCTGACTGGTTAGGCCATGTTCTGCCACTACCATTAAAGACTCCTCAAAGGTAGCTTCGTCCTCTTCTAATTCTTCTGGAGTAGGGGGGACCAGGGATGTGTCTCTGGAAGAGCTCGGATGACTCGTCGACCTTCAATTCCTGAAGGGCAGCAACCCATCCGTCCCTGAAATACTTTACACTGCCATAATCCACTTGAGAGACCATGGCAGCACATCCCTTATCCCAACTTTTGTCCCAGCCAGAGCTGAAGGACTTCTTCACGGCAGCTTTCCTTTTGGCATTCTCCAAGGCAAGCTTCTCGGACATCAAAACATCAGCAGCCTTCAGTTTTTGTTCAGCTTCCTCCTTCTGGCGAGTTATTTCCTGGAGTTGGACCAACCTCTCCTCAGCAGCCTTGAGTTTATTTTCAAATTCCCCAGCAGTCTTGAGCTTCACATCGAGCTCTTTTTTAGCCTTCTCCAAGGTATTCACTTTCCTCTCCAAATCTCTGTAGGCCTAAGCAACCCGAGTTTTCTCCTGCTCGGAGGAAGCAAGTTTCTTCTCCCAGACTACCTTATCAGTATCGTACCTCTGGCGAGATTCCTCCAAGGACTTGGTAGCTTCTTCCAGAGCTCCCTTCACACTGGACGAGGAGCAAGAAGCTTTGATTGCTTCATCCTTCTTAAGGATTATGTTGAAGCAGCTCGTTAACTGTAAACAGAAAAAGAAGGCAAAATCAGAAACAAATATGAGAAATAACAAAGGAAAATATGAAAAGTTCAAAGTAAAGGTACTTACAGAAGCAAGATGACGAGTAGCCAAAGAAGTAACCATATCCCAAGTAAGGTTATCTTCATTACCTTGCACCTCGGGAATGGTCAAAGACTTTACCGAGCTCATGTCAGAGCTCGGGGGAACAGATGTGGGAACCCTAGTCCCAGCAGCAGGGGGATGAATGGTGGTGTCAGCCAAATTGACCGGGGAGCTTTTCTTCATCCTCCTCGGGGAAACAATTACAGATTCAACCAAGGATGAATCCTTGGTCGGTGATATCACAATCACCTTTCCAGGAGCAGCAGAGCTGCTCGGAGCCACTGCGGGCTTGTCAGCAACCTTCTCGGAGACTTTAGCAGGAGCAGCTGGAGGAACTACACCAGTCTTCTTTGTCCCCTCCTTTGGGACATCAATCTTAATCCTTTTTACCTCCCCAGAACCGGAGGCAGTTTTCTCAAACAGATCAGGAGTCCTTCTCTTCTTCATCCTTTCGCTCAACGGAACGTGAGATTCTGGCGAAGAACTTGCAGAGGGTGGTACTAGCTCTGCTTCACTGATCATTGGACGAGCAGTGAAAGAAGTTGTATAGCTCTTGTATTGGAGCAGATAGGAGGCTGATCGAATGTGCTCGTCAGCAACCCTTTGATGTAGACCCCAGATAAGTCCCAAATGCCTTAGATTGACATCTGTTTCTTTTGGGCACTTTCTCTTGCTATCAACTGCAAATAAACAGACATTGTTATCAGTAACACATTTTATCAAACACAAAACAAACATGATTTCAAGATAAATAAAATAAATAAAAATAACCTATCCTATTGCCATAAGTAGGGCATCTGGGACCCTGGTAAACCTTAAAGGAGGGTGTTGCCAGTTTTTTACAACAACCCCATGTTCAAAATAATCCGTGTTGGCATCAGGGAGATTGACTACTAAAGCTCTATTTATAAACCTAGTTTTTAAATAATAAATATTATCATTAACTGTCCATCTATAGCATTACATGATTTCTGGAATTCCTATACGAGTTCCATGCACTTGATTTAATTTATACACCCCATTAACTATTCTCCATGTGTTGGGGGCTATTCGTGCAGGAACAACATCAAAGTACTGACAAAATTCCAGACACAGAGGATTTGGTGGAAAAGAAAATCCACACTCAGTAAAAAAGAGACTGGGGAACCAATGTCCCTCAGCCAAATTGAAACAATTAGAAGGCTCGGAAAGCTCTTCCAAGACAACCCAAGAGGGAATGGAAAAATCAGATCGAAATTTGTCAAGAGACTCAACTGGGTAAACCATGATGATGAATTAAAAGAAATGAAGAAGAAGAAAGAGGATCTTACAGAAAAAAGACTGAAGCTGTTGACAATGAACGACGGAAGAGATCAATGCACAAGAGAGTAGAAGACAATGAAAAACTCGAAGATGAAAATTTGAAAGATAGAAGACGATGGGAGTCTCTGTGAAGTTTAAATACCTTGCCTTGGGAACTGGTGAAATAATGATTACAAAAAGGATGATTATGTTACCGGCGGCTAAAAAGCATTAAATATTGACGCGGGAATCGAAGCGAACAACAGCGGCTAAAAAGGCAAAAAGTGATGCGGGAACCTAAGCGAGCAGAAAAGTCCAAAAAAGCATGATTCTATGAATTGGGAAGGAGAAATAAATACAAGGGAGATGATCCTAAAAATTAGGAAGAACTATTTAAAGCTACCGTATTCCGAGAAAAAATGTTCCATACTCCTCAAATTTCGAAATATGAAACATTGGGGGCTTCTGTTGATACCAAATTTAATCTGCTGACTTGGATCAATCAAACAAAGACACGTGGCTATCTACATGGCAACAACAAGCACTTCTGAGATAATCACACGCTCCGAGGAACCATGTAACTCCAAGGAATTCATACACTCCGAAGAACAGACCTTGCTAAGGAACTTATATGCTCCGAGGAGCAGACCTCTCCGAGGAACTCTTGAATACCAGAAAGCTTAGGCGGTCCGAGCTACTCAGGCGGTCCGAGCTGCATCTCGAACAGAGCATTAATAGCTGAATAACCAACAGTTCAACTGGTTCATTAAATGCTTATCATTTAGACGCACACGCTTAAAGGGCATTAAATGTGTCACCCTTTCATATGTATATCATTTAATGTATCACCCTTTCAGATGATAGCCTCAAGGCTATAAATACGTTGTACAATCCCCATTGTAAAGGGGGCTGGTTCTGAATCCAAAGTTGGGGATCCAGAACTCAATTTCTTGTAATCGGGAATTCCCAAACACTCAGCAATAAAACAACAGTGGACGTAGGCCATTCATATAAGGCTGAACCACTTTAAAAATCTTTTGTCTCATTTATTTTTCTGTGATTGAATTATTAGAGTGATCTAATTTTTTACATCAACAATACTAAAAGACATAAGAGCATGAATTCTAATAGACATAATTCTAAAATACATAATTTCAAGCAAGTGGCCAAGCCCCGAAATTCTAAAAGACATAATTTAGGATACTGCCTTAATAATTATGAAAAACAAAAAATTAATCAATACTGTTTCAACGAATTATGAAGAAACAGAAAACATAAACTGTTTTAATAATTATGAAAATAAGTGTTATAGTTTCAAAGAATTAGGAAGAAACTTAATACATAACTGTTATAGTTTTCATGAAAACAAGAAAAAAAATACAGTTTAAGAAGAAACTGTTATTATACAGCAATAAGCAACATCATCATTATCTATTTTAATGGAAAATCATATGTTCTTAACATCAACTCTGATACTACATGTAAGTTATATTTTCTACATGATTCCTAAGATCTTTGAACAACATGATAATCGCATCAATAGACATGTGAAAAGAGTAATTTTACTTACCTCCTTTCGACGGCATGAATTCAGTCCAGCTATTGGACGTCGCCGTCGAGTGTCGCCGGTGTGATCGCCTTAGCAATCCTTTAAGCGAGAATTTGGCTTCTCTCTCCTTACCCATAAACCTTTAGGTATGTGTTTTTCGTGGATACACTTTTATGGAAGAAATATGTGACACCACGCCCAATTTAATATCGGATGATCAGTCCTTTATAAAATTTAAAACAGAATGTTCGGTTGGTTCATTCTTATCATCATTATCGAAAACATAATAACTTATTTAATCACCTAATATAATCAAGCTAAGTGTCAAAACATTTCTTATTAATTAAAACCATTTAATTACCAAACCAAGAAATTTAATATAAACCATCCACGCATAATTAATTGATATAAATACTGAATCAGAATCACATGGTGAAATAGATATGACTGGATAAAACATTCCAGTTCAGAACTCTAAACCAAAACAATAGTAACCACCAATCCAAATGAAACTGAACGGGAAATAAACTGAACATAATCTCTGAAAGCTATCCAAGGAATGGGCGACACATGCCCTAAAGAGAATGTCTATAGAGAATGGAAATGAAATAATCGAGGCGTCTAATATAAAGTCCTATAGCTTCCACAATAGCTGCAGCAAGCCAAGCAATCCGAGTCTCTAAGCCTGATGTCCCTATGACTGAGCACCTGATATAATACATACATATAGCAAGAGAGATAAGAGATGCAAGAAACGGGTCAGAGCCCGATGTATACAAATATTTGTTTAAGCAAGTATTTAAACTTTGCAGTTAAGCAAGTATCAAGTGCATGTTAGCTCGAACTCTCACATGAGATTCTCACCTCTCTTCTATTGTGCATGCCTAACGAGTATCTAATTTTCTCCTTAGCTATACCACCCCATATAACTAGTCTGAATATATCCTAATAGTATTTATCCTCACTATTAGTAAACCCGTATCGCCCATACAAAACGTTATCTCATTAGCCTATGTCCAATAGCTAATTAATATGTTTTCCCGTTTCCATAATAAATCGATTATACTCTTAAGATTATCTTAACAAACTTTCATGCCCATCTCTACAAGCTATACACAGTAGGTTGATTCACAAACTCACGTACATATATATATATATATATTCACATATGCCCTATATATATATATATTATAATACTGCACCCCCGGGCTATGACCCATTAGCGCACGTAACCAAAATGCTGTACCCCCGGGTTATCACCCATTAGTACTCTTATTTAAATCATCTTGACCCCCGGGTTATCACCCATTAGTACACTTAATAATAAGATTCTTACACCCCCCGGGTTATCACCCATTAGTGCCTTATATAATAATAATACGTAATAGGAATACACACATCCTATTATAATTTATAGGTATATCCCTCACCTACATATATACTTCTCTTACGTATTTTGATTTCAACATTTCATAATATAATTATTGAGATTATTATCCCTCTCGTAATCTCTATGGTACATTCTCTCCGTTCTGAATTCATTAAAGTATTTAGTCGCTCATACTTTATTCCGAAATTCTGCCTTACTTAAGTTTATTATTAGGAAATTTATCTCTCTTCCATAAACCACTAAACTCAAAACTGGATTCTAAGAAATTCCCAAAATTTTACTCTATCGCTCAAACCAGATGGCATGTGGTTTGAATGATTGCCACATGTCACTCAAACGACTTCGCGCGAGATGCAATCTCGCTCGAACGACTTCGAGCGACTTCGCGTGAGATTGCGTTGTTCGTCTCCTGCCCAGATTTTCAGCGTTTTCCACCATTTTTAAACCTAAAACTTCAAATTCAACATCCCAAACTCCAAACAAATAGTTCTAATTCGACCCCATCAATAATATATGAATTCTAACATCCGAGAATCATCAATCCATTATGAATCATCCATAAAACATGAAATCCCCAATTTAATTTATCAAAACCCTAGTTCTTCCAATTCATATTCAAGAACCCATAATTTCCAGATTTGTTCAACACATAAGTTACTCAAAATGTGATTTCTAATCTACATACATGAAAGGTTTCAATTTAACAAATTTCAAAATCAATTTACATACCCAAAATTCTCAATTTCATCATTTTTATGAACCAAACATATTTCTAACAGTCCTATACTAACATGAGTATGATAAATACCGAAATACAGCAAGTTATAAACACTTGCCTTGAATTAGTCGTCTGATTTCTTGACTTTGTTGGTATGGGTGTATCCCCCTTGTCCCGATCTACACGGTGGTGGTGTTGGTTGTGCAAAGTGGTGTCAATTTGGTCATCTTCTCTTGGCAATAGCTCTCCCTCACACTTCCTATGGATGTTCTTACTTCCCGTAGGTTTCTAACCCTAATGTACTTTCTTTGGCTCATAATTTAACTCTTAATTTTCGTCCATTAATTAAGCCTAAAAATCCAATTTACCATAATGCCCTCTCGGGGTGCCGGCTAGGCCTAAAATTTCCTTGGGACCCAAACTAAACACCCAGGTATACTATTTTAACTATCTCGATCCTTCCGGACTCAACGGTACACTCGAAATGACCGTACAAGTTACTAAAAATAATTGATATATTTATTCCACTAAATTAGTCCTGACACGACTCACACGCGCGTCTGACTTACTTCACTAAATTATCGTTTTATTCTCTCTCTCGACAGTTTATCAATGTGTATAGTTCCATATTACATATCGCACAGTAATATTAAATTAATAAGTATTAACCCTTGGCACGCTAGTTAATATTTGTTTTTATTAGATCCGGATTAATTAATAATTTAATTCTCACATTTAAATTCAATTAATCCCTCTGTAATAATTAATCCCATAATTATTTAAATCATAAAAAATATGGGGTATTACAAACTTCCCTCCTAATAAAGGAATTTCGTCCTGAAATTCGGGAAAAAAATAAGGCATACCTGGTATGAATAAATTTGGATATTTCTCACGCATATCCGCCTCACGCTCCCAAGTAGGCTCCTCCACATTGTGATGCTGCCACTGCACCCGAACAAGTGGAACTACCTTTGACCTCAGCCTCCTCTCACTATAATCTAGGATAGCCACCGGTCTCTCCTCATATGAACTATCTGGCTGTAACTCAATCTCTTCAATCGTAATATGAGTGTGTGCCAACTCATCCCGAAGGTATTGCCTTAGTGACGAAATGTGAAACACATCATGGATATGATGCAAGTGCTCCAGTAACCCAAGTTTGTAAGCTACTGGTCCGACCCTCTCTATAATAGGTAATGGTCCTACATATCTCGAAGCCAACTTCCCTTTCTTCCCAAATCTCATTACTCCCTTCATCGGAGATACTCTCAATAAAACTTGGTCCCCCACTGCGAACTCTCGAAAGAACCTTTTAGCATCGGCGTAGCTTTTCTGTCCGTCATGGGCTACCCGTATGCGATCCCGAATCATTTTGATCCTGCTCGACGTATCCTGAATTACCTCTGGCCCGAGTAGCTTATTGTCTCCCACCTCTAGCCAACAAGCTGGGGAACGACAAGGACGACCATACAATGCCTCGAATGGGGCCGTGCCAATAGTAAACTGATAGGAGTTGATATAAGCAAACTCCACCAGTGGAAGATACTGCTCCCAACCTCCCCCGAAATCAAGGATACACATGCGCAACATGTCCTCGAGCATCTGATTAGTGCCCATCGGTCTGCGGGTGATATGTTGTACTCAACCGCAACTCGGTACCCATAGCCTCCTGGAAGCTCTCCCAAAAATGAGATACAAAAGTCTTGTCTCTATTCGACACGATGTTAAGAGGCACACCATGCAATCTCACTATCTCTCTAATAAATAGTTGGGCATACTGTCCCGCTGTGTAGTCGGTCCTGACGGGCAAAAAGTGGGCTACTTTCGTCAATCGATCACAAATAACACATATAGAATCGTGCCCCCTCTGCGAAATGGGCAACCCGGTGATAAAATCCATGGAAATGCCTTCCCATTTCCATATAGGAATCTCCAATGGCTGAAGTAAACCTGGTGGTCTCTAGTGGTCCACTTTCACTAACTAACAAGTGGTACACCTGGATACAAACTCTGTAATATCCTTTTTCATCCCACTCCACCAATACTGCTGCCTCATATCCTGGTACATTTTGTCCCCACCGAGATGTACCGTAAATCGGGACCTATGTGACTCCGTCATTACTTCATGTCGAAGGTCCCCCCTCTGGAACAACGAGTCTCCCATTGAAGCACAAACTACCCTCGAAACTTACTGAATAAGACTCGACTCCCCCGACTAAAAGCTGCCTAATCCGATCTTAACAGAACGAATTCTCTACCTGAGCCTGTACTACTCGCGTAATAATCTGAGGCGTAACTGTCATCGCAGATATAAATGATCGGGCCACGGCATCCTGATGTCCCAATTCCTTCCATTTTGCTTTCCACACCTCGACTGTGTCATCTACCTACCTACGGCTCAATGCATCAGCAACTACATTAGCCTTCCCCGGGTGATAATGTATTTCAAACTGATAATCTTTTACAAACTCCAGCCACCTACGTTGATGCATATTCAATTCTTTCTGCGTGAACAAGTACTGCAGTGACTTGTGGTCTGTAAATAAGAGAAACTGTTCCCCCAATAAGTAATGCCTCCAAATTCGAAGTGCAAACACGACTGCTGCCAGCTCTAAGTCGTGGGTGGGATAATTATTCTCGTGAGGCTTAAGCTTTCGGGAAGCAAAAGCTATGGCATGCTCCTCTTGCTGAAGTACTCCCCCAAGCCCCTGTAGGGATGCGTCAGTAAAAATTAGGTATTCCACTCCCGCCCTGGGAAGTGCTAGTACAGGTGTTGAAGTTAACTTGTCCTTCAGCTCATCAAATGCCAACTGACATGCATCATCCCAAATAAACGACACGCCCTTACGAGTCAGATTTGTCACAGGACCCGCAATCTTCGAAAATCCCCGAATAAACCGTCTGTAGTATCCGACTAATCCCAGAAAACTCCGCACCTCCATCGGCGTCATGGGTTGTCCCCACTCCCTCACCGCTGACACCTTACTAGGGTCACCAGATATCCCTTTCTCTGATACAATGTGTCCCAAAAATTATACCTCCCACTGCCAAAATTCACACTTTTCATACTTGGCGTACAACTCATGCTCTCGTAAGGTCTGCAGAACCATACGTAAGTGATCGACATACTCTTCCTCAGTGCGGGAATAATTCAGGTTATCATCTATGAAGATAATGACAAACTGATCTAGGAACTCTCTGAATACTCTGTTCATCAAGTCCATAAACAATGCTGGGGCGTTGGTTAGCCCAAATCGCATAACCCTGAATTCATACGATCCATACCTCTTCAGAAAGTAGTAGTCTTGGCCATATCCTGCTCCCTGATGCGTAGTTGATGGTACCCGGATCTCAAGTCTATCTTCGAGAAGTGGGCCGCTCCTCTCAGCTGATCAAACAAGTCATCGATGCGAGGCAACATATACTTATTTCGTATCGTGACTTTGTTAAGCTCCCGATAATCAATACAAAGTCGTAGGGACCCATCCGTTTTCTTTACAAACAGAACTGGGGCACCCCAAGGCGAGGTACTCCTACGGATGAATCCATGTCCCAACAACTGTTATATCTGATCTCGTAACTTCCTCATCTCTACCGGAGCCATACGGTAAGGCGCACGTGCTATTGGCCGAGTGCCTGGTGCTAAGTCTATCACAAACTCGATCTCCCTACTCGGAGGCAACCCTGGTGTATCCTGAAATACATCAGCAAACTCGCAGACGATCGAAATTGAATCGAGTGGAACCACTACTGCAGAGGTCTCATCCTCTATATAAAACAAGTGGGTGGACGACCCTCCCTCAGAATGAGACATCACCACCAAGAACATCTCTTGGCCCGGAATGGCGAACACAATACTCCTACTGAAGCAATCAATCATGGCTCTATACTCGATTAGCCAATCCATGCCAATAATGGCATCGTACTCGGACATATCTAACACTAGCATATCAGCCGGTAAAATCAAACTGCCAATCTCTATGCCTACTCCCCGGCATATGAAGAAAATCATCGACCCATTACCTAGCGGTGAGTCTACATAAGTCACTGTACTCTCTATCGTGCTTAACAACCTAGTGACCCGTGCAAAGCTAGTGGCTATAAAAGAGTGTGATGCCCCCGTATCAAATAAGATACAACCCAAAGTACCATGGATAGAAAGCTTACCCTCTACTGCGGGTGGTGCCTGCGGAATTGCGGCCTGGTGGACGTTATAGACACGTCCATACTACAACTGCCCCCTGCTGCATCGAAACTGCGGGCAAAGCTGGAATTGGAGCTGGCGCTGGTAGGGCGGCGGGAAAAATAGGTCTCTGGGGCTCCTAGTGAGCACCCTGCTGCCGGGGAACTCTATCCTTATCGGGGCACTCCTGTTTCTTATGGCCAGTCTTGCCACAAGTATAACATTTCCCAATGAAGTTTCCTCCTCTCTGCCCCTGGTAGCCTTGGTCCGGTTGGCCGTTACCACATCTACCTTGGCCCTGCTGTCCTCCCTACTATTGGCCCTGCTGCTGACCCTGTGGCTGGTTCTAGTGGCCCTGTCTCCAACCCCCATGACCATGCCTGAAACCTCCAGAACGAAACCTCTTAGCAGACTCCCCCTACTGGGAACCCTGCCTCTGACTCTGCTCAACTGGTACTCCACTGGCACTACCTCCCCCTGTCTTTCCCAACTGGTTGGGCGCTCCCCCTCGCTTGCTTCCCTTAGCATGGAAGCAGTTGTTTTGACAATGTAATAAGGCTGCATTCAGAATGTCGGTATATGAGTGTAGGGAGAGGTTACCCAATAGATGTTGTCGTATCCTCCAAGTCAAGCCATCCATGAACATCTGAATGCGCTTCTCCTCAGTAGACACCTCTTTCGGTACCATGTTTGTCAATCGTGTGAATTCCTCCTCATATTCTGTAACTGTCCTCGCTTCCCAAGTGAGGTCTAAAAGTTTTTGCCTCATCTCAGTCTTGACAGCGGAAGAAAAGTACTTGCGGTCGAACCGCACCCAGAAATCACTAATAGTCATCAAATCTTGCTCCTCGATAGTAGTAGTGGACTCCCACCACTGTAAGGCTGCCCCTCTCAGCTTGAAGGTAGACAAAACTTGCCTCTGAACCTCCGTGCACTCATACATACGAAGGTGTCTCTGTATGCCCTTCTTCCACTGACTAGCGATAACCACATCTGAACTTCCCATGAACTCTGGGGGACAAGCCCTCTAAAAGGACTCTCTAACTCTTTCCCATGCAGTGGGAAACGGATGCACTGGAACTGGCGCCACTGCCTGAACCTGGGGTGGGGCCTACTGCACCACCGATGCATTCACCGCTTGTGCAACAATCGCGGCAACCTCTGTTACATTCATTGTCCCCTGAGTCTGTACGTCCGACTGTTCTGGCTGGGCCTGTCGGTCTCTTGGTGCACGTCGAGGAGGCATCTGAGACGAGAAATAATATTATTAGTCCACATTTATTACTAAATCTTGAATAGCTGAAGACATAAACGTTAAAATATAAGATCACAACAATCCTAAAAATAGGGCTCTATATCAAGGGCGCAAAGCTGAAACATAGTAAGCCGTACAGATCCTAAAGGACACTAGAACCTGATGCTCTGATACCACTTGTGACATCCCGCCCAATTTAATATCGGGTGATCAGTCCTTTATAAAATTTAAAACAGAATGTTCGGTTAGTTCGTTCTTAGCATCACTATCGAAAACATAATAACTTATTCAATCACCTAATATAATTAAGCTAAGTGTCAAAACATTTCTTATTAATTAAAACCATTTAATTACCAAACCAAGAAATTAATATAAACCATCCGCGCATAATTAATTGATATAAATACTGAATCAGAATCACATGCTGAAATGGATATGACTGGATAAAACATTCCAGTTCAGAACTCTAAACCAAAACAATAGTAACCACTAATCCAAATGAAACTGAACGGGAAATAAACTGAACATAATCTCTGAAAGCTATCCAAGGAATGTGCGACACATGCTTTAAAGAGAATGTCTATAGAGAATGAAAATGAAATAATCGAGGCGTCTAATACAAAGTCCTACAGCTTCCACAACAGCTGCAGCACGCCAAATAATCCGAGTCTCTAAGCCTGATGTTCCTGTGGCTGAGCACCTGATATAATACATACATATAGCAAGAGAGAGAAGAGATGCAAGAAACGGGTCAGAGCCGATGTGTAAAAATATTTGTTTAAGCAAGTATTTAAACTTTTCAGTTAAGCAAGTATCAAGTGCATGTTAGTTCGAACTCTCACATGAGATTCTCACCTCTCTTCTATTGTGCACGCCTAACGAGTATCTAATTTTCTCCTTAGCTATACCACCCCATATAACTAGTCTGAATTCATCCTAATAGTATTTATCCTCACTATTAGTAAACTAGTATCGCCCATACAAAACGTTATCTCATTGGCCTATGTCGAATAGCTAATTAATATGTTTTCCCGTTTCTATAATAAATCGATTATACTCTTAAGATTATCTTAACAAACTTACTTGCCCATCTCTACAAGCTATACACAGTAGGTTGATTCACAAACTCACGTACATATATATAGTCACATCTGCCCTATATATATATATTATAATACTGCACCCCCGGGCTATGACCCATTAGATCACCTAACCAAAATGCTGTGCCCCCGGGTTATCACCCATTAGTACTCTTATTTAAATCATCTTGTACCCCCGGGTTATAACCCATTAGTACACTTATAATTCATTCTTGTACCCCCGAGTTATCACCCATTAGTACACTTAATAATAAGATTCTTACACCCACGGGTTATCACCCATTAGTGCCTTATATAATAATAATACATAATAGGCATACACACATCCTATTATAATTTATAGGTATTTCCCTTACCTACGTATATACTTCTCTTACGTATTTTGATTTCAACATTTCATAATACAATTATTGAGATTATTATCCCTCTCGTAATCTCTATGGTACATTCTCTCCGTGCCGAATTCATTAAAGTATTTAGTCGCTCATACTTTATTCCGAAATTCTACCTTTCTTAAGTTTATTATTAGGAAATTTATCTCTCTTCCATAAACCACTAAACTCAAAACTGGATTCTAAGAAATTCCCAAAATTTCACTATGTCGCTCGAACCAGATGGCATGTCGTTTGAACGACTGCCACATGTCGCTCGAACGACTTTGCGCGAGATGAAATCTTGCTCGAACGACTTCGCGCGAGATTGCGCTGTTCGTCTCCTACCCAGATTTTCAGCGTTTTCCACCATTTTTAAACCTAAAACTTCAAATTCAACATCCCAAACTCCAAACAAACAGTTCTAATTCGAACCCCATCAATAATATATGAATTCTAACATCCTAGAATCATCAATTCATTACGAATCATCCATAAAACATGAAATCCCCAATTTAATTTATTAAAACCCTAGTTCTTCCAATTCATATTCAAGAACCCATAATTTCCAAATTTGTTCTACACATAAGTTACTTAAAACGTGATTTCTAGTCTACATACATGAAGGGTTTCAATTTAACAAATTTCAAAATCAATTTACATACCCAAAATTCTCAATTTCATCATTTTTATGAACCAAACATATTTCTAACAGTCCTATACTAACATGAGTATGATAAATATCGAAATACAGCAAGTTATAAACACTTGCCTTGAATTAGTCGTCATATTTCTTGACTTTGTTGGTATGAGTGTGTTCCCATTGTCCCGATCTACACGGTGGTGGTGTTGGTTGTGCAAAGTGGTGTCAATTTGACCCTCTTCTCTTGGCAATAGCTCTTCCTCACACTTCCTATGGCCCTTCTTACTTCCTGTAGCTTTGTAACCCTAATGTACTTTCTTTGGCTCATAATTTAACTCTTAATTTTCATCCATTAATTAAGTCTAAAAATTTAATTTACCATAATGCCCTCTCGAGGTGCCGGTTAGGCCTAAAATTGCCTCGGAACCCAAACTAAACACCCGGGTATACTATTTTGACTATCTCGACCCGTCCGGACTCAACGGTACACTCTAAATGACCATACGAGTTACTAAAAAAAATTGATATATTTATTCCACTAAATTAGTTCTGACACGACTCACACGCGCGTCTGACTTAATTCACTAAACTGTCGTATTATTCTCTCTCTCGATAGTTTATCAACGTGTATGATTCCATATTACATATCGCACAGTAATATTAAATTAATAAGTATTAGCCCTTGGCACGCTAGTTAATATTTATTTTTATTAGATTCAGATTAATTAATAATTTAATTCTCACATTTAAATTCAATTAATCCCTCTCTAATAATTAATCCCATAATTATTTAAATCATAAAAAATATGGGGTGTTACAAAATACATCTATTTATAGGTGGAGAGAGGCCCTAAATTTCAAAAGTCAATTAATTTAAACCGTCCATCTAGGTAGAGATTACGTGGAATTTTAACTCATTTTTATTATTTATTTCGTGTGAAAATACGAACCATTTATATAGGATATAACACGTATTATTTATTAAAAACGGATTAATAAAAACCACATTTCGACAAAGAAAACAAACCAAAGGCTTATTTAATAATTTCCTTACAATGTCCCATTACATGGACACCAAGCGCCACCGTTTCAACCCAATGTATACTAACTATAAAGTATCCAATTGTGACAACTTCATTTTTTTTGAATAATTATAACTTAAGTATTTACAAATTTAATATATCCATTAGGATGCTATGAAGAGCACTAACAGACCTTTCATACAATCAAAGCAAAGTATACCAAATCTCAGGTCCTGATAAATACACTAAAAATTTTACTCCAAAACATCATTTTGTTTAAAACACCACATAAGTACCCAATATTTATACAAAACACCAAACAAACCCAACACCACATGAATCTTGACCCATATAAAAGTCCAATTTTTTTTACCTCATTTTTTCTATTTTCTCTCTCTTTCTAACTTATTTCCCAAATCTCTCACTCAACCTTACAAACCCAAATATAGACCCATTTAACAAATCCTACCATGGTAATATATTGAATAAAAAAGGAAATGGACAAACTAGGGTTTTAAAACAAAATAATTTTTTTTTACGAACCCTGTACCTACGGTTGCACGTCGTCGTAAGTGTTAGTATAACTTGGTCCAAGTTCACCGTATGTGGGTTCATTACGGTTGCATCTCGCCGTAGTTTATTTGTTTCGGTTACTTTTCACCGTAAGCCAGTTATCACGACCACTTGCCATCGTAACAACTGTTTTCACGACCACTTCCAACCGTAGAAAAATAGTCCACGGTTACATTTCACCGAAAGTATTCATCACTTACGGCGATGGGAAGCCGTAAGTACAGTAAACCCAATTTTTTTTAATCTGATATTTGTTTTATAAATAATTTTAGACATTATATACTTTGTAGATGTGTTTTGAGGACTATTGTAACGTATTTTTGGGATTTGGAGGACAAATGAATAATGTGAAATAGTTAGATTATTTTGGAATTGAAGAGTTTCGAGATTTTATATTATGTGGTGTTAGTATGTGTGTAATTTTTTGTTTAGTTTGGGGTATATTACATATTTTAGAACAAAAAAAAAAGGTAACATTTTAAGTGTTTTGAAGTAAAATTTGAATTTAATTTTTATGTAATGTTTTAAAGATATTTTTTGAATATAAATATGAGGATCCCAAATCTCAACTATTCACACACACGTCAGCGGGCCATTCAATTCTCAACTTGCCGAATATTCGTAAACTACATCCAGAAATATTCGGTGCCTAAAAAAAAAAGCACATATTATATTCACTGGTGGTTCGACGTTTCTTATCACAATCACAAAACTCTAAAAACACCAATCACATGCACAATTCGACGAGTATCACGAACCTACAAATTCCCAAATTCCCAAAACCAATAGACGGTCCAAAGCCCATGTTTACATTTGTCGGTTCTTCAAGTTGCCAATGACCCTACCCCTAACTCTATTCACCAAGCAATCCAACCCGACCACTGTCTCTGCCTAGTTTTCGTTACGAGTCTTACGACGTCGTCTTTGGTTTGGTCTTCGTGGAAAACACGCATATACCAATACCAATACCAATACCAAAACCAAAACCAAGACAACAGCTGTTTAACGAACCGAATAAACTCTTGAGTTTTTGTTGAAAGCTAAAATCAATCATCGAAATATATTTGAATTTTTATAGTATAAAGAGAAAGAAGAAATGCAAACCGAGGCTAGGGTAGGTGTGGTGGTTGAAGGCGGTGGTGCACATAAGTTGGTGGCGCAACATCAACATCAACAGCAACATCAATCTCAGATCGGAACAATTTCTCAGCTTCTCGCCGGAGGAGTCGCCGGCGCTGTTAGTAAGACCTGTACGGCTCCCCTCGCTCGTCTCACAATCCTATTTCAGGTCCCTATCTCTCAACTTACACACACTAACAAATATTCGGATTCTTTTCTATGTTAAACAACTCTAATTCATACAAAAATTCAAACTAATCTCACTTAGGGTTACACAATAAAACCCCCTATTCGTATCAGTTACTTGTATACGCTCAATAATTTTTATTTAAAAAGCTATAGAAGACCAACTGCATTCACTATACAGATTAGATAAAATTTCCAAATTGTGAACTAATATTGAATTATTTTTATTTATAATGTATAGAAGACCTTTAGGTTCCTTAAAAATATTAGCTATTTTCTTTTAGGTTTGCGTAAATAGTTCAGGGAATTGTTTTTCCCTCCGGAACATATTTTCTTGTAATGATTTTTCAATATATTAATAAATTCTCTATCATTTGCTAAAATTTAATCTTTAACATTATTGGTAGAAAAAAATAGTATGTATTATATTTTGCCCTTGAATAGATTGATCATCAGTGTTATCGTGTTACCATTAACCAACAAGATGAAATAAGGTCAATACCGTATTTAATTAATTATTTGAAAAAAAAAGTATAATGTATAATGTTTCAGTTGGTATTACTATCAAAGCTAACATTGTACATCATTGGCAAACTTATACTTGCTAGAGCAACACTCGGAAATGTTCATCCTTATGAAGCACAACTGTGTTCTTATTTAGGAAAACGCTTACCCAAGCTTATTTAGAACAAACATCGAATCACATCTGAAAACAACCTCCAATTTGTTCCTGCTGGCCAAGTCTGAAATTACCACTGTTTTCTCCCCCATTCTAGTATTACAGCTGCACAAAACTGAGGCTTTAGGGGTTCACCTGCATAGTAAAATCACAATTTCAAAAGTTCCTCAAAAAATTGAAAAATAAACAGGGTGATGATTAGAGAAATCTGAAAATGGGGGCTAAATGAACAAAAACCAAATAGTTTAGGCAAGAAATTTAGAGTCAAAATACATGATGGTTGGCTGCTAATTTCTGAATGAAAAAGTTCAGCTGCTAAGTGCTGATTGAAAAGGGAACGTGTAGAATAGCTAAAATAGTTGAGGGGCGTGATGCAACTACTACCGTGCTTTTTTGTCTTCTACTCCATCATTTTTCCTTCCGTGTATATATTTATTAGTTTCTATCTTAGATCTACAGTGGTAGCAAAATGAAGGCAGCAGCTGAGATATATATTCCAACTTATGGATTGCCACAAACTCTACTACTCAACTCAACAAAGCCTTTTCCGGAACAAAACTCTAATATTTAAAAACAAAATAAAGTTGTAAAACTGATGAATGATGACTGAAAAGGATTTACAAATTGCCAATCTAACTATAAGGGTGCGTTTGATTGCAAACATGAAAAATGCTTGGAAAATAATTCATTTGGACGAGAAGTTGGAAAATGAGTTGAAAAACATATGAGTTTTTGTTCTTATTTTGTCTATTTTCTATGGAAACCAATTATTTGGTGTGTGAGTAAAAAATATTTTTCACTAAAAATGAGGTTTGAAATGGAACACTTGTTATGTGGTGAGAATGAGTGTTGTTCATACATAAAGTTTTCATAATGAACATGATTCAAAGTCTCGGTATCGGCCACTCGATTTTCAACTCGGTCCCGGTATCGGTCACGGTATCGGGCGATACGCAAAGATACACTATTTAGAGAGCGAAAAAATTCCGAAAAAAATATAGAAATTTTTAAAAAAATACGAGTAACAATGTGGACCAATCAAATATGTTTAAGACTATCCTTTAGTATGCATAACATTGTACAATTGATTATATTGACGTGCTGCGAACTTGCCAGATTCAATGTTCCATAATAAATCAATGTTTTTTTTTTTTCACGGAGGATATAAATATTATGTTTTTACAAAGAAAAACAAATGTTACTTTTTTAGTAAAAGGATAATTTTTTTTTTTTACAAAGAGGATACAACTATTATATTCTTAGTATTATTTTTAGTAAGAGGATACAAATGTGATTTTAAGTATGTTATATTTTTCTAAAAAGGATAGAAATGTTTCTTTTTAGTATTGTTATTTTTTTACAAAGAGGATACAAATAGTGATTTTGACAAAACACTACATTTTTTTTACAATCGTTTTTCACAAAAAGGATGCAAATGTTATTTTCTTTCAAAAAATGATGCAAATGTTATTTTTTTACAAAGAGGATGCAAATATTTTGTTTTTCTTGTGTTTCAAATGTTATTTTTACATGAAGGATGCAAATATTATTTTTACAAATGTTTAGAGGATACAAATATTATTTTTACAATAATTACAGTTGTATATTTGTTTGTAAAATAATAACATTTACGTTTTTTTTATAAATAATAACATATTAAAAAAATAACATTGGGGACATTATTATAAAAAATAATAACAAATAACATTTGGATCATTTGCATTCTTTAAAAAAAAAAACTGGCACATATACAATGCACTAAATTAAACCCACACGATGACCAAATAACCCACACACACAGCACACTAAATTAAAAAAACAATTAGCATTTCGTAACTAACCCCCCAAAAAACCACGCTTACCAACATAACATTGGAGAGAGAGAGAGAGAGAGAGAGAGAGAGGTGCTTAGTAACTTATACCATCTCGGCCGATATATTACGATATGGGTCGATACTATTGTGATATCGCCGATATGGGCCGATTTCATCGCGATATTGCCGATATGGGCAGATTATACCGCGATATCGTCGATATGGGCCGATTATACCGCTATATCACCGATACTACCGAGAAATTACCGATATAGGGTCGATTCACATCAATAATTGAAAACTCAACTCGTAGCTCGGAATCGGATCGGTGGGCACCAATACCTAGTCAACTCGGCTGTATCGTCGCGGTATCGGCCTTGACTTTGAACCATGATAATGAAGGTACTATAAAGGCAAAACATGGGTCAAAATAATTATTTTTCATGGAAATTTTTTCCTTGTCAATCAAACAAACCCTAAATGAATCAGTAATCCGTATTGCACAAAGTAAAATAAAATTAAAAACAAATTGTGGATCAGGATACTGCAAGGAGTCTGTCACAAATTTCTCATGCCTTCAACACTAATAAAGAGTCATATTGTCCATCTCATTGTGATAATGACTTTGAAAAACTGAGGTAAAAAATTAATATTTCTATAATTAAATTTCACAGCAATAAAAGTTTGGAGCAATAAAAGTTTGGAGGCTACTGTAATCTTTTGTTCCCTTCATCAGCAACAATCTGAGGATGAGCAATCTGAGGGCCCGACGCAAACCCATATATCAATTCTGAGATGGAGAGGGAGAGACCAAATCCCGAGTAAATACTCAAATCAATAAAATAACAACCAAGGGCATTTTCTCTTGGTCTATTTAAAGCCTCCTATATTTATGAAAATAGTTTAGGCATCAGGATGTTCGAAGGAGAAAGGGCCGGCTGGCTTTAGGGGTTGTTTATGAGAGGTTATTGGAGATTTGTTAAGGATTGGATTATCTTTTGGTAATTTTTTTAATTATCTTAATTTCTTACTCTATTCATATGACTATTTAAAGGAGGCTTGTAAATTCTTCAAATCACTTTTTGAGCTGAAAAATATTGTGAGTTTGAAATTCTGCCCTCTATATGCGGTTTTCTACATATATTTTATATGAAAAAAATTGGGGCCCGTGCATATCATGGCATAAGTCGGTTTATAATTTTTAGTGTCTATATAGAGGCTCTATTTTCTGCGCCTGATGCGTATTCGAGGCCTGAGGATTTTATTACATTTTTTAAATTATTTTTTTCATGTCTTGTTTAGTCATTTTCGCCCTTTTAGTTAGGTTGTGGGTAATATACCCTTGGAATATTGTAGCGTGTCCTCTTCAATCATTTTATCTTTTATATTTATCTTAGTTGGCAAGATAACTTAGCCGATAAATAAGGTCCTTGGCCATCCATAGTAATTAGGGATGGCAATTCTAAACCGTTTCAAGAAACCCCCCATGAACCGCCCAAGAAAACTAAGTTCGGTTTAGTATTTTACGCTCACGGGTCGAAGTGGTTTTGCGGTAAATAATGTCCGGGTCAGATGTGGGTTAAAAATATAGGTTTACCTTATTTATTCTCAAAGCCCTAATTCCTCACACAGAGTGCCTCTCTCCCCCCCCCCCTCTTCTATCTCTTGCATTAGTTTTAGATTTTTGTGTTGAGTTGAAATCAAATCTGGTTAGATTTTTACTTCTGAGGTCAAAAAATAAATCTGATCTCTCTCAAGACTCTTCTAGATCGTTGATAGGAACTTTATTATAATTTTACTGCTAAGGTAATTTTTAGTCAGTTGCAATTATTGATCTGATTGAATTTTTTTCCTTTTTTTCCCTCATGTTGACAGCACAGCAGGTTGTTGTTTTTTTCACTCTTTACTGTAAGAGCGCGTGTATGTTGGTAAAAGGGCAATAGCAAAAAGGGGGGAAAAGGGAGTGAATAACGGGTTAGTCATATCCGACCCTCTCCCGACTCTCGTCTTAACCCATTTCTTACCCGTCCAAATTCAACCGAATCCATTTCTTACCTGCCCATATCCGCCCGTTTGTTGGGTGTAATGGTAAGTCTTATTATTACTTTTGAGGTGAACGAGGAAAAGAGAAAAGAATGGGCAATATTCCTTTAATCAATGTTTTTCCTTTTCTTGTATAGTTTAGATAAATTGTTTTCGCTCCCCACCATCAAATAGGTATCAAAGCGACGTTTGCTCCTAATGTGCGACGTTTTCTCCTAATGTGGTCGTCGATTTAGTTGTAGAGCCATGAGTAAGGCTCGGAGCAACCGGCGAGCCACTCCTCTAGAACAAACCCCGCCACCCCGCTGTCCCCACCCCCAAAACACCCCATGCCACCGGATCTGAAATCTCCGCCCCAACAAATCCCAGCTACGCTACTGTTTTGCCTTTGCCGGCCAACCACACCACTTTTTGGTGGTCGGCGACCTCCATCGAACCAACCACGTGGGGGTCACGTCTTTGACATACTCACCCATGGCAGGAGAAGGTCTTTGGAAGCCCTAGATATGGAACAACTGAAATCATTTGAGCGAAGGGGACTCGATTCGTTCATCAGCATCCTGCACCGATGTAGGATGATGCTCATCGACTCCACTAAAGACACTTCTCGCTAGGAAGTTCAGGTCCGTGAACGGAGAACACGACCCAATGTTAAAAACCCTAGATCCGCAGCAAGATTCCTCCGATATGATACCTCCGGTGGTGAACCGTCATCTCGCATCTTAGACGAAGCTCGCAAACTTCAGGCGACATTACAAGGCCTTCATTGCATGCCCATCAGTCGTCCAGCTGTGGCCATTGGCTAGTTGGAATCAAGCTTGTTAAAAGAGGGTCAAGGGTTTCAAATGTTGCAACCGTTAATTGAGATTGCTTGTTGACTTAGATCCAACCCAACTCCAAAATCCTATACTTTCAGCCGCTGTATTTCTTAAAATCTCAACTTAAGTCCCCCAGGTCTCTGAACGGAGAACCCAGCCCAACTTCAAAACCCCCAGATCCGTAGTATGATCCCTCCGGTCGTGAACTTTCATCCCATATCCCCGACGAAGCTCGCAAGCTTGAGGCAACCATTACAAGGCCTTCTGTGTATGCCCATTGGTCGTCCAACTATGGCCATTAGCTAGTTGGAATCAAGCTTGTTAAAAGAGGGGCTAGAGTTTTAAATGATGCAACTGCTAATGGAGAATGCTTGTTGACTTAGATTCAACCTACCTCCAAAACCCTATATTTGCAGCTCCCGTATTACTTAAAATCTCAATTTAGTCCCCGATACTTTTATCCCACAAACCCTTGTACGGAAATTCACTTTTCAACCCCTAAGTTCTCATACTACTTCTGAAATTAGTTTTTTTGGGTTTAGTCCCATGCCCAATGTTCTTTTAGGCTCCCCTCCTCTGTATTTTTTAAATTGTATTTAGTCCCATAACTACTCAAAACCTCTCGTAACCGCCTCTCTTTCTCTCCACAGAGAATGACACGTATCCTATAGTTGTTATAATAGGACCAATGACTAAAAAAATAAAAACATGGGAGTGGATACAAATAAACCTTTAAAAGTGGGGCTATATTCCTGTGATCCCCTTCTGAAATTTACATTCTAGTCCTTAGATTTTGGCAATTTCCCAAATTTGCCCTCAAAATTAATGAAAATTACATTCTAACCCTCAAACTTTTTAAAAATCACGATTTAGGCATAAAAAATTCCCAAACCCTTAATTCAAGCCCAACTTCATTTGTAGACACAAATTCCTCTTTTGATTTGTTGTGGGACTACTGTAGTGATATCGAGTATGAGATAATTATGGAGACTTGTGGAACATGAGCAGGTAAGTCTTGCCTCCATCGAGGATATCCAAAGTCGCTTCGATTGTTGGGCTCGTGCGGGTGAGTCTTTATAGAATTTTCAATTCCGCACTCTCGCCATTGGAGAATATGAGGAGCGCAAGCCTATCTTACCTGGTACGTGGGCTGCTCTGGTACGCGTACGGGGTTACGTTGCTTTAGCCGGTTCACGGTATGTTGGGGGAAGGCTTAAATGTTTCATTAGACATGATTATAATGCTAAAAGATCACTAAGAATGTATGTAGTCTATAATCTCTACATTCGACAATATATTAATAAGATATACGAACCATTTGTGTATTATATTAGTTGAGGAGTCACTTTTCTTCTCATATATTATGTTATTGGAGTCAAAAGTTCCATTATTATTAATAATACCTAAAATATCAATGCACATTTAGAGATTCGGTTCGAGAGCCCACCATGTTTCGGATCGTACAACCCCAAATTGCGGTACATAAGTCGGTATAGTAATCCTGGTAACTATGAGTGCCTCCTGAATTAGTGCCGTGAGGAGTAATGTGAGATGGAAACGCCGCGTGATCGTTAAGTGTAAGAGCGGGCAAGGAGTTTTACATGATATTTTGATTACTTTCATGCATGCGCATTATCTCCTCCAATTGACGCCATTTTCATGTACGACGATGATGCCCACTACCCTATCATGCATGGTGATGACTTGTACGAGGATATCGAGGAACCGTTAGGGGATGGTATGGACCTCCAATTCTTCTCATGTGAACTCGTATTCGATTCCACGATATGGAGGTTTTTGAGTTAAGGGATTTTTTCCCCATCTTCGACGAAGAAAAGGTTAGATTGTGCATTGGAGATTTCTTTGATGTTTTTGCTGAGATCGGTTGGGTGACTCGCACTCACTATAAGGAGGAGGCGCTGTCTTATATTGATGATTTCTTCCCACTTTCTGAAAATGATGAGGTGGGGACTGAGATTGTTTCTTTAGGTAGTGGTCCTGCAATAGATTTGTTGATGCGGGTTGATATGGTTGATTGGGGTATGTGGACCCATTTTGAAAGACGTTTTGAGACGCGTTCGGAGGTCAAGTTGAAGCGCCTAGCCTTGAAGGTGGTAATCATGACTCATACCACATTTGGCATTGTTGAAATTTCGGGACTGCGTTCTTGCTTGTTTGTCGTGATTGGACTTCCTGATTCCTCCCCGTTGTCTTTTTGTGAATCGATATATGCAACACTGTTCTGAGGACGGTTTCCCTCTCGAGTGGTGGAGTCCACTATTGGTTGTTCTGCACCGTGATTCTAGATCTCCAATGCTTAGGACGAGCTTTGTCAAGTGGAGGAGAATGATGTGTACAAGAGGCCTGATGATTTTTGTTGTATTTTTACTTATTTTATTTTCATGTTTTGTTTGTCATTTTTTTTCTTTTAGAATGATTGAGGTCAATATTATTGAGGATAATATTCCTTTGGAATATTCTAGTGTTCCCAATGTAGTCATTTTACCGGAAGGATTATCAATATAGCCTATAAATAAGGCACTCGACCACAATGTTTAAAAAGGCGAACGAGGCGTACGCCTCGAGGCGAGGCGGGGGAAAAAAGCCTCGAGGCTTAAGCCTCAAGGGTGGAAAGTGAGGCTTACGCCTTTGGTGGTTGAGGCGTTGCGCCTCAAGGCTGACAGGCTGTGCGCCTCAAGGCTATGAGGCGTACGCATCTTGTACTGGCGTAAAAAATCAGCTATACCTTCTCTTTTGCTCCGAAAGTGGATTCCGGCCTTCGTTTCTCCATTCCGGCCTTCAGTTCTTACATTCCGGCCTTCGGTTCTTCTCTTTCGCCTATTTCGGCCTTCGTTTCAGCCCTAGGTAAGAACCTCGGCCTTTGTTTCTATAGTTTTAACTTCTACCGCCTTTGTTTGGTTAAATTTTTTTTTTGGTTCCGGCCTCGCGATGTTAAAAAACAAAGTTTTTTTTTTTTGGTTAAAAAACATTTATTGTTTCAGTCCTAGGTAAAAACTTTGTTTTGTCCAACATTAAAAAACTTAGTTTTTTTTTGGTTAAAAAACTTTGTTTCGTTAAAAAGGTAGAAACCTTTTTACTTTTTTTTTGGGTAAAAACTTTATTTTATTCACTGTTTGTTTAAAAATTTGTTTTATATTATATATTAACTTCAATATGACTTTTTTTTAAAAAGGTTTATGTTTTTTTATAACTTTTCTTTTGTAAAACTTCAATATTATAAGTTTCTACCCCTTTTTTTTTTATTCCGACCAAGTTGCTGAATTATAAATTAAACACTGAATTAGGTTGATATGTTTTATTATTTTTTTTAATAAAGTTGATGTTTTTTATTATCTTAGCTTGAATTAATGTTTTTAAATAAATTTGCTTGTTAAGTTGCATTGATTAATTTATTGTCATATTATAAGATAACCAATATGTGAATGAAGCTAAAAAAATGATTTTGCCAATATGATTTTGCATTGATTAATTTATTGTCATATTGTAAAATAATCAATATGTTAAAATTAAATTTGTCAAATTACTTTTTTTTTAAAAGTTATCTCGGGAGAACAAAAAATTGTCAAACTATGTGAGTAAGTCCTCAAGGATGTTTTTTTTGTAGTTTTATTTCTTTATTATTTTATTTTTATAGTTTCATTAGTATTTTTTAAATATTATTTTGGCCTTTTTTTTCTTTTCGGTGAGGCTTGCGCCTCGCCTCACCTCGCTTTTCGCCTTTTTAAACATTGCTCGGCCATCCATTGTAAGAACTATTACTTTTGAGATGGATGAGAATTAGAGAAGGAAATGGGCAATTTGCCTTTAAGTAATAACTTTCTGTTTTCCACTAATTATTAGCACCACTCCTTAAGAAATGACAATACAAACCCCATATATACCATTGAGATAATTAGATCCCCGTCTGAGCACATTGCCTCACTTTTCATTTCTCTTTGGGAGAATAATAAAACCACATGAAATTATAGAAGGATACGATAGGAAGGATAAGAGAGAAGAATTATAAGATAAATAAAACGGCAGTACAAGGATGAGGTAATGATAGGTATTTTAGATTTCAGAAACTTCAAAGTTGTAGTGGTAGGAACTTTCCGGACCAACTTGGAGTAAATAAAACAAAGTAGAACAAAAAGATTCTAATTAAATTTATGTACATATATGTATTTATAAATTAGCAAACCCCTTAAGACCACAAGCTTTACTTATTTTGTAATTCAATTATGTTAAATAGTGGGAATTACAATCATATTTATAGGCTAATAGGTAATAAAGGCTAGCTAATAGAATGTCAGATATGTCGATACCAATTTGAATAAAATCTCTATAATCACTACTTTCGAAATTACACTTATATTGATCTCATAATTAAAATCTAAAAAAAAGATGACATAAATTAGCGTCAAATGGAAAATAAGAAGATGATTTAACTCTCGTCTCAACTCTTGCTCAATATCACAAATGTAGGAATGCCTCAAATGAGGCTACATGTGGAGTATTTATAGAGGGAAGTTGAAGGATCTAGACTTGGACTACAAGAAAGGGTCTTAATTACATCTATGCCCTTACTAGCCTTTAATACTTCCCTCCTATAATACTAAACAAAACAACTAAACTAAAAATAAAAGAAAAGTACATCATAATAGAGAATATAACAAAAATGGCACTAAAATGGATATGTACTAAAAATAGCCTCTAAGCCTCTCAATTCACTGATTCTCCCCCACTAGAAATGAGTTCGTCCACAAACTCATAGGGGAATGCCATCGGTGTCGCCCTCCAGGATGGTGATGAGAGAATGTTGCGGAGCCGGCTCGTCTACCTTCTTAAGGTATTTAGGGTTTCCCAAAGCAAGTGAAGCACGACGACGGGGCAAAGAACAGTCAGAAGCTCTGTAACCCATTACTCCACAATTCTAGCATTTTAAGGCTACAGGATGGGAGGAGGATGGAGTAGATGGGGCCGCCGTCGTAGTAACATGAGGTGGAGACTAGAGGCAGAAGCAGGTGCAGAGGTAGCGGTGTGGGTACGAGTAGTGGAGGGTGTCTGATGGTATGCCTCCACCTTCGTGGCATGCTCCATCGTCTTCGTAAAGGTGGAGATGTCATGTAAAGCAAGATCCCGCTGAATGTATCCCTGAAGCCGATGAGTATAGTGGCTGATCTGCTGCTCCTCGGTCTCTCCTAGTCGGGCTCAAGTGCATAAAGTCTGAAACCTCTCAGTGTAGTTCAAAACAAAGGTATCTTGCGGTAGGGCCTGAACTCAGGAAAATAGGTCTCGCTCGTAAGTGGCTGGGATGAACGAGGC
Source organism: Sambucus nigra (assembly GCA_949130495.1). NCBI lineage: Eukaryota > Viridiplantae > Streptophyta > Magnoliopsida > Dipsacales > Adoxaceae > Sambucus > Sambucus nigra. The sequence continues at coordinate 423,479,903 of OX422213.1, read as the reverse complement.
CATCATCGTTGCTCGCAACTCGGTCCAAGACTAAATAGGAGGTTGACCCTTAATCACACGGTGCTGCTCCAAATCATGCACCAGACACTAGCATAACCTTGAAATTTAGTCGCCGCAAGTACACAACGACGATCACTCAATCGCTTGTACTAAAAAATGCGTTCTATAGTAGCGAGCCAATCAATCGCTGCATCGGGCTGGAGGCAACCATCAAATATCGGCACATCAATCCTGGTATTCCCCTGCACACTCCGAGAAAGCATATAAAGAGCCGTAAGTGTAATGGGATCGCCTCCCGGAAGGTCTAAATCATCCTCATAAAACCCGTCCTCACCTAATAGAGGATCCTCAACTGGGGCTCGATGGCACAACCTCCGAGTTGGTGGGTGAGTGGGAACTGAGACTGGAGGAAGGGTCTCGACAGGAACTGGAGGTGGGACTTATGGAGGAATCGCAATCACCGTAGGTGCAGGAGGGGGGAACTACCACAACTTGCTGGCGCTGCGGGCACTGATCCATCAAATGTCCTCTCTGGTAGCACAAAAAGCAGTGCTTGTCAGTAATCGGTACAAATGGAGTGACTTTTAGACTCAAAGAGTCAACAACGTAAAACATATGTGCGTAACTCTATAGGCTTAGGCGGCTCAATATTCGGTAATGACTGTGACCTAGAAAAAGGAGTCCATCCTTGCTGGGATGGTCTAGCCAACCCTGAACACGCCCAAAAGTATCAACTAGGATAGAATATGCTAAACGGGCATCCCACATAGACTGTGGGTGATGAGCATGATATCTGTGGGGGAGTTGAGGCAAGGTAGTATGAAGTAGAGGTGGGGGCGGAAGTGTGGTGTAAGTAGTATGTGGGTGGAGGTGCGGGTAAAAAAAACTAGGTAGAACTAAGGGTAGGGATGGAAAAGGATGTGGATGACACGGCTCATGATGTCTCTGGGATTGGTGGCGGGGATATGTGGAAACGTGTAGGAGGTGTGAATCATGAGTAGAGTCAATAGGAGTGGGGTTTGAGGTTTAATGTAGTGGAGGAAAAGTAGTGTTTTGGAGAATACGTGGTGGTGGAAGGTGTGGTGACAGTGGTTGATAATTATATAAGTTTGGATCGGGCAGTGGTGGAGGAAATTTGTACAGTTGGAGGTTAGGGCTTACAAATGATTGATTTGTTTGAGAAATGGGTGGTGGAATCCTAGAATTGGGTTGATTTGGAATGGATGGATTAATCGGAGGTGGTGGGGTTGGTGCTGCACCTTGCGGGTTGGTTGCACCACTGCCGACGAGCAGTGGTATGGGCTTTCGGGATGGAGACAGGCAGTCGAAAATTGGAGGGCGAAACTATCGAGGCAGGGGGAGGGTGGTTGCTTTGTTAGTGCCCCGCTACTGTTATGGCACCGATCGACGGTAGACGGGATCCGCAGGGGCACTGCTGTGGTAGGGGTTTGGTCCTGGAGGGTTGGGGTAGGTCGGTGGTACTTTCTGGTGATTCCACAACCACCTATCGCATTCCGGCAGCCCCAGTGGTGAGAAAAGTATTGGTAGTATTGGACTGTTGTTTTTTTTATTTAAGGTTGGTAGCGGGGTGGAGTGGGTAGAATTGGTAGTTGTGAGATTAGGGTTTTGTGCCATGGTGGGGGCGGAGTGAGGGCGGCTCTTGGATGAGTCGGGTGGAGGAAGGCGAGCATCGAGAGCGTTAAATCGCGCTACGAGGCAGTTTAAAACCTCCTCGAGCCTATCGGTGCGTAAATCAACAAGAGCAAACCTCTTCTTAGGTCCCATTTGTCGTCGTCTATGATTTGTTATACAACAACAGCGGGTGGAACCAACGAGGCTCTGATACCTATTGACGTAAATGAGAACACCACTCAAGTGGGTATATACTAAAAATAGCCTCTAAGCCTCTCAATTCACATCAAAAGAGCAAACCCAATTCACGAAGCTCCCGCCATTGCGAGGTACTTGGGGGGTAAATGCAGGCAGCCTTACCCCTGCATATGCAGAGAGGCTGTTTCCACGACTTGAACCTATGATCTCCAGGTCACAATGGGGCAACCTTACCGTTGCTCCAGGTTCACCCCTTCTCCCATAATTTAAATCTAAATAATAATAAAGAATAATTCAATAAAATCCCATGTGAATTTCTTATTGATCTCTCATTTCATGCCACACATCAAGGATTCATTAGTTTTTAGATTCTTCTTTTCTATCCTCCTGCATTTCCCTCTAGTTCTAAGCGCGTGCTATCAGTACAGTCTGAGTATTGCTTAATGGTGTGATCGATTTTTAGATTTTTTCCTTTTATCCTTGTGGCTTATGAAAATAATTCCTTTGTTTCCTTATCTCAACTATGTGTTAATATGGTTAATTTATTTGTGTAGATTCAAGGCATGCACTCTGATATTTCTACCTTGAGAAAAGCTAGCATCTGGCGTGAGGCTTCACGTATTGTCAGTGAAGAGGGATTTCGTGCTTTCTGGAAGGGAAATTTGGTTACAATTGCTCATCGTCTGCCTTATTCTTCTGTCAGCTTTTATGCATTTGAACATTACAAGAATGTTGGTACAACGTTCTATAAATAAGTTTTTTTATGCTCCAAAACTGGATAGCTAGATTGCCTTTTTAGTTGGTTTAGTATTTGATTCAATTATATTATTACATGTCCCAGTTCCTGCATTCATTTTTGGGAGTGGAAAGTCATGGAGAAAATATCAGTGCAGATCTTTGCATACGACTTGTAGGTGGTGGTTTGGCTGGAATAACTGCTGCTTCTGTTACATATCCATTGGATCTTGTAAGGACACGACTTTCAGCTCAGGTAAGAAAAAATGAATGTACACTTGGTGGATTATGACCCATGATGACCTTTTTGTGTTTTTTTTTGGTTTTGATTCTTTCAACGCATTTGTCTGGTTGTCAAATATTAATTGTCATGGGACTACATCTTGTCTGCTATGCTGTGTTTATAATTTTTCTTTGGTGGTTACAAGCATGAACACTGATACATTGGAGTTGTATCCATAGAGAACACTGATATACATGTCTAGTATGCATAATAGTTGTATCCATAGAGAACACTGATATACATGCACAATACTGATATACGTGTGGCACTTCTTATGATTGTGTTAGATTGGCTTACATATTTTCCATTGAAAACAATTAACTTTTATACATCTTTTACTTTTGTGGTGATTGATTACAAATATGTTTTATGGGAACAAGTCTTAAATGTGACGCATGATCTTTTCTGTGGAAAACATATCTTACCCACCCACTATTGCTTTGGAAATTGAGCTACCCTAAATAAATAAAAGCACATCAGAAGATCGTGCAGAGATAAATTAATTCTGCTATTTTTTCCCGGTTGACCTACGTCTTAGTTTTGAAGATGATAGTACTTCTGTTTATAACTATCGGGTTCACCCTTGCTTTGATTACGTTCTTTGATGCTTATGGGTTTCCAAAGCTCTAATGGGAGATATGGCCCTATAGTCTGTATGAAGTGAGATTGTAAATCTGGGTGTGTGTTTTGGTACTACAGCAACCCTGAATATCAGAAATTTAGAATGGCTTTATCCTGTTGAATTTGGGTCATACTGATTCATCTGAGTACATACAAGTAAGAAAACTTTATTTTGATAGAGTTAGTATGCACCTTAAAATTAGAGGTACTAGGTTAAACAATGTTAGAGGTACTACCCACGGGACTGGCATCCTTCACATGGTTAATTTAGAAAGTTATACTAAGAGTCCAATTTGATGCATCGCAAAAATGAATGTGGGAGAGGGACTAGTATTTTTCAGAAAAGCAACAAAGCACTTTGTCAGAACTGAGAGGTACAAATACAGGCCTAGTGTTCTAGTGATCTGATCTTTGCATATTTTCGTGTTTAAAAAATACTGTCAGAATTTGATTTGTTTGATTTTTCACTTTTGTTTCAATGTGCATTTTTCTCGTATTTATTTATTTAATGAACTTGTGCAGACAAATGTAATCTATTATAGAGGCATATGGCACACACTACATACCATCAGTAGGGAAGAGGGTGTATTTGGCCTCTATAAAGGGCTTGGGGCAACACTTTTGGTATTTTTCTCATCATTGTAGTTCCAATTATGCTTGATAAATTCCGATTAGTGCATAGCTAACCAAAGTTCTGATACATATCCAGGGTGTTGGTCCCAATTTAGCTATCAGCTTTTCTGTTTATGACACAGCGAGATCTTATTGGCAGTCACAGAGGTATTCCATCATGAAATTTTTTATTAATAATGGGCTTAATCTGAATGTCATGCAATGTTTAAAAAGGCGTGAGGTGGAGGCGAGGCGGAATCCTCGAGACGCATTGAAGCATAAGCCTCAAATTTTATTTAAAAACTCAATAAATATTATAAAAACAATTCCAATAAATTACAAAAATAATGTATTAATAATTGTTGTTGATTGTTATCACAATTTCCACCAAAAAGATCCATATTAGTATCACTAGCACTAAAAGAGGTCTAATATCACCAAGAGAAATTAGTGTATCATCATCAAATAATTAATTATTCAGTATATGTTGTTGATTAATAAATGCGTATCAAACAAATACTATAAATATAATTTATTGATTAGTATGTACATAAAATTAGAAAACAATTATATATATATATATATATTAAATATAATAGCATTCAGTATATTTATTTAAATCAATGAATATATTCGTTTATCATCATCAAGTAAATAATTATTTAGTTCATATTGATTAATAATTTCGTACCAGAGAACCATATGAAAATAATTTTATCAATTACATAATCAAATTAGTACATATTTATCTATATTTATATTAAGTACAAATTGAATAAATGTAACGGAATGTTCAAAAACTAATTTATTTAGTTGCATATATATAAAAAAAATTGGTGCACATATCTTCCGAGTGTGTATATTAAAATCCCAAAAAGAAGAGTTAGTGATGGAAGAATATTTTTTTTTTCTGTGCCTCAATGCTTTGAGGGGAGCCGCTTATTGGCCTTCGAGGCTTAAGCCTCAAGGCGATTTTTCCCTGCTTCGTCTCGAGTGATATTTTAAACATTGATGTCATGTACACATTATGAGCCTCATATATATATATTTTTTGGGGGACTGGGGTATGGGTGGGTCAAAGATATGTGCATTGATTTTTAAGATTTGAACTCTCATTTGTTCACATCAGGCCCAATGACTCTACTGTCCTCGTCAGCCTAGCTTGTGGCAGTCTTTCGGGCATTGCATCATCATCAGGTGAGTGATCTAAAACCATTTATGCAAATTACTTTGCAAGATTTGAGAGGTCCTGTTCAGCACTGTTCTGCCAAAAATTCATATGAAAAAAAGTTGGAATAATATTAGCCAATAATATATCCGAAGACTTGATTCTAATGCCTTACAAAAAAAAATCTGGTAAAAAATGCTCAATTCAGTAAGTTGTACTTCTGTTTCTTACATTGTCAGATCCAACATTGTTTCTGAAAATTTGGAATACAAGGAATAGCATTTTCTGAAAAGTACTGTACCATTTTTTTTATATATATAATAAATCTAGGACGTTTTCTGAAAGCAGAACTGAATAGGATTAACTCTCCATATCTTTTTCCACTCGCCATGTAATTTGAAGTTCAAGTTCAATGAGTTCTCCATTATAAGTGGTAAAAAGCTGAGAAACAGAAAATTTACAAGGGTTGCTACATTTGCCGTCTTTCTTATATTATCTGCATATCATATGGATTTGATTCTTCTTGTTCAACCATCTTCGACTTTTTAAGGGAGTCCTCACCTAATTGTTACATATACTAGATAATATATAATTGAATTATACTATTAATCAATGTTGCTGATGTATCACAAAAGAAGTTAATGCCTGTAGCTGTCTTCAATGCTTTTGATGCAGAGAAGCAGGTTGAGATGCAGGCTTTGCACTAACCCCTAGAGCCAGAGACCCAGTCAAGTTTTTTGGCTCTTGAGAACTTTAGTAAGGAAGTCAACAAAGAATGCGTCTTATTCTTTTGTCATATGAAAGTCACATAATTTTTTTTTTCATTAAGAACTTTGTCTGGATAACTTTAACTCTCCTACACGCATTGATTATAGCTTGGCTCTCCAAACATTGTACTTGGTTCTGTTATAGTGTGGCCATTATCAGGTGAGCCAATATTCTTTTCATAGTTGAACAGATTGTGAGAAAATCCCTGAAGTTTCGCTGCTGCACTTGGGACTGGTTCTTTGTTTCATATCATATCCCTCCTTTCCGTATCCGGGAGCCAACAAAAAGGAAAAGAAAAGAAAAATCCCAGCCTCCCTCCACACACACGCACAGAGAGAGAGAGAGAGAGAGAGAGAGAGCTTTGAGTGACTCAGTCTGTTTTGGGAGAATTTATATTAGAACCCCCTAGGAATATAATGTAGGCACATACCATTCCGAAGCTTAGTTAGAGAGGCATAATAAATATTCCAGAGCCTCTGGTGAAATAAAATGAAATTTAGTTGAAAATATTTGCCGCTATATTCATTAAAAACTGATATGCTTCTTTTTCAGGTGAAAAATTTGCCATGAAGCCTGGGTACCCTTGTAAAGGAATTTTTACATCATTTGTTTACTTTGTGAGGAGAAGTTTGGGGTGAAACTTCTTCCATGAGAAACAAATCAAGAGGCTTTTGGTTCCATTTTCATCTTTATGGGTATTATTATCATGAAGCTAAAAAATTAAGTCACGTCTCCTCAATTATTTTCATACTTTTGAGGAAATCTTATCTCCTCACTCTAGCTATGAATTACATTTGTTGGGAATAAAAACATTCTTGATCATTGTCCATTGAGGACAACGGATACAAACAAGAAATTAAATTCGGGCTTGTCAGTATATAAATGCTAATTCACACTTATTTTCAAGCGAAAAAAGATGTTCCTCTGTGTTTTGTATGTCGTAGAAACCACACACCAATAGAAATAGGATGTGGTATTTGTCAATCTTGAATACTTTGAACAGTTTTTAGCACCCCAAAGTTCTCCACTCCCACTACATTTTCTTTTTTAATCGACTCTAATACAATTCCTTTAGTTTGTATTCTCTTTTGTTATCCAAGGGGTTTTTCCCTTTTGCTTTGGGTCGACTGTACAAATTGAACCTAGAACGACCCCTGTTCATTGGGTATATATACCTCCCTGCTACAAGGGATTTGGTGGCAGAAGAATCAGCATGTAGTATCTGAGATGGGACTTCACTGCTGACATTTTTACTGGGAGCTATCGGTGAGTTCAAGTCCTGTTCCAAACTTAAATAATCTCACTTAATGGTTTATTAAAGATAATTAAATTAATAGTGATTGTTAGTGGTAGACTGGTAGCAGTGATATATGATATCATTTTTTTAGCTTTGAGAGTTGCCTTGTGTGGGTTGTCTATTTGATTGACAAAAAATTAGCTCCTATTTTCAGTTTTTTTTGTGACCATTACGTTTATCACCCAATAAGGCAGTAAAAAAATAGCTTAACATTTTAACTGGCTGTCAATGTGATAGCAGAGATTATCTTGCTCATGCTTTAAGTGACTTGTTCAGTAGTGTTATCCAGGTAATATGTGTAACTTCATCACATAAAAAAAAAGTGCATGCATACATGTATTACAGTATCAGTTAGTAGATGCAGCCATCAGGTGTTGCAACCTCAATGGAACTTTTCGATTAATCTATACGAGTGCGTAGATATGTATCAATAAATATAACAAAAATGTCAAGTGTTGCAACCCCGTTAAATCAAATAAATGACAACAATAATAAATTTGTACGACTTGTCATATTATTCTCTTATATGGTTGTGCAGTGACATTCCCTCTGGATCTTGTGAGGCGACGGATGCAGCTGGAAGGAGCAGGTGGCCGAGCTCGTGTTTATAAGACAGGGCTTTTTGGTACGTTTGGACACATATTGCGAGCCGAAGGTCTGCGCGGTTTGTACAGAGGGATTCTGCCTGAATTCTACAAGGTGGTACCAAGTGTTGGTATTGTTTTTATGACTTACGAGAAAATGAAGCAAGTTTTAGCTTCTAGCTGAAGCCCTGGAATCTTGTGGATCAGGTTGAAGATTAAATGGATGGGATTAGACTGGAAGTAGATAGTCAAAAGATGGCTTATTATGCTAAATTTCTCAGGTTAACTCGTGGTAGTAGAATTGTGGTTGCAGTTGTGAACACCATTTTTTTCCTTGTATAGATTAGGAGGGAACGCCGCGTTGATCATTTCTCAAATGTACTTCACTCTTGTTCTTCACATTACAACAAAATTAACATTATTGATTATAATTACAGGTTTTTTTTCCCCAACTATCTTGGTGCATTTTTTTACTATGAGAGGTTATAGTTTGAACTTTTTTAAACAATTCTTTAGGGAAATGTCGTGACAAGTGGAAATCCCACAACCTTTGGCCATGAGTTGCATTATTCACAGGTAATTCTAATGAAAGCCAAAAATTGTTCAGCCTGACCAAAATTTACTAACAATGGTGGAGCTAAAGACAAGACATGCAGATGCATGCAGTGGTGGGCGTAATAGTGTAAAATGGTGGTATTTGCATAGGGTTGGCAAAGTTGCCAAATGGCTACAAATCATTCCGATGAACTTTTGAAAATCGTACCAGTTCATCCGATTAACCGAAGTTCATGAGAACCTCCACGAATAAGTGAACTTTGCTCCAAAAATGTACCGGCAATGATAAATTTTTAAATTTTAACGACATAATTAATCTACAAATACATAGTATTCCTACCTCCTCATTTTCAATTTCTCGTGCCTCATTTTTATTTTACCTATGTTTCCATCATTGTTTTAAAAAAGTTTACCCTCAACCATTCAACCCACATCTTCCATTCAATCACATTGCCTACCTATTCTTACGGGTTGTTACTATAATAAAAGAATTCATGAAAGTATGATATCCAACTTAAACAATGTGTGGGTGTTAATAGCTAGGCCTTCACACACAGGGAAAATGATACTTGTACAAAATGTACAATTTTTTTGTACAAATTGTTTTCACCAATTAATGCCGAAGAAGTAAATATAAAACTTCGAAAGTGTGATCCCTAGAGTTATTGATTGGTACCACAGCAGTTTCTACAGTTTGTTTGTATAATTAGTGTTTGTATAAGTAGCGGTGCTCGACAGATAGACTCCTTGAATATAAATATTAAGGTGGTTGCATTTGTAGTACTAACTGAAACACGTTTGTCAGCCCGATGCTAGACCACCGAGTACTAACAGTTTCCAAAATGAATTTGCAAAATGTAATTGCGGATAAAGAATAGGTCGTGAACTTAAATCGTGTTTGGCGTGTTCAAAGAATTATAACATTAATATTCTCAAAAAAAGAAAAGAAAAGGAAATATAACATTATCAACGCTACAACTAAAATTGGTTGTCAACTACATGGGATCTCAACGTTAGAATTCAACCACAACTTCACTTTAGACATATAGCATCACATCAACAACTTTCTGCAAAGTAAACATGAACAAACTATAATACTAAACGTTAAATGTAATAACATGCTAGTACTCGAGGTGACCGTCTGTAGTTGACATGTGTAGCGTGTCCTACGAACGTTCAGTCATCGATATGAGTATGTAATTATCTAAATCAAGCATCACATGAGAAAATATGAACTCGGAGGACTACTCAGATCTATAATACTCTTAATCATGTGTCGTAATCATATTGCAAACTTTCATAAGCCCACACCAATCCCCCCTTAAATCAAACTTGACGCCATTTATAACAGGGCCTTGACCATTCGAAGCATGAGCACTATCGACTATAATACGAAAATAGGTCTTGTAAATTGGATGTCGTTCGTTGGACTAAGCTGAGGATATGAGGAATAATCAACTATATACTTTTCCATCTCTTCCCCAATTCATTCTTAAAAGTTTGAAATCTAAAATATCAAAAGTGGAAATTAGTATAGGCCTTCAACAAGAGGATGCAAATATTGAAATTAAAAGAAGGGTTGGGGAAGAACTCAATGAAGCTGCAAATAAAGAAGGTGGGTTAGACCTCACAAAATTTTGAATTTTTATGGGCCCGAGTTAACTAACCATTAAACTAGTTGTTACACACTAAAAACTTCAATTACTCGCATGAAGGTCCTATTAACTGTAACATCCTGTATTTTTAAGCTTTATATATTTAATTAATTCGACTAATTTAAGTTACTTGTGTGTCGTAATTTAATCGAATTAATTATTGTGAATTTATTTAAATATTAATCGGGAGATTAAATGGTTAATATTTATGGAATAAAAATTACTAAGTGAATAGTAATAATTAATTTACGTCATAGAGTATGATAGTGACGTGATATTATTTTATCTCAATCGGGAGTCGGGGATAGACTATGTGGAGGTCGAGATAGGGATTTTAGTAAAGTAATTCAGATGACAATTCTGAGTGCACGGTTGACTCCGAAGAGGCCAAAATAATCGGAAAAGTATATTCGGGGGTAGTAAATGGGTCTCGAGGTGTTTTAGGCATGACCGAGCCCACACAGGGGTGTTTGTGCCATTTTAACTTGGCCCACAAGCATAATTTCGAGATTAACACATTAAAACCTAAGTTTGAGAGTTTGGGGTGAACACAACTCTAAAAGAAAATTATCATAAAACCCAAATTAGAGGAATTTTGTCAGATACAACTCAAAAGGAAAAACCCTAGTTCTATAAAAAAGAAAAGAGGGAGAATTTGGGGAGCCAAATCAAAAATGAAATTTGTGTGTTCTTCTTGGAATCACCATCTCCACAAAAGGAATCCATACTCTACGAACTAGAAAGGCAAGTGGTTAACTTGCTTTTAAATTAAATTGCAGTCTTCAATTCATATCATAGTGGGTGTGATAAAATCCATTATTTTTGGGTTGGGTTGATACATAAATTGGGTTTCAGAATTTATGGAGTAATACATGTATAAGTTTTTGAGGAAAAATTTATACCTCAAAGTGTACTGTTTGGGAATTAAAATTCGTGATTTTAAACTCAGAAATTATCTCCTTATGTTAATGATTAGAGAGGTCAAGTTTTGATGGAGAATTATAAATTTGTTGAAATTAGATTTATGAATGTAGAGATACAAGTTGTGGATTGTTAACGAGATAATTCTATGAAACCGAAGTAAATGGTTGAAATCGAATTTGGATATTTAAAACTATTAGGAATCGTTTAAATTTAAAAAGGTTTACAGTAGGAAGAAATCTGGGTAACAGAGTTGGAGGATTCATCTATGGCGGACGAACTGGACGGTAAGGAGAAGAGAGAGAAGAATCCAGGCATCGTTCGAACGATCCTGGACCTCGTTCGCGCGACATCACCTATCGTTCGAACGACAGGGTGAGTCGTTTGAGCAACTGGGGAAGGCCATACCCAATTTTGTTGGTTACTGATTTGGGCCGGAGGTGATTCGTTAGGTATTTTATGATGATTAAACATGGAATTTATCTTCTTTTTATATTTTTGGATTTAAAAAGGGGGATGAGTGTGATTAATTATATAGAGACAAGAAGGGGTGAAACCTAGAATATGGAATTTGGGGCGATAAATTCTAAGGAATAAATTGCGGGCCGAGGGAATGTGTCCGGGCATTTTGGTTGAGTGATACCATTTTGATAAATTAATTAATGTTCAAATTAATTAACTCGGAGTCGGGAAATTGACTCGAATATTTTAGGCTAGTGTTGCGGGAGTTAGACACGGATTAGCCGAGTTTAAATTATATATATATATATATATATATATATATATATATATATATATATATATATATTATTGTGTGCTCCTAATATCAGTGTAGATATTTTATAAATACATACCCCTCTAATACTATCACAGGAGGTTGCGTGATGTGGGTGAATCCCCTGGCTAGTGAATGCAGGGCGAGTATAATTCCTAGGTCATAGGCATCCATTATTTATATGTTGTGATTCTTTTCGGGGGTGAGACGCTTTGGGTATGATTCGGTCTCACACCCGGGGCAACTATGGCCGCCTCCGCTACGTTTATTTTTATTTTTATTTTTATTTTTATCGCTACCTGGCTCCGCTTGTGAAAAAAAGTATTTTTAAGTATAAAGATTTGTCATGACAAATAATCCAATTGATATATGATAACTCTTTAGTATATTCTCTGTAACGTCATTTAGATAAAAAAAAGCACTCGAGACCTGATAATACTTATTAGCAGGAATGTTCCAACCATATAACCTGAACCACTAAAGAATCATTATCTCAAAGAAGATACAAGATAACAAGCAAAGAAGGCCATGATTCACAAAGAAAGTCATTTACATATGTTAATTATGTCATATAAGTCAAGAGTTCATTTAGGAAGTTCATAACCCTAGAAAGAAGATCAAGATACATGTCAACCAAATGCATAATAAACACATTTTGAAGTTCACTCGATGCATGACATGATCAACCAGTCAAGTCATTGCATCCTTATTCCAAGCATCTTACCTTCGAATCACAATGAACTTCATCTCATTAGATCATGCATGACAAATCCCAATAAAAAAAATCACGATTATTAGAATTAACCAGAATAAGAATCATAAGTTTTGTGCATTCAAATGATGTGAATAAACTCCAGGAAGATCCTCTTAAAGTATTGCGTGGTTAGGGAATGACTATAATGATGTAAATGACATTGTATGGCCAAGTATTTGCCCAACCAACCAAACCCTACTTAAACCAAGCACCAAATCAAAATATACAAAACATTAACTTAAGAACTTTAAATATACTTAAATTTTACCTTAAATTGAATTAAACTTCTAGATTGATCTACTATCTTTTAGGATAAAAATAGGTCTTTGGGAAAATTTAAAAAAGGGGTCTCAGAATTTAATTCGATACAAACTACTTTGATTTGACTCAAAGTGCCTACGGTGGTGAAAAAAATGAAAACGTTAATTTTTAAAATTCAAATTCCAAAATCCCTAGAATTTACCAAAGTACCCTTCAATAACTAGTTTTTGAAAAATCCTATAAAAGAATTCTTTGGATTCATTCTTCAAACACTCGAGCTTTATATAACAATCTTCTCAATTAAAAGTTCCACTTCCTAATTTGTATCAAAATATTTGATCTTTCTAGAGCTAGAAACCAAGTTAAACCTATATTCAAGTTAAAAGTTTCAAACCCAAAGCTCTGCAACTAAAAATCCATTTAATCTAAATCTTCCTACTCAAGTCTTCTTTAAACAAGATCCAAGCCCAATGCACACTTGTGCTGAAGATTCAAGACAAAATCCATTTTAGCTATATGCTTGTGATCATTTGAAAGTTTACATTTTTAGAGAGAGAAAGTAAACTCATTTCACCATTGTTGCTTTTTAAAAAAAATATTGTTTTACTATTTGGTTACACAACTTGTTCTTAATATTATCGTTAAACTTCATTGTATCTTTATGGCCAGGAGTGTCGTTGTTCCGAGGATCAAGTCTAAGACGTCAGGTTTTTTCGTGTTCTGCTTGGATATCAACGAGTATAGTTCCCTTATTGGTTGTGTTTTACAATGTGTTATATATCCTTGTGAGGTTTTGTTTATGCCTTAGTGAACTAGAGACAATGAAGTTTCTTAGGTACCGTCTTGAGTGTGGATGTAGCAAAAGCTGAACCACGTTAAAACCTCAATATGAAAATTTTCTCTAAACTCTCTATTAACTATTTATGTTTATTATTTGATTCATTGCTTATACTAAAATTGATTGAACATATTGTACCTAATCTTAAAAGAAATTTAAGACAACACTAATATTTCTATTAATTTTATAAATATTCGATTCACCACCCTCCTGGGTATATTTTTGGGCCAAAAATCGGTATTAGAGCCTACCTCAGTTATACTTATTTTGAAAATATTTTGCGTCTAAATATCTTAATGGAATATTTCCCGAAGATAAAAGTTCTTGTGTTTTACGAACATATTTATACATTTCTACATAAAAAGAGTTCCATAAACATAATTCTTGAGACTACAGTTCCTGTATGTAAGAGGTATGCCTCGTTCGAACGATCAACTCCATATGAGTAACGCGTACAGAGTTTGATCTTCTTAAGAGATGTTTCAAGATCAAAATTAATTTATTGTACAAAGAAAATTTTGTACGACATATCCTCGTATAAAATGAATTACCCTACGAGAAGTTCTTTTTGAAAAATCTTCTCTTATACGATATTTGCTCCGTATAATAATGACCTTGTATGAAACTTTTTCTACGAGAATCTAAAAAATCTCAAAAAAATCGAGAAGAAATATATTAAAAGTTCTTTTCCAAAAATAAGTTATTCATGTCAACTCATCAATAAAAAATAACTTAAGGAATTCAAAAAACTTGAATGCCTTTCCAAACCTCCAATGTGGTGATAAAATGTAAGGTCTGACAATGAAATCTCTTGGTGCTTTTCTTTGTCATGAAATCCTTAATTAACAACCCAGGACTCAGAAAGTAACCTAGAACTAGTTTTGTTAATCTTCGGAATAAATTCAAAACCAAAAGTAGGATATCAAAATTTTCCTTCCACAATTCATGTGGAATATAAATAACGTATAGCCCACATATAGACCTCACGTATGAATTTTAATCAATGAATGCATGTGTTGGGAGGGATATTTTGGTAATCCAATCTTATAATTAATCAAGAGAAAAAAACAATTAAGGTAAGTTAATATGACACTCACATGTGCTTGTAAATTCTCAATAAGGGAAAACTTGCAAGAGAAACGTCAGCAAGAAGTCATTGGAGGAAAGCATCGAAAGGATAAATCATGTTATTGACTCCAATGCCAAGTATGTAATCTCATTCATAAGGACTATATTCGAATATCAATAAATCTGATTTAGGCAAAACTCGAGAGAACCTCGAATAGATAATTGAAATCACATGTTGCTTACTATTGTGATCTCTCGAGGGTTTTTGCATGGAGGCCAGAGAAAAAATATGTTGGGCTCACACTTAGCCAACCACCCCCAAAGAAAGTAAAGGAACATTAATAAACCCATAAATTCAAGAATAAACGAAAGCACCTAGCAATCAACTACATCTTAGATGCGATCGAATCTATAAAATTACTTGCCCTAGTTATGTTTGCCCCCCCACTACCCCACCCACCAAAAAACATAGTAGGCACCATAATAATTTCAAATGCCTATCATGATACTCTATAATAGGAATTAAATGCTTATCCTACCAACATTAAGTACCCATCACACCCATATTAAAACAACCAATACTCTGCATTAATAAAACCTTGATTAACCACCCCAAGATCAATGGCCATATCATCACAATAACTATTATAATTATAATCATTGCATTTACTCAACTACGATGAATTCAGTAGCCATAACTTTCGCACCACTATTAATCCAAACATTCCCTAAGAAGTTTGATATTCCTTTGATTTCCCCTCGCCTCCATTAATACCACCATTAACCATAAAATCCCTAAGAGAAAGATAATGTCATTGATCACCAAACCTCCTTATATAACCACAAACGTCGATGTTGGGTTATATATTAGTCTTTATAATCAAAAGGGTGTTTGTTCTCTCAACCTCCGTGGCAACACTATCAAGAGGCATTATTGATAGTTATTTAAGTTAATGTTATTTATGGTCTATTTCACATGCATCATATTTAGCTCTATAATTTACACTTTGCACTATTTTCTTATTATAAATTGCCTAATATTGGCACCTGTCACCAATATTTAGTCATGACATCTCCAAAGAGGGTTACGCCTCGGTCCTTGAGGGACATAATTCTACTCCACTTTCACTACTACTCTCCTATAAAGGCAAATTCATTTCAGAGATATATTCGCTTAAAAGGAGAACTCAATAGAGAAAGAGACATGCGATATCTTGCAGTCAAACCTAACCCTACTCTCATATGAAACAACCCTTGACGGAACCCCAAAACAACCCGAATGTAAACTAACATTGAAAACTAGACCATCATATGGAACCTCAATTCTCTCTTTATAGAAACCACTAACTTGGGGTAAACTTCTAACCCTATAATTGACCCAAACTAGTTACTAGCCTCCACATTATAGACCAAGGGGGCGATTTGAGGTCCATTTCGGGGACTCCCCGTCCAATATCACTGGAACACTAGAGATACCCCTAAAAATAACCAAATAAACAACCCACCAATCCCCTAATTTAAAACCAGTTAATAACTAGCCACGTCCTTGTCTCAAACACAAACATTATTACCCATAGAACAAAAAATTCACCAATTATGGCCGCATTAAACTTTCTTGACCCAAATGCATCGGTATTCATACCTGACATAACCCATTCCCATATCCCAACAACTAACACAATAATCCAACATCAGAATCTTCTATAAATTTCGTTACCTAGAAAGACATGCCAAAAAATCAACAGCAAACCCTAAAGTTTGCAAATGCACCACTATTAGAGCATGATAAAGGCTTCCCGTTAGTTGAGTGTGTCTATATGGTCCCTTTTTTAAAAAGATACGTGGCCCTAATTAAGTTCAAACAATAAGATGGTCAAATTAGAAACCCACGGATCATGTTAGTAAATTCATCGAGAATCTTTGAATTCATGAAGGGAACACATTTTGTGTCTAATGAAGTTTCCAAAATCATTAAGCAACTAAGTGTACACCTAGTACTAGGACCTACCCATTGGATGCATCTCCACCTCACAATTTTTTTTTTTTAGTGAAAGACAATAAGAGAATGGGGATTATATGAATTACATCCTAAGATTTCGATATCGATCATATACTAGATGATCAAAGTTTTTTTTTTTCATATATGAAAGGATTTATAGTGGTGTTTAATCATTTAAATCATCTTTGTCTCACCTATTGGATAACCTACAAGATCCGCAAAGGTATGGTGATTTAATCCATAGATCTAATTGTAGATTTTGTTTATGTTTGTGTGTGTATAAAACATGATGAATCAAATTCCTTGGCATAAGTGTTTGTATGAAAACCCAGAACCACGTGTTGAGAATTTTTGCAAAATTATGAGGGATGGAAAAAAGTAGGATGTAGTCAAAATTATCCCAACTTACAATTTGAGGCCACAAGCAATAAAAGCATACGTACCAAAGCTCATTACACCTTATGTCACAGTCCCCTAACTAACCCTTTAGTTTTAGTTAGGGATTGAGAGATTCCTGAGCGAAAGCTTTCCCAGTGGTGATTACAACCAACAAAAATTGAAACTTCAACGAACCCCTAAGAAGACAGCCAACCCCAAACCAACAATAAGTATCAACACCGAACATACCATGCACAAAGAGGTACTTTTGATTTACAAAGACGAGGTAAATTATAATTTTTCACCTACCACGAATAAACATTATAACTCAATATTTTCCCTTCAAGCCCTCATCACACATAGCTACAATAGAAGACGAGAGGAAGAGTATAGAAGAGGAAATTCGATCCGTGGCCCATTCTTTAAGAGGGAGTGGAAAAGTAAATGGCCCTTCCTGGTGTTACTGGCACTAAGCTCTCTATCGGTCTTACTGAGGAGGATGCTAACAACTCCCAATTTGTAAAGAGGCACAAGACGTGAACTTGAAAGCTATGTGCTAGGAGGGTTGCCATCCGCACTCATTCAAGGGTACAGCGGGTCACCTCTTTTGTTTTTTTAAGGACTCAAAAATGTACTCTAAATCATTTTCTCAACAACAATAATGTTCGACTTTGTGGGACAATATTTTATATAGTTTTTTTGGTTTTAGTCTTATTTTTAAACTTTTGTTAGTTTTTCATTCTACATATTTTTTAAATTATTTTGAGCGCTATAACCATTTATAATTACCCTCAATTTTCATGTAATCTCTCATAACCGCTCCTGTCTCTTTTTGTAGAGAATGACAAGTGTAAAAATATAGGACCAACAAAAAAAAAAATAATGACATAGGATTAAACACACATATATTAAAAAAAGTAGGACTAAAAACTTGTAATACCCTATTTTATAACTCTTTGAATGATGTTTTTAAAAAATATTGGGATTCATAGCGGCTCTTTTTCTAATTTGAAATGAGATGATGCATTTGACATTGTTTCAAAGTTTGCAAATAATTATTGTTCGATTCTGAATAATGGAATAGTTGTATTGGTTGGTTTATATATACAATCATACTCTTCAACATAATTCCCTTCACATACTAATGAACATAACTATTTTTTTAAAATAATAAAAAAGTATTTTTTAACCAAACTCATACATAAGAGATCATTAAAAAAATAATAAAAAAATTCAACTCGGAAGTGGATGAGATGAAGATAAAAATTTGAATGGTAAAAAATTCTCATACATACACACTTTTCAGTTCACCCATTTCTTGAGTTGAGTTTTTTTATGATTAATTTTGTTAACGATCCCCTTATTATGAAGGCCTTACATACTCGGTCAATTTTTTTTTTTACTATTTTTGTTGACGATCCCCTTATTATGAAGATCGCGCATACTCGGTCCATTTTTTTTTACTCTTTTAAAAAAATAGGTATGTTCATAGGTATGTTGAACATTAACAAGAAAAACATAACAACCCATTAATTTTAATTCTTAAGTTATAATTGGTCTGCGTCAGTGGCAACGAATACATGTGTGTCACGAGACTCTCTTGTAAATGGTCTGTGTTATCGCGGAATGAAGGTAAAGCCAAAATTAATTTCAGTATTTCTTTCAGGTGGAGGATACTTGACCAAATCAAAATTAGTTAGTGGGATACTATATCCATAACCTTAAAAGATGAATTGAAAAGGATAGGCGAATAAATTGAGGGTTGGATGCTATTTTAGTAGGCAGCCATCTGAATTGTATAGGTGTATTGATTGAGATCTGTAATCGATTTGGTAGCTCAAGCACTGTTTAATTGGCAGCAATCCAAAAAATACCCGCAAAAATAGGAGCCAACCCAACAGGTATGGTGGATTTCGGGTCAATTGGCGGCGGGTAAGGGCTGCCATGGTGGGGGTGTAAAAAATATATTCGATCGACGCGCGTGACCGTTACCGCTGACGCAGACCAATTATAACATAAGAATTAAAATTAATGGGTTGTTAGGTGTTTTTTGTTAAGGTTCATTAAAATGTTCATCTTTTAGGTTCACTTGTGAACCTCTCTCTCTCCACACACACACAGACACACACACACACACACACACACACACACACACACACACACATATATATATATATATACATATATATATATATATATATATATATATATATATATATATATAGAGAGAGAGAGAGAGAGAGAGAGAGAGAGAGAGAGAGAGAGAACCAGACTCTCATACATACCAAGTTTACATACCGATTTTTTTAAAATAGTAAAAAAATTATTTTTAAGAGACTTTCTAAATTTAGGACCTATTGTAATATGTATTTTGAAAATAGGACAACAAACATTTATTTATAGTTTTAGTCCCTATTTTTAAATAAAGCCGCTGGCGCGGATCCATATTCATATAACGTCAACCAATCACAGCATGCCACGTATCCTTTTAATTTGAAAATAGAGACTAAAAATGAAAACGAAATGTTTGTTGTTCTATATTCATAATCAATATTATTTTAAGTCCTAAAAGTACATAATCTATTTTTTTAAATGGTATTTAAACATTTCAAGAAACCCATATATAAGAAACAACTCAAAAAAACTTTTTTTTTTTGCTATTTTTAAAAAATCGGTCAAACTTTCACAACTTTTAAAGCATTTTACCAATTTTTTAAAATTAGCAAAAAAAAAATTTACCGAATTTTTTTTATGACTCCTCCGAAACGTTTAAATACGACATAAAAAAATTCAACTCAAAATCATTTATAAAAGTGGGTCCACGCCAGCAATATGTAAACTTGGTGGTATGTATGAGAGTCTTACTCTCTCTCTCTCTCTCTCTCTCTCTCTCTCTATATATATATATATATATATATATATATATATATATATATATATATATATACAGTCCTGCTCTTGTGCGGACTAGTCCGCATTTTAAGAATGCGGACCGGACATGTGTCACCTGGCGGTGCGCCCAGAAAAGAGAGAGAGAGTGTGCCTATAATTTAGGCGATAATTTCTAGGGGCACCATTAGGTGACACATGTCCGGTCCGCATTCTTAAAATGTGGACTAGTCTGCACAAGATCATTATATATATATATATATATATATAATTTCACCATTTTCTAAAACAAGAGAGTAAAAATAGTACCATGTGTGGAGGGAACCACATGTCCGTGCTCATTACAAATAAGAACATGACACGTATGCACATTTAAGATTTATATCTGTATAGTGGAAAACATGTGGGATACATATCGCATACATGTCGTATCCTTATTTATGTTGAGCAAGGACACATGGTGTCCTCCACACATAATATAATGAATACTAAGTATACCTTCAGTACTTAGCCACTCCTCTTGCCAGTGTTGAAAAATAAAAGGACAACATGTACAAAAAAGAACAATGGAGATCCAAGGCAAAATTCATCATAACCCCTTACCAAACCACAAATAGTTAGGACATACCATAATGGAGGCAACAAAATTGAATGTAACAATGTTTAAAATTCAAAAAGAAATGGAGGAACTTAGCCTTTGACAGCCAAGAGAAAAGATGTCAATAGCATGTGTTGGTGATGACTCATCCATCTTAGAAGAACAAATAATTTGCCTTCCATAACCCGAAATGATAACAAAAGCCTCATGCATTATGAAGTTCAAGTAGTTATTTAATCAAATAGAAATCACCCCATAAGCACAATAAGAAATCACAAGTTCCATACTCGAAACCATCAATATAACGGAGAATGAAAAAACAACTTTGGAGTCAGAATGAAGAGGATAATGAACAATATCACATTACAATTATATTTTTTTCAGTAATAAAATGGTACCATACATTCATAATCAATCATTATATATTACAATATTAATGAATAATTGAATTTTCTAGACCCCTTCTCGATGCATAGGCCTCCATCAACATCATAATGTTAACATATTTTGTTGCAAATGAAATCTTTGAAAAATACCTAGAACCAAGATCAATAAATTTCTACGGATTCAGATATGACAAGGTCCATAAAAAACCATCCATCCATACGTCCATCAAGCTAGGTCACATTAGATCCATCATCAAGTTCCATGTCATTGATCATTGGACAAATGCACAAGCATGGGTTGGTCCCCCACTTACCATTAATGCATAAAGGCCATCATCAATGAAAAATAAGTGACCATCAAAGCATGTAGGAAGCCATTTACAAAAGAAAAAGTGCATTTCTCATATGCCATATACTTCATGGATCTCGATGATGATACTGGTTACATTACCCTGGGCCTAAATGGAATCCATGAAACCATTCTAAAGAAACCACAAATAATGTTAGCAATAAAAGTAACACCAATTAGGGTACTATAGATAATGACCATTTCCTAAGTTGCTTCTTTGACATCAAACTAAGTACCTAATGAAGCACCAAAGCTAACTATTAGACAAAAGCGTCAAGCATAACCAATTCCATTAAGATCATTAAAGAGATATTTTATAACCAACAGAGAGGTCAAGTACCAATTATAAAAGGGTGCACGATCAACATTCTAGATGAATGATGTTGCGTCGATTGATTATTATAATATCCCCATGACTCACATTGTCACGAGTAGATGGATGAACGAAAGCCTTCCCCCGATATGAAAGATATCCAAAAGAAATATTTTGAGGAGCTCGAGGAAATCAACTTAGCAAAAGAAAAGCCAAGTTAAAGGTGATATTTATCTAAAAAACTTTCAAAGCAACAAAGGGATGGACTCATTAATCTCATCAAGGAGTTGATAAGATCGCATTCCAAACTTTTATGTCGATAAGATCGCATTCCAAAATTTTATGGCTAACTCTGTTACATTATAACTCCATTTGGACTATTAAAAATACATATGAAACATACTAAAGAACCATGATGACATTATTTCATGACATGTTACACCAATAAGTCAAGTTTTATATAAAAAACCTAGTGGTCAAATCAAATAAGGAAACTGCCAATATCATAGACCTCAAATTAGTCTTTAAAAGACGTTGGAAGTTCAAACTCAAGATGAACTAACTGAACTACGCCTTTGGTATCACTTATGGAAAAGTTCTTGGCTTCGGAGTTAACAAACATGTATTCAAGCAGATGAAGAAAAGCATAAGGTCATCCTTGAGATGATAAAAATAAAGAGTCATAAGGAACTAAAAATATTCTTAGGGAATGTATTACACCTTCATCATTTCATACCAGCATTAGCCAATATTACATGCCCATTAATGGCCTTATTAATAACGAAAATAATATTCACTTTAAAATCAGAACACCAATAGGCCTTTGAGAATATAAAGACAACGATTACCATCATATAAACAATGGCACCATCAATAAATAGAACCTCATCTTTCTTACCTCACATCAATAATTCGATCAGTCGAAGCCTTGCTAGCACGGAAGTTGGAAGGAAGAGATAATATGATATATTACTAACTCAAAGTCATAGGAGATGCTGAGACAAAATATGTAATGGTAGTAATAAATTTATATGCCTTACTATTTGTGACATAACAACCCAAACACTATTTCTTGGCATTTCAAGTTCATCTAGTAACACGATATGACATCATTAAAATATTACTTTCTATAATTGTTCTTATGGCTAGACTGGATCGTTGGTTTTTAATAGTCTTTCAGTGTAATATTAGGTTCATAAATACGAATGAAATAAAAAGACATTAATGTGCATACTTACTATCATACTTCTCAAGCGATACCAATGAGACATTCAACAAATACATTTTAAGAGATGAATTTAAATCTCTTACCTGCTAGGATGCTCACGATGAATGAAACATGGAATTTGAAGGATCAAAAGTGCAAATGAGTTTATTAATATAATCTTTCAAACTGGACTTCCCATGATCACAGCAAGGAGGTCGAATATGAGGCACTAACATTTATATTTATCAAGGCATTACGCAGATGAGTAAAGACTTTTTAATTAGAGGAGACTCTAACCTCGTAATCAGACAAGTACACAGATAATAGGCATTAAAAAAATCCCAATAGACCTATACATAACCCTAGTTCAACACTTTAAGATTAATTATCTTCGCTCAACATTGAACAACACTCAAGAGCCCTCAACAAATATGCAAATGCCTTAGCTACCGTAAAAATAAAAATAGATTTCCTAGAAACTTCCAACAATTTCACCATCTTAAAAAAACATACGAATTTAAATTCTTGAAGCCATAACCCTTTAAAATGCATCCAATTGGCAAACGTTAATCCTGAGAAAAATTAATAACAGCACAACCATCAATTATGTCTCGCTACCAACAAAAACCTTTAAAAGAGTCTTAAACCTATATGGGGAAATAAACCATTTAGGATCAGGAGGCATCCGAGTTCTATGTGTGGGAGAAAAATAATATCAAAATTGGTTAGATGATATCCACGAGAAGCACTGTAGGGCCAATGATCCCGCC